>CM045931.1:13220171-13820171 GCA_025177825.1 Aechmea fasciata | reverse complement strand
GGGTTTGATGGTCACATCTGGTATAGCAATCATGCTTGTATCTGCAGAGTCTGAGCTCGGTATTCAGTAATGGGTATGATGGTATGCCGTCTGATTCAGAGATACCGTAATGGGTATGATGATGCTACATCTGATTCAATTAATAATGGGATAGGGATGCCGTACGGGGTACATGGTTAAATTTTCCAATTTTTGAAAATTACAAAGTTCCAATATAATTTCTAATCCGTTAAACAATGATTTATGATTCTAATGCCTATAACTAAGTATGAATCACCATATTTATGAATTAAAAACTTATCTGGACGTCGTGATTCAACTTGTCTCTTTTCTTCGAAGTCTAAGATTCTTCAACCATCTTCGATCCACTCCGATTCTTCAAGACTCCGACACAATTCACGAAACTTGCCAACACAAAATCCTTAACAATATGCTGACGGGGTACTACTATCTCTGATCTCTGGGGTAGGGCGCTATCTACGGAGCTACGCCCTTGCCTCGCGCCGCTGCTGCTGCGCCACTCACGTGTGTACCTGTACCCCCAAAACCGCAACACGGGGGTGAGAACTATTGTCCATAGTTCTCGTGGGTATGGTCACCCAAGAGAAAAGTTCGACCAACAGGTCCGAAGGAGGCAGCTGCAGGTTAGTTTAATAAACAGATAGATATATAACTTGATTATGCAACTAATGGAACCATACATTGCCTCACAAATGCAATATTGAAATGCTAAATGTAATAACGAAGTAAATCTAATAATTTTACTTCTATCTCGCTATCTCACTTATATCCAATTTGCTTCTAAGGTTACATTACCCTAGATCTAAGTGTGTATCACTAGCCCCTAAGGTTCCATTTACCTTATTCAAGCTAGCCACCCGACTCGGTCTCGAGTCAATCAACTGCGGCTAATCCGCGCTCTGTCCGGCTCAAGGTGAAGGAACTCTCAACTTACACCTCAGCCTTCAATCCATAATCACATTGCCCAACGGGTTGCCCAGAGCTGCGTACACCCGTGGTCAGGGATCTTTCCGGTGGGAAGGGGAACATGCCACACTCAACCCGCGGCCCAAGACCCCCGATAGGGAGGGGAACATGCCACACACAACCCTAGCGATCTCTGATTCTGCCAGCGGGAGGGGGAACCTGCCACACTCGACCCACGGCCTCGAATTAGCCTCAAGCTCAACCTCGAAGTTCTTCCTGTGGGAGGGGAACATGCCACACACCCACGGACACGAACTATCGAGTTCACAAGTCCTGGGATTCCGGAATCCACTTTCCAAGTCTCTAGGGTAGTCTAAAACCCTATAACATTGACCTATCTAGGTCTAGTGCACTTTCCAACCTAGGTCTAGCTGACTGTAGGTTAAATACCCTTATCACATAGCCTATGTTCTTTAAACTAGGTTAACACCTCTCTGCCCAGATTTTATTAACTCTAGGTTCAACAACACTAAGATCAATGTCAACCTATGTTTACCAACACTAGGTTAATGCCACTGGATCTACCCTAGGTCCACGACATTGGGTTCATTATTATTCTTGTCCAACCTTTGTTTTATACACTAGGTTCAATGTCATTCTCATTCATCCTAGGTTCTCGACCTTAGATTCATACTCGACCTATGTTAATTACACTAGGTTCGATACAACCTATATTATATAGCACTAGGTTCAATACACACCATGTTTAACAAACACTAGGTTAATGCCACTCGATCTAGTTGACACCTAATTGTCCACATCGAGTTTCTATAAATATTTACGCTATCAACATGCATATCATACTTAGCCCCTTTCTCATTATGTCACTATGCTCTCTTCTAGCATGTAGGTTAATATGTCATATGCAACTAACATCTAGCATATATTTCTCTAAGCATATATATACAATTACCAACTAGCATGTATTCTCAAGGTTTCTTGTACAAGTATCAACTAGCATGCATTCTAATGAATTAATATGCACTATTCTAATCATACTAGCACGTATATACATTCATTCATGGTAGCCATTACATAGTAACTCATGCATCACTCTAAGCATACACCTATGCATTATACTACCATCACATGTATATATGCATCAACATGAAAACATATACTTCTTCGACATGCGGGCGACCTAGTCGCTTGGTACGCACAACCCACCTTTTATCGCGTTCCGATTGCTCGTCGACACTTGCAATCGGCCGCCCGCGGCACCCGATATCCGGTTTGGCTCGGACTCTTGCGCGGCCACCCGAATGGTCACCGATCCTCGATCTGAGACTTTGTGGCGTTACCCCACGCCTTCACGATGCCCCGGTTCCGATTTCACGAATTACGGGCTTCTATTTCGCGTGCTGCGGCTATCTGGTAAGAATATATTAAAATATTAATATCTTTGCAACCGCTCGTCGGATCACCGAACCGAGCGCGCCAACGCGTTCATTATACCCTCAATTAGGTTTACAGAGGGTCAATTGAGATCAAACTCAACTATTTATAAAAACCCCCTTTAGAACCCTAGCCTACAACTATTGCAAGAATACTTCAAATAGCTTCATTATTCTAGCAATAATCCTCTATTTAGCATCCTAGGGTTCAATTAATACCAACCCTAGAGTTTAAAAATCCAACTCTAATAATCTACCATTGTTGCTCTAGGAGCTTACCTCAAGAGCTAACTCCAAGGCCAAGGTAGAAGACGAAGAAGGTGAAGATCTCCTCCCTTTGCTTCTTCTCCAACAATCCTTCTCCTTCTTTTACTTTCTTCTCTTCTCTTTTCTTTCCTTTGGTCGAGAGAGAGAGGGAGAGGGAGTGTTCTTTTAGGTTAGAACACCACAAATGAGAGAAAGAGAGAGGACCTATGCTGCTATAACCTCTCATAAGTGCACAATTGCTGAAAACACCCTCAACTTCTCAAACTGCACCAAACTGGGCATTCTGCGCAGGTGGAGGCCGGTCCTGGGATATGGAGACCGGTCCCAGTAAGCCCCCTCAGCCAAACAATTAAGGACTTAGCCAAATTTTCAGCCTTTTCCGTTTTAACTCCGTTTTCGCTCATTTCTGCTCGTTTGATCTCCGATTCTTTTTAAATCGAACCGAGACTCTCCAAACATGTTTTCAATCATGTTTTCATCATCTTTTCACCCACGCTAATGCCGGACTTAGCTCACGGCCCAACATAGCCTTTCGGGTCTCGTTTCCGCGTCTACGCGCACCGAAACGCCCGAATGCTACCGAACTTCACCGAACTTTACCGAAACCATTCAAATGGCTTACCAACCAAATGTACATCGTAACTTCATGATTTTAGAAGTCCGGTACCTTACAGCCGTTGGCCGGCCGGGGATCGATCGGCGGCGCGCTCCGGTGGCTGGGGCGCAAACAGGGAGAGTAGGGAGGAGAGGGGGAGGCGGCTAGGCTTCGGTTAAAGGATATGATAGGACCTGGGTTAGGGTTTCCATGGGAAACCTCAAGTTACACTATTTCTACTAAATGTATAATTGCTGAATAGTCCACTTAGGTTAGATATTCTCAGCCAAGTCCCTCACAGCATGAGCATTTTGCGTGAATGTACTCTCATTTCCGATATCACGCAATTTCGTACATAAAATATAGGGACTTTTGCGAAATTTCCATCTTGCCATTTCCGACCTCTCCTCGATCAACTCGCAATATCCGTAGATCCATTCGTCGGATTTACGAACGGATCGCACCAGTGCGATCAGCACGTCGAAGACATCAAACCCACGATTTTGGTTCGCCTAGATCGGTCATCGATTCACGACGAAATCCGTCCGCTCTCCGATTATCCGATTTGCCAACATCGACCCCTTTGCGATCATCTTGCAATATCCGGCGATCCGTTCGTCGGATTTGTAAACGGATCGCACCATCGCATTCAGCACGTCGGGGGCATCGAAACTACCATTTTTTTTCATCCTGTTTGGTCGCCGATTTGCGACGAAACCTCTCAGCTCTCCACTAATCCATACATTACAGATATACTAATGTGTAAACCCGCGAAATCGTAATTTCGCCTTTGTATCTGACTTCCCTACCTCTAGTAGGGACCTCAAATATCCCTCACCTAACTCTAGGTCACTAGCATGGAGTCCGAGGAGTTTCACAATGCTAGAATTGCAAAGTGCGGAAACCCTCTTTTCAATAAAACCCCTTTTTCTCGAAAATCGTGCATCGGATCAGAAATTCGTCAGTGCCATTGGTTCTAGAATATCTGAACCGTTCAAAACGAGCTATTGGACTGCTATGAACGGAGCCCGATACATACCAGTAGCCAACTCTCCTCCGCGGCTTCACCGAAAAACTGAAGTTACTATTCACTTAAGTCAAACTTCATAATCGCGTATCATCTCCGTTTTAGCTCATTTTCTCCTGAAACTTGACGAGTGTTTATGTAATTAAATTACACTCATAAACATCGTCAACAGATAGTCAAATGGCACAGTCAAAATTTCAGTCTTCACACATATACTATTTAGCAGGACGAGGTGGGTCGCCGCCGTGTCGAGGCTGAGCTCGCCGATGCCCTGCAGACCCTCAAGCTGGTACGAGATCGTCTACCAAGGCGTCTGAGCCGACCACTCCGTCGTCGCCGTTAAGTACCTTCTAAATAATAAGTGCGTTTGAGCTCCATAATTTTCCTTAATTTTCACTTGTTTATAATGTAAGTTATGGGGTGCCCAAGGATCTATCTAGATTGTATCAAAATACACCTATAGGGTGTAACGGCCAAAAACCACAAATCGATGCGATAAAAGTAAATGCGAAAAATAAAAAGCACACCGAGATTTACGTGGGAAAACTCCAACTCGGAGTAAAAAACCCACGGGACCAAACACGCGACGATAGCAATCCACTAAGAATAAAAGATTACAAGGTGATTTACCGAATCCACGGACTCAAACCTCTCTTTTATCTTCTCCGGATCTCGCGCACACCACCGGGTTGTCCACGCCCCACGTTCGAATCCACGAACGCCTCCACTTCGAATCCACGAAGCCTCCGATCACGCCGAATCCACGACGCCACTCGAATCGACGAGCGCACTCCGTCCGGAGCAAGAACAATTTGATCGGTGATGATTTATTGCTTAGATAATCATTAAAGAACCGTAGAAGATATTTCTAAGCAATAGCCGGATCAATTCTTCATGAAGAATGAGAAATTACGATTTCAAGAATTGATCCGATAGAAACTTGTTGTTGAAGAAAGAAAGAAAGCACCCAACAAGTTTCTAGGGTTTCATAATGGTCTAAACTCTAAGCATATGAATTAATGGAACCCCCATCGCTTATTTATAGATTTAGAAGACTTAGAAGTAAACTAGGATTGTGAAAACCCTATTTTGGAAATAAAATTAGAGATAGACTAGGATTTGAAAATCTGTTTAAAATCAATTAGAAAACATAGAGATAGACTAGGATTTGAAAACCTGTTTAAAATCAATTAGAAAACATAGAGATAGATTAGGATTTAAAAAACAGAATTTTGTCTAGATATTCAATTTAAAAACATCCTAAGTCTTCCAAACACTTTTAAATATTTATAAATCATCATCAATAATATTTGAACTTACCGAGCATTGTGGATTCATGTTTTGAGTCTTCGATTCTTCGATTTATCCTTCTTCTTTAAACCTTCAAGACTCTAGGACTCACTTCACGAAATATGCCAACATAAAATCCGTAACAATCTCCCCTTTGGCAATTTCGTGACAAAATCCAAAATTACATAAAAATACTCACAACGCTCAACTCACCAAAAATGAAATTCATTGCCATCGAAACAATAAATTTCTCGCGTGAAAGATCCAAAGAGAAATACAAAATTACAATTTTGCAACTCCTAAACAAACTCTATGACTTAGACACATCTAGGAGTCTTGAAGTCTTCAATGATCTGCAATTAGATTACTTTCTCCACGAACAAAGTTCACAAACAAAGTTAGTAGAAAAAAATATGAAAATGAAAATCTCTCCCCCTTTGTTCATAAAAATCTCTCACTTTTGAAATTCAATTCAAGGTTGTTCATGAAAATCTCTCCTTTTGAAATTCAATTCAAAATCTCTCCTTTTGAAATTCAATTCAAGTTTCCAATTCTTCTCCCCCTTTTTGTCAAAAATTGCCAAAAAGAAACACAAATAGAGAGAAAAAAAATAGTAAAAAGAAAGTAGTCATGTCATAGTTAAAAATCTAGATACCAAAAATAAACAAACTAGACATAGTCCTAGGAAAGAAAAGATAAAATATAGATAATGAAGCTAAAAAAAATAAAGTCACTCTGTGTCCTCATCATCAAAAATTTTGCCTTATTTCCTCAAAAATCCTTCAAAATTAGATTAATTTCATAAAATTAATGATTTCACTTCAAAAATTACTATAATGAAAATAAAATATTATTTGATTTCAAAAGACATCAATTCATCAAAATTTGATATTAAGAATAATCTAATTATTTAAAGTCATCAAGATGCAAATTGATGAAAAATAATTTCTAGAAATTTAGCAAAATTGACACAAATTTGTCGCAACCCGTTCAAAATAGAGATTTAGCTAATAAACACCGGGGGTGGCTCTTTGAGCATCTTTTTCAATCTACCACTTTATAACGCCGAAAATTCTAAAATATTCACATATATTTTTTCTCAACCTTTTCGGTTTTTTATATAATTACCCATGAGGTAGCTTCACACACGTACCGGACGACCGGGGTGGTAGCTCTTGTGAGTTACGGGGAAGCCCCAAGGATCTATCTAGATTGTATCAAACAACACCTAGAGGGGGGTGAATAGGTGTATCGGCCGAAAACCACAAATTCTCGATGCTTTAAAAATAAATGCGGAAAGTAAAAAGCACCGAGATTTACGTGGGAAAACTCCAACTCGGAGTAAAAAACCCACGGGACCAACACGCGAATAACAATCCACTAAGAGAAAAGATTACAAGGTGATTACCGACTCCACGGACTTAACCTCTCTTAACCTCCTATGAATCTCCGCGCACGCCTCCGCGTTGTCCACGTCCGAGTCCACGAACGCCACGTCCCGAATCCACGAAACGCCTCAACTTCGAATCCACGAAGCCTTGATCACGCCGAATCCACGACGCCCACTCGAATCCACGAGCCAACGATCCGAATCCACGAATCGCCTTCAATCACGCCGAATCCACGACGCCTCACGCCGAATCCACGACGCCGTTCATGAGAAGCATCATGAGTATGGTGATCCTTCGCTTAGGAGTATCGTAGAAAACCGAAGAAGAAAACTCCAAGCGAAGCGTAGATCAAATCGACAAATAGATAAGGAATTACAATATCTCGATTTGACCTAGAAGAGGCTATTTTGTAGAAAATAGATTTTAGATAAATTCCTAGCCTCTAGGGTTTCTCAAACAAGTATTTTCATGAAGCACACAGAGTTAGAGAACCCTAAGAACCTATTTATAGACTTTAGAATCAATTAGATTCGGATTAGAGATTTTTCAGATTTTTACTCATCTGTACCGGTACAAACTTGAACTGGTTACCGGTTCCACAAGGACGGAAGATTATTTTTCGAAGCCTTGGAACCGGTAATGGGATTGATGGTTATACCGGTATAGCAACCTTGCTTGTGCAGTACGGGTTCGAGGTTACCGTAATGGGTATGATGGTTTACCGTACGAGTTGGTATTCTAATAATGGGATGTGCCGTATAGGTTCAGGTACACTTTGTAAATTTTCTAATTTTTGAAAATTACAAAGTTCTAATATAATTTCTAATCCGTTAAACAATGATTTATGATTCTAATGCCTATAACTAAGTATGAATCACCATATTTATGGATTAAAAACTTACCTAGACATCGTGATTCACATTATGAGCCAATTCCCTTTTCTTCGAAGTCTTTGATTCTTCGTCGTTCTTCGATCCGCTCCGATTCTTCAAGACTCAATTCACGAAACTTGCCAACACAAAATCCTTAACAATCTCCCCTTTGGCAATTTCGTGACAAAACACAAAAATTAACTAAAATTACATCATAAAAGAAAAACGAAGTTCAATGTCATCACCAAAACATCAAACTTCTCGCATGTAGTCCAAATACAATTTGAAACACAAAAATACATCAAAACTCCTAAAACAAACTCTATGACTTAGACGCAACTAGGAGTCTTGAAGTCTTGATTTCCTGCAAAACAAATTTTCAACAAATTCTCAAAGTTAATTTTATACCTCTTCTCTCCCTTTGTTCTTTTCTCCAATTCCTTTTCAAAAATGTTATCTCTCCTTCTCCCTCAATCTCATCACGTCTCCCCTTCGTATGTCTCCCCTTTGTGTATGCATCAAATACCAAATATCCTCTCCTTTTGTACTTGTTCTCCATTCTCCCCTTTTTGTCAAAAATTGCCAAAAGAAAACACAAATAGAGAAAAACTAACTTAACAGAGAGTAAGTATTTCATAGTTTCATACCTAGATGCATAAAGAAGGCATAGCCCTAGGAGTGAAAAGATAAAACATATATAATGAAGCTCAAAAAGGTAAAATCACTCCGTGTCCTCCTCATCAAAAATTTTGCCTTGTTTTCTCAAAAATCCTTCAAAATTAGATTAATTTCATAAAAATTAAAAGTTGTACTCCAAAAATCATTATGATGAAGATAAAATATTAAGTGATTTCAAAAGACATCAAAACATTAAAATTTGATATTAAAGATAATCTAATGTTTCAAAACATAAAGATACAAATTGATGAAAAATAATTTTTAGAAATTTGGCAAAATTGACACCAATTTGTCGCAACCCGTTCAAAATAGAGATTTTGCTAATAAACACCGGGGGTGGCTCTTTGAGCATCTTTTTCAAACTATCACCTTATATCGCCGAAAATTTCTAACATATTTATTTTTTTCAACCTTTTAGGTTAATCTCAAATTTCTCATGTGGTAGCTTCACACACCTACCGGACGACCAGGGTGGTAGCTCTTTCCTACATGTGGTGGTAGTTTTCACACTTCTTTCGGATGTAACTCTTTCCACATCTTTTATACTTAGGAGTTTCTCCCTTTTTTTTTTAATAATTCAAACTCCCCCTAAATTAGACAATCTCATAATTGAAAATAATTTTGACGAATTTTAGTCAATTAGCAAATATCCATCAATTATATTCAATATTCACAACCAAGATGAATTAATTACTAAGAGATTAAAATTAATTTCAAAATTTTGATGAATGTATGTAAGAAGAAATCACATATTAAATTATCGTCAAGATAATAAAAAGTGGAGTAAAACCGATAATTAATATGAATTTAATTCAATTAAAGCTCTTTGAAAAACCATCAATCTCTCCAATATAATGATATTCAATCATCTCCTTTAAAAAAAATTTCAATCAAACTCCCAATCACCTTTCCAAAATGATTAAAAAACGAATGAATTCTAAGCACAAAAAAAAAATCGTCTAATCATGTAATGCAATGAATAAAAATATGCACCAAGCACCAATCAAAGCATTACATAAAAGAAAACAAACTAAGACGAAGAGTATGGAAAGATATCACCTTTCCGAATCCAAACTTGTCGGATTGTTGGTTGTCTTGGCTTGTCGATGATTTGCCCAACTTGTTTTGACTTTTGATGTTGTCCTTGAGGCTTAGAAACCCAAACCGCACGTTGTTTCGACTTAGAAATCCGGTTCGGTTGTGGGTTCGATCGATATTGACGTTGAGATTTAGATGTCCG
Source organism: Aechmea fasciata (assembly GCA_025177825.1). NCBI lineage: Eukaryota > Viridiplantae > Streptophyta > Magnoliopsida > Poales > Bromeliaceae > Aechmea > Aechmea fasciata. Next base: position 13,810,430 of record CM045931.1, on the reverse strand, counting down.
ATTCGCTTGTGGCTTTGATTTCCGGTTCACATATGAGTCACGGTTTGCTTGATGCACTCGACTCAATTGATTTTTCTTTTGATTCCGTGGGGGAAGCCGCGTTGTAGATGATACCAATTGTCGTTTCGAAGTTGCCGATTGAGGCTTGAAATTTTTCTTCGGGCAACTCTTTTTGATGTGTCCTTTGATGCCACATCTATGACACACCTTCTCCTTCAAACTTGTTGAGACTTTCGATGTCATCTTTTGACCCTTCTCAACATATGTACTTTCGTACCCAAGTCCAACCTTGATCGTTTGACCCAATCCGAGCATGTGATCTACTTTCTTCGATCCCGAAGAAAATTTTTGAAGATCGGACTTGAGTTGATGAACTTGATTAGTTAACTCTTTGTTGGATTTGTGCGATTCCTCATATTGATGCTCCAAAAATTTAATTTTATCCATAGAGGATTTGATCGTTGAATCCGCTTCATCTAGCTTCTTTTGGAGGACCGAATTGTTATTCAAAATTGATTCACTCACCTCCTCAAGAGCTTTATTCGATGTCTTCAAATTATTATTCTCCTTTTCAAGTTCCAATAGACGACGCCTTAACTTTTTATTGAACTTCGCCATCTTTTTGGATTCGACGAGGAGTTGATGATACGCTTCCGCTAATTCCTCGTCGTTTGATTCCTCATCGCCGGAATCTGAGTTCACGTCTTCTTCCTTTGATGTTTTCAACGCAACCCTATTACTTTGAAAAAAAGACTTGGAAGAAGATTGGTTAGTAGGAAAAGTCATATCGTAAGTTTGCAACACACCTACTAACTCTTCGGCCATTAGATAGCAATATATCTAGATCCCGCTCTGATACCAATTGTGAGTTACGGGGAAGCCCCAAGGATCTATCTAGATTGTATCAAACAACACCTAGAGGGGGGTGAATAGGTGTATCGGCCGAAAACCACAAATTCTCGATGCTTTAAAAATAAATGCGGAAAGTAAAAAGCACACCGAGATTTACGTGGGAAAACTCCAAACTCGGAGAAAAAAACCCACGGGACCAACACGCGAATAACAATCCACTAAGAGAAAAGATTACAAGGTGATTACCGTCTCCACGGACTTAACCTCTCTTAACCTCCTATGAATCTCCGCGCACGCCTCCGCGTTGTCCACGTCCGAGTCCACGAACGCCACGTCCCGAATCCACGAAACGCCTCAACTTCGAATCCACGAAGCCTTGATCACGCCGAATCCACGACGCCCACTCGAATCCACGAGCCAACGATCCGAATCCACGAATCGCCTTCAATCACGCCGAATCCACGACGCCTCACGCCGAATCCACGACGCCGTTCATGAGAAGCATCATGAGTATGGTGATCCTTCGCTTAGGAGTATCGTAGAAAACCGAAGAAGAAAACTCCAAGCGAAGCGTAGATCAAATCGACATATAGATAAGGAATTACAATATCTCGATTTGACCTAGAAGAGGCTATTTTGTAGAAAATAGATTTTAGATAAATTCCTAGCCTCTAGGGTTTCTCAAACAAGTATTTTCATGAAGCACACAGAGTTAGAGAACCCTAAGAACCTATTTATAGACTTTAGAATCAATTAGATTCGGATTAGAGATTTTGATTTTTACTCATCGTACATTGTACAAACTTGAAGTTCTGGGTTCCACAAGGACGGAAGATTATTTTTCGAAGCCTTGGAACCGGTAATGGGATTGATGGTTATACCGGTATAGCAACCTTGCTTGTATCTTACGAGTACGAGGTTGTTTATTACGGTAATGGGTATGATGGTGTGCCGTACGGGTTCGTAATAATATAGGTTCGGTACATGTAAATTTTCTAATTTTTGAAAATTACAAAGTTCTAATATAATTTCTAATCCGTTAAACAATGATTTATGATTCTAATGCCTATAACTAAGTATGAATCACCATATTTATGGATTAAAAACTTACCTAGACATCGTGATTCACATTATGAGCCAATTCCCTTTTCTTCGAAGTCTTTGATTCTTCGTCGTTCTTCGATCCGCTCCGATTCTTCAAGACTCCGACTCAATTCACGAAACTTGCCAACACAAAATCCTTAACAGCTCTTTCCTACATGTGGTGGTAGTTTTCACACTCCTTTCGGATGTAACTCTTTCCACATCTTTATAACCATAGGAGTTTCTTCCCTTTTTTTTAAAAAAAATATTCAAACTCCCCATAAATTAGACAATCTCACATTTGAAAATAATTTTGACGAACTTTAGTCGATTAGCAAATATCCATCAATTATATTCAACATTCACTATCAAGATGAATTAATTACCAAGATATTTAAATTTAATTTCAAAATTTTGATGAATGTATGTAAGAAGAAATCACATATTAAATTATCGTCAAAATAATAAAAAGTGGAGTAAAACCAATAATTAATATGAATTTAATTCAATTTGAATTGACTTTAGATACCGGTTAAGGCTCTTTTAAAAACCTTTAATTTCACCAATTTAATGATTTTCAATCATCTCCTTTCAAAAAAAAATTTCGATCAAAAAAAAAACTCCCCAAAAACCTTTCCTCAAAAACGATTTTGTAAACAAATTTTAAACATCAATCTCGTCTAAACATGTAATGCAATGAAAAAGAAATATGCAAAAAGCACCTAACAAAGCATTACATAAACAAAAACAAACTAAGACGAAAGGCATGGAAAGATATCACCTTTCTGGATCCAAACTTGTCGGATCTTTGGTTGTCTTGGCTTGTCGACGTTAGGTACACTTTGTATCGACTTTTGATCCACCGTTGGTCGATTCGTTGCTTGAAGCTTCGGTTGATGTTGTCGTTGAGACTTAGATATCCGATTCCCTTGATGGTTCGGTTTTGAGATTCGGTTTGCACGAGGTACTCGACTAACTTGAATTTTCTTTTGATTCCGTGGGGAATGTCGAGTGTTAGTTAATACCAATTGTCGTTTCGAAGTTGCCGATTGAGACTTGAAATTTTTGTTCGGGCAACTCTTTTTGATGTGTCCTTTGACGCCACATCGATGACACACCTTGTCCTTCAAAGTTGTTGAGACTTTTGATGCCGTCTTTTGATCCTTCTCAACATACGTCCTTTCATATCCGAGACCCAACTTGTTCGATTGACCCAATCCGAGCATATGATCCAATTTCTTCGATCCGGAAGAAAATTGTTGTATGTCGGACTTAAGTTGACGAACTTGCTTGGTTAGCTCTTGATTGGATGTGTAGGTTTCCTTAAATTGTTGCTCCAAAAATCCAATCTTGTCTTGATGTGATTTGATCGTTGAATCCGCTTCTTCTAGCTTCTTTTGGAGGATCGAATTATCTTTCAATATTGCTTCCTTTTCCTCTTCGAAAGCTTTCGTCATTGTTTTCAAATTTTTGTTCTCCTCTTCAATGTCGAGTAGACGCTTTCTAAGCCTTTTGTTATGCTTCGCCATCTTTTTAGATTCGACGAGGAGTTGATGATACGCTTGCGCTAAATCCTCGTCGTTTGATTCCTCATCGTCGGAATCCGAGTCCACGTCTTCTTCCTTTGATGTTTTCAACGCAATCCCTCTACTTTGAGAAAAAGACTTGGAAGAAGATTTGTTAGTAGGAAAAGTCATATCGTAAGTTTGCAACACACCTACTAACTCTTCGGCCATTAGATAACAATATATCTAGATCCCGCTCTGATACCAATTGTAAGTTATGGGGTGCCCAAGGATCTATCTAGATTGTATCAAAATACACCTATAGGGTGTAACGGCCAAAAACCACAAATCGATGCGATAAAAGTAAATGCGAAAAATAAAAAGCACACCGAGATTTACGTGGGAAAACTCCAACTCGGAGTAAAAACCCCACGGGACCAAACACGCGACGATAGCAATCCACTAAGAATAAAAGATTACAAGGTGATTTACCGAATCCACGGACTCAAACCTCTCTTTTATCTTTTCCGGATCTCGCGCACACCACCGGGTTGTCCACGCCCCACGTTCGAATCCACGAACGCCTCCACTTCGAATCCACGAAGCCTCCGATCACGCCGAATCCACGACGCCACTCGAATCGACGAGCGCACTCCGTCCGGAGCAAGAACAATTTGATCGGTGATGATTTATTGCTTAGATAATCATTAAAGAACCGTAGAAGATATTTCTAAGCAATAGCCGGATCAATTCTTCATGAAGAATGAGAAATTACGATTTCAAGAATTGATCCGATAGAAACTTGTTGTTGAAGAAAGAAAGAAAGAAAGCACCCAACAAGTTTCTAGGGTTTCATAATGGTCTAAACTCTAAGCATATGAATTAATGGAACCCCCATCGCTTATTTATAGATTTAGAAGACTTAGAAGTAAACTAGGATTGTGAAAACCCTATTTTGGAAATAAAATTAGAGATAGACTAGGATTTGAAAATCTGTTTAAAATCAATTAGAAAACATAGAGATAGACTAGGATTTGAAAACCTGTTTAAAATCAATTAGAAAACATAGAGATAGATTAGGATTTAAAAAACAGAATTTTGTCTAGATATTCAATTTAAAAACATCCTAAGTCTTCCAAACACTTTTAAATATTTATAAATCATCATCAATAATATTTGAACTTACCGAGCATTGTGGATTCATGTTTTGAGTCTTCGATTCTTCGATTTATCCCTTCTTCTTTAAACCTTCAAGACTCCGGACTCACTTCACGAAATATGCCAACATAAAATCCGTAACAATCTCCCCCTTTGGCAATTTCGTGACAAAATCCAAAATTACATAAAAATACTCACAACGCTCAACTCACCAAAAATGAAATTCATTGCCATCACCGAAACAATAAATTTCTCGCGTGAAAGATCCAAAGAGAAATACAAAATTACAATTTTGCAACTCCTAAACAAACTCTATGACTTAGACACATCTAGGAGTCTTGAAGTCTTCAATGATCTGCAATTAGATTACTTTCTCCACGAACAAAGTTCACAAACAAAGTTAGTAGAAAAAAATATGAAAATGAAAATCTGTAGTAACTGGCATTTTTCCATAATAAGAAATAAAATATTTGGAGACGGTGAATATGTGCGTAATTGTATTATAAGAGCACACGTCAAATTTCAGGCGAAACCGAGCTAAAACGGAAAAGTTATGCGACCCGTAAGATCCGACTTAAGTGAATAGTAACTCCGGATTTTCGAGAAATCGCGGAGTAAAGATGGGTCCAGGAGCGTCTGGGACTCGAACATAGGCTTCCAATAGCTCGTTTCGAACGGCTCGACTATTCTGGAACCAATGCCACTGACGGAATTCGATTCTGAATCACGGTTGTCGAGGAAAAGGGGTTCGAACGATTTTACTTAAAGACTTAGCAAATTGGAGGTTTATGGAGGAAAAAGAAGAGAATGGATACTTCGTGAATCCGAGACCAAATCAAACGAAGTAAAAGGCTAGATTCGATGTTCTCGCGCAAGCGCTGGTGTTAGGCGATCGATCCACGATCGTGAATCGACGGACGGATCTCAGGAATCGCGAAAAGAACGCGAAGAGGTTAAAGATCGCATAACGGCGGAATGCGAAGAGTCGCTATATTTTATGTGCCGAATTGCGTGATTTTGATTGTGGAGGGACTTCTGTGCGTAATTCAACTAATGGCGAAATTTGAAATACGATTAGTGGCTTGTGGTGGGCTAAAGTGCAAAAAGCCCTAAGTGTATATAGTGGGTTCTAGGGCTCATTCCCACTAAACCCTAACCCTAAGTGACCCCTAGACCTCCCAAACCCTCGGTAGCCTCCTCCGCCCTTCCTCCGCCCTCCCGAGCTCACACCCCGGCCGGCAAGGCTCCGATCGCCGGAAAGTCCCTCGGCCACCTCCACCATCTCCCTCGGACCACTCTCTCCTTCACCCGACCTAGAGAAGGAACTAGAAGGCCCCGAAATCCTTGGGTCGGTTGCCACTGGCCGAGAGAAGCTGGCGCGCGTCACCGGCCGCCGTCACCGTCGGAGCGCCGCCGGAGCCACCTTGCTCCTGCGGCTGCTCTCGGACACCTGCGAGACGAGCCGGATCGCCTCCGACTCTGCGCGCGGCCGCCGCTCTGTCGGGTGCCCCGACCTCCTCCGTGCACCGGACGACCACCGGCGGGCCTCCCCGGCGACCCGCGAGCAACGCGGCGCCGCCTGAACCGTCGAAGCCGCTGCGCGGCACTGCCCGAGCGGGCTGGGGCTCGGGTCTAGAGCACGGCCGCCGCCACCTCGAGCCCTCGCCGCTTCTCCTCGGCCCCGGCGACCCCCGGCGACACGGGCGCGCCTCCCCGCCGTCGCCGCCGGCCGCCGCTCCACTCTCTCTGCGGCCGCCGAGGGCCGTGCGGGCGATGGCCGAGCCCCTCGGCTTCCGCCCGCTGCCGCGCCTCGGAGGTGAGCCTCACCTCCCTCGACCTCCTCCGCCGGATCGGCCCGGCCCGAGCTTCCCGACCGCCGCGCCGTCGCCGGAGAACCCCAACCCGAGAGCAAGTTGGGAGCTTGGATCGCCGCCGCCGCGCTCCGGCCGCCGCCTGCCGCCGGCTACCCCCCTCCTTGGACTTCCCGGACCCGAAGCTTCCTCCTCCGGCCGCCGCGCGCGCCCCCTTGCCGCCGGCGACCGAGCCCTAGCTCCCTCGGCTCCGGTGAGTGTTTAACTGTTTACAGCACCTAAGTCAGGACTTAGGGTTTAATTCCCGAGGCTCCTGTTGGTCAAATAGACCATGTGAGGTGAGCCCGGTCAAGGACTTTTCATGCTGAACGCGTTGCTCACCTCCGTCGAGCCTCGATGCTCCGTTGAGCAGGACCAACGCACTTTACGCGCTGTGCGCGCTGTTTACAGAAATTAAGGTCGCTTGTGTGCGCACTACGATGCCCGACAGTGTTCCGAAAGGCGAGCACGGTCTTCAGCATGTCGAAGACTTACAGCGAGTGCGATTTCAGAATTTATGGTGCACTGGTTTGCGTGCACGACCCATAATAGCCCTAAATCGCATGAAATAATGCGATTTTATGGAGCTTCAGGGACTTTTATGCAATTTAGAATTTCGTGGTCACTGTAGACAGCGTAGGAGTGTTGCGGGTAACCTGGGTGATCGTCCAAGGTCCTAAATATTTAGAAATCGAAGTGATTTTCGGAGCGTTTCGGCAAAATTCGCCGACAAAAACGTGTTTACGGTTCGGATTTCTTCCGACAATTCTTAGTGGTTATTTACGGTGTCGCTAAGCCTTGTTGGCTGGTCACCCGCGTCATTTCGAGGGTTTGGAAATGACGGGTGAGCGACGGTTGGTTCCGGTGTCGAAATAGACACTTTCGGGAACCCGTATTCGTACAATTATCCGACGATAATTGTATTGTAGTGTTATCTTGTGTTTGCTGCCAAAACATCCAATTAGGAGTGTTTTATGGCAGCGGGTGACTCGTGTCACGAGTTGGTGCTTTTCGGGACGGTTCGTGGGTCCCGGCGGAGTCCCGGTGTGGTTTACGGGACTTCCGGTGAGTTACGGTAATTGGTTTCGGAAAACCAATCTCTGTGGGATTAGTTGTGAGTTGTGCTATTAGTGTTTTGTGTTAGTGGGTTAGATACTAACCCGGTGGACCCTCTCGTAGGTCCAGTCGCTTTACTTCCACAGTCGACAGATTCTTCTACAGTCTTACAGGTGGGTACTTCGACTCGTTGTCCGTTCAGTGGTGCACGCTGGTGACGTTCCTTCCACCCTTACTGCTTATCGTTTATCCTTGATATATCTTGCACCTGTTTCTTACAGTTTTACTCTACTCAGTGTTTCCATGCTTAGTACCATGTGTAGGAGTAGAGTAGTTTGCTTCTTGTCAGCCTATGACATCAGTGACCTGTTCGGTCAGTCTACTTCAGTATACTCAGTGACCTTGTTGTTCAGTTGGTCAGTTCTCGTGTTCTCTTCGATAGTACTCGCATACAGTTGAGAGGATGTTGAGTTGTTCCATCCTAGTTGACCTGAGTGGTCAGTTCTTGTGTTTCCTTGAGTAGTACTCGCATACAGTTGAGAGGATGTTGAGTTGTTCCATCCTAGTTGACCTGATTGGTCGATTCTGGTACTTTCTTACAGTTTTCAGTGACCTATTTGGTCGGCTTGTTTCGATTTACGGTGACACTTTGTTCGGTCGGTTTGTTTCGGTGCTTACGTGACCTACGTGGTCGGCGAGTTTACTTAATGACCCAAAGGGGTCGATGTCCCTTTAGGGACGGGATTGTCGACCGATTCGACGTATGGTTTTTGAGCATAACAGCATCGATTGCCCAGGATTTGAGCGCAGTTCACGAACACGGGCGGTCTGATCCACCGTACCCTGATGTGTTCTTTTCCGGAAAGGTGGTTGGACGAGCCAACCCGTGAGCCCATAGGCGACCATTGGTTGATATGGGTAGAATGCGGGTTTTGAGATACGGGGGCATAGGCTTGAGGTCGAGGACCAACGGAGCGGCGGGGCATAGGCTTGAGGTGCGAGGACCAACGGAGCGGCGATTCCAGATTGGGTATTTTACTTTATCAGCTTTTCGATGCATACTTACAGTAGCTGTTGTTTCATATCTATATATCTCTCTCCATTTACTTGTTATCATAGCTACTGTACTACTACTATTATCTCCTTTTGTGTCTATCTCCGCGAGGTATGTTTACATGTTCTCACCCCTCGCCTTCTTCTTTTTCAGGTGACGTTACAGGTCATAGTGGGACAGCTGGTGAGGAGCGAGTCTAGTACGCGACATAGCTCCGTCCCTTCGTCGGTTATTTCTTTATCCTTACCTTGCATGGTTTAGACTTATTTATGGTTCAGTTCTGTTAATGCTTTTGGAAATGAGATATTTTAGTTAGTTTTGAAATGTAATAAAAGGCTTTGGGTTTCATGTGGTAAAAAGGTTTTCTACCCCTCGTGGTAGTGCTTTCAAAGAAAGGGTTTCCGTGTAAGAAACAGTTTGTAAAAGATTTTCAAAAGGGATTTTATAACTTAGAGTTTCAAAACCCGTTCCCGAGTAGGGAACATTTCAAAAGATAGATGTTGTTTATATACAAAGGTAGATGTGAATGAACCTGCGATGAATGGTGTGAATATGTGTATGTTGATTGAAATTAATATCTGTACACTTTGTTGTGGTTGTATGATTGTAAAAGACTCCTTGTACTTGTGCGATGCCGTGCAAATACAGGGGAGACTCTGTCCGTGTGTACGGTGGTCTCTCTGTATTTGTGGCGGTCATGTCCTTGTGGGGATCAAGGTTTATAAAAAAAAAAAAATTCCGCTGTGTTTTTACTTATTAAATGACCCCGGGGTGTGACAGATTAAAATGGTATCAGAGCAAAAGTTACAACCACAACACCATTCACAGGTTATTTTGAAAAGTAATTGAGTTAAAAATGAAAAGAACTGAACCATTGGTTAGGTTGACCCTAGGAAGACCTACGGTATATAGGCACGTGAGAGTGCGGGGTTGGACTTGTGTCCTATGTTGCATTCGAGTAGGGTAAACTCGAAGTGCATGGTTACTTTCGTATGTGTTACAGTATTCGCACAGGCTGGTGTCTAAATTGGAAGTAGTGGCGGTGTTTCTTTCTGGACATTGAGTGGTGGGGCGAGGTTCCCCTGATGTCAGCTCGGGCCTTAAAGGGCCAGTGAGTTTCGGGCCTAGGTGAGTATCTTGACCGCGACGCCCTCCTACTTTAGACACGAGAGCTACTGCGAGTGTCTCTACGGAGACGGTACTTAGGCCTATTACGGTCGCGACTTCTGTGGGGCTACTTGGGTGTAGTCCAGGGTTTAGACGACTGCCACATTGGTGTTGCTTTCGCAGTTCTTTGGGTAGTGTTGTGACGCCTACTCCTTGTTGCTGATGGAATCAGCAGTTCAAGTCTTTTGACCTTTAACGGGTTCATACGTCAAATTGACGCGTACTAGAGTCGGACTGACACAGTTGTGGTGTCAGGTTTCCGTTGAGGCCTAGCCTACATCGTGTGCGGGTATTCTAACACCAAAATTTGGTGTGTCGTGGGTTCGTCTGTAGTTAGCGGTAGGAGTCGATTTGACTCGAATTACTCCAAGTAATGACGGAGTTCGTGGAACCTTGTGTGTAGCCCGGTTGTGGTGCGGAAATGGGAAACCGTTTCCTAAAGCCTCAGTTGCGTGCTCGCGACTTAGTGTCGCGAGTAGCTTTCAAAGGTTGAAAGCTATGTGACTCCTAGTGAGTCGGTCCAAAGTCGATCTGTCCTCATATATCGGCCTGCAAACCGATGTTCAACGGATTCAGTTCAGTGTTGAGGTATCAAATGGTTTGATACTTCGTCGTGTCGCGCTTCCAACTCGTTGATGGTAGTGGATCTTAGATATTTCGCTTTTCTTTTGATAAGTACATTGGCTGCAGACAATGTACGGTCGAAAGTCGAACGAAATATCCTTTCCCTATCTGGGGACGTATAGAGTGGTGGGGTGTATGCCCTAGATTTTCTTGGGTACTCGTGAGTGTTGGTCAGCTCTGACCACGTAGCGAGCCTTGGGTTATTTCATGGCTAATTTGCGCAGTTGATTTATCATCACTGCAGATGGATTTGACTCTAGTTCGAGTCTGGGTGTTCGTAGTAGTCTCGGTTTGTTTGGCGAGAGGTTCGAAATCACAGTTATTGGGCGACTTAAGCCTGGTTGTCGGCTTTGATAGTCACCGTATGTGATAATGTTAGGGTTTGCTTCTCAAATTAATTGTGCAAACCTAGGAATGGTATGCTTGTCCGATCAATTGGTGACAGGTCGCCTCGGTCTCAATGAGACAAGTATTTGGTGTTGCTCGGAATATTGATCGCTAGGGTCCCTTGTAGGACGACGACAGTCTCGTGGAGACGGACGTTGAGCATCAGCGATGGTTGGTATCGCATAGTGCGATTGGCAATCCTGTGCATCAAGTGATGGTGGCATGGACCATGTGTTGGTTTGATCTGCAATATTGAGCGAACAAATTATTTAGCTAAATGGGTATTGTCGAGCGTTGGACCTTTTGGGTCGAGGTGGAAAGTGAGGTCTTGGACCTAGACTGTCGAATGCCAAAAGTGGCTTTCGGTTGACGAGGTTTTGATTTCGACGGTTTGTGTAGTAATCGAGAATGAGGTGAGTGTTTTGACTCAAGTTTTTGAACGACGTTTCGTATGTGCTCGTAGTGAGCAGGTTGTCGTTGTTGGCTAGTCGGAGTGTGCCTTTCGGCCTTTGAGATTTTACTCCGGACTTGTGGAGCTGTTGTGTGACTTTTTACGTGAACTATCGATGTAGTCGAGTCGGTTACGGCTATGCGGACCAAAGTTGAGTGGACCTAGTAAGTCTGAGGGATGTATTATTATTTCAGAATTTTGCAAGATGGGATCGGATAATTCTGGACACGGGACTGTCTTTGTCCGCAGGTTATAAGATGGATACGATTCCAGTGAATCTTGATCCATAGATTTGTGTTGGAATGTTTACCCTCGTTTTGTCTAGGTGAAGCGATAGATGAGTTGTCGTGAATTATGGAAATGTAATTGACCAGTACTAAGGTGATACCGCATTGGCGGAGCAGTATCCAATTTGATTATGGAGGGTACCTGGTCAAGTTTCGGGGACTTCACTATCCACACTGAATGGTTTTTGCGCTTTAAGGGCAGATGGTGCTTGCCGAGTGACTCGGAGTTGAGGAGCGATATCCTATCCGAGGCGCACCGATCCCCTTACACGGTTTACCCAGGCGGAACCAAGATATATCGCGACCTGAAGCAGAACTTCTGGTGGCCTGGGATGAAGCTAGATGTGGCACAGCATGTGGCTCGGTGCTTGGTTTGCAAGCAGGTAAAGCGAAAGCATTAGCGGCCGTGAAGGCGCAACCACTTAGATACCGGTATGGAAGTGGGAGACGATTTCTATGGATTTCGTCATTGGATTGCCTCAATCACGGCGAGGCCATGATGCGATACGGGTTGTAGTGATCGGGTGTGAAATCGGCTCACTTCTGCCGATGCACCCGACGTGGTCCGTGATCAACTGGCACAGTTATATATATCGACGAGATCGTCCGACTGCACGGTGTGCCAGTGTCGATCGTATCTGATCGGGACACCCGCTTCGTTTCCTATTTTTGAAGGAACTTGCAGCAGGCTATGGGTACGAAGCTGAACTTCAGTAAAGCGTTCCATCCGCAGAGCGACGGACGATCGAGCGAGTCATCCAGACTCTAGGGGACATGCTCCGCGCATGTGTCCTGAACTACGGTGATGGATGGTTTCGCTATTTACCACTAGTGGAGTTCGCCTATAACAACAGTTACCAGGCGAGCATCGGGATGACTCCGTACGAGGCTTTATATGGGCGTCGATGTCGGTCCCCTATCTGTTGGGACGATGTCGGAGAACGCCGGTTGATCGGGCTTGACTTAGCGGAGGATGCGGAGGCGAGGGTTCGCATTGCGAGAGAGAGCGACTTCAGACTGCACAGAGTCAACAGAGGAGCTACGCGGACCAGCGGAGGCGTGACCTAAAGTTTTTGGACGGTGAGCACGTGCTGCTCAAGGTGTCGCCATAAAGGGGGATCAAGCGGATCGGTCTGCGGAACAAGCTTAGTCCGCGATTCGTGGGACCGTTTGAGATCCTAGAGCGTGTTGGTCCGGTGGCGTACAAGTTGGCTCTACCTCCGAGTCTCGCCCGGGTGCACAACGTCTTCCACGTGACTATGCTTCGAAAGTATATTCCTGATCCGTCCCACGTCATCAGACTGACGTCTATACAGTTACGGGAGGATCTGAGCTATGATAAGGCTCCGTTGCGGGTTTTGGCACGTGAGGAAAAGCGTTTGCGGAACATGAGCATTCCGTACGTGAAGGTTCAGTGGGAGAACCACGATGAGCGCGAGGCTACGTGGGAGCTTGAGTCTATTATGCGGCAGCGTTATCCGCATTTGTTTATGGGTGGTCCATGACCTAGTTTCGGGGACGAAACTTCCTATAAGGAGGGAATGATGTAGTAACTGGCATTTTTCCATAATAAGAAATAAAATATTTGGAGACGGTGAATATGTGCGTAATTGTATTATAAGAGCACACGTCAAATTTCAGGCGAAACCGAGCTAAAACGGAAAAGTTATGCGACCCGTAAGATCCGACTTAAGTGAATAGTAACTCCGGATTTTCGAGAAATCGCGGAGTAAAGATGGGTCCGGAGCGTACGGACTCCGAACATAGGCTTCCAATAGCTCGTTTCGAACGGCTCGACTATTCTGGAACCAATGCCACTGACGGAATTCGATTCTGAATCACGGTTGTCGAGGAAAAGGGGTTCGAACGATTTTACTTAAAGACTTAGCAAATTGGAGGTTTATGGAGGAAAAAGAAGAGAATGGATACTTCGCGAATCCGAGACCAAATCAAACGAAGTAAAAGGCTAGATTCGATGTTCTCGACGCGCTGAACGCGCTGGCGCGATCCGATCGTGAATCGACGGACGGATCTCCGGGAATCGCGAAAAGAACGCGAAGAGGTTAAAGATCGCATAACGGCGGAATGCGAAGAGTCGCTATATTTTATGTGCCGAATTGCGTGATTCTGATTGTGGAGGGACTTCTGTGCGTAATTCAACTAATGGCAGGGGCTGAAATACGATTAGTGGCTTGTGGTGGGCTAAAGTGCAAAAAGCCCTAAGTGTATATAGTGGGTTCTAGGGCTCGTTCCCACTAAACCCTAACCCTAAGTGACCACAGACCTCCCAAACCCTCGGCGCCTCCTGCCGCTTCCTCTGCCCTCCAGAGCTCACACCCCCGGCCGCCGGCAAGGCTCCGATCGCCGGAAAGTCCCTCGGCCACCTCCACCATCTCCCTCGGACCATCTCTCCTTCGCAGAGCCTAGAGAAGGAACTAGAAGGCCCCGAAATCCTTGGGTGAGTTGCCCTGGCCGAGAGAAACTGCCGGCGCGCGTCACCGGCCGCCGTCACCGTCGGAGCCGCCGCCGGAGCCACCTTGCTCCTGCGGCTGCTCTCGGACACCAGACGGCCGGATCGCCTCCCAGCTCTGCGCGCGGCCGCCGGCTCTGTCGGGTGCCCCCGGCCTCCTCCCGCTGCCGGACGACCACCGGCGGGCCTCCCCGGCGACCGCGAGCAACGCGGCGCCGCCGAACCGTCGAAGCCGCTGCGGCCACCACGAACCAGGCGGGCTAGGGCTCGGGTCTAGAGCACGGCCGCCGCCACCTCGGGCCCTCGCCGCTTCTCCTCGGCCCGGCGACCCCGGCGACACGGGGCGCGCCTCCCCGCCGTCGCCGCCGGCGCCGCTCCACCTCTCTGCGGCCGCCGAGGGCCGTGCGGGCGATGGCCGAGCCCCTCGACCAGGCCGCTGCCGCCGCCTCGGAGGTGAGCCTCGCCTCCTCGACCTCTCCGCCGGATCGGCCCGGCCGAGCTTCCCCAGGCCGCGCGCCGTCGTGGAGAACCCAACCGAGAGCAAGTTGGGAGCTTGGATCGCCGCCGCCGCGTCCGGCCGCCGCCTGCCGCCGGCTACCTCCCTCCTTGGACTTCCCGGACCCGAAGCTTCCTCCTCCGGCCGCCGCGCGCGCCCCCTTGCCGCCGGCGACCGAGCCCTAGCTCCCTCGGCTCCGGTGAGTGTTTAACTGTTTACAGCACCTAAGTCAGGACTTAGGGTTTAATTCCCGAGGCTCCTGTTGGTCAAATAGACCATGTGAGGTGAGCCCGGTCAAGGACTTTTCGTGCTGAACGCGTTGCTCACCTCCGTGCTGAGCCTCGATGCTCCGTTGAGCGGGACGAACGCACTTTACGCGCTGTGCGCGCTGTTTACAGAAATTAAGGTCGCTTGTGTGCGCACTACGATGCCCGACGGTGTTCGAAAGGCGAGCACGGTCTTCGACATGTCGAAGACTTACGGCGAGTGCGATTTCGAGAATTTATGGTGCACGGTTTGCGTGCACGACCCATAATAGCCCTAAATCGCATGAAATAATGCGATTTTATGGAGCTTCAGGACTTTTATGCAATTTAGAATTTCGTGGTCGCTGTAGACAGCGTAGTAATGTTGCGGGTAACCTCTGGCCTGATCGTCCAAGGTCCTAAATATTTACAGAAAATCAGAAGTGATTTTCGGAGCGTTTCGGCAAAATTCGCCGACGAAAACGTGTTTACGGTTCGGATTTCTTCCGACAATTCTTAGTGGTTATTTACGGTGTCGCTAAGCCTTGTTGGCTGGTCACCCGCGTCATTTCGAGGGTTTGGAAATGACGGGTGAGCGACGGTTGGTTCCGATGTCGAAATAGACACTTTCGGGACCCGTATTCGTACAATTATCCGACGATAATTGTATTGTAGTGTTATCTTGTGTTTGCTACCAAAACATCCAATTAGGAGTGTTTTATGGCAGCGGGTGACTCGTGTCACGAGTTGGTGCTTTTCGGGACGGTTCGTGGGTCCCGGCGGAGTCCCGGTGTGGTTTACGGGACTGCCGGTGAGTTACGGTAGTTGGTTCGGAGAAACAATCTCCAGGGGATTAGTTGTGAGTTGTGCTATTAGTGTTTTGTATTAGCGGGTTAGATGCTAACCCGGTGGACCTCTCGTAGGTCCAGTCGCTTTACTTCCACAGTCGACAGATTCTTCTACAGTCTTACATGTGGGTACTTCGACTCGTTGTCCGTTCAGTGGTGCACGCTGGTGACGTTCCTTCCACCCTTACTGCTTATCGTTTATCCTTGATATATCTTGCACCTGTTTCTTACAGTTTTACTCTACTCAGTGTTTCCATGCTTAGTACCATGTGTAGGAGTAGAGTAGTTTGCTTCTTGTCAGCCTATGACATCAGTGACCTGTTCGGTCAGTCTACTTCAGTATACTCAGTGACCTTGTTGTTCAGTTGGTCAGTTCTCGTGTTTTCTTCAGTAGTACTTGCATACAGTTGAGAGGATGTTGAGTTGTTCCATCCTAGTTGACCTGAGTGGCCAGTTCTTGTGTTTCCTTGAGTAGTACTCGCATACAGTTGAGAGGATGTTGAGTTGTTCCATCCTAGTTGACCTGATTGGTAGGTTCTAGTACTTTATTACGGTTTCGATGACCTATTTGGTCGGCTTGTTTCGATTTACGGTGACTGTTCGGTCGGTTTGTTTCGGTGCTTGTGACCTCGTGGTCGGCGAGTTTACTTAATGACCCAAAGGGTCGATGTCCCTTTAGGGACGGGATTGTCGACCGATTCTTTGACGTATGGTTTGAGCATAACAGCATCGATTGCCCGGGATTTGAGCGCAGTTCACGAACACGGGCGGTCTGATCCACCGTACCATGATGTGTTCTTTTCCGGAAAGGTGGTTGGACGAGCCAACCCGTGAGCCCATAGGCGACCATTGGTTGATATGGGTAGAATGCAGGTTTTGAGCTACCGGGGGCATAGGCTTGAGGTCGAGGACCAACGGAAGCGGCGGGGCATAGGCTTGAGGTCGAGGACCAACGGAGCGAGATTCCAGTTGGGTATTTTACTTTATCGCTTTTCGATGCATACTTACGATGTTTGTTGTTTCATATCTATATATCTCTCTCCATTTACTTGTTATCATAGCTCTTTACTACTACTATTATCTCCTTTTGTGTCTATCTCCGCGAGGTATCCACTGGGAGGGGGAGACATGTTTACATGTTCTCACCCCTCGCCTTCTTCTTTTTCAGGTGACGTTACAGGTCATAGTGGGACAGCAGGTGAGGAGCGAGTCTAGTACGCGACATAGCTCCGTCCCTTCGTCGGTTATTTCTTTATCCTTACCTTGCATGGTTTAGACTTATTTATGGTTCGGTTCTGTTAGTGCTTTTGGAAATGAGATATTTTAGTCGGTTTGAAATGTAATAAAAGGCTTTGGGTTTCATGTGGTAAAAAGGTTTTCTACCCCTCGTGGTAGTGCTTTCAAAGAAAGGGTTTCCGTGTAAGAAACAGTTTGTAAAAGATTTTCAAAAGGAATTTTATAACTTAGAGTTTCAAAACCCGTTCCCGAGTAGGGAACATTTCAAAAGATAGATGTTGTTTATATACAAAGGTAGATGTGAATGAACCTGCGATGAATGGTGTGAATATGTGTATGTTGATTGAAATTAATATCTGTACACTTTGTTGTGGTTGTATGATTGTAAAAGACTCCTTGTACTTGTGCGATGCCGTGCAAATACAGGGGAGACTCTGTCCGTGTGTACAGTGGTCTCTCTGTATTTGTGGCAGGTCTGTCATGTCCTTGTGGGGATCAAGGTTTATAAAAAAAAAAAAATTCCGCTGTGTTTTTACTTATTAAATGACCCCGGGGTGTGACAAAATCTCTCCCCCTTTGTTCATAAAAATCTCTCCCTTTTGAAATTCAATTCAAGGTTGTTCATGAAAATCTCTCCCTTTTGAAATTCAATTCAAAATCTCTCCCTTTTGAAATTCAATTCAAGTTTCCAATTCTTCTCCCCCTTTTTGTCAAAAATTGCCAAAAAGAAACACAAATAGAGAGAAAAAAAATAGTAAAAAGAAAGTAGTCATGTCATAGTTAAAAATCTAGATACCAAAAATAAACAAACTAGACATAGTCCTAGGAGAGAAAAGATAAAATATAGATAATGAAGCTAAAAAAAATAAAGTCACTCCGTGTCCTCATCATCAAAAATTTTGCCTTATTTCCTCAAAAATCCTTCAAAATTAGATTAATTTCATAAAATTAATGATTTCACTTCAAAAATTACTATAATGAAAATAAAATATTATTTGATTTCAAAAGACATCAATTCATCAAAATTTGATATTAAGAATAATCTAATTATTTAAAGTCATCAAGATGCAAATTGATGAAAAATAATTTCTAGAAATTTAGCAAAATTGACACCAATTTGTCGCAACCCGTTCAAAATAGAGATTTAGCTAATAAACACCGGGGGTGGCTCTTTGAGCATCTTTTTCAATCTACCACTTTATAACGCCGAAAATTCTAAAATATTCACATATATTTTTTCTCAACCTTTTCGGTTTTTTATATAATTACCCATGAGGTAGCTTCACACACGTACCGGACGACCGGGGTGGTAGCTCTTTCCTACATGTGGTGGTAGTTTTCACACTCCTTTCGGATGTAACTCTT
The DNA here is from genome assembly GCA_025177825.1 of Aechmea fasciata. Taxonomy (NCBI): domain Eukaryota; kingdom Viridiplantae; phylum Streptophyta; class Magnoliopsida; order Poales; family Bromeliaceae; genus Aechmea; species Aechmea fasciata. The sequence continues at coordinate 13,792,296 of CM045931.1, read as the reverse complement.
TCCACATCTTTATAACCATAGGAGTTTCTTCCCTTTTTTTAAAAAAAAAATATTCAAACTCCCTATAAATTAGACAATCTCACATTTGAAAATAATTTTGACGAACTTTAGTCGATTAGCAAATATCCATCAATTATATTCAACATTCACTATCAAGATGAATTAATTACCAAGATATTTAAATTTAATTTCAAAATTTTGATGAATGTATGTAAGAAGAAATCACATATTAGATTATCGTCAAAATAATAAAAAGTGGAGTAAAACCAATAATTAATATGAATTTAATTCAATTTGAATTGACTTTAGATACCGGTTAAGGCTCTTTTAAAAACCTTTAATTTCACCAATTTAATGATTTTCAATCATCTCCTTTCAAAAAAAATTTCAATCAAATTAAAAACTCCCCAAAAACCTTTCCTCAAAAACGATTTTGTAAACAAATTTTAAACATCAATCTCGTCTAAACATGTAATGCAATGAAAAAGAAATATGCAAAAGCACCTAACAAAGCATTACATAAACAAAAACAAACTAAGACGAAAGGCATGGAAAGATATCACCTTTGGGATCCAAACTTGTTGGATCTTTGGTTGTCTTGGCTTGTCGACGTTAGGTACACTTTGTATCGACTTTTGATCCACCGTTGGTCGATTCGTTGCTTGAAGCTTCGGTTGATGTTGTCGTTGAGACTTAGACATCCGATTCCCTTGATGGTTCGGTTTTGAGATTCGGTTTGCACGAGGTACTCGACTAACTTGAATTTTCTTTTGATTAGTGGGGATGTCGAGTGTTAGTTAATACCAATTGTCGTTTCGAAGTTGCCGATTGAGACTTGAAATTTTTGTTCGGGCAACTCTTTTTGATGTGTCCTTTGACGCCACATCGATGACACACCTTGTCCTTCAAAGTTGTTGAGACTTTTGATGCCGTCTTTTGATCCTTCTCAACATACGTCCTTTCATATCCGAGACCCAACTTGTTCGATTGACCCAATCCGAGCATATGATCCAATTTCTTCGATCCGGAAGAAAATTGTTGTATGTCGGACTTAAGTTGACGAACTTGCTTGGTTAGCTCTTGATTGGATGTGTAGGTTTCCTTAAATTGTTGCTCCAAAAATCCAATCTTGTCTTGATGTGATTTGATCGTTGAATCCGCTTCTTCTAGCTTCTTTTGGAGGATCGAATTATCTTTCAATATTGCTTCCTTTTCCTCTTCGAAAGCTTTCGTCATTGTTTTCAAATTTTTATTCTCCTCTTCAATGTCGAGTAGACGCTTTCTAAGCCTTTTGTTATGCTTCGCCATCTTTTTAGATTCGACGAGGAGTTGATGATACGCTTCCGCTAAATCCTCGTCGTTTGATTCCTCATCGTCGGAATCCGAGTCCACGTCTTCTTCCTTTGATGTTTTCAACGCAATCCCTCTACTTTGAGAAAAAGACTTGGAAGAAGATTTGTTAGTAGGAAAAGTCATATCGTAAGTTTGCAACACACCTACTAACTCTTCGGCCATTAGATAGCAATATATCTAGATCCCGCTCTGATACCAATTGTAAGTTATGGGGTGCCCAAGGATCTATCTAGATTGTATCAAAATACACCTATAGGGTGTAACGGCCAAAAACCACAAATCGATGCGATAAAAGTAAATGCGAAAAATAAAAAGCACACCGAGATTTACGTGGGAAAACTCCAACTCGGAGTAAAAAACCCACGGGACCAAACACGCGACGATAGCAATCCACTAAGAATAAAAGATTACAAGGTGATTTACAGAATCCACGGACTCAAACCTCTCTTTTATCTTCTCCGGATCTCGCGCACACCACCGGGTTGTCCACGCCCCACGTTCGAATCCACGAACGCCTCCACTTCGAATCCACGAAGCCTCCGATCACGTCGAATCCACGACGCCACTCGAATCGACGAGCGCACTCCGTCCGGAGCAAGAACAATATGATCGGTGATGATTTATTGCTTAGATATTCATTAAAGAACCGTAGAAGATATTTCTAAGCAATAGCCGGATCAATTCTTCATGAAGAATGAGAAATTACGATTTCAAGAATTGATCCGATAGAAACTTGTTGTTGAAGAAAGAAAGAAAGAAAGCACCCAACAAGTTTCTAGGGTTTCATAATGGTCTAAACTCTAAGCATATGAATTAATGGAACCCCCATCGCTTATTTATAGATTTAGAAGACTTAGAAGTAAACTAGGATTGTGAAAACCCTATTTTGGAAATAAAATTAGAGATAGACTAGGATTTGAAAATCTGTTTAAAATCAATTAGAAAACATAGAGATAGACTAGGATTTGAAAACCTGTTTAAAATCAATTAGAAAACATAGAGATAGATTAGGATTTAAAAAACAGAATTTTGTCTAGATATTCAATTTAAAAACATCCTAAGTCTTCCAAACACTTTTAAATATTTATAAATCATCATCAATAATATTTGAACTTACCGAGCATTGTGGATTCATGTTTTGAGTCTTCGATTCTTCGATTTATCCCTTCTTCTTTAAACCTTCAAGACTCCGGACTCACTTCACGAAATATGCCAACATAAAATCCGTAACATATAACTCCTAACTAGTTGAATACTATGTTAATATTCTTGTTTTAATTGAGCTCCATAATTTTTCTTAATTTTTACTTGATTATAGCTCTAAACTAGTTGAATACTTTGTTAAATTATGCTTGGTTTTAATATTTTCTTTTTAGGTTAAAATCGCTAAAATCTAGTGTTTTTTTTTAAATTTCTATTGCTTATAATTTGACCCAGTAATGCATGTTATTTCCATTTTGACGCATTTAAGCTATAGATTTAGTAAAAGAAAATTGAAATACTCAATGATTATCTAATACTTCTACGTTTGATCTGATGCGAAGAATTAATTTGGCCCACAAAGTTTAAGTTGGTGTAAAAATAATTTAGTAATGTTAGGTAATTACTCAGATTTTTAACCACATCAAGTTTTATAGTTCGAATTGTTGCATTAAGTCTAGTGGGTCTAGACTCATGATTCTAACAATTTTGTTTATTTTATTTAGTGGTCAGGCAGAGAAACAGTTCAAGGTGAAGGTTGAAGTAATAGGGAAAGTGAGGCACAAAAATCTAGTGGGGCTAATTGGGTACTGCAGCGAAGGGACTAAGAGGTAATTTTAAGGTCCTAAACTGGAAATGAGATCTATGTTATACTTGATGACTTGCTAATGCAAATTTAGGATGCTCGTATGTCACGCCTTGGGACTGGCAGGGCCTTCCCAGTAGCGTGTCCAGACCCGCCATATGTCAACACATATAGGGCGTCCAAAAAACAGCGAAATTAAACAACAACAGGCTATCACTAAGAATATCAGAGCTACATACAACTAAATCTACAACAAGTAGGAAGGATAGTAAACTGAACAAATAAAATGGAAATATAAGGTTATACAACATCTATCACAAAATTCAGAAAAATATGGTGGTCTCTCTACAAGGTACAACACTCAAAACCTCTCCAAAGAAGATACAAGAGAGGTGAAGCACCTATCGAACACTCCCGACGAAAACGCTGACCCGAGGCAATACCCCTGCCGCGGTCCCTGGCCTCCCCCGATGCAGAAGGCGCTGAAAAGAGTCAGAAACAGAGGGCGTGAGAATTATAATTTATAGTTCCTAGTGAGCAATTACTGACCTGAACTATTGCACCACTAGGCCCAAAAGAAAAACTGTAAGTGAGCGATAAATATTAACAGAACTACTGAGATAAAAGCATAATAAAATGTTATACTACCAAGCCACGGGTATACAAAGAAATGTATATAAACTATCCAACTCGATATGGCAACATATAAGGAATATGTTCAACTGTAGCAAACAAGTACACTATGATGTAAATTAAAAGCTATCATGTATACTACACAACCCAAGTAATGCCCTAAGCATGTCCACATAATCCAAAAGTCCTATCTAGTAGTGATTGTCACCTATATTGAATGTTATAGTTCAATTCACTTTCCAGGATCTACACAAGATAATCCAGCTTGTGCCACCTAAGTGTCGTGGTAGCCCCAACATTCCCTGTAAGGAATGAGTCTAACCATTTCGGCCCTATAGGTTTCTCAATACCGCACGCGCGACGAATCGCAAAGGCCAACTCTGGAGTGCCGGCTTGTAGGGAGCGACCCTCACAAGCATGTGCGAATGAGCACAAATGGCAAACAAGCACAGTCAAGTCTCAAGTATCCAACCCTCATGTCTCTCACATGGCAAATGTCACTAGCAACCCTAAGGTCTAGTACAATATCTCACATGACATTAGAATTACTATGTCAAGTTCCAATTTGAGCCTAATGCCGCTTGATGACATTAGCTCACTAATTCACAAGTACATGCCAAGCCTAATGCCGCTTAATGACATTAGGTTTTTTCCTATGTCATGCATCGTTTCTATGTTCACAAACATATGTCAAATTCACTATAACAATATAGTGTCGGTTCCCAAATAGAATGCTACAACTACTCAGCTCTCACATGCATGCATCTCTACTATATAGAGGCAAAATTGCATTATACATAAACACTATCTTAAGCATTCTAAAATTCACAAATAATATATTTAACATGAAATTGCATGAATTTCTAATCAACCATAAGAAAATAAGCACCAATGAAGATTTCTCATTGTGCTAGGTGAGGCCAAACCCACCGATTCTCCAAGCGACGATCCGAATCGCTAACTAGGCTTATATTCCTCCTCCTAGCACCCTACAAGGTAAACCCTAGGAGTTACAACCTCTAAAGATGAGCCATGAGCTCAAACATTAAGCAACAAGGTTAAGGCAAGGAAATACTCACCTAAATATGCAAAAATCCCTCTCGAAACCTCCAATGGAGGGTAGATCCCTTCCAAGACAACCTAAACAAAGGTTCTAAACCCATCAATTGGGTTCTAAAAGCCTCCAATCAAAAAGCCCCAAATAAACCCTAGGTTTCCCAAAACTATGGTTTCATCTCATAGGAACCATCCCAAGCAATTTTAGAGGGGAAAGAGAAGTAGATTACCTCTTAGAAGCTCCCTCTCAAGGGTCTAAGCCTTCTAGAAGTGATGGTCTCCCTCCAAGTATGCTCCAAGTCCAAGCTCCAAGCTCCAAGGGTGGAAGTGAGAGAGAGGATGATGCTCCAAAGCCACCAATAAGCTATCTGCTCACTTCTCTCCCTTCTTCTCCTTCATCCTCTCCTTCTCCTTCCCTTTCTTCTTCTCTTTCTAAGAGCAAAAGGGAGTAAAATGAAAGGAAAACTGGGAAAGGTCAGCCATATAGGCTGTGTGAAGTAACAAAATCCCATCAAGCCCCTCCACTTTGCAAAATATGAAATAGCTCGGTCTGGGCAGTTTTCGGGGTCCAAGACCGGTCTTGGTAGCAATGTCCGGTCTTGGGGAGTCTTCTCCCGACGATTTCGCACATGAAGACCGGACATTCTCTCCAATGTCCGGTCTTGGGCAGTTCCTCCGCAAGACATCGCCCACGGGATCCGGACATTGCTATCAATGTCCGGATGCCACGCTCTCGGCTGCGGTCACCCTCTGGGATGTCCGGACATCCATGGTGATGTCCAGGTCCACAGGCCAAGCCAACACTCACAGGACTTAGCCAAAATTTCAGATTTTCGACTCCAAAGGGCGGGCCATCGCCTACGACCCTCCACAACCAGTGAAAAAGCTCGAAAATCACCTCGAACACTCGAACCTTGCATTTTGCGAAAGTTCAGTGCGTCACATTCACCCCTCCTAAAAAGGAGTTTCGTCCGCGAAACTCGAAAATCCAAGTCATACCTCAAAACTCCATCTGGAAGAGATGGGGATAGCGCTCCCGTAGCGTGCTCTCAAGCTCCCACGTGGCCTCCCGCTCCTCGTGGTTGCTCCACAGGACTTCCACATAAGAAAGCTCTCGGTTCCGCAGCTTCATCACCTCGCGAGCCAAAATCTTCACTGGTTGCTCCTCGAAGCTCAAGTCCTCCCGCAGCTCAATGGGTACCGCATCCCAAAACATGAGCCGGATCATGGATATACATCCGCAGGACCGATACATGGAACACGTTGTGTACACCCGATAGATTCGGCGGTAGAGCAAGTCTATACACTACCGGGCCCACACGCTCTAGAATCTCATACGGTCCAATGAATCGGGGACTCAACTTACCCCGTATCCCAAATCTCCTGATCCCTTTGGTCGACGAGACTTTCAAAAGACATGATCTCCAATCTGAAACTCCAAGTCTCGTCGAGGCCTGTCAGCATAGCTCCTCTGCCTACTCTAGGCTGTCAACTAACGCTCCCTAGCAATGCGAACCTTGTCCTCTGCTTCCTGGAGCACATCTAGACCTAAAGCCAATCTCTCGCCAACTTCACTCCAATGAAGTGGCGATCTACTTTTCTGTCCATAAAGTGCCTCAAATGGTGCCATCTTGATGTTTGCTTGATAACTATTGTTATGAGCAAACTCTGCCATCGGTAGATGCTGCGACCATTCTCCCTGGAAGTCGATCACGCAGGCTCGAAGCATATCCTCGAGTGTCTGTATAGTACGCTCTGACTGCCCGTCACTCAGAGGGTGGAAAGCAGTGCTGAAGTCTAAACGCGTGCTCAAAGCATCTTGTAGACTCTCGGGATTGGGCCCGTCTCAAGTCAATCTACTAAAGCTCTTCGAACTCAAGTCTTCCCCGGAAAGTTCCTTCTCTAATTTGCGCTTGTTCGACAAGCTATCCGGTTGGTCATCCCTAAAACCAAGTACTCCCAAAAGCTGAATTCCAGTTCTCACTTTCCTCGTCTTGGTCGAGGGTAAAGCCAAGTTCTGCTTCAATTCACTCTTACAATTGGAATTCCCTCATAACTCTCTGAGGCGGATTCAACAATACCGCTCATAGCAAGAACCCGGGGTTCATACTCGTTGCCTGATCCATCAACACTCCATCAGAATGATCACTAAGGAGAGGCGGTAACACAACTGATCGTTGGCTCAAATCTAAACGATGCTCACTCAACTCAAAGTCAGATCTCGTCAAAAGATTGCACGACTGAGTGCAACTCCAATCCATAATTAAGCATGGTGTAATTTCCACATGGCCACTATTTTATACATGCTTGGCATAAATAGCCTCATAATCAATATCCATAATAATCATCTCTTCCAATTGTAGCGGAAATCGCCGAATCGTCCAACTTAGTCTCCAAAGGTAATTCCTCGATTCACCAATCGGCATTGCACCCCAATGCCGATACAGCAGTCTCAACTCCACTATTGGGGTGGTACCCACTGATTCTCTTCTATAAATATTTTCAAGAACCAAAACTCAGTAACTTCCTCAATCTACTAAGGTCATTCCCTTAGTCTCAACTTGATGCTTCAAGTAACTCCTCATAAACCTAAGCCGAGGGCTTATCCTCGATAGAGGGTCTCATAGCACTCACTACTCAAGCGCTCAAGAAGAATCATTCGAAATTCTTCCTCCCAATGCTTTCCTTAGCCTTGGACACCCTAGGTGTCCATAGTCACTGAGCTTAACTCAAGTGATAGAGAGTGTTCCCTTTACAATTTAATAATAGCTCTCTATCAATGTCACCATAGAATGACTATCCACCAGAACGTCAAACTCAACTACTCTTCCACGCAGTCTCCATTGCAAGGAACTCAATTCCATATGCAACGTCAGAACAAGGGGAAATCGGTACTTTGGTACATTCCGTCTCGAAATTTCCCAACCACTCGATCCAACAGTGAGAGTTCACACTTCGCTCACCATAGTTTGCTCCCGCAGTCGATCCACGCAGATCTTCATCGGAATGCTCATGGTCATCCGCGACCGGTTCCGCCAATCTATCCAGAGGGCTTGGAATTATCATTCCGCAAGTCCCTAACGCTGGTGGAGTACTACAGGCTTCGGCGACATCACGCTAATCCTCGTGATGTCCCAACCAAGTATCAACATTCGCTTGAGGTACAACCTCAAACTCCAACACAAAATGGTATTACTCCGATTGTAATACGCTTCAACCGACTACACCGAAATCTCAAGGCTAACAGAAATGATCCTCGAGCCTCTACAACCGAATAAATGCCCATTCGTGATTCAGTTTAGATCACGATGGCCGACATACAGCCGAAACGACCTTACAGGTCCCACATCAACTGGGGGTGTTTCTCACGAAGCGAAACACTAGAAGCAAAGATCTCCCCGCCACTCGAGCTTACGATTCGTGACTCCGTCAAGAGAACAACAACAACTCCAAAGATATCCTTCATTACGAGGATTCTCGATCAGAAGGTAATGGCCGATTAGGCCCCAAATCCTCTCCAATACTTACCTAGTTTTATGTGAGGGTGCTAGTCATCACAACCAATGGAATAAATCCTCAACATGCACTATTTCGTGCTCAAATTCCCAAGGCGAGTCAAGTCAGCTCGCAAAACCCGAGGTATACGGTGCCTCACAAATTCCACACCAAGAAGGCCAATCCATTTGTTGGCACTCAAAATCTTCTTGCAAGGTAGGGTGTTCAAAACGACACACTTGATCATCCGATCATCCTTCATGCACCGAAGAAAGATCAAAACAAACAAATCCTCGGGTTGGTTCACTACACACTCGGTGTATCCTCGATCTCACGATCCCACACGTGGTATTCCACGCTCTTGAGTCTAAGCTCGGACCTCCGTCATGACCAAAACTCTTCCCTACCAAAAGGTACGTCGTCGTCACACGTACCGATCACACACAAAGGGCCTGGTGCCCCACAAATACCCATGAATGTGAGATATGAATCCCTAGATCTAAAAGGTAATTAACACCTAGAGGGGGGTGAATAGGTGTAAACGGCAAAAACAAATAATCTCGATGCAAAATAAAATAAATGTGGAAAATAAAAATCAAACACCGAGATTTAACGTGGGAAAACTCCAAGCCGGAGAGAAAAACCCACGGGACCGATCACGCAAAACAATCCACTATAGAAAAATCAAGTACAAGTGATTTAACCCAAAACACAACTCGATTTTACCGAATCCTCGTTGTAGATTATCTCCGTTGGTCCTCGATCGACGGAAATCCTTCTATCGATGCCACTGCAAATCCTCACAGCATCCACGTCTTGAATCCACGAAACGCCCACCGAATCCACGGTCTTCACGCGAAATCCACGCACCAAACTTCCTCCGAAGTTCGAATCAATTGAACAACTTTGCGGTGATTTTATGACTTTAGAAAGCACATATGAGATGAGGAGCGAAAACCCTAGACGTTCATCATCAAAACGATTCTTAAGAATATCAAACTCTTTTTGAAGAATCGTATCGCTGATCGAATCAAAAAAGCTTGGTTTTTGAAAACTATTGATCGAATAATAACATCGCAAGCTTTCTAGGGTTTTCCATATTATATCTCTCTAAGTCTCTCGTATCTATGACCCCTCATATCATATTTATATGTTTAGAAGACATCTAGATAGATTTAGATTTAAAAACACGATTTTAAAAATAGATTTTGTCTTCAGAGGCCGGTCCTCAAAGTCATGGACCGGTCCTCCTCTGCGCAACAGAATTTAATTACCGACAGACCGATTTCTTCAGACCAGAGGACCGGTCTCTCTTTGCGTCATGGAAAATTCCAGTTACTGGAACCGGTCCTCAAAGATGGGGAACCGGTCTCTCATCAATGTAATGCAAAGAGGGCTTATTGGAACCGGTCTTCAAAGACAAGGAACCGGTTCCTCATGCATTGTTGCGCAGAAAGTGCTTATTGGAACCGGTCCTCCCAACGTGGGGACCGGTCCTCACAACCAATTATGCAGTATGAAAAACTCGATTTTGTTAAAAATTCAACTTCAAAACTTCTAGCGTCTTCTAATCATATATTTATGAGTTAAGTTTTACCACAAAGTGTTCTAGTCCATACCTGAGTTACCGAGCATCATCCAATCTCTGTTTTGCTCTTGAATTGTTCATCCTTTGATCCGATCTTCTTCTTGGTCTCCAAAACTCCTTACTACTACACGAAACTCGCCAACTTAGACAAATCCTTAACAATCTCCCCCTTTGGCGGTTTCATGACAAAATACAAATAATACATGAAAGAATAAAACCAAGAAAAATAAGAAATCGTTGCAATCACCAAACAACGTTCTCTTGCATGAACGATCCAAGAAAAAGAAACATGCAATTTCACATCCTAAAACAAACTCTATGACTTATCTAGACAAGGAGTTTTGAAGTCTTGAAGTAACCTGCAAGAATTCTCCATAAACTCATCAATATATGCAATAAGCTCAATAAAAAAAATCAAAGTGAAGAATTCACACACTCATTGCATCAAAGTTATCAAAATAGCATTTATATTACAGTCATTGCAAGAAGTCAAAGTAGTAAAAGACAAGTCGTAATCTAAAAGAGTTCAAGTAGTATCAAGCAAAATGAAATAGAGTAAGCAAAAGTCAAGTAATGTCAAGTAAGTAGTGTCAAATCCACATGATCCTGTCTCAAATCAAAGATCCTGATCCTCCTTTCCATAATAACTTCTCCCCCTTTTTGTCAAGCAACCGCCAAAAGTGACAAACGAGGGATGCAAACATCAAGTAGACCCATCACCCGGAGGAGCAGTAGGAGGAGGAGCGGGCAAAACACAACCAAGCTGGTCAAAAATCGCCTGAACCATCCGACGGAGCTCGGCAACCTCAGACGAAAGACGAGTGACTTCTCGGATAACCGTCTCACGATATAGGGCAGCAGTAGCAATAGAGACCTCCCCACTCGCAGTAGCATGGGAAGAACTAGGTGCCGCTGCTGTCGTAGTGGCATGTGTAGGAGATCGGCGAATGTCAGACTGAAGTTGACCCAATGACTTGGCGAGCGTAGCTTCACTTATCATACCCAAACTGTGCTCGTAAGAACTACATTTCGTGTCAACATGGAATTTCGCTAAAAGGCGCATTATAATCAACGGAAAAGGCAATCGGTCAGCATGGCTTGATGTCTTGATGTCCTTAGCCATGCGACGCCACACTAAGAAAGGAACATTCAAATTGATGTTTCGAGACTTCACAATGTCCGGTTGCCCAAGGAGATACATGTAGAGCATTCGGTCCCAACGAACTATCTTCGTGTTCACCAAGGGCAAGATGTTATAACATACCACAAAATTCAAAAACCGATACTCAGGCTTCAAGTCTTTTGACATAACATGAATGCCATTTGAATCAGTGTTCGGCATGCAAAGGGCCTTCAAAAGTTTCAACCAATCTCGAAGTCAAATCCAGAGTTGAGATAGTCGATACCATCAGTCTGAGCAACCATCTCAAGAACAGGGGCTATCTCCTCAGGTGTGATAGTCAACTCAACTCCACGCACCGATGTCTTGAAGCTAAAAGGACCACCGTCGGTGTCCTCCAAAAACCCGACACGCATATAGAATTATCTAATCAACTCCAAACCATAACCCGACTGCTCTCCAAAGTTGCAAATGGCAAAGAGGTTTCCATGTTCGAGCAAGGCCTGAAGTGCCGGAGCATGCTTGATTAATTGCGGAACCCCGACATTGCGTTCACCAATGCACAGCTTTGAAGAGTACATTGAGCGACGTTGTGGACCAATCAGGGCACCCGGAAAGGTGTGAGCCACGCTATCAGACGATGAACTATCGTGTGTCGGTTCTCGGATTGCAATTCCAACAGACTTCTTCCGACCACGAACCGTCTTACCTTTCTCCTTTCCTTTTCCTTTACTCTGTGCTTTTTCTGAAACTTTCCGTTTCCCTTTTTCTTTCGCAATCACTTTCTTCTTTCCCTTCTCCTCCGCAGTCACTTTCTTTCTCCCTTTCGCTTTTTCGGTCACAATTTTCTCTTTACCCTTCATTTTAGTCAAGACTTCAATGGGCAAATTTTCCCAATCCACCGATTCATCATCGGAGTCCTCGTCCTCAGGGACGTACTCACTTCCAACATCCTCAGCAGGAGGTGCCGGTGTTACGGATTTTGTGTTGGCAAGTTTCGTGACTTGTGTTTTGAGTCGGAGTCTTGAAGGATTGGAGCGGATCGAAGATGGTTGAAGAATCCTAGACTTCGAAGAAAGCGACGAAGTTGAATCACGATGCCTAGGTAAGGTTTTAAATCATAATATGGTGATCTAAACAAAGAAAATAGTGTTTGGAAGACTTGGAATACTTTTAAACTAATGAACTTTCAAAACTAAGGTTTTCAAGTATCAATGTCCGGACATTGGAGGCATGTCCGGATGCCACAGGCTTGACAGTGCGTATTATTAATGAATGTCCGGACATTGTGGATATGTCCGGTCTCAGTACCATGAGAATTTGAGTTACGCAAGTCAAGACCGGACATTCTTGGTATTGTCCGGTCTCGGTTGGCTCCGAAAAGATTGACGACACTGTGGACCGGTCGAGCATCTCAGGACCGGACATTGAAGACCGGACATCACTATGAAGACCGGACATTGGTTGCGTGAAATCTTTTAAAAATCAGATTTTTACAATCCTAGTCAATTTCTAAGTCTTCTAATTGGTTTAAGAATATATTTTCAAATCCTAGTCTATCTCTATATTTTCTAATAGGTTTTAAAAATATGTTTTCGAATCCTAGTCCATCTCTATGTTTTCTAAACCTATAAATAAGGTCTTGGGGTTCTCTAAATATGTATGCTTCATGAATTTACATGTTTGAGAAACCCTAGAGGCTAGGAATTGATCTAAAACCTATTTTCTACTACATAGCCTCTTTTAGGTCAAATCTAGATATCGTATTGAATATCTATATGTCGATTTGATCTACGATTCGCTTGGAGTTTTCTTCTTCGGTTTTCTACGATACTCCTAAGCGAAGGATCACCATATTCATGCTTCTCATGAACGGCGTCGTGGATTCGGCGCGTTGAAGGCGGTTCGTGGATTCGGATCGTTGCCTCGTGGATTCAAGTGGCGTCGTGGATTCGGCGTGATAGAAGCTTCGCGGATTCGAAGTGGTGGCGTTCGTGGACTCGAACGTGAGGGCGTGGACAACCCGAAGGAGGATTGCGCGGAGATCCATAGGAGAGTTAGAGAGGTCGAGTCCGTGGAGTTCGGTATCACCTTGTAATCTTTTCTCTTATTGATTGTTTATTCGCGTGTTGGTCCCGTGGGTTTTTTACTCCGAGTTTGGAGTTTTCCCACGTAAATCTCGGTGTGCTTTTTATTTTCCGCATTTACTTTTTAAAGCATCGAGATTTGTGGTTTTTGGCCTTTACACCTATTCACCCCCCTCTAGGTGATTAGATACGATCTAGATAGATCCTTGGGGCTACCCCGTAACTCACAGCCGGAGATGGTGGAGTAGGTGATCGACGGCGTTTACCAGCCTTGCTACCACCGGCCATACGAAATACAAGAACCAAAAACATCGAACACATTGTGAAAGAAAAGTGTCCCTGTTTACAAGTAAAAGAAATCAATTGAGTCTAATTGATACCACTTGTGAGGAGCATTGTGGAAGAACTTATAGAGCTAGATAATCCTGAGGCCAAGTTCACTAAACATGAATGCAAACTGACTTAAGACCATGAACAAGATGAAGTCCAACAGCTAAAACAAAAACTGACCCTAATTTGGATGAAACGAACGAAAAACCCATGCAAGCATGGAGAGTAAACGCGAGAGAGACCTGATAAAATAAGTTCAACCTACTCCAGAACGAAGATTCATGCAAAAATCATGAGTTCTGTCCATGATTTCGAAAGAAAACTGCAAGCAATCAAAGAAACAAACCATGAAACCCTAGTTTCGAAATTTATGCCCTAAAGAAGCAAAATCTAGGGTTCTTACCGAAGCAAGGAAGAAATCGAAGTAAAATCTCGTCCAAAAGGCTCTAGGGGAACTTAGATTCTTGAGAGAGAAGTGCTAGAAAACTTTGTTTGAGATAAAAGACCGAACCCTTATGTTTTTATAATCTGGGTCGAGCGGCGGGACCGGTCTCCCAAGGTGTGGGACCGGTTCCAGACGCATGATTTCTCAGAAATATACCTCAAAAAAAATAAAAAAATGTATGTGACATCCTCGTGATTTTAAACAATATTTTTCATGAAAATAATTTCATAAAGTCAAACTTTATTTTTAAATAATATAAAACGCCAAAATTTGTCAAATAAACAATCCAGAACAAATTTCATATGAGTATTGTGTGAAAATCCACACATCAAATAAGAGCTGAAAATTGAAAGTGTTCACCCATTATCATATTTGCCAAGAGTAAGATTACGATAGTCCAAAAAATTGAAATTGAAATAATATGGTCAAATTGAATTATGCACAAAACTAGAAAGGAGTGGCTCTTTGAGCATCTTTTATCCGTAACTCCACCTTATATCACCTTGGAGATATATCACCGAATTTTATCATCTCCGATGCATCTTATTCTCAAGTCAATAATAATTTTTTTATATCTAAGTTTATTATTATTATTATTATTTTATAGATGCATTTCAATACATGTGGTAGCTGCACACACTTGACAGACGACCGGGGTGGTAGCTCTTTCCTCCATGTGGTGGTAGTTTTCACACTCCCAGTAGGGATGTAACTCTTTCCACATCTTTTTATTAGATATAACCGCAGGAAAGACTCCCCCTAAGAAAGTGCAACCTCCAATATGACGATAGTATGATAATTTCAAGAAATTGGAAAATCACTATTCATATCAAGACAGATAATCAAACAAGACAAGCACATTGTTTTTAAAGGTCAAGATAAGATGTATTGATTTTAACAACATGTACTCAAAAAAATTTAATCCGTCAAGTCAATCAACAAATAAGACGTCAAATAAACATAAAAATAAACTTGACTTAGTCAAATATTTTCAAGAATCAATTAAAGTCATGTCATGGATATCACAATTTATACGTGAAAAATTTCAAAAGATAAACATGCAATGAAACACCTTTATATGCATAAACTATGGCCCATAGAATAAATCTAGACTATAAGATTCATACCAATTGCCTTTCGTAAATGTAGAAATCGTTTTTGAACTAAAGGTTTTGTCAAAATATCTGCTAGTTGATCATCAGTGGAAATGTATTCAATTTGAAGAATATTTGAATCAACTAATTCTCTTAGAAAATGATATCGAAGTTCAATGTGTTTTGTATGAGAATGTAACACAGGGTTTTTTGAAATATTTATAGCACTTGTATTATCACAAAGAATTGTAACGGTGGTAGAAGGGATCCGGTAGTCACTCAAAAGGCTTTTCATCCATAATAACTGAGTGGAGCAACTACCGGCTGCAATGTACTCTGCCTCAGCGGTTGAGAGTGCAATGTAGTTTTGTTTCTTACTGTGCCATGCAACCAAACAGTGACCAAGATAAAAACATGCTCCACTAGTGCTTTTCCGATCATCAGCGGAGCGAGCCCAATCCGCATCTGAGTATCCGATTAATTCTAAATACGTTCCCTTTGGATACCAGATACCATACTCAGAAGTGCCTTTAATATACCGAATTATTCTTTTAACAGCTTTCAAATGAACCTCTTTCGGATTTACTTGATATCTTGCACAAACTCCAACGCTAAAAGCAATATCAGGTCTACTCGCAGTCAAATAGAGCAAACTACCAATCATACTCCGGTACTATTTTTCATCTACACTTTGTCCTTCAGAATTTAATCCAAGTCCTTTGTTACTAGTACCCATCGGTGTATCAAAAACTTTCACATTGTCCAATCCAAATTTCTTAACCAACTCTTTTGCATACTTGGATTGACACAGATGAATTCCATCTCTACTTTGTTTAACTTGAAGTCCAAGAAAATAAGTAAGCTCACCCATCATTGACATCTCAAATTCACTAGTGTCACGCCCCGGGACCCAGCGGAAGCCCGCCCGGCGCGTGCCCAGACCCGCCGTATGTCTACAACATACAAGGCGTCTAACAAAAACGATAAATAACCAACAAAATAAAAAGAATCTAGAAGTATCAGAGCAGTACAACAACTAGAAATCTATACAAGGAAGCATAAAGAAGAGACTAAAAGTAAAGCACCAATCTTAAAATAAACCATATAGAGTACAATAAAAAGAGATCCGAACACCGAGAATAACTAAGTACGGGGTAGTCTCTACATAGGGATACAAAACTCTCTCAATCTCACCAAGGTACAAAAAGAGAAAAACCCCTACAAGGAGGAAAGGCTGAAACTAGCTAGCGGTCCCCTTTCCACGATCCCTTGCCTCCGCCGTGCCGAAGGCTACGAAACACATTAGAAAAAGGGCGTGAGAACTATTAAAAATAGTTCCCGGTGGGCAGTGCGGACTTCGATTGCATGCTCCACTAGGCCCAAAACTAAGCAAGTAAGTGTAAGCGAAATAAATAACGAGTAAGCTACTAAAGCATGATATCTCTACTTAGCATAAATAAGCATAAGTAAACGACTATTCTAAGCATGAATAGTAAATATAACCAACAAGTCCAATATCCATAGCAATAGTAAAGAGTTAAAGTTTACTATTCTAACCATAGCCCAATAATTCCTCAAGTGATAGTAAGGTGTTAAAGTTTACTATTCTAGTCAAAGTCCACGCTTTCTTTAAACTACATTAAGTTTAAGCACACTAAGATCAACCCGAAGGCGATATGGCCGATGCCCACCCGAAGGCGCCTAGCCCAAATGCCGAGCCTAATGGCCCCGTAGTAGTCAACATTCCCACCCTAGGAATGCGGCGTCCCACGGCAATCCACTTCGGCGCCCAATCCCGCACGGCGAATACAAGAAACGCGTTGGCCAACTCCGGAGTGCCGACTTGTAGGGAGCTACCCTCACAAGCATGTGCGAATGAGCACAATGGCAAAAGTCACAAGTCCCAAATCATCATGTCTCTAACATGGAATGTACAATTGTCCAAAAGGCCTATCTCTATGTCATCATGTCTCAAACATGGAATATAGTATATGTTAAGTGGCTTATGTCAAGTCTCTATGTTGCAGTTTCATAGTTTTCTATGTTAAGTGCCGCTTTATGACACTTAAGGTTTCTAAGTCCCAACATGTATTTAATGTTCACAATTAACATTAGCAAAGCTAAAATCACCATAAAGGCACACTCCCAGGCGCCCCCAAGAACCACCCCCACATGCATGCAGTTTAACCCAAATAGCTCTACTATATAGAGTGGAAATTTTATCATACATAAGGCATGCATTTTAAGTGATTCAAAATTCATAATAAATCTATTTAGCATGAATATGCATTCAAAATAATTAAATCAAACCAACTAAGCACTTAGGAGCCATTTGCTCCTATGCTCATGAAGCCAAACCCACCAAGTGCGAAAATCGCCGATCCGAATCGCTAACTAAGCTTCGATTCCTACTCCTAGCACCCTACAAGGCATGCCATAGGAATTACAAACTCAAAAGATGAGTCTTGAGTTCAAACAATAAGAAACTCTACTAAAGGGTGAAGAATACTCACCGAATGCGAAGAAAGTGCTCTTGATCTCCAAATGGGAGTTAGAGTCCCTCTAATCCAACCTAAATCAAAGTTCTAAACTCATCAATTAGGTCCCAAAGGCCCCCAATCGAAAATCCCCAAATCCTAACCCTAGAATCCCATTCTAGGGTTTCATCTCATGAAAACCCACAAAAATCGAAATTAGAGGAAAGAGATCACTCACATACCTCAAGAAGCTCTAATCCAAGCTCAAAAAGCCCTAGGCTTGAAGCTTGATCCTCCACAAAGTTCCAAACACCAAGTTCCAAGCTCCAACAATGGTGGTAGAGGCTCTAACAAGCAAAAGAGAGCAAGGAGAGGGTTTTAATCCTCCAAAAATCAACCAAAACCCTAGAAAACACAAGAGAGTAGAGAGAGAAGCTCCTCCTACCTTCTTGCTGCAATGGGGGTGCTCAAATGGAGCCCTAGGGTGAAGGGGTAACCTAATAGAAGCAACAATATGCTAATACACCCCTGCAGTTTAAACTGCTCGAAACTGCCAGGTTGTACCGGTACAAGCCATCCCATCGGTATAGACCTGAAACTTGACCAAACCCGAGGCTCGGGTTGGCGTCCATCTGCTCTCCCATACCGTGCAGGTAATCCGTATGTCGGTATAGCAACAATTTCTCGGTATAGCAACAATTTGCATGCGGACCCTCCAGACCTCAATCCGAGAGCAACCTAAAATCCAACTTTTTGGACTTTAGTGCTTAGGACTCATCCCCAAACCTCGGTACACGCGCCATAGGTCGGAACACAGTCAACGACCCTCCAGAAAATCTGGAAAAGCTCCAACAAGAGTCAAATACTCGAACTCCGCAATTTGCGCAAGTCCAGTATTTTACATTCACCCCTCCGCAAAAGGAGTTTCGTCCGCGAAGCTCTAAAGCGAACTCATACCTCAAGATTCCATCTGAAAGAGATGGGGATAGCGCTCCTGCAGTGCGCTCTCAGGCTCCCACGTGGCCTCTCGCTCCTCGTGGTTGCTCCAAAGAACCTTCACGTACGGAATGTCCCGATTCCGCAATTTCTTCACCTCGCGAGCCAAGATCTTCACGGGTTGCTCCTCGAAGCTCAAATCCTCCCGCGACTCTATGGGTACGGCCTCCAATACATGAGCCGGGATCATGGATATACTTCCGAAGGACCGATACATGAAAGACGTTGTGCACGCCCGATAGGTTCGGCGGTAGAGCAAGTCGATACGCTACCGGACCTATACGTTCCAAGATCTCATAGGGTCCAATAAATCGAGGACTCAACTTACCTCGAATTCCAAATCTCCGAATCCCCTTTGACGGCGAGACTTTCAAGAAGACATGATCTCCAATCTGAAACTCCAAGTCTCGTCGGCGTTTATCTGCATAGCTCCTCTGCCTACTCTGGGCCGTCAGTACTCGCTCCCGAGCGATTCGAACTTTATCCTCTGCTTCCTGGAGCACTTCAGGGCCTAAAGCCAATCTTTCTCCCACTTCACTCCAATGAAGTGGCGATCCGCACTTCCGTCCAAATGCCTCGAACGGTGCCATCTTGATACTTGCTTGATAACTATTGTTATAAGCAAACTCCGCCATAGGTAGATGCTGCGACCATCCTCCCTGGAAGTCAATCACACATGCTCGAAGCATGTCCTCTAGAGTCTGTATAGTGCGCTCCGACTGCCGTCACTGCAGGGGTGGAAAGCGATCTTGAAATCCAATCTAGTACCCAAAGCGTCCGTAGACTTCTCCGGAAGTGTGACACAAAGCGAGTGTCCACATCGGATACGATCGATGTAAGTACTCCATGAAGTCGCGCAATCTCATCAAGGTACACTTGTGCGAGCTTCTCTCCAGCCCAAGTAGTATGGATAGGTATAAAGTGCGCCGACTTCGTCAACCTATCCACGATCACCCAAATAGCATCATGCCCGGCTTGAGAGCGAGGCAATCCGATCCACGAAGTCCATGGTGATCTTCTCCCACTTCCACACGGGAATAGGCAAACTACGAAGTTTTCCCGCCGGAACTCGATGCTCACTTTCACTTGTTGGCAAGTTAAACATCTAGCAACAAACTCGCCAACATCCTTCTTCATCCCAGGCCACCAATAGAGTAACCTCAAGTCCTTGTACATTTTGGTGCCTCCTGGATGAATAGCATAAGGTGCCCTGTGTGCCTCCTGAAGGATGTCCTCTCTAAGTCCCAAATCCGCTGGCACACAAATCCGTCCACCAAAGCGCATCACTCCCTGATCATCCACTAGGAAGTCGCCGGTGCAACCATCCACCATTTTGTCTCGAATCTTTTGCAACTCTAAGTCAAGAGCTTGCTTCTCTTTAATTCTATCCATAAGAGTAGGTTGCACCACCATAGTCATCAGCCGCATAGGCGTATCGGGAGTCACTACCGCCAACTCCAACCGCTTCAGCTGCTCGATCAACTGCGGTTGAGTAACAACACGCATCGCTAAGTTCTCGGTAGATTTCCGACTTAGTGCATCCGCCACCACGTTAGCCTTGCCGGGTGGTAGAGAATAGTCAAATCATAATCCTTGAGTAGCTCCAACCATCTGCTGTCTCAAGTTCAACTCCTTCTGAGTGAAAAGGTACTTTAAGCTCTTGTGATCCGTATAGACCTCGCACCGCTCGCCATACAAATAGTGGCGCCATAGCTTCAATGCAAAGACCACGGCCGCCAACTCCAAGTCGTGTGTAGGATAGTTCTTCTCATATTCCTTTAATTGGCGAGATGCATACGCGATCACCTTGTCACCCTGCATCAAGACACAGCCCAATCCGTTAAGAGATGCATCACTATAAACCACATACCCTGCTCCAGCAATAGGTAATGTGAGGATTGGAGCGGTCGTCAATCTCAGCTTCAACTCTTGAAAGCTCTTTTCACACGCATCATTCCAAATGAACTTAGCTCCTTTGTGCGTGAGCCTCGTGAGGGGAGTAGATAACTTCGCAAAGCCCTCCACGAATCTGCGGTAGTAGCCGGCCAAACCAAGGAAACTCCTGATCTCGGTGACGTTCGTCGGTCTTGGCCAATCCTGAATGGCTTCTATCTTTCTAGGATCCACTGCTATACCTGATCCTGAAATCACATGTCCCAGAAAAGCCACTTCTCGAAGCCAGAATTCACACTTCTTCGGCTGAGCAAATAACTTCTTTTCCCGAAGCACTTGTAGTACCAATCTCAAGTGTTCCTCGTGCTCCACATCACTTCGGGAATAAACCAAGATGTCGTCGATGAAGACCACGACGAACTTTGTCTAGATAAGGCTTGAAGACACGGTTCATTAGATCCATAAAAAGCCGCCGGGCATTAGTAAGCCCAAACGGCATAACAGTGAACTCATAGTGTCCATACCGTGATCTAAAAGCCGTCTTCGCCACGTCCCCCGGCGCAATCTTCAACTGATGGTATCCCGACTTCAAGTCTATCTTGGAATACACATTCGACCCTTGAAGTTGATCAAAAAGATCATCAATCCTCGGCAACGGATACTTATTCTTGATAGTGACTTTATTAAGTTCACGATAGTCCACGCAAAGGCGAAGTGATCCGTTCTTCTTCTTCACAAAGAGAACCGGTGCTCCCCAAGGTGACACACTCGGTCGAATGAAGCCCTTGTCCAACATGTCCTGTAACTGTGCCCTCAGCTCCTTTAACTCTGCCGGTGCCATCCTATAGGGTGCCTTCGAGACTGGGGTAGTCCCGGGAGCGAGATCTACCACAAACTCGATCTCCCTATCAGGTGGCATGCCTGGTAGCTCCGCCGGAAACACGTCACGAAACTCCGTACCAGGATATCCTCGATCCTAGGGGTATCATCCTCACCCTCAATGCGATACTAGCCAAATAGGCTACGCATCCACGGTTGATCAATTGCCTAGCTCGAGACGAACTGATCGACATCGCAAAAAGCGAACTCTGGCATCCTCTAAACACCACCTCACTCTGACCCGGTTCTCTAAAAGTAACCGTTCGATTAACACAATCGATAGTGGCGTAGTATCTAGTCAACCAATCCATACCCAAAACCACGTCAAAATCCCCCAACTTGCGCACTACTCGCAAATCCGCGGGCATGGTCCAATCTCCTACCCGAATAGGGCAACTGGGGCAATACTCTCGCACGTCAACAATGTGGTCGGGTACAACAATACGTCCAGGGTGTAGTAAAGGAACAACCTGGATGTCATGCAACTCGGCAAACAGCCGATCTATAAATGAATGTGATGCACCGGTATCAAATAATGCACGTACTCTAATGCCATCAAGTAAAATGATACACCACCACATCCTCATTGTCATTCGCCTCGATCTGCGCGGCGTACATGCGCCCACTCGGTGCTGTCGTGACCCCTCGCTCTGGCGGCGGGCGGTCGGCCGCCTGATGCAATCTTGTCGACGGGGTCCCACAGGTGGCGGTGGTAGAGCCGGTGCCGTGCTGAGAAGATGGTGCGGTGAAGAACCTCTCGGGCACTCGGTACGGATGTGGCCCTCACGGCCACCGGAAGCACCCTGCCCGCCGTGGACAGCGGCGGGTGGTGAGGACCACCGCGAGATCACACACCGGGGAGGCCGGCGTCGGTCGGGTCCTCTCGGCCAGGGCGGTGCGCCACGGCTGCGCCGGTGTCTCGGATGCTTCGGTGGCCTCCTAGAGTGCGTCGCTCGCACCCTCGGCCGCGGGCCTCTTGCCCTTCCCCTTGTCCAAACCCTCGCGTCTCTCTGCACCATGGCCGCGCCGCTCTCTACGATGAGCGCGCGGTTCACCACCCGTCGGTAGTCGAAGCTCGAGGATCGCACGAACCGGAAAATCGACGGTCGCGATCCACGCTCGAAAATGCGGGCCTTATCCTCGTCGTCCCGCACGACGAAGGGCACGCAATGCGAGCAGAAAACTCTCTCTCGTACTCGGCTACCGATCTGTCCCCCTGTGTCAGGCTGCGCAAACTCTGCTCCATCTGCCTCTTGACGCTGTCGGGAAAGTAGTGTGCCAACAGTAGCTCCTTGAACCTCGTCCAAGTAATAGAAGCTAAGTCTGTGCTGGGGTTCTCCTGAAGATCCATCCACCAGCTGTAGGCCTCGCCGTCCAAGTGGTGGGTGGCGAGCCACACTCTGTCCCGCTCCTCCACGAACGTGTCACGGAACAGTTTCTCCATGTGCATCAACCACTTTTCCACGATCCAGTGGTCGACCTTCTCTCCGTCAAAGGTCCTCGGGCTGCACCTCCTGAACTCCTTTAGGCGAGCCATGAGTCGATCCCTCTCGGCTCCCTGAGCCATAACTGGAAATGCCGCTGCCACCGGCGATGCTCTCACAGGCGGGGTGTCCGGTCCTCCTCCCGCGCTCAACCTGCCGGTGTCGTCTGGTGTGAGCCGGCCGCGGGGGACTGCGCCCGCGGTAAATCAACCTCGGCTGGGGCTGGCGGAGAAGGGGTCTGAGCCTCCCTCGCAGCCCGCCCGTGCAAGAAGATCCTCCATGCGCTTCATGCGCGCTTCCGACGGGCCGCGGTCGCTCGCTGCGTCACCAAAGGCCGTGCGGGCCGCCAACTGGCCCCTCAACTCACGGACCTCGCCGGATCCGGAGGTAGCGGAGGCCTCGACCTCCTCAAAAGTTGCCGCATTGTCCGCTCCAACAGATTTCGAGCGAGTTATCGGCATCGCCACTACATCATCATAAAAGCGCAAGTTAGTAAGCTCACGCAATCGCATCCCCGCACAAGCTATATATACCCAAATCATGCGAAAGTAAAGGAGTGTTGTCTACTACTAACTCCCGATGTTACGTTGTCGGCCGCCAACGTAACCCTCCGCGAAGTTAGAAGTTATACACTTCGATCCAACTCTACTTACTAGAGTTATTCGAGATACCCAATCTTAATACTTTCGCTCACAAGTTAAATAGACCTCGTCACTCACGAGCCTATATCCTATAGTCCGACCGGCCTAAGGTTTGCTAGGTCCACAAGAAGACTCAACCCTAGTCTCTGATACCAATTTAATCTGTCACGCCCCGGGACCCCGAAGCCCGCGTGCCAGACCGCCGTATGTCTACAACATACAAGGCGTCTAACAAAAACGATAAATAACCAACAAAATAAAAAGAATCTAGAAGTATCAGAGCAGTACAACAACTAGAAATCTATACAAGGAAGCATAAAGAAGAGACTAAAAGTAAAGCACCAATCTTAAAATAAACCATATAGAGAGTACAATAAAAAGAGATCCGAACACCAGAATAACTAAGTACAGGGTAGTCTCTACATAGGGATACAAAACTCTCTCAATCTCACCAAGGTACAAAAAGAGAGAAAAACCCCTACAAGGAGGAAAGCTGCGAAACTAGCTAGCGGTCCCCTTTCCACGATCCCTTGCCTCCGCCGGTGCCGAAGGCTCTGAAACACATTAGAAAAAGAGGCGTGAGAACTATTAAAAATAGTTCCCGGTGCGCAATTGCGACTTCGATTGCATGCTCCACTAGGCCCAAAACTAAGCAAGTAAGTGTAAGCGAAATAAATAACGAGTAAGCTACTAAAGCATGATATCTCTACTTAGCATAAATAAGCATAAGTAAACGACTATTCTAAGCATGAATAGTAAATATAACCAACAAGTCCAATATCCATAGCAATAGTAAAGAGTTAAAGTTTACTATTCTAACCATAGCCCAATAATTCCTCAAGTGATAGTAAGGTGTTAAAGTTTACTATTCTAGTCAAAGTCCACAGTTTTCTTTAAACTACATTAAGTTTAAGCACACTAAGATCAACCCGAAGGCGATATGGCCGATGCCGACCCGAAAAGGCCTAGCCCAAATGCCGAGCCTAATGGCCCCGTAGTAGTCAACATTCCCACCCTAGGAATGCGACTGTCCCACGGCAATCCACTTGGCGCCCAATCCGCACGGCGAATACAAGAAACGCGTTGGCCAACTCCGAGTGCCGACTTGTGAGAGCTACCCTCACAAGCATGTGCGAATGAGCACAATGGCAAAAGTCACAAGTCCCAAATCATCATGTCTCTAACATGGAATGTACAATTGTCCAAAAGGCCTATCTCTATGTCATCATGTCTCAAACATGGAATATAGTATATGTTAAGTGGCTTATGTCAAGTCTCTATGTTGCAGTTTCATAGTTTTCTATGTTAAGTGCCGCTTTATGACACTTAAGGTTTCTAAGTCCCAACATGTATTTAATGTTCACAATTAACATTAGCAAAGCTAAAATCACCATAAAGGCACACTCCCGTGCGCCCCCAAGAACCACCCCCACATGCATGCTTTAACCCAAATAGCTCTACTATATAGAGTGGAAATTTTATCATACATAAGGCATGCATTTTAAGTGATTCAAAATTCATAATAAATCTATTTAGCATGAATATGCATTCAAAATAATTAAATCAAACCAACTAAGCACTTAGGAGCCATTTGCTCCTATGCTCATGAAGCCAAACCCACCAAGTGCGAAAATCGCCGATCCGAATCGCTAACTAAGCTTCGATTCCTACTCCTAGCACCCTACAAGGCATGCCATAGGAATTACAAACTCAAAAGATGAGTCTTGAGTTCAAACAATAAGAAACTCTACTAAAGGGTGAAGAATACTCACCGAATGCGAAGAAAGTGCTCTTGATCTCCAAATGGGAGTTAGAGTCCCTCTAATCCAACCTAAATCAAAGTTCTAAACTCATCAATTAGGTCCCAAAGGCCCTCAATCGAAAATCCCCAAATCCTAACCCTAGAATCCCATTCTAGGGTTTCATCTCATGAAAACCCACAAAAATCGAAATTAGAGGAAAGAGATCACTCACATACCTCAAGAAGCTCTAATCCAAGCTCAAAAAGCCCTAGGCTTGAAGCTTGATCCTCCACAAAGTTCCAAACACCAAGTTCCAAGCTCCAACAATGGTGGTAGAGGCTCTAACAAGCAAAAGAGAGCAAGGAGAGGGTTTTAATCCTCCAAAAATCAACCAAAACCCTAGAAAACACAAGAGAGTAGAGAGAGAAGCTCCTCCTACCTTCTTGCTGCAATGGGGGTGCTCAAATGGAGCCCTAGGGTGAAGGGGTAACCTAATAGAAGCAACAATATGCTAATACACCCCTACAGTTTAAACTGCTCGAAATCTGCCAGGCTGTACCGGTACAAGCCATCCCATACCGGTATAGACCCTGCGAAACAGCCAAACCCGAGGCTCGGGTTGGCGTCCACCAGCTCTCCCGTCCCATACGAGAATCCATCCTGTCTGGGTATAGTAACAATTTACATGGTATAGCAACAATTTACGTAAGTCTGGACCTCAGAACCTCAATCCGAGAGCAACCTAAAATCCAACTTTTTGGACTTTAGTGCTTAGGACTCATCCCCAAACCTCGGTACACGCGCCATAGGTCGGAACACAGTCAACGACCCTCCAGAAAATCTGGAAAAGCTCCAACAAGAGTCAAATACTCGAACTCCGCAATTTGCGCAAGTCCAGTATGTTACACCCGCCGTATGTCTACAACATACAAGGCGTCTAACAAAAACGATAAATAACCACAAAATAAGAAGAATCTAGAAGCATCAGAGCAGTGTAACAACTAGAATTCTAAACTAAGAAGCATACAAGAAATAACTGAAATAAAGTACCAAATCTGCTAAGAACTATAGGAAGAGTACAACCAAATATCCCAAAGTAAAAGCTAACATAATATATGGTGGTCTCTATAAATGGATACAAAAATCACTCTCTCACAAAAACACAAAAGAGAGGAAAAACCACTTAAACAGTAGTGGCAAAAGAAGCTAGCTATGGGCTAACTAGACGCGACTCCCTTGCCGCGATCCCGTGCCTCCGCCGGTGCCGAAGGCTCTGAAACACACAAGAAACAGGGGGCGTGAGAACTATTAAAAATAGTTCCCAGTGGGCAATTACTGACTTCAGTTGCATGCTCCACTAGGCCCAAAACGAACAAGTAAGTGTAAGCGAAATAAATAACGAGTAAGCTACTAAAGCATGGTATCCCTACTTAGCATGAAAATTGCATAAGTAAATAAGCTATACTAAGCATGAAAGGAAAGCACTACAATTAGTACAAAGTTCCCACTTGATAGTAAAAGATTTAAGTTTACTATTCTAATCAAAGTCCACAAAGTCCACAAGTGATAGTAAGTGTGAAAGTTTACTATTCTAGTCAAGTCCACAGTTTTCTTTAAACTACATTAAGTTTAAGTACAATAAAATCCAACCCGACGGCGATATGGCCGATGCCCACCCGAAGGCTGCCTAGCCCAAATGGCGAGCCTAATGGCCCCGTAGTTGTGACGCACTGAACTTTCGCAAATAGCAAGGTTCGAGTGTTGGATGTGAGATCTGAGCTTCTCAAGATTTCCTGGAGGGTCGTTGACTGTGTTCCGACCTATGACACGTGTATCGAGGTTAGTGGATGAATCCCTAACACTAAAGTCCAAAAAGTTGGATTTTAGGTTGCTCTAGGGTTGGATTTTTGTGCTCTTGTACCGGTACAAAATGGTTGCTATACCGGTACAGACTTGATGGCTATACCGGTACAGACCGAGATTTATATCGGTATAAAAGGGCAGACTTGGCAACCCGAGGCTCGGGTTTGACCTTCTCGCTGGGTTTATACCGGTACAAAACGAATTTGTACCGGTACAGACTGGCAGATTTCGAAAATCGAAAAGTGCAGGGGCTTCTGTGCGTTTGTGCTCCTCTATTAGAGCACCCCACACCCTTTGAGGGTTCTTTTGTGCTGAGAACCAAGGAGATAAGAGGTAGGGAGCCTTTCCTCATTCCTCTTTGGGTTGGTGTGGGTTTGGTTGGGATTTTAGAGCTAGAACTCATCTCTTTGCTCTCTCTTTGCTTGTGGGTGGCTTTTCCCTCCATTGGAGAAGACTTGAAGCTTGGTGTAGAGCTTGTTGGAGGAGAAATCTTCAAGCCTAGGGATTTTTGATCATGGTTTGGTGCTTCTAGAAGGTAAGCAACTAATCATCTTCCTCTAGTTTGAGATTTTGAGCTCTCTTTGGTAGAAACCCTAGATTTTGAGATTAGGGTTTAGAATTGGGGATTTTCGTTTTGGAGCTTTTAGAACCTAATTGATGGGTGTAGAACTCTCTATTAGGTTGGATTTGAAGATCCATTGGGTCGATTTGAGCTTTGGGCAAGATCTTCTTGATCAAAGGTAATTTCCACCTCTTTTCTATGTGAATTTTGGTGAAGTTTGTTAGATGTTTATTTGAAGCTAGTATCCCTTCAAATATTTATCTTAGGGTACTAGAAGCTTGGGGAGCAACTTCGTTCGACTAATCGAACAGGATTCGAAGCGTATCCGGTGGGTTTGATCTCACCGAAATGGGTGAACTCTTCCTTTGTCCTCTCTTGGGTTTTAGGACTTGTTTATATGTTAACTTATGCTCTTTAAGACATGCTTGAATTTATGAGAACATAAAATGACTATGTTATGTATAGTAGAAATTCTATGCTCTATGTAGTAGAGGAATACTTGTTGCTTTGGGGCATAGTTGACTATAGCTGAGACAATTTGTTTTGCCATCATAAGAAGCATGCTAGAGTATGATTGGTGAGTTGAATCCTTGAGGGTATTTAGTGTTTGGATTACTTTTATAGTATCACACATGTTTACATCATGACACTTGTTAGAGGCAAGTAAATAGAACTTAGTGTTCTTACGTTATGTTTGAGTAGATAAGAGTACTTGGCTTTGTGACTTGGTAAATAAAAGGTGTTGACCTTAAAGCGGATAGTATATCTATAAGAATGAAAATTCTACATGCGTGAGACTTAACACGATTTGCCTTGTATTGGTTGTAGATGAGATAATTGGGAAAATGTATATAAAGCATGATAAAATTAGCATGAGGTTAATTTGATGCAACTATTCTAGTAGTATGACTAGTTTTGGCTATGGTGAGCACACCTTCGATCTAGGGATCGATAGACGATTCCATGTTTTGGACATGATGAAGTGAAACGTTAAGCCTTCGGGGCATCTTTATGTGAGCTGTTGGTATGTAATGTAAGTGATTTAAACTATCGGCATTTTTGATAATTGTACACTCTATAGTAGGAAGGACATGTGCTTTCTAGTATTATGATTCTTATGATTAATTCATAGCTCTCTTGCTTATGGTAATAGTAAATATCTATTCGATAAATAACAGAATTTCATGTCATGAACTCCTTGGAAATCTTGTTTAGTGTAATGATTTATCCCAAGTACGATAGTGTCATTTGAGTTGTACACGTTTATACATCATGTGTTTTCGTAGAGACATACCGCCTAGTAGATGTAAACAAGTTGTGACATGTTGAGCTATTTTCCGACTATTGAGTCGATGAGTGAGATTCCAAGTTTTAGACTTGACGACCGAGTATCCCAAATAGGGACCCTATGCTATAATTATGCTTGCTTGCCCTTGTGCTCATTCGCACATGCTTGTGAGGGTCGCTCCGCACAAGCGGCACTCGAGTTAGCCTTGCGACATTAGATCGCCGTGCGGGATTGGGCGCCGAAAGTGGATTGCCGTGTTCTTGGGTCTCCTTTTCTGCGGGGAAAGTCGATTGACGACCACGGGGCCACCTAGGCATGGCACGAGCCGGGACGTTACCTTGGGTACATTCCTTATGGATTGGACTTCTCTTGACTTAGTACATAGTCATGGTTGGTGCATACGTTGTATTGACAATACTGTGGTAATGAACTTATATCTTTTGGACTAATATGTGTGCATTGGTATAGAATCATGGAAAGTATAAAATGTATGCTTGATAGAGAACACTTATTCTTTTGGGACTAATGTGTATGCTTGATAGAGAGCACTTATTCTTTTGGACTCGTGTGTATGCTTGATAGAGAACACTTATTCTTTTGGATTAGTATATATGCTTGGTAGAGAACAACGGATACATAATTTACTTTATGTAGTAATATGAACATTATGGTTGGGCTTGTAAGTAAACGTTAACTTACTCTAATTATGCATGTGAAATGACTTGGACATATGTTTGTGCCATTAAAAGTAGAATATCATGATTATGATAGTTAAACTCGTAGTAGAAGCATGAATATGTTTAATTTCTGTTGTATATACTCGTTTCTTGTTTATCGCTTCTTACTTCTTTTTAGCGTGCTTATTTTTAGCCTAGTGGAGCATTTCGCTGAGTTCAGTAATTGCCCACTGGGAATTATTTTTAATAGTTCTCACGCCATCATTTGTTGTTAATTTTCAGAGCCATCCGCATCGGGAGTGGCTAGGGATCGAGGCGAGGGGTTTGCGGCTAGCTAGAGCCATACGGAGTTTCTATAGTGACCCGTTGTCATCTTTCTTTTTGTACTTGTAGAAAAGATGTATTATGTATCTGTTTAGAGTTTTGTATCAGATTCTGAATTTAGTACTCTGTTTATGTATCTTTGTGGATCTTTATGTTAGAACAAGTGGTTTTTATATTACTCGCTACGATGCTTTGTTAGGATTACTCTCTTTCCTTCCATATTTTTAGTAGACGCCTTGTGTGCATTGTGTTTGTTTGGTGTACACGGCGGGTGCATTACGCGCCGCGGGCTTCTGGCAGGCCCGGGCGTGACAGATTAATTTGGTATCAGAGCCTAGGGTTGAGTCTTAGGGGACCTAGCAAACCTTAGGCCGGTTGGACGCTAAGGGATAGGAACGAGAGGGACGGGGTCTTTGGGACCATTGTGAGCGAAAGTATTGTGATTGGGTCATGATTATAACTCCATAAGTGTTGGAGTTGGATCGAAGTGGACGACATCTATGTCCTTGCAGGATCACGTTGGCGGCCGACAACGTGATATCAAGGAATAGTTGGAAGTCACTTCATTACTTTCGCATGATTGGGGTATTGTATTTTTGAGTGGGGCTGCGTCAGCATGGGTTGTTCTAACCCGTGCTTGTTATGTTTGTTGCAGCTTGTGGCATCGACGACATCCGCGATGGCAGCCGAGGCGACTGAGACAGGGAAGCCTGCATCCCCCCGATCCAGCGAGATTCGGGAGTTGAAGGAACAGTTGACCGCCTTAGTCGGTGTGGTGGAGCGACAGGCGAGCGTCGTGCTACTTCAGGCTGAAGCTCTACGCCGCCAGGACGAGGGAATCGGACGACTGGAGAATCTGTTGAACCAGCAGACGACTGACCTCAGGAGGCCCCAGGAGGGCCTGGGCCGAGCGATATCCGCGGAGAAAGGTGTGGGACACCAGAGTGGCAGAGGAGGCCACCAAGAGCAAGGAGCTACGTGTCGGCGAGTCGTCGAAGAAGATAAAGAAGAACCGAGGCCGAGGACGCGGCTCTTTCTACGGGAGAAATCCGCCAAGATATCCCAGGAGCCAGAGCCAGTCGCAAGGACGTGGCTCGTCTGTGCAGCTTAGAAGACCAGATCGTCGACGGGCCCCGAGTTGTGTGATCTGCAGTGGTCGGCATTACCCGGCGCAGTGCTCGCAGAAGCAGGGCAGGTGCTACTTGTGTGGCCAGGCGGGCCACCTTCGACGGGAATGCCCAAGGAGCGGCAGGACTACTGGAACATCGGCGCCAACGTCGACCCAGGGGACATCTAGTGGAGGCGTGCCCGCAGACCCACGGGAGCTGGATGCGGCGTCTGAGAGGGCTACTGCAGGTAGCATGTTTTTCGGTGCTTTATGAAATTCCTACTGATTATAATGATTGCATCTTTTGCACCCTTCGATCGGCTATTCGCCGAGTTGCTAGCTTGAACCTTTTGCGTTGCTTGTAGGATGATTGGATGGTTGGGTGCATTATTTTATCACCCTACCTTGAGAGAGGTTTTGTGTGCCAACGAAATGGATTGGTTACATTTGTGCGTGATAGTTGTGGGTACTTGGTACCCTTGGTCGTGCGAGCTGAATTGACTTGCCTTGGGATCTTGAGCACAAATAGTGCGCTTGGAGACTTTGATTTCGCTTGTAGCGATGATTTCCTCTTTACCTCAAATCAGGTGATTTGGAAAGAGTTTGGGACCTTTTGGACCGATGACCGTGGGATAACCGAGAATCCTCGAAATGAAGGATATCTCTTAGGCAGTTGTTGTCGTTGCCCGACTGAGTCACAAATCGTGAGTTCAGTTGGCGGGGAAGCCTTGTACCTAGGGCTCCGTTTCGTTGAGATGCACTCTCACTTGACGTGGGACTGGCTGGGGTCGTGCTGACTGTGTGTCGACGGTCGTGATCTAAATTGAACCACGATCGAGATTTTGGACCCGAGTCGAGGCTCGTTGATTGTTCAATCGACCTTGCGAGTTGATGTACTCTGAAGGATTGATTGCGATCTGAGTGTCACCGCTTTGAGTTGGAGTTTGAGGTTGTACCTCAAACGGACGTTGTTGTTGGGTCGAGACACCACAAAAATTTTTGTGTGGTCACCTAAACTTGTAGTACTCCACCAGTGCTAAGGACTCGTGGAATTGTCATTCCAAGCCCTTCTGGATGGATTTGTGGAATCGGAGGCTGTTGGCAGTGAGTACTTTGTCGAGAATAAGTGAAGACTGACTGCGTCGACAGATGGACGAGATCGAGATATGGAACTCCCATTAATGGGTTGAGCGATTCGGATCTCGGGAGGAATCTACCGAGTGCCTACCTTCCTTGTCGGTTCTTACATAAGGAATTGAGTACGCTGTTTGGAGCAGCGAGAAGAGGTTATGGAATTGATGTTACCGTGGTGGTTAGACGAGAAGCTCGGGTTAGCCATAATTACAATCTTTGCGCAAGATGGATTGATAGAGAACTTTCTAATGAAGTGTGAGTGGACTACTCTCTATCATTTGAGTTGGAATCTATAAGTTGTGGACAACTGGAAAACCCAATGCTAAGGAAAGCATTGAGGACGAGGATGTTGAGTGATACTTCACGAGCTACCGAGTGGCTAAGGTCAAGAGTTAATCTCCCGAGGACAAGTCCTTAGCCTGGGCACGTAAAGAGTTTAAGCGGACACTAGGTTGAGCTGTTTGGGAAACTCCCACATGGACAACGGTTGTGAAGCCTCTATCGATTGAGGCCAAGAGTATTGGATCAAAGAGATTACTAATAGAAGTCGAGAAGACTCTTAAGTGCTGACCCACTATAATGATTATTGAGTGGATGTTGAGACTATTTCCTCCCTAATGGAGTCAGGTTTGAGGGGGAAACATTGTGATGCCATGCCATAGAATGAAATCCAATGATCTTCATTGGTGAGCTAGTGGATGATTTACTTGATCTTTGTCACTGTGGAGTGGAATTGCACTTCTATGCAAACTCTGGATGAAGTTGACCTTGGGTGGAAGATCATAGGCAGCAACTGATTGATGACCAGCTGAACACTCCGGTGGAGTTTCGATGGATTACTGGACGGGTATAATTTCCGGAATCTTTCATGATTAGTACTAGTATATCCTCCTTGGAAGGATATATGATAGAGTTCCTTGTATGAAGACAAGTTAAAAGCAGAGCTTGATTTCGCCACCGATGTGGTTGAAGAGTGTGAAGGTTGGAACTTAACCTTTGGGAGCTTTCGGATTCATGTGGACCAGCCGAGAAACTGGTTTGGTTAAGCACAGATTTTGGTGGGACTTACTTGCGAAGAGCGGGATTCGAGGAATCTCTATAGAGGATGCTTGCTTTTCGCCGTACCTTGGAGCCGCGGAATTCTACGATGTGTGTACCTTGGAGTTGTTCGCCAGTCTTGAGACCTTGCGGACTAGTTTGTGCACTCTTAGAGTGTACTTACCATCCCCTTCGGATGGGTTGGTGTTGTGGTTGATCCGCAGTTTCGCGGACGAAACTCCTTTTTAGGAGGGGAGACTGTGACGCACTGAACTTTCGCAAATAGCAAGGTTCGAGTGTTGGATGTGAGATCTGAGCTTCTCAAGATTTCCTGGAGGGTCGTTGACTGTGTTCCGACCTATGACACGTGTATCGAGGTTAGTGGATGAATCCCTAACACTAAAGTCCAAAAAGTTGGATTTTAGGTTGCTCTCGGGTTGGATTTCTGTGCTCTTGTACCGGTACAAAATGGTTGCTATACCGGTACAGACTTGATGGCTATACCGGTACAGACCGAGATTTATACCGGTATAAAAGGGCAGACTTGGCAACCCGAGGCTCGGGTTTGACCTTCTCGCTGGGTTTATACCGGTACAAAACGGATTTGTACCGGTACAAACTGGCAGATTTCGAAAATCGAAAAGTGCAGGGGCTTCTGTGCGTTTGTGCTCCTCTATTAGAGCACCCCACACCCTTTGAGGGTTCTTTTGTGCTGAGAACCAAGGAGAGAAGAGGTAGGGAGCCTTTCCTCATTCCTCTTTGGGTTGGTGTGGGTTTGGTTGGGATTTTAGAGCTAGAACTCATCTCTTTGCTCTCTTTGCTTGTGAGTGGCTTTTCTCTCCAGTGGAGAAGACTTGAAGCTTGGTGTAGAGCTTGTTGGAGGAGAAATCTTCAAGCCTAGGGGATTTTGATCTTGGTTTGGTGCTTCTAGAAGGTAAGCAACTCATCATCTCCCTCTAGTTTGAGATTTGGAGCTCTCTTTTGGTAGAAACCCTAGATTTTGAGATTAGGGTTTAGAATTGGGGATTTTCGTTTTGGAGCTTTTAGAACCTAATTGATGGGTGTAGAACTCTCTATTAGGTTGGATTTGAAGATCCATTGGGTCGATTTGAGCTTTGGGCAAGATCTTCTTGATCAAAGGTAATTTCCACCTCTTTTCTATGTGAATTTTGGTGAAGTTTGTTAGATTTTTATTTGAAGCTTGTATCCCTTCAAATATTTATCTTAGGGTACTAGAAGCTTGGGGGCAACTTCGTTCGACTAATCGAACGATTCGAAGCGTATCCTATGGGCTTGATCTCACCGAAATGGGTGATCTCTTCCTTTGTCCTCCCTTGGGTTTTAGGACTTGTTTATATGTTAACTTATGCTCTTTAAGACATGCTTGAATTTATGAGAACATAAAATGACTATATTATGTATAGTAGAAATTCTATGCTCTATGTAGTAGAGGAATACTTGTTGCTTTGGGGCATAGTTGACTATAGCTGAGACTATTTGTTTTGCCATCATAAGAAGCATGCTAGAGTATGATTGGTGAGTTGAATCCTTGAGAGTATTTAGTGTTTGGATTACTTTTATAGTATCACACATGTTTACATCATGACACTTGTTAGAGGCAAGTAAATAGAACTTAGTGTTCTTACGTTATGTTTGAGTAGATAAGAGTACTTGGCTTTGTGACTTGGTAAATAAAAGGTGTTGACCTTAAAGCGGATAGTATATCTATAAGATTGAAAATTCTACATGCGTGAGACTTAACACGATTTGCCTTGTATTGGTTGTAGATGAGATAATTGGGAAAATGTATATAAAGCATGATAAAATTAGCATGAGGTTAATTTGATGCAACTATTCTAGTAGTATGACTAGTTTTGGCTATGGTGAGCCCACCTTCGATCTAGGGATCGATAGACGATTCCATGTTTTGGACATGATGAAGTGAAACGTTAAGCCTTCGGGGCATCTTTATGTGAGCTGTTGGTATGTAATGTAAGTGATTTAAACTATCTGCATTTTTGATAATTGTACACTCTATAGTAGGAAGGACATGTGCTTTCTAGTATTATAATTCTTATGATTAATTCATAGCTCTCTTGCTTATGGTAATAGTAAATATCTATTCGATAAATAACGGAATTTCATGTCATGAACTCCTTGGAAATCTTGTTTAGTGTAATGATTTATCCCAAGTAGGATAGTGTCATTTGAGTTGTACAAGTTTATACATCATGTGTTTTGGTAGAGACATACCGCCTAGTAGATGTAAACAAGTTGTGACATGTTGAGCTATTTTCAGACTATTGAGTCGATGAGTGAGATTCCAAGTTTTAGACTTGACGACCGAGTATCCCAAATAGGGACCCTATGCTATAATTATGCTTGCTTGCCCTTGTGCTCATTCGCACATGCTTGTGCGGGTCGCTCCCCACAAGCCGGCACTCCGGAGTTAGCCTTGCGACATTAGATCGCCGTGCGGGATTGGGCGCCGAAAGTGGATTGCCGTGTTCTTGGGTCTCCTTTTCTGCGGGGAAAGTCGATTGACGACCACGGGGCCACCTAGGCATGGCACGAGCCGGGACGTTACCTTGGGTACATTCCTTATGGATTGGGTTTGAGACTTCTCTTGACTTAGTACATAGTCATGGTTGGTGCATACGTTGTATTGACAATACTGTGGTAATGAACTTATATCTTTTGGACTAATATGTGTGCATTGGTATAGAATCATGGAAAGTATAAAATATATGCTTGATAGAGAACACTTATTCTTTTGGGACTAGTGTGTATGCTTGATAGAGAGCACTTATTCTTTTGGACTCGTGTGTATGCTTGATAGAGAACACTTATTCTTTTGGATTAGTATATATGCTTGGTAGAGAACAACGGATACATAATTTACTTTATATAGTAATATGAACATTATGGTTGGGCTTGTAAGTAAACGTTAACTTACTCTAATTATGCATGTGAAATGACTTGGATATATGTTTGTGCCATTAAAAGTAGAATATCATGATTATGATAGTTAAACTCGCAGTAGAAGCATGAATATGTTTAATTTCTGTTGTATATACTCGTTTCTTGTTTATCGCTTCTTACTTCTTTTTAGCGTGCTTATTTTTAGCCTAGTGGAGCATTTCGCTGAGTTCAGTAATTGCCCACTGGGAACTATTTTTAATAGTTCTCACGCCCTCTGTTTGTTGTTAATTTTTCAGAGCCATCCGCATCGGGAGTGGCTAGGGATCGAGGCGAGGGTTTTTGCTAGCTAGAGCCATACGGAGTTTCTATAGTGACCCGTTGTCATCTTTCTTTTTGTACTTGTAGAAAAGATGTATTATGTATCTGTTTAGAGTTTTGTATCAGATTCTGGATTTAGTACTCTGTTTATGTATCTTTGTGGATCTTTATGTTAGAACTAGTGGTTTTTATATTACTCGCTACGATAGCTTTGTTAGGATTACTCTCTTTCCTTCCATGTTTTTAGTAGACACCTTGTGTGCATTGTGTTTGTTTGGTGTACACGGCGGGTCTCTGCACGCGCCGGCGGGCTTCCGCTGGGCCCGGGGCGTGACAGATTAATTTGGTATCAGAGCCTAGGGTTGAGTCTTAGGGGACCTAGCAAACCTTAGGCCGGTTGGACGCTAAGGAATAGGAACGAGAGGGACGGGGTCTTTGGGACCATTGTGAGCGAAAGTATTGTGATTGGGTCATGATTATAACTCCATAAGTGTTGGAGTTGGATCGAAGTGGACGACATCTATGTCCTTGCAGGATCACGTTGGCGGCCGACAACGTGATATCAAGGAATAGTTGGAAGTCACTTCATTACTTTCGCATGATTGGGGTATTGTGTTTTTGAGTGGGGCTGCGTCAGCATGGGTTGTTCTAACCGTGCTTGTTATGTTTGTTGCGGCTTTGTCACGCCCGGGACCTAGCGGAAGCCCGCCGCGTGCCGGACCCGCCGTATGTCTACAACATAAAAGGCGTCTAACAAAAACGATAAATAACCAACAAAATGAAAAGGATCTAGAAGTATCAGAGCAGTATAACAACTAGAAATCTATACAAGGAAGCATAAAGAAGAGACTAAAAGTAAAGCACCAATCTTAATATAAACCATAAAGAGAGTACAATAAAAAGAGATCCAAACACCACTATAACTAAGTACAGGGTAGTCTCTACATAGGGATACAAAACTCTCTCAATCTCACCAAAGTACAAAAAGAGAGAAAAACCCCTACAAGGAGGAAAGTGCGATAACTAGCTAGCGGTTCCCTTTCCACGATCCCTTGCCTCCGCCGGTGCCGAAGGCTCTGAAACACATTAGAAAAAGAGGGCGTGAGAACTATTAATTAAGAGTTCCCAGTGGGCAATTACTGACTTCAGTTGCGTGCTCCACTAGGCCCAAAACTAAGCAAGTAAGTATAAACGATGATATAAGCAATAATATGCGACATGTAAATAACATGTAAGCTACTAAACACGATATCTCTACTTAGCATGTATTTGCATAAGTAAGCTATTCTAAGCATGAATAGAAAGTACCATAACTAGAGCAAGATTCACAAATTAATAGTAAAGAGTTAAAGTTTACTATTACTATCAAATCCCATATTGTCCACGAGTGATAGTAAAGTGTTCAAGTTCACTATTCTAGTTAAGTCCACAATTATCTTTAAACTACATTAAGTTTAAATACCATTATACCCGACCCGAAGGCGATATGGCCGATGCCCACCCGAAGGTCGCCTAGCCCAAATGCCAAGCCTAATGGCCCCGTAGTAGCCAACATTCCCACCCTAGGAATGAGCCTGTCCCACGGCAATCCACTTCGGCGCCCAATCCCGCACGGCGAATACAAGAAACGCGTTGGCCAACTCCGGAGTGCCGGCTTGTAGGGAGCTACCCTCACAAGCGTGTGCGAATGAGCACAATGGCAAAAGTCACAAAACTCGTCATAAGTCCCAAATCGTCATGTCTCTAACATGGAATGTACAAGTGTCCAAAGGCCTATCTCTATGTCATCATGTTTCTACATGGTAATAATAGATGTCAAAAGGCCTATGTCAAGTCTCTATGTTGCAGTTTCATAGTTTTTTAAGTTAAGTGCCGCTTGATGACACTTAAGCTTTTCTAAGTTCCAACCCAAGTTTAATGTTCTCATTTACTTTAGTTAAGCTATAATAACATGAATGGCACACTCCCAGGCGCCCACAAGAACCACCCCCATATGCATGCAGTTTAACCCAGATAGCTCTACTATATAGAGTGAAAATTTTATCATACATAAGGCATGCATTTTAAGTGATTCAAAATTCTTAATAAATCTATTTAGCATGAATATGCATTCAAAATAATTAAATCAAACCAACTAAGCACTTAGGAGCCATTTGCTCCTATGCTCGTGAAGCCAAACCCACCAAGTGCGAAAAGCGTTGCTCCGAACCGCTAATGAAGCTTCGATAATCGCTCCTAGAGTCCTAAAAAGCAAACCCTAGGAGTTACAAGCTAAGAAGATAAATCTTGAGTTCACACTTTAAGGATTTCGACAAAAGGTTGGAGAAAACTCACCGAAT
The DNA here is from genome assembly GCA_025177825.1 of Aechmea fasciata. Taxonomy (NCBI): domain Eukaryota; kingdom Viridiplantae; phylum Streptophyta; class Magnoliopsida; order Poales; family Bromeliaceae; genus Aechmea; species Aechmea fasciata. The sequence continues at coordinate 13,753,624 of CM045931.1, read as the reverse complement.
GCGAAGGAAGTGCTCTTGATCTCCAAATGGGAGTTAGAGTCCTTCTAATCCAACCTAAATCAAAGTTCTAAACCCATCAATTAGGTCCCAAAGGCCCTAAATCGAAAATCCCCAAATCCTAACCCTAGAATCCCATTCTAGGGTTTCATCACACAAAAACCCACAAAATTCAAAACTAGAGGAAAGAGATCATTCACATACCTCTAAGAAGCTCAACACCAAGCTCAAAAAGCCCTAGGCTTGAAGCTTGATCCACCACAAAGCTCCAAAAGGCAAGCTCCAAGCTCCAACAATGGTGGTAGAGGCTCTATCAAACAAAAAGAGCAAAAGAGAGGGTTTTAATCCTCAAAAAAATCCAACCTAAACCCTAGAAAACACAAGGGAGTAGAGAGAGAAGTTCCTTACCTCCTTCTCTCTTGTTCTCAGCACAAGGAGAAGCCCTAGGGGCAAGGGGTGCTATATTAGAAGCAACAAAATGCTAAAACACCCCTGAGCTTTAAATCGCTGAATCGCTGCAGTCAGACTCTGACAAGACATCCCATACCGCAGACTCGCGAACACCAAACCCGAGGCTCGGGTTGGTCGCTCCAACATCCCATACCATCCACGTAATCAACACCGTAATCCACCATAGCAACAATAGCAATGAAATACAAGAACCAATAGCAAAACCCGAGAGCAACCTAAAATCCAAATTTTTGGACTTTAGTGCTTGGAATTCATCCACTAACCTCGGTGCTCGTGCCATAGGTCGGAACACAGTCAACGACCCTCCAGAAAATCTGGAAAAGCTCCGAACTCAAGTCAACTACTCGAACTCCGCAATTTGCGCAAGTCCAGTATGTTACAAGCTTGTGGCATCGACGACATCCGCGATGGCAGCCGAGGCGACTGAGAGGGGAAGCCTGCATCCCCCCGATCCAGCGAGATTCGGGAGTTGAAGGAACAGTTGACCGCCTTAGTCGGTGTGGTGGAGCGACAGGCGAGCGTCGTGCTACTTCAGGCTGAAGCTCTACGCCGCCAGGACGAGGGAATCGGACGACTGGAGAATCTGTTGAACCAGCAGACGACGGCGACCTCGGGAGGCCCCGGGAGGGCTGGGCGACGATATCCGCGGAGAAAGGTGTGGACACCAGAGTGGCAGAGGAGGCCACCAAGAGCAAGGAGCTAAGTGTCGGCGAGTCGTCGAAGAAGATAAAGAAGAGCCGAGGCCGAGGAGGCGGCTCTTTCTACGGGAGAAATCCGCCAAGATATCCCATGAGCCAGAGCCAGTCGTGAGGACGTGGCTCGTCTGTGCAGCTTAGAAGACCACATCGTCGCCGGGCCCCGAGTTGTGTGATCTGCAGTGGTCGTCATTACCCGGCGAAGTGCCCGCAGAAGCAGGGCAGGTGCTACTTGTGTGGCCAGGCGGGCCACCTTCGACGGGAATGCCCAAGGAGCGGCAAGACTACTGGAACATCGGCGCCAACGTCGACCCAGGGGACATCTAGTGGAGGCGTGCCCGCAGACCCACGGGAGCTGGATGCGGCGTCTGAGAGGGCCGCTGCCGTCTGCTGCGTCACCAAAGCTGTGAGGGCCGCCAACTGGCCCCTCAGCTCACGGACCTCACCAGATCCGGAGGTAGCGGAGGTCTCGACCTCCTCAAAAGTTGCCGCATCCGCTCCAATAGATTTAGAGCGAGTCGTCGGCATCGTCACTACACATCATAAAAAGCGCAAGTTAGTAAGCTCACGCGATCGCATCCCCGCTCATGCTATAAATACCCAAATCATGCGAAAGTAAGGAAGTGTCATTTACTACTAACTCCCGATGTTACGTTGTCGGCCGCCAACGTAACCCTCCGCGAAGTTAGGAGTTATACACTTCGATCCAACTCTACTTACTAGAGTTATTCAAGATACCCAATCTTAATACTTTCGCTCACAAGTTAAATTGACCTCGTCTCTCAAGAGCCTATATCCTATAGACCAACCGGCCTAAGGTTTGCTAGGTCCACAAGAAGACACAACCCTAGGCTCTGATACCAATTTAATCTGTCACGCCCGGACCTGGCCAGCCAGCTTTGCCAAAATACAAGGCGTCTAACAAAAACGATAAATAACCACAAAATAAGAAGAATCTAGAAGCATCAGAGTAGTGTAACAACTAGAATTCTAAACTAAGAAGCATACAAGAAGTAACTGAAATAAAGTACCAAATCCACTAAGAACTATAGGAAGAGTACAACCAAATATCCCAAAGTAAAAGCTAACATAATACATGGTGGTCTCTATAAATGGATACAAAAATCACTCTCTCACAAAAACACAAAAGAGAGGAAAAACCACCAAACAGTAGTGGCAAAAGAAGCTAGCTACGGGCTAACTAGACGCGACTCCCTTGCCGCGATCCCGTGCCTCCGCCGGTGCCGAAGGCTCTGAAACACACAAGAAACAGGGGGCGTGAGAACTATTAAAAATAGTTCCCAGTGGGCAATTACTGACTTCAGTTGCATGTTCCACTAGGCCCAAAACGAACAAGTAAGTGTAAGCGAAATAAATAACGAGTAAGCTACTAAAGCATGGTATCCCTACTTAGCATGAAAATTGCATAAGTAAATAAGCTATACTAAGCATGAAAGGAAAGCACTACAATTAGTACAAAGTTCCCACTTGATAGTAAAAGATTTAAGTTTACTATTCTAATCAAAGTCCACAAAGTCCACAAGTGATAGTAAGTGTGAAAGTTTACTATTCTAGTCAAGTCCACAGTTTTCTTTAAACTACATTAAGTTTAAGTACAATAAGATCCAACCCGAAGGCGATATGGCCGATGCCCACCCGAAGGCTGCCTAGCCCAAATGCCGAGCCTAATGGCCCCGTAGTAGTCAACATACCCACCCTAGGAATGAGACTATCCCACGGCAATCCATTTCGGCGCCCAATCCCGCACGGCGAATACATGAAACGCGTTGGCCAACTCAGGAGTGCCGCTTGTAGGAGCTACCCTCACAAGCATGTGCGAATGAGCACAATGGCATAAAGTCACAAAACTCATCATATGTCCCAAATCGTCCTGTCTCTAACATGGAATATACAAGTGTCCAAAAGGCCTATCTCTATGTCGTCATGTCTCTAACATGGAAATAATAGATTGTCACGCCCCGGTGTCGGCAGGACCTTCCCCAAAGCGTACCCAGACCCGCCATATGTCAACACATACAAGGCGTCTACTAAAAACAGCGGAAATAAAAACATACAATAGGCTAAAACTATAGATATCAGAGCAACATACAGCTAACCCTATCAACAAGTAGAGAGTAGGTAAACTATAAACATAAAGAGACTAACAACATAACCAAAAGCACATAAGGTTAAAATACAACACTGTCCCAAAAGTGGTGGTCTCTCTATATACAGGAACAACTCACAACCTCTCTAAAACAACAAAAATAGAGAAGTAACCACCTATCGAACTCCCTCGCTGAGTGCCGCTAACCCGAAGCAACACCCTTACCGCGATCCCTAACCTCCCCCGATGCGGAAGCCACTGAAAAGGAAACAGAAACAGGGGCGTGAGAACTATAATTTATAGTTCCCAGTGGGCAATTACTGACCTGCACCATTGCACCACTAGGCCCAAAAGAAAAAGAGAGTAAAAGCGTGATAATTAAGCTTGCAATTAAAGCATAAAGAAATGCTACCATAACTATGTTTCAAAATTAGATGTCATAGTTTCCCGTTCCAACATATAAAATGAGATGTGTTACAATAACCAACAAGTATACTAAAATGTAATTAAAGCATTATCAAGTATACTATAACTCCAAGTAAAGTCCACATAATCCAACTACTAAGTCCTATCTAGTAGTGATTGTCATTTAGTAAAGTTGAATGTCCAAGTTCAATTCTCTCTCACTAGGATTTACCGTAGTAATCCAACTTGTGCCACCTAAGTACCGTGGTAGCCCAACATCCCCCGCAAGGAATGAGTCTGTCCCAACGGTCCCGTAGGTTTCTCAACACCGCACGCGCGAACGAATCGCGAAGGTCAACTGTAACATACTGGACTTGCGCAAACTGCGGAGTTCGAGTATCTGACTTGAGTTTGGAGCTTTTCCAGATTTTCTGGAGGGTCGTTGACTGTGTTCCGACCTATGGCACGTGTACCGAGGTTAAGGGATGAATCCCTAGCACTAAAGTCCAAAAAGTTGGATTTTAGGTTGCTCTCGGATTGAAATTTCGAGGCCTTGTACCGGTACAAAATGATGGTTATACCGGTACAAGCGTGATGGCTATACCGGTACAAAATGAATTTTGTACCGGTACAGACCAGCTGAGCGAGGGCAACCCGAGGCTCGGGTTTGGCTGTTTCGCAGGGTTTATACCGGTACAAAATGGATTTGTACCGGTACAAACTGGCAGATTTCGAGCAGTTTGAACTGCAGGGGTTTTTAGCTATTGTTGCACTTCTATTAGTGCAAGCCTTGCCCCTAGGGTTTCCCTTTGTGTTCTTCACAGCAAGGGAAGAGGTAAGGCTCCCTCCACTCCATCTTCTTCATTTCTTCTTGGTTTTGGATGGGTTTTTGAGGATTAAAATCCTCTCTTTGCTCTCTTTTGCTTGGTAGAGCCTATTTCCTCCATTGTTGGAGCATTGGAGCTTTTGATTGGAGCTTGGTAGAGGATCAAGCTTCAACCCTAGAGCCTCTTGAACTTGATTTGAAGCATCTTAGAGGTAAGCATCAAGTTCTCTTCCTCTAGATTCGGATTTTGAGGCTTTTTGTGTGATGAAACCCTAGAATGGGATTCTAGGGTTAGGTTTTGGGGATTTTCGTTTTAGGGCTTCTTAGACCTAATTGATGGGTTTAGAACTTTGATTTAGGTTGGATTAGAAGGACTCTAACTCCCATTTGGAGATCGAGAGAGTTTCCTTCGCACTCGGTGAGTTTTCTCCAACCTTTTGTGGAATTTCTTAAAGTGTGAACTCATGGTTCAACTTCTTAGCTTGTAACTCCTAGGGTGTGCTTCTTAGGACTCAAGGAGTGATTATCGAAGCTTCGTTAGCGGTTCGGAGCAACGCTACTCGCACTTGGTGGGTTTGGCTTCATGAGCATAGGGGCAAATGGCTCCTAAGTGCTTGTTCGGTTTGATTTAATTATTTTGAATGCAAATTCATGCTAAATAGATTTATTATGAATTTTGAATCACTTAAAATGCATGCCTTATGTATGATAAAATTTTCACTCTATATAGTAGAGCTATCTGGGTTAAATTGCATGCATGTGGGGGTGGTTCTTGTGGGCGCCTGGGAGTGTGCCATTTATGGTGATTATAGCTTAAATAATGTTAATTGTGAACGTTAAACTTGTGTTGGAACTTAGAAAAGCTTAAGTGTCATCAAGCGGCACTTAACTTAGAAAACTATGAAACTGCAACATAGAGACTTGACATAGGCCACTGGACATCTATTATTTCCATGTTAGAGACATGATGACATAGAGATAGGCCTTTTGGACACTTGTATATTCCATGTTAGAGACATGACGATTTGGGACATATGACGAGTTTTGTGACTTTTTGCCATTGTGCTCATTCGCACATGCTTGTGAGGGTCGCTCCCTACAAGCCAAGCACTCGAGTTGGCCAACGCGTTTCATGTATTCGTGCGGGATTGGGCGCCGAAGTGGATTGCCGTAGACAGTCTCATTCCTAGGGTGGGAATGTTGACTACTACGGGGCCATTAGGCTCGGCATTTGGGCTAGGCGACCTTCGGGTGGGCATCGGCCATATCGCCTTCGGGTTGATCTTATTGTACTTAAACTTAAAGCGCTTTAAAGGAAATTGTGGTTTTGATTAGAATAGTAAACTTCAACACTTTACTATCATTTGTGGACATTGTGGACTTTGACTAGAATAGTAAACTTTAACACTTTACTATCATTTGTGGACATTGTGGGCTTTGACTAGAATAGTAAACTTTAACACTTTACTATCATTTGTGGACATTGTGGACTTTGACTAGAATAGTAAACTCTAACACTTTACTATCATTTGTGGACATTGTGGATTTGACTAGAATAGTAAACTTCAATTCTTTACTATTAAATTTGGGAACATCATACTAGTAGTACTTACTAATCATGCTTAGATTAGTCGTTTGCTTATGCTTAATTATGCTAAGTAGAGATAGCATGCTTAGTAGCTTACATGTTTATTTTACATGTTGTTTGCTTTACTTATGCATAGTTTATCGTTTACTTGTTTAGTTTTGGGCCTAGTGGAGCATGCAATCGAAGTCGCACTGCCCACCGGGAACTATTAATGAATAGTTCTCACGCCCTCTTTTTCTAATGTGTTTCAGCCTGGCAGGCGGAGGCAAGGGATCGCGGCAAGGAGTCGCGTCTAGTTAGCTCTTAGTAGCTTTACTCTCTTTAGATGGTTCTACTTTTCTCTCTTTTGGTATTTGTGAGAGAGAGATTTTTGTATCCCGGTATAGAGACTACCATGTACCTTTTATAGCTTTTGGTTGTGGAGTTTTGGTTGTATTTATTTTTATACTTCATTGTGGATGTTAGTGCTTTATTTCCTATGTAGAGATCTAGTTGTTTTATTTCGCTCTGATACTACTAGATGCCTCTTTCTTGTTGATTATTTATCGTTTTTGTTAGACGCCTTGTATGTTGTAGACCGGGCACGCGCCGGCGGCTCCCGCCGGGTCCCGGGCGTGATGATTAAATTGGTATCAGAGACGAGGGTTGAGTCTTCTTGTGGACCTAGCAAACCTTAGGCCGGTTGGACTATAGGATATAGGCTCGTGAGAGACGAGGTCTATTTAACTTGTGGGCGAAAGTATTAAGATTGGGTATCTTGAATAACTCTAGTAAGTAGAGTTGGATCGAGGTGTATAGCTTCTAACTCCGCGGAGGGTTACGTTGGCGGCCGACAACGTAACATCAGGAGTTAGTTGTGAAACACACTTCATTACTTTCGCATGATTTGGGTATTGTTGAGTGGGGCTGCGATAGCGTGGGTTTTATTAACTTGCGCTTTAGTGATGTTGTGGCGTCTTGTTGACGACCCGCTCTAAGTTTGTTGGAGCGGATGACGCGACAACGTTTGGGGATGTGGAGATGTCCACTACCCCCGGATCCAGCGAGGTCCGTGAGTGAGGTGCCTACTTGCGGCTCTCACTAGTTTGGCGACTCAGCAGGCGACTCCGGCTCAACGACAGGCAGGATGCGCGCATGAAACACCTGGAGAGATCCTTACCGCAATGTGGTTTTCCCGTGATGGCCGAGGAAGCAGAGCGAGAGTGACTCATGGATTGCCCAACGAGTTCGAGAGGTGTAATCCCAGAATCCTCGATGGAGAGAAGGACGACCACTGGATCGTAAGGAAGTGGTCGATGCAGATGGAGAAACTATTTCCGCGACACATTCGTGGAAGAGAGAGGCAGAGTTCGGCTCGCCGATCACCACCTGGAAGATGAAGTCTATAGCTGGTGGTTGGATATTCAGGATAACACCAATGCTGATATGGTGACGACTACTTGAAGGAGGTTCAAGGAACTCCCGTTGAGGCTTTACTTCAATGTCAGTGTCAAGGAAAAAGTCGTAACAGTATCTGTGGATATGCCCCAAGGGAAGCGGACCGTGGCCGAGTACGAATGGGAGTTCCCTCGACTCCCAGATGGTGTGCCGTTGTAGTGCGGGGACTCGTGAAGACTTCGGCCGTTGATCTTTCGGTTGGCGCAACATCCCAATCTTCGACTTGCCAAGATGTGGTAAACTGCGCGCTCGTCGAGAAGGCTTAGATTAAGGATTTGGGCTAGAGGCCCATGACCGAGGGTGCGAGTCAGACGCACTCTGGGAGGCAACCTGTTTAGAGACAGACGGAGGAGCCACAACAGGCCCCGAACGGCCGCATGTATACGGTTCAGACTGAGGAGGCGACGGCAGCCGAGGTGGTGACTACTTGTTTTGGTTCGCACTATGCTTTTCGAGTGTGTGTTGGTTGATGCCGGTGCTTTGCACCTATCCTTTGATCGGCTATTTGACGAGTTGCATTGCATCACGTTTGATCGTCGTTTGTGATGAGGATTAGCCTTGACCGAGACGGTTAGTCTGCGGGTTGTGGGTAGCTTTCGCTATGCTATTTGGATCTCACGACTATTGCATTAGTTACATCCCCGGATCTACCGTTTGCCGAGGGTGCTCGGGACGACCCGTGCCTGGACCAGTTGTAGACTGCGGAACCTGGGCCCTTTGGGCAGGCGCAGTTAGCTGTGAGTGACAGCGGCCCGGTGCCTTCGGGTAGGGCAAAGTTTTGGTCAGGACGGTAGTCCGAGTTTTGACCCAAGAGCGTGGAATGCCACGTGTGGGATCGTGAGATCGAGGGTGCACTGAGTGTGTAGTGAACCAACCCGAGAATTTCTAGCATTGATCATTCTTCGAGGTTTATAGGATGATCAGATGATCGGGTGTGTCGTTTCGAACACCCTACCTTTCGAGAAGGTCTTGCGTGCCAACAAATAGTTTGGCTTTCGTGGTGTGGAGTTGTGAGGTACCTTGTACCTTGGGACTTGCGAGCTGATTTACCTCGCCTTGGGATGTTGAGCACGAAATAGTGCATGTTGAGGATTTGTTCCACCGGTTGTGGTGACTATCTCCTTACCTAAAACTAGGTAAGTATTGGAGAGGAATTGGGGCCTAACCGGCCATTACCTTTGGTTGTTCGAGAACCCTCGATTGAAGGATACCTTTGAGTCATTAATGCTCGACGCGAGTCACGAATTGTGAGCTCAAGTGGCAGGAGATCTTTGCATTTCGTGTTTCGCTCGTGAGAAACACCCTCTCGTTGAGGTAGGACCTGTAGGGTCGTTTCGACTATACTTCGGCCATCGTGATCTAAAGTGAATCACGATTGGGCATTTGCTCGGCTGTAGAGGCTCGTTGATCGTTTCGATTAGTCTTGTGATATTGGCGTACTCGATCGAATCGTATTGCAATCGGGAGTAATACCTGTTTGTGTTGGTGTTTGAGGCCGCACCTCAAGCGAATGTTGGCACCTGCTTGGGACATCTCGGGGATTAGCGTGACGTTGCTGAAGCCTGTAGTACTTCACCAACATTAGGGACTTGCGGAATGATAATTTCAAGCCCTCTAGATGGATTGGTGGAACCGGTCGTAGACGGTCATGGGTATTCCGATGAAGATCTACAAGGATCAACTGTGGAAGCGTACTGAGGTGAGCGAAGTGTAAACTCTCACTGTGGGATCAAGTTGTCGGAAAGAATTCGTGAGGGAAAGTACCAGGTACTGATTTTCCCCTTGTTCGGATGTTGCATGTGGAATCAAGCTCCTTGCAATGGAGACTTCGTGGAAGAGTGGTCGAGATCGACGTTCTGGTCGATGGTCACTTTCTGGTGACATTGATAGAGAGCTACTACTAATTGTAAATGGAACCCTCTCTATCACTTGAGTTGAGCTCTGTGACTATGGATACCTGGGGTATCTGATGCTAAGGGAAGCCTTGTGGAGAAGAATTTCGAATGATTCGTTTTGAGCGCTTGAGCAGTTAGTGCTATGAGACCCTCTATCGAAGATAAGCTCCCGGCGTAGGCTTATGAAGAGTTTACTTGAGGCATCAAGTCGAGACTAAGGGGATGACCTTAGTAGATCGAGGATGTATGTGGGATATGGTTCTTGACCATATGTATAGAAGAGGAACAGTGAGTACCACCCCAGTGGTGGAGTTGAGATTACTGTGGAGGCATTGGGGTGCAATGCCGATTGGTGAATCGGGTAACCATCTCTGGAGAACAAATTGGACGACTTGTCGAATGTCGCGACAATTAGAAGAGACGATCATTATGGATTGGATTTACACTCAGTAGTGCAATCTCTTAACAAGATCTGACTTTGAGCTGAGCAAGCATTGTTGGGATTAGAGCCAACGATTAGATATTGTATCACATCTCTTTAGTAAGCGTTCCGATGGAGTGTTGATGGATAAGGTAACGGGTTTGAACCCCAGGTTCTTGCTACGAGCGGTATTGTTGGATCCGACTCGGAGAGCTTTATAACGGAATTTCCAATTGTATGAGTAAAATGGGCTAGGTTTCGCTCTCGACTAAGACGAGGAACGTGAGGACGGAATTCACTTTTGGGAGCACTTGGTTTTGATGATGACCAACTGAATAGCTTGTCGAACAAGCGCAATTTAGAGAAGGAACGTCTCGGAGAAGACTTGAAGTTGTTTTACTGATGGCTCGGGATGTAAAAAGGATGTTGGCGAGTTAGTAGGTCGTTGTCTAACTTGCCAACAAGTGAAGGCTGAGCATAGAATTTCCGCGGGAAAATTGTAGAGCCTACCGATTCCAGCGTGGAAGTGAGAGATGAATGCCATGATTTTCGTGTTGGGATTGCCTCGCTCACAGGCCGGGCGTGACGCTATATGGGTGATCGTGGATAGGTTGACGAAATCGGCGTATTTCATACCTATCCATACTACTTGGACTAGAGAGAGACTCGCAGATATATTTGGATAAGAATGTGCGACTACACGAGCACCTACATCAATTGTATCGGAAGGGACACGTTTTGTGTCACACTTTTGGAGGAGTCTGCTGGACGCCTTAGGTACTCGATCGGACTTCAAAGACTGCCACCCTCGAGTGACGAGCACGGAGCGTACTATATCGACTCTTGAGGACATGCTTCGAGCATGTGTGATCGACTTCCGTGGAGGATGGTCGCAAAGATCTACCTATGGCGGAGTTTGCTTATAACAATAGTTATCAAGCAAGCATCAAGAAGGCACCGTTCGAGGCACCGTATGGACGGAAATGCGCATCGCCACTTCATTGGAGTGAAGTTGGCGAGAGTTTGGCTTTAGGCTCAGATGTGCTCCAGGAGGCAGAGGACAAGTTCGCATTGCTAGAGAACGGTTGTTGACTGCCTGTAGTAGGCAAAAGAGCTATGCTGACAGACGTCGACGGGAATTGGAGCATCGGATTGGAGATCATGTTTTCATGAAAGTTTCGCCGTCAAGGGAATTCGGAGATTTGGAATTCGAGGCAAGTTGAGCCCTCGATTCATTGGACTATATGAGATCTTGGAACGTATAGGTCCGGTAGCGTATCGACTTGCTCTACCACCGAACCTATCGGGCGTGCACAACGTCTTTCATGTATCGGTCCTTTGAAAATTTGTTCACGATCCGGCTCATGTATTGGAGGCTGTACCCTTAGAGCTGCGGGAGGATTTGACCTTCGAGGAGCAACCAGTGAAGATCTTGGCATGCGAGGTGAAGAAATCGAGGAATCGGGATATTCCGTATGTGAAGGTTCCTTGGAGCAACCACGAGGAGCGAGAGGCCACGTGGGAGCCTGAGAGCGCACTGCAGGAGCGCTATCCCCATCTCTTTCGGATGGAATCTTGAGGTACGAGTTCGCTTTAGAGTTTCGCGGACGAAACTCCTTTTTAGGAGGGGTGAATGTAACATACTGGACTTGCGCAAACTGCGGAGTTCGAGTATCTGACTTGAGTTTGGAGCTTTTCCAGATTTTCTGGAGGGTCGTTGACTGTGTTCCGACCTATGGCACGTGTACCGAGGTTAAGGGATGAATCCCTAGCACTAAAGTCCAAAAAGTTGGATTTTAGGTTGCTCTCGGATTGAAATTTCGAGGCCTTGTACCGGTACAAAATGATGGTTATACCGGTACAAGCGTGATGGCTATACCGGTACAAAATGAATTTTGTACCGGTACAGACCAGCTGAGCGAGGGCAACCCGAGGCTCGGGTTTGGCCGTTTCGCAGGGTTTATACCGGTACAAAATGGATTTGTACCGGTACAAACTGGCAGATTTCGAGCAGTTTGAACTGCAGGGGGGTTTTTAGCTATTGTTGCACTTCTATTAGTGCAAGCCTTGCCCCTAGGGTTTCCCTTTGTGTTCTTCACAGCAAGGGAAGAGGTAAGGCTCCCTCCACTCCATCTTCTTCATTTCTTCTTGGTTTTGGATGGGTTTTTGAGGATTAAAATCCTCTCTTTGCTCTCTTTTGCTGGGTAGAGCCTATTTCCTCCATTGTTGGAGCATTGGAGCTTTTGATTGGAGCTTGGTAGAGGATCAAGCTTCAACCCTAGAGCCTCTTGAACTTGATTTGAAGCATCTTAGAGGTAAGCATCAAGTTCTCTTCCTCTAGATTCGGATTTTGAGGCTTTTTGTGTGATGAAACCCTAGAATGGGATTCTAGGGTTAGGTTTTGGGGATTTTCGTTTTAGGGCTTCTTAGACCTAATTGATGGGTTTAGAACTTTGATTTAGGTTGGATTAGAAGGACTCTAACTCCCATTTGGAGATCGAGAGAGTTTCCTTCGCACTCGGTGAGTTTTCTCCAACCTTTTGTGGAATTTCTTAAAGTGTGAACTCATGGTTCAACTTCTTAGCTTGTAACTCCTAGGGTGTGCTTCTTAGGACTCAAGGAGTGATTATCGAAGCTTCGTTAGCGGTTCGAGCAACGCTACTCGCACTTGGTGGGTTTGGCTTCATGAGCATAGGGGCAAATGGCTCCTAAGTGCTTGTTCGGTTTGATTTAATTATTTTGAATGCAAATTCATGCTAAATAGATTTATTATGAATTTTGAATCACTTAAAATGCATGCCTTATGTATGATAAAATTTTCACTCTATATAGTAGAGCTATCTGGGTTCAATTGCATGCATGTGGGGGTGGTTCTTGTGGGCCCGGGAGTGTGCCATTTATGGTGATTATAGCTTAAATAATGTTAATTGTGAACGTTAAACTTGTGTTGGAACTTAGAAAAGCTTAAGTGTCATCAAGCGGCACTTAACTTAGAAAACTATGAAACTGCAACATAGAGACTTGACATAGGCCACCGGACATCTATTATTTCCCTGTTAGAGACATGATGACATAGAGATAGGCCTTTTGGACACTTGTATATTCCATGTTAGAGACATGACGATTTGGGACATATGACGAGTTTTGTGACTTTTTGCCATTGTGCTCATTCGCACATGCTTGTGAGGGTCGCTCCCTACAAGCCGGCACTCCGGAGTTGGCCAACGCGTTTCATGTATTCGCCGTGCGGGATTGGGCGCCGAAGTGGATTGCCGTAGAGACGCCTCATTCCTAGGGTGGGAATGTTGACTACTACGGGGCCATTAGGCTCGGCATTTGGGCTAGGCGACCTTCGGGTGGGCATCGGCCATATCGCCTTCGGTTGATCTTATTGTACTTAAACTTAAAGCTTTTAAAGGAAATTGTGGATTTGATTAGAATAGTAAACTTCAACACTTTACTATCATTTGTGGACATTGTGGACTTTGACTAGAATAGTAAACTTTAACACTTTACTATCATTTGTGGACATTGTGGACATTGACTAGAATAGTAAACTTTAACACTTTACTATCATTTGTGGACATTGTGGACTTTGACTAGAATAGTAAACTCTAACACTTTACTATCATTTGTGGACATTGTGGATTTGACTAGAATAGTAAACTTCAATTCTTTACTATTAAATTTGGGAACATTATACTAGTAGCTGTACTTACTAATCATGCTTAGATTAGTCGTTTGCTTATGCTTAATTATGCTAAGTAGAGATAGCATGCTTAGTAGCTTACATGTTTATTTTACATGTTGTTTGCTTTACTTATGCATAGTTTATCGTTTACTTGTTTAGTTTTGGGCCTAGTGGAGCATGCAACTGAAGTCAGTAATTGCCCACTGGGAACTATTAATTAATAGTTCTCACGCCCTCTTTTTCTAATGTGTTTCAGAGCCTTCGGCACCGGCGGAGGCAAGGGATCGCGGCAAGGGAGTCGCGTCTAGTTAGCTCTTAGTAGCTTTACTCTCTTTAGATGGTTCTACTTTTCTCTCTTTTGGTATTTGTGAGAGAGAGATTTTTGTATCCCGGTATAGAGACTACCATGTACCTTTTATAGCTTTTGGTTGTGGAGTTTTGGTTGTATTTATTTTTATACTTCATTGTGGATGTTAGTGCTTTATTTCCTATGTAGAGATCTAGTTGTTTTATTTCGCTCTGATACTACTAGATGCCTCTTTCTTGTTGATTATTTATCGTTTTTGTTAGACGCCTTGTATGTTATAGACATACGGCGGGTCTGGGCACGCGCCGGGCGGGCTCCCGCTGGGTCCCGGGGCGTGACATCAACTCCGGAGTGCCGGCTTGTAGGGAGCGACCCTCACAAGCATGTGCGAAAGAGCACAAATGGCAACAAGTATAGTCAAGTCTCAAGTCCAAACCTCATGTCTCACATGGAAATAGTAACTAGTATCCCTAAGGTCTAGTTCAATTGTTCTCATGACACTAGATTCTCTATGTCAACACTACAAGAAATAAGCTATATAGTGGCAATTTTTTTGGCGTCAGATTCAAAATATGTCACTAAATTAAATATATAGCGACATTTATAATTACCGTTACTATTTATTTTTTAGTAGCAATTTTAGTTATAATTAGCGACTGTTATTGCATTGCCCTTTTTTTTTGTAATTCCATATTTGCATCATTAATTAATTTTTCTATAATTAATTAGCTACTATACCGTTTTGGTAGATAGATATTAGTGTTAATTTAATAATATTTTATAGTTTTGTTATTTGTACTCTTGATTTTCTGTATTGTGTACAATAATAAGTGTATGTGAACGACAAATAATTAAAACTAAAAAGGAGTGAGGATATCATATTCTTAATTAAAAAACCCTAGGCAGACCTTTTAATTAGTTTTCATGTTCGCCCCTTCGTCCTCATTTCATGCCCTTGCTCGCTCCTTCGTCCACGATTAACACAACTCAACTTCTCCGGCGCGCGGGGTCTGAAATTTCGAGCGGCTTCCGAAATTAATTTTAGCGCGCACAATTTCCCTCTTAATTTTTTTCGAGCGGCTTCTTCCCTGCGATTTATTCTTTCTCTTCTCGGACGGTACTTCAAAAATCTTGTTGCAATTATCACCGATGGTTTCACGCGTTGACGGCTTGCCGCTCGAAATTGATGCTTGTCGCCGATAGTCCTCGTCGCTCGCTTGCCGTTTGACGTCATTTCTTGAAAATAGGTTTCTCTCTAACTATTTTCTCTGTCAGATCTTCATATGGTCTTGAATGTTGGTTTTTTGTGGATTTTTATATATATTTTTGTTAATTAGTATATAATCTTATTCAACTTTTAGTGAATTATTAGCAAGAAAATAAGAAGGATGAGATATTTTTGTTATAATAAAGTAATTAATTAGAAGAGTATTTTTGAGAAACTACTTATGATGGATCCTCTATTTTCTTCTATATAGTTTTTTTTATATGTAAAATTGCAACACCTTTTTTTTTTTTTTTTTTTTTTTTTTCATTTCATGAGAGTATATATAAATACTTATAAACTTTATAGTTTGGCAAACAACCCTTTAAACTTTTACATTTTTATATTGACCTTATTAAACTTTACAAAATAGTTTTAAAATGTTCTTTATCTCCAACAAAATTAGTTATTAAACAATAGTTCTTAGCATGCTTTCTAAATATGATTGGACAAAAAGTTATTTATACACAAAAATAGCTTGTACACCATTTGTAGACAAATTCTCAATAAAATCATTGATCTGTTATCTATAATATCACATATTTAAAGCATTAGAATTATCATACTATAATAAAATAATTCAAGTGTTAGATAATTTATCATGTGCATTAATTCATTATAAAATTTTAAGTTTTGCTTTATTAATTTTAATCCTCCATTAAATAATTATTTGTCTTCTTAATGCTATATAAAATGAATAATCATCTAATTTTTCTTAATATTTATTTGTCTTTTTTTGCTGTTAGCTAAAAGAGAGCAATCTCCTCTAATCTCTATATTCATATTGTGACCAGGATCTCATCTTACATTCACTATTGTTAGCTACCCACATATAACATAGCAATTTCTAAGATCCTATGGAAATTTGAAAACAATTGGAGATGCTGTGTTTCAGAGTATTGCATGGCCTTCAACTTCTGTAAGTATATTATTTATTATTTAGTTTTTTGGTAATTAAAACTTGGCAGTAGTAAGAGTTGTAATTGTTCTTAATTTTTGCAGGACGAGTATATTCGTAGGTGAATGATATTGAAGTATTACTAGCGCGCTCCTGGAGGAATTTATTTTATTATCTTATTTTTTGGTGATTACAAATAAATTTGTCACTAAGTTAATTACTTGAATTATTTGGTACATTGACATTCATAGATGATTGAACTAATTGATGGTACTTTTAGATTGTATGAAATATAATGATTCAAATTTTGTATTGTTTAATCATATATATTGTTAACTATATGTGAAAGATCGATGATGTATCGGTGCGTATGTGTGTCTCTCGATGATATGTGTGTGTCGTCTATTTTGTAATTTTATGGCGATTGAAACTTATCTCTTTGAAAATTTTAATGTGCAAGATAATTACTGATTTATTGGCGGCGATATTTGTTTTTGTGACTTATTTTAAATAGTTGGAAGCAACAATTAATAAGAAATTAATTATGAAAATTTAATTGAATTAACAAATTAAATTTAGCCAATTAATATAGTGGCAAAACGATTAGTTTGAACTACAACAAATAATTAAAAGTCAATTGTTTATTTTATTTTTTAATAGTGACAAAAAATAATTGCCACTATAAAATCGATGAATTTAACAAATTTCAAATATATAGCGGCGGCTAAAGAATTGCCACTTTTTATTTTAATTAATAGAGGCAGTGAATAATTTGTCGCTAAATGTTTGTAAAATTGACGAATTTTAATTATATAGTAGCATTTGTCAAATTGCCGCAATATTAAAGGAAAACCGCCACTATATGTTAGTGGCATTTTGCCACTGTCGCTAAAACAAATTGCGACCCCTTTATAAGTGGCAGTTTTAAAACTGCCGCTGAAAGTGCCGCTATTGGTTATAGCGACAGTATTTTGCTCTTTAGCGGCAGTTTTATAGCTGCCGCTATATAGCTTATTTCTTGTAGTGCAAGTTCATTCACGAGCCTAATGCCGCTTGATGACATTAGCTCACTATTCTACACTTTTGATGCCAAGCCAATGCCGCTTAATGACAAGGGCTTTCCTCCTATGTCATGTATAGTTCTATGTTCTCAAACACATGTCAAATTCCTCTTAAACACATAGTTTCAAGTTTCCTAATAGAATGCTACAAGGCTTCAGCCCACACATGCATACGTCTCTACTATATAGAGTAAAATTGCATTACACATAACATATGTATCTTAAGCATTTTAAAATTCACAAATAAATCAAATAGCATGAAAATGAACTAATTTCCATTTAACCATAAGCAAATAAGCACCAATGAGAATTTCCCATTGTGCTAGGTGAGGCCAAACCCACCGTCGCTCCAAGCGTCGCTCTGAACCGCTAACGAAGCTTCCATTCCTACTCCTAGTACCCTACAAAGTAGATCCTAGGAGTTACAACCTCAAGAGATAAGTCTTGAGTTCAAACTTTAAACATCTAGGTCAAAGTCAAGAAATACTCACCTAAATGTGCAATAATCCTCTTAGAAAATCCAAAAGGAAGCTAGATCCCTCCCAAGGCAACCTAAACAAAGGTTCTAAACCATTCAAAAGGAATCTAAAAGCACCAAATCAAAAAGCCCCAAATAAAACCCTAATTCCCAAAATCTAGGGTTTCAACTATAAATAAGCAACCAAACTCGAATCTAAAGGAAATGGAGAAGTTGCTTACCTCTTAGAAGCTCTAATCAAGGCTCTAGAGTCACCAAAGTTGAAGATCTTCCTTCAACTAGCTCCCAAAATCAAGCTCCTAGCTTCAACCTTGGTGTAGGGAGCACCACAAGACAAAAGAGAGCAAAAAGGGTGATCAATCCTCAAGAAATCACCCAAAAACTAAAAGAATGCAAAGGGGATAGAGAGAGAAACTCTCTTACCTTTCTCTCCCTTGTTCTCAGCACAAGAGAGGAGCCCTAAGGGCTGGGGTGCTATATTAGAAGCAACAAAATGCCAATAAGCCCCTGCAGTTTCGGATTTTCGAGAAGCGCCGAGTGCATCTCGTACAAATCCGGTTGTACCGTATAAACCTCAAAAGAAACCCGACCCTCGGGTTTGTCCAGCCGCTCATCTATACCGGTATAAATCTCGGCTTGTACCGGTATAGCCACCATTTTGTACCGGTATAGCAACAATTTTGTACCGGTACAAATGCATAAAATTCCAACCCGAGAGCAACCTAAAATCCAGCTTTTTGGACTTTAGTGCTTGGAAATCATCCACTAACCTCGGTACTCGTGCCATAGGTCGGAACACAGTCAACGACCCTCCAGAAAATCTGGAAAAGCTCAGATCTCACATCTAACACTCGAACCTTGCCATTTGCAAAGTCCAGTGCGTCACATAGATGTCCTGTGGCCTATGTCAAGTCTCTATGTTGCAGTTTCATAGTTTTCTAAGTTAAGTGCCGCTTGATGACACTTAAGCTCATCTAAGTTCCAACAAGAGTTCGATGTTCACAACTACATTAATTAAGCTATAACATCATAAAGGGCCCACTCCCAGGAGCCCACAAGAATCACCCCCACATGCCTGCTATTTAACCCAGATTTCTCTACTATATAGAGTCGAATTTTAATCATACATAAGGCATGCAATTTAAGTGATTCAAAAATCATAATAAATCTATTTAGCATGAATATGCATTCAAAATAATTAAATCAAACCGAATAAGCACTCAGGAGCCATTTGCCCCTATGCTCGTGAAGCCAAACCCACCAAGTGCGAAAAGCGTTGCTCCGAACCGCTAACGAAGCTTCGATAATCACTCCTTGAGTCCTAAAAAGCACACCCGAGGAGTTACAAGCTAAGAAGATAAACCTTGAGTCACACTTTAAGGATTTCGACAAGAGGTTGGAGAAAACTCACCGAATGCGAAGGAAACTCTCTCGATCTCCAAATGGGAGTTAGAGTCCTTGCAATCCAACCTAAACCAAAGTTCTAAACCCATCAATTAGGTCCCAAAGGCCCTAAATCGAAAATTCCCAAATCCTAACCCTAGAATCCCATTCTAGGGTTTCATCTCACAAAAACGTACTAAAATCGAAACTAGAGGAAGGAGATCACTCACATACCTCTAAGAAGCTCAACACCAAGCTCAAAAAGCCCTAGGCTTGAAGCTTGATCCACCACAAAGCTCCAACCACCCAGCTCCAAGCTCCAAGCTCCAACAATGGTGGTAGAGGCTCTATCAAGCAAAAAGAGCAAAGGAGAGGGTTTAAACTCAAGAAAACCCATCAAAAATCCATCCTAAACCAAAGAGATGAAGGGAAGGATCTTCCTAACTTGTCTCCTCTTGTGCTCAGCTCAGGAGAAGCCCTAAGGGGCGTGGGGTGTCAAATAGAAAGGCTACAATAGCCAAAAACCCCCTGCAGTTCGGTCTGCTCACATTCTGCCAGCTTGTACCGGTACAAACCCATTTTGTACCGGTATAAACCCTGCGAACAGCCAAACTCGAGCCTCGGTTTGCCAAGTCTGCCCTTTTATACCGATATAAATTTCGGTCTGTACCGGTATAGCCATCATTTTGTACCGGTATAGACACTATTTTGTACCGGTACAAGGCACAGAATTTCCAACCCGAGAGCCACCTAAAATCCAACATTTTGGACTTTAGTGCTCGGGATTCATCCCCCAACCTCGGTACACGTGCCATAGGTCGGAACACAGTCAACGACCCTCCAGAAAATCTGGAAAAGCTCCCAACTGAAGTCAACTACTCGAACTCCGCAATTTGCGCAAGTCCAGTATGTTACAACTAGTCATCAAATTCGCAAATTCAGTGGCATCCTTATCTCTAGTTGCGCCAAACACAATATCATCCACATAAATTTGAGCCACGATAAAATCATTTTTCGTATGTTTTACAAAAAGAGTTCTATCCGCTCCCCCTCGGTTGTAGCCCTTATTTAAAAGAAAATTTGTTAAACGTTCGTACCATGCTCGCGGTGCTTGTTTAAGTCCATAAAGTGCCTTTTTCAGTCGAAAAACATGATCGGGAAATTTGAAATCTATAAATCCTTTTGGTTGTTCTACAAAAACTTCCTCTTTTAAAAATCCATTTAAAAATGCACTTTTGACATCCATTTGGAAAAGTGTAATTTTAAAATGACAAGCAATTGCGAACATAATACGAATGGATTCAAGACGAGCAACCGGGGCGAAGGATTCATCAAAATCAATCCCTTCAATTTGAGAATAGCCCTGAGCAACAAGTCTAGCTTTGTTTCGAATAATGGTACCATATTCATTTTTCTTATTTTTAAAAATCCATTTTGTACCAATTATATGTTGTTGCTTGGGACGTGGCACTAATTCCCATACATCATTTCGAGTGAATTGCCCAAGTTCTTCTTGCATAGCATTTATCCAAAATTCATCAAGAAGAGCTTCGTCAATATATTTTGGCTCAACTAGGGATACATAACATGCAAACTCACACGGAAGTTGTCTCCTAGTTCTTACACCGGTAAGAGGGTCTCCAATCATATTAGACAAGGGGTGATCTTTTACAGGTGTCAATTCAGTAACAGTAGGGGGTTCCGTTGACTCAAGTAAAGTATCAGTTTCAGTTTGAACGGGTTCATCAACAACACAGTTTTCATCATTCACAGGTAAAATAAAAGGAGAATCATCATCATCATCAATCAAACCAGTTGAAGTATCATTCACAGAAGTATTTGGAGAAAAAGCTTCGTCTACTTTTATATTACTTGATTCTATCACCGTCTTAGAATATAAATTATACGCACGATAGGCTCGACTAGTAGTAGAATATCCAAGAAAAATTCCTTCATGACTTCGGGAGTCAAATTTTCCAAGATTTTCACGATCCCGTAGGATAAAGCATCTACTCCCAAAGACACGAAAATATTTCACATTCGGTGTTCTACCGTTCCACAATTCATATGGAGTATTTAAAGTACCTGGGCGTGTATAAACACGATTAATAACATATACCGCCGTGTTAACTGCTTCGGCCCAAAAATGAAGTGCAATTTTCTTACTATGAAGCATAACACGTGCCATCTCTTGAACAACCCGGTTTTTCCGTTCAACGACTCCATTTTGTTGTGGAGTATAAGGGGCGGAGAATTCAGTTTAATTCCTTTTGAAACACAAAAATCAACAAATTTTGAATTTATAAATTCTCCCCCTTGATCACTTCTAATTCGTATAATATTATCATTACGTTCAGTCATAAGACGAAGACAGAGTTCAGAAAAAGAGTCAAAAGTATCAGCTTTTTCTCTCAAAAATGCACACCAGGCAAAACGAGTAAAGTCATCAACTATAAGTAAGATATAACGTTTTCCCCCAATACTTTGAATCCTAGAAGGTCCCATCAAGTCCATATGGAGAAGTTCAAGAGGTTTAGATGTTCCTAAGTGATTCAAACTCTTATGTGTGGATCTAATTTGTTTTCCCAGTTGACAATCCTCACAAACAATGTTCTCTTTATAATCTATCTTAGGTACACCTCTAACTACCTCCTTTCTCGTTATCTTGGATAGTTCCTTAAAGTTCATGTGACCTAGTCGTTCATGCCAAACAGTTTTAGTATCTAGAGTCGCTAGGTTACAGAATTCAGTTGAAGAACTAGGAACTACATAACAATTATTCTGAGATCTAACACCTTTTAAAAAGAAAGAATCATCATCATGCAACACAGAACATTCTTTTGCAGAAAAATTCACAGAGTACCCGTCATCACACAATTGACTTATGCTTATGAGATTTGATCTAAGCCCCTAAACATAAAATACATCATTCAAAGTAGGGCCATATGAGATAGTGACTGTTCCTTTGCCAATAATTTTAGATGACCGGCCATCTCCGAAAACAACAAATCCTCCGAAAATTTTATTTAAAGAAGTGAAACAGTTTTTATCACCGGTCATATGACGTGAACAACCACTATCAAGATACCAAGAAGTAGTATCATAAGCATGAAGTGAAGTGTGAACGACAAAGCAAGGAAAGAGTTCACCTTTGCGCACCCAAACCTTTCGTGTCTTAGAGTGCGTCGGTTGACTTGATTGAAATAATGAATGCTTGTCGACGAATTTGTTTGATTTCTTCTTTGGATCAACCGACTTTCGTTTCCAAATTTGCTTTGTTCTCTTCTTTGATTCCTTCCTTTTTGTTGGGGTAAATTGCATCCTTCGGTTCAACGGTGTTGCGGAGTTCTTCTTCTTTTGCTTGCAAAACCTTTTCAAATGACCTAAAACTCCACAAGCATGACAAATTATATTAGTAGAAGATTTTGTAAAAGGAATAGAATTACCTTGAACCGTAGGCCTTGGTTTGTTAGGGATCTCGCTCATTTGCTTGTTCACTTGTTCCACATACGTCCGTTCATATCCAAGACCAAACTTGTTAGTTTGACCAATTCCTAACATCTTGTCGAGTTTTGTAGTTCCAGAAGAGAACTTCTTCATGTCCGACTTCAATTGAATAATTGTCTGGGTGAATTCCATGTTAGCTTCCTTCGCCTCCGTAAGTTGCTTGTTGAGGTACTTCGTATTATCCTCATATGATTCCCTCTCCTTCTCAAGCATGGTGATTTTTTCTAACAAGGAGTTGTATGCTCTTGACAAGCCATCTTTTTCTTGTTCCATATCCTTTGTTGATGTTCCCAATCTTGAATTTTCTTCTTCTAGATCAATGATTCTTCTTCTTAGCCTCTTGTTATGTTTTGCCATCTTCTTCGACTCAACGATCAATTGGTGATATGCGGCGGCCATATCGTCTGCATCCGACTCTTCGTCCATAGAATTCTCCGGAGCGGATTGATCATGTAAGTGAGTCATAGAAATAGAGTCAGTAGATGATAAACACACAAAAGAAGTATCATAAGCAATAAGTGCAGTCGCATTTACGTCCTCATCACTTGAGGGTGACTCCTTAGAGGAAGAATCATCCCAAGTGATGGCTTGCATCGCTTTCTTTTTCAAAGACTTCTTATTGGTACAATCCGATGCAATATGACCAAATCCTCTCGCACTTATAGCATTGAATTGGACCTTCATTATTCTTCTTTTCTTTTGTTGTGTCCTTAGAGTAATTCTCAGATTTTTTAGATTTTGAAGATGAAGAGGAAGAAGGAAAACTCCTTTTTGATTTATTCGACTTTGAGAAGTTCGGTTTTGAATATTGTCTCTTCCTAAAGTTTCGACGAAACTTCCTCGTTAATAGCGCCAGTTGCTTTTCGAACTCCTCCAATGTCACGTCGTCATCCGAATCCGATGAAGATCGTCTCCTTTCGTCGATTTCAAAGCCATACCTGTAGACTTAGAAGACAACTTGGAAGAAGATGAATTAGTGGGAAAAGTCATTTCATAAGTTTGAAGTGCACCGACTAATTCTTCTGCTTTAAGTTCATCCGGATGTTTTACCGTTTCTATGGCTGCAACCTTTGGACGAAATCGTTCGGGAAGGGTGTCACGCCCCGGGGACGGCAGGACCTTCCCCAAAGTGTGCCCAGACCCGCCAGATGCCAACACATACAAGGCGTCTAAATAAAAACAGCGGAATTAAAACAATAATAGGCTACAACAAGGAATATCAGAGCCACATACAGCTATCCCTATCAACAAGTAGGATCTACAAACAAGTAGGGGAAAAAGAGAGTACTAATCTGAAACAAGTATGAAATAAATACAACCGAGTATCCAGTAGTACTAAGTACAAAAGGGTAGCCTCTACAAAAGGTACAAAACTCTCATCCTCTCCAACTAAAACAAAAGGAGAGATGAACCACCTAGCGAGACTCCTCGTCGCTAGCCTGAAGCGACACCCTTTCCGCGATCCCTGGCCTCCCCCGCTGAAGGCACTGAAACACGTCAGAAAACAGAGGGCGTGAGAACTATAAACATATAGTTCCCATTGGGCAATTACTGACCTGCACAATTGCTCCACTAGGCCCAAAAGAAGAATAGCATAAGTACCGAAATATAGTAACTGCAAGTAAAGCATAACTGAAAAGGAGCATAACTTTAATGCTAAGTAATTAACCCAAATAAACATGATACATGCTTGTCAAACCGTTATATCAACTTCCAATAAGCACAGTCTGTTGTGCTCTCAAGTACACTATAATGGCAATGTCATTAGAAAAATCTCTCAAGTATACTATATGTGTCCAACATAATAAAGTATCCCACTACTAAGTTTTATCAAGTAGTGATGTCATTTTCTATTTCATATCCGATTATCTGCTCGTAATTTAACTCATGAAGGACCCGCCCGAAGGCTGTCCGGCCTATAGGACCCACCCAAAGGCGGTCCGGCCTATAGGACCCACCCGAAGGCTGTCCGCTCTGTAGGACCCACCCGAAGGCTGTCCGCTCTGTAATAGAACCATACCGTCTCGAGTCTCAAACCTCATAGTTCTCACATGTCAAATGTCACTAGTAACCCTAAGGTCTAGTACAATATCTTTCATGACACTAGTGTTATTCTATGTCAAAGTTCCAATCCGAACCTAATGCCGCTTGATGACATTAGCTCACTAGTTCACAAACCGATGCCAAGTCTAATGCCGCTTAATGACATTAGCTTTTCTCCTATGTTATACATAGTTCTAAGTTCAAGTTCACTTGTTCTTATGTCATTGTCACTATATCCAACATGCTTTCAAGCCACAAGTAGAATGCAACACTATGCCTAAGTCCACATGCCACTCTCTACTAAATAGAGGTCAATATTTTTATTACACATAAGGCACATGTTTAAGGATTCTAAAAATTCAATCATGATGCAAATAACACGAAAATACATGATTTTCTATTTTACGGTACTCAAATATTTCCAATGAGAATTTTCATTGAATTTGGAGGTCAAACCCACCGACAATCTTCGCAAGCTCCGGGTCGCCAACCCTGACACTTTTCAGACTCCTCGTACCCTAGTAAGGTCGCACAAGAAGTTTCAAAGTCAACTGGCGAGCCCACGACTCAAACAGCGAGTAACAGAACTAGAGAACAGGGAAAAAAATTCACCTATGAGTGAAATCCCTCTCGAAGCTTCAAATGGAAGCTAGATCCCCTCTAAGGCACCCTAATCAAATATTCTAAACCAACTAATTAGGTTCAAAAGCCCTAGAAATTATCCAACATAAAACTCATATAGAGAAGGGTTAAACTCACCTCTAGGTAGCCACCCCTCAAGAGATCTCAAAAGCAAGCTAGAGTCTCCTCAAACCAACCTAAAGGAAGGTTCTAACATCATCAATTAAGCTTTAGATGCATCAAATAGAAAAGCCCCAAAGTAAACCCTAATGTCAACATCTAGGGTTTCATCTCAAAAGAGGCAACCAAATCCTATTTTAGAGGAAAAGAACTTGATGCTTACCTTCTAGGAGCTCCGAACAAGACTCAAATCTCTCTAAACTTGAAGATCTTCCTCCAAATGGGCTCCAAGTCCAAGCCCCAAGCCTCTACCAAGATGACAAAAGCACTACGAGGCAAAAGGAGAAGAAAAGAGAAGTTTAATCTCTTGAAATCCACCCAAAAACCCAAGAAAACCATGAGGTGTAGAGAGAGGGGCTCCCTACCTCTATTCCTCTTGTTATCAGCATAAGGGAGAAGCCCTAAGGGCTGGGGTGCTATATTAGAAGCAACAAAATGCCAATAAACCCCTGCAGTTTCGGATTTTCGAAAACATCACTGTACCGTACAAATCCGGTTGTACCGGTATAAACCTCAAAAGCCTCGGGTTTGCCCAGCAGCTCATCTATACCGGTATAAATCTCGGCTTGTACCGGTATAGCTATCATTTTGTACCGGTATAGACACAATTTTGTACCGGTACAAAGGCATAAAATTCCAACCCGATAGCAACCTAAAATCCAGCTTTTTGGACTTTAGTGCTTGGAACTCATCCACAAACCTCGGTACTCGTGCCATGGGTCGGAACACAGTCAACGACCCTCCAGAAAATCTGGAAAAGCTCAGATCTCACATCTAACACTAGAACCTTGCAATTTGCAAAAGTTCAGTGCGTCACAAAGGGTTCTTAAAATTTTTCGAACAACTTTAGATTCAGAAATCTTTTCTCCTAAGTTAGCACACGTATTAACTATATCTTGCAAACGAGTATAATACTCGGTAAAAGTTTCATGTTCTTCCATACGAATAGAATCAAATTTACTCGTAAGCATTTGCAATTTTTGAACTTTTACCAAGTTTGTACCCTCGTGTGTAACTTGTAATGTGTCCCAAATCTCCTTGGCGGTTTGACACGCCGAGACACGAGAAAATTTCGTTTGATTTAAAGAATTGAATAAGGCATTGATACCCTTCCCATTAAACGATGATAATTCATTTTCATCCTTCGTCCACTTATTTCTAGGTTTTGGGCCGCTAACATTTTCGACAACCTCAGTTGGATGTTTCCATCCAAATTCAATTGATTGCCAAACTCGCTCGTCGATGGCAATAAGGAACGCTCTCATACGAACTTTCCAGTAAGCGTAATTAGTGCCATCAAAGAGCGGAGGTCGATTAATGTTACCACCCTCGGCCATAGTTTACAACCTATACCTGCTCTCATACCAATTGTGAGATATGAATCCCTAAGATCTAAAAGGTAATTATCACCTAGAGGGGGGTGAATAGGTGTAAACGGCAAAAACAAATAATCTCGATGCAAAATAAAATAAATGCGAAAAATAAAAATCAAACACCGAGATTTAACGTGGGAAAACTCCAAGCCGGAGAGAAAAACCCACGGGACCGATCACACAAAACAATCCACTATAGAAAAATCAAGTACAAGTGATGAAAATGTAATGCAAAGAGGGCTTACTGGAACCGGTCTTCAAAGACAAGGAACCGGTTCCTCATGCATTGTTGCGCAGAAGGTGCTTACTGGAACCGGTCCTCCCAACGTGGGGACCGGTCCTCACAACCAATTATGCAGTATGAAAACTCGATTTTGTTAAAAACTCAACTTCAAAACTTCTAGCGTCTTCTAATCATATATTTATGAGTTAAGTTTTACCACAAAGTGTTCTAGTCCATACCTGAGTTACCGAGCATCATCCAATCTCTGTTTTGCTCTTGAATTGTTCATCCTTTGATCCGATCTTCTTCTTGGTCTCCAAAACTCCTTACTACTACACGAAACTCGCCAACTTAGGCAAATCCCTAACATACAAGTGGTCCAGGCACGGTTCGTCCCTGAGCACCATCCGGCAAACAGCCGGTCCAGGGATGCAACTAATGCAATCATTGTGAGATCCATATGGCATAGCAAAAAAGGCTACCCACAACCCGCTAACTAACCGCCTTAATCAATGGCCAATTCTCATCGCAAACAGCGAACTAACGTGATGCCATACAACTCGGCAAATAGCCGATCAAAGGGTAGGTGCAATGCACCGGCATCAAACAATGCACACGCGAATACCATAGAACGAACCAATACCTGTAGCCACCGTCTCGGCTGCCGTCGCTTCCTCGGTCTGAGCCGTATACACGCGCCCGCTCGAGGCCTGTTGTGACCCCTCCGTCTGTCTCTAAACACGTGGCCTCCCGGCCTGGTAGCGAGCTAAAGGCGTCCCCTGGTAGGGACCCGGTAGAATTGGTGCTGATGCTGAAGGTGGCACTGGAACTAGACTCCTCAGGCAGTCCGACTGGTAGTGGCCCTCTTAGCCACACAAATAGCACCTGCCGTGGGTAACAACGACCATCGCAGGTCCCGCAGCTCGGAGCCAAGCTACGATCAGATCCCTCCATGCTGTGCAGACGACTACGTCCTCGCGACTGGCTCCGGCTCCTGGAATGTCTCGGCGACCTCCCAGGGTGCGTCTGACTCGCACCCTCAGCCATGGGCCTCTAGCCCAATTCCTTTGTCTAAGCCTTCTCGACGTTCCTGACATACGCCGCACCGCCCTCCACTAGGGGTGCGCGGTTTACTACATCTCGGTAAGTTTGAAGATTGGAAGGTTGCGCCAACCGAAAGATCAACGGTCGAAGTCTTCGCCGTCTCGCACAACAACGGCATACCCTGTGGTAGCCGAGGGAACTCCCTCTCGCACTAGGCCACAGTGCGGTTCCCTTGGGGCATACCACACAGATCCTGCTCCGATTTTCTCTTAACACTGTCAAGGAAGCAATGCTCCAACAGGAGTTCCTTGAACCTCCTTCAAGTAACCACCACAATGTCAGCGTTGGTGCTATCCTGAATATCCAACCACCAGCTATAGACCTCCTCGTCCAGGTAGTGAGTGGCGAGCCAAACTTTGCCTCTCTGCTCCACGAATGTGTGCACGGAAGTAGTTCCTCCATCTGCATAGACCACTTCCCTACAATCCAGTGGTCGTCCGTCTCTCTATCGAAGATCCTGAGATTACACCTCTTGAACTCGTTGGGGCAATCCATGAGCCACTCTCGCTCTGCTCCCTCAACCATCACGGGAAAAAACCGCCTGCTACAGTAAGGGTGTCACGCCCCGGGACCCAGCGGAAGCCCGCCCGGCGCGTGCCCAGACCCGCCGTATGTCTACAACATACAAGGCGTCTAACAAAAACGATAAATAATCAACAAGAAAGAGGCATCTAGTAGTATCAGAGCGAAATAAAACAACTAGATCTCTACATAGGAAATAAAGCACTAACATCCACTATGAAGTATAAAAATAAATACAACCAAAACTCCACAACCAAAAGCTATAAAAGGTACATGGTAGTCTCTATACCGGGATACAAAAATCTCTCTCTCACAAATACCAAAAGAGAGAAAGTAGAACCATCTAAAGAGAGTAAAGCTACTAAGAGCTAACTAGACGCGACTCCCTTGCCGCGATCCCTTGCCTCCGCCGGTGCCGAAGGCTCTGAAACACATTAGAAAAAGAGGGCGTGAGAACTATTAATTAATAGTTCCCAGTGGGCAATTACTGACTTCAGTTGCATGCTCCACTAGGCCCAAAACTAAACAAGTAAACGATAAACTATGCATAAGTAAAGTAAACGACATGTAAAATAAACATGTAAGCTACTAAACATGATATCTCTACTTAGCATAAATAAGCATAAGCAAACGACTAATCTAAGCACGATTAGTAAGTACAACTACTAGTATAATGTTCCCAATTTAATAGTAAAGAGTTGAAGTTTACTATTCTAGTCAAATCCACAATGTCCACAAATGATAGTAAAGTGTTGAAGTTTACTATTCTAATCAAATCCATAATGTCCACAAATGATAGTAAAGTGTTGAAGTTTACTATTCTAATCAAATCCACAATTTACTTTAAACTGCTTTAAGTTTAAGTACAATAAGATCAACCCGAAGGCGATATGGCCGATGCCCACCCGAAGGCTGCCTAGCCCAAATGCCGAGCCTAATGGCCCCGTAGTAGTCAACATTCCCACCCTAGGAATGAGACTGTCCTACGGCAATCCACTTCGGCGCCCTATCCCGCACGGCGAATACATGAAACGCGTTGGCCAACTCCGGAGTGCCGGCTTGTAGGGAGCGACCCTCACAAGCATGTGCGAATGAGCACAATGGCATAAAGTCACAAGAACCGTCACAAGTCTCAAATCATCATGTCTCTAACATGGAAAGTAAAACCACTATGTCCAGGGCCTATCTCTATGTCATCATGTCTCTAACATGGAATATAGTAGATGTCAGTGGCCTATGTCAAAGTCGCTATGTTGCAGTTTCATAGTTTTCTAAGTTAAGTGCCGCTTGATGACACTTAAGCTTTTCTAAGTCCCAACACAAGTTTAATGTTCTCAAATACTTTAGTTAAGCTATATTAACATGAATGGCACACTCCCAGGCGCCCACAAGAGCCACTCTCACATGCATGCAAAAATAACCCAGAAAGCTCTACTATATAGAGTGAAATTTTTATCATACATAAGGCATGCATTTTAAGTGCTCCAAAATTCATAATAATTCTATCTAGCATGAATATGTATTTAGAATAATTTAATCAAACCAAATAAGCACTTAGGAGCCATTTGCTCCTATGCTCACGAAGCCAAACCCACCAAGTGCGAGTAGCGTTGCTCCGAACCGCTAACGAAGCTTCGATAATCACTCCTTGAGTCCTAAGAAGCACACCCAAGGAGTTACAAGCTAAGAAGTTGAACCATGAGTTCACACTTTAAGAAATTCCACAAAAGGTTGGAGAAAACTCACCGAGTGCGAAGGAAACTCTCTCGATCTCCAAATGGGAGTTAGAGTCCTTCTAATCCAACCTAAATCAAAGTTCTAAACCCATCAATTAGGTCTAAGAAGCCCTAAAACGAAAATCCCCAAAACCTAACCCTAGAATCCCATTCTAGGGTTTCATCACACAAAAAGCCTCAAAATCCGAATCTAGAGGAAGAGAACTTGATGCTTACCTCTAAGATGCTTCAAATCAAGTTCAAGAGGCTCTAGGGTTGAAGCTTGATCCTCTACCAAGCTCCAATCAAAAGCTCCAAAGCTCCAACAATGGAGGAAATAGGCTCTACCAAGCAAAAGAGAGTAAAGAGAGGATTTTAATCCTCAAAAACCCATCCAAAACCAAGAAGAAATGAAGAAGATGGAGTGGAGGGAGCCTTACCACTTCCCTTGCTGTGAAGAACACAAAGGGAAACCCTAGGGGCAAGGCTTGCACTAATAGAAGTGCAACAATAGCTAAAAACCCCCGCATTTCAAATCGTCAAATCTGCTACTTGTACCTAAGACAAATCCATTTTGTACCGGTATAAACCCCCGCGAAAGCCCAAACCCGAGCCTCGGTTGCTCCTCGTCACTGTCTGCACTTGACAAAATCCATTTTGTACCTAAGATAGCCATCACGCTTGTACCGTATAACCATCATTTTGTACCGGTACAAGGCCTCGAAATTTCAATCCGAGAGCAACCTAAAATCCAACTTTTGGACTTTAGTGCTAGGGATTCATCCCTTAACCCCAGACACGTGCCATAGGTCGAACACGTCAACGACCCTCCGTAAAACTGAAAAGCTCCAAACTCAAGTCGGATACTCGAACTCCGCAGCTTTGCGCAAGTCCAAGATGTTACATTCACCCTCCTAAAAAGGAGTTTCGTCCGCGAAACTCTAAAGCGAACTCGTACCTCAAGATTCCATCTGAAAGAGATGGGGATAGCGCTCCTGCAGTGCGCTCTCAAGCTCCCCCGTGGCCTCTCGCTCCTCGTGGTTGCTCCAAGGAACCTTCACATACGGAATATCCCGATTCCTCAATTTCCTCACCTCGCAAGCCAAGATCTTCACTGGTTGCTCCTCGAAGGTCAAATCCTCCCGCAGCTCTAAGGGTACAGCCTCCAATACATGAGCCGGATCGTGAACAAATTTTCGAAGGACCGATACATGAAAGACGTTGTGCACGCCCGATAGGTTCGGTGGTAGAGCAAGTCGATACGCTACCGGACCTATACGTTCCAAGATCTCATATAGTCCAATGAATCGAGGGCTCAACTTGCCTCGAATTCCAAATCTCCGAATTCCCTTTGACGGCGAAACTTTCATGAAAACATGATCTCCAATCCGAAGCTCCACCTCGTCGACGTCCTGTCACAAGATAGCTCTTTTGCCTACTACAGCAAATAACAACCGTTCTCTAGCAATGCGAACTTGTCCTCTGCCTCCCGGAGCACATTTGGGCCTAAAGCCAAACTCTCGCCAACTTCACTCCAATGAAGTGGCGATCTGCATTTCCGCCCATACAGTGCCTCGAACGGTGCCCTCTTCATGCTTGCTTGATAACTATTGTTATAAGCAAACTCCGCCATAGGTAGATGCTGCGACCATCCTCCCTGGAAGTCAATCACACATGCTCGAAGCATGTCCTCAAGAGTCGATAGTACGCTCCGACCGCTCGTCACTCCGAGGGTGAAAAGCCGAAGTCCGCCGCCGAGCACCTAAGGCGTCCCGCGTACTCTCCAAAAGTGTGACACAAAACGTGTCCCGGTCCGATACAATTGATGTAGGTGCTGTGTAGTCGCACATTCTTATCCAAATATATCTGTGCGAGTCTCTCTCTAGTCCAAGTAGTATGGATAGGTATGAAATACGCCGATTTCGTCAACCTATCCACGATCACCCATATAGCGTCACGCCCGGCCTGTGAGCGAGGCAATCCCATCACGAAAATCATGGCGTTCCTCTCTCACTTCCACACTGGAATCGGTAGGCTCTACAATTTCCCCGCGGAAATTCTATGCTCAGCCTTCACTTGTTGGCAAGTTAGACAACGAGCTACTAACTCGCCAACATCCTTATTACATCCCGAGCCATCAGTAAAACAACTTCAAGTCTTCTCCGAGAAGTTCCTTCTCTAAATTGCGCTTGTTCGACAAGCTATTCAGTTGGTCATCATCAACACCAAGTGCTCCCCAAAAGCTGAATTCCAGTACTCACCTTCCTCGTCTAGGTCGAGGGCGAAGCCTAGCTCTGCCTCAATATACTCGTACAATTGGAATTCCGCTATATAGCTCTCTGAGGCGGATCCAACAAAACCGCTCGTAGCAAGAACCCGGGGTTCAAACCCGTTACCTTACCATCAACACTCCATCGGAATGCTTACTAAAGAGATGTGATACAATATCTAATCGTTGGCTCTAGTCCCAACAATGCTTGCTCAGCTCAAAGTCAGATCTTGTTAAGAGATTGCACTACTGAGTGTAAATCCAATCCATAATGATCGTCTCTTCCGATTGTCGCGACATTCGACAAGTCGTCCAATTTGTTCTCCAGAGATGGTTACCCGATTCACCAATCGGCATTGTACCCCCAATGCCTCCACAGTAATCTCAACTCCACCACTGGGGTGGTACTCACTGTTTCTCTTCTATACATATGGTCAAGAACCATATCCCACACACATCCTCGATCTACTAAGGTCATTCCCTTAGTCTCAACTTGATATCTCAAGTAAACTCTTCATAAGCCTACGCCGAGAGCTTATCTTCGGTAGGGAATCTCATAGCACTAACTGCTCAATCGCTCGAACGAACATTCGAATTTCTTCTCCCCAATGCTTCCCTTCGCATTGGACACTCCAGGTATCCATAGTCACTGAGCTCATCTCAAGTGATAGAGAGGGTTCCATTTACAGTTTAGTAGCAGCTCTCTATCAATGTCACCATGAAGTGACTATCGACCAGAACGTCGATCTCAACCACTCTTCCACGAAGTCTCCATTGCAAGGAACTTAATTGCGTGCAACATCCGAACAAGGAAAAATCGACTTGGTACTTTCCTCACGAATTTTCCCAACAACTCGATTCAACGGAGAGTTTACACATCACTCACCTCAGCATGCCTCCACAGTTGATCCTTGCAGATCTTTATCGGAATACCCATGGCCGTCTACGACCGGTTCCGCCAATCCATCTAAAGGGCTTGGAATTATCATTCCATAAGACCCTAACGTTGGTGAAGTACTACAGGCTTCAGCAACGTCACGCTAATCCCCGAGATGTCCCAAACAGGTACCAACATTCGCTTGAGGTGCAGCCTCAAACACCAACACAAAAAGGTATTACTCCCGATTGCAATACGATTCGATCGAGTACGCCAATATCACAAGACTAATCGAAACGATCAACGAGCCTCTACAGCCGAGCAAATGCCCAATCGTGATTCACTTTAGATCACGATGGCCGAAGTATAGTCGAAACGACCCTACAGGTCCTACCTCAACAGAGGGTGTTTCTCACGAAGCGAAACACGAAATGCAAAGATCTCCCTGCCACTTGAACTCACAATTCGTGACTCCGTCAGGAGAGCATTAACAACTCCAAAGGTATCCTTCAATCTGAGGATCCTCAAACAACTAAAGGTAATGGCCAGTTAGGCCCCAATTCCTCTCCAATACTTACCTAGTTTTAGGTAAGGGAGATAGTCACCACAACCAGTGGAACAAATCCTCAACATGCACTATTTCGTGCTCAAAATCCCAAGGCGAGTTAAATCAGCTCGCAAGTCCCAAGGTACAAGGTACCTCACAACTCCACACCACGAAAGCCAATCTATTTGTTGGCACGCAAGACCTTCTCGCAAGGTAGGGTGTTCGAAACGACACACCCGATCATCTGATCATCCTATAAACATCGAAGAATGATCAAAGCTAGAAATCCTCGGTTGGTCCACTACACACTCTGTACCTCGATCTCACGATCCCACACGTGGCATTCCACGCCTGGGGTCAAAGCTCGACTACCGTTTCGACCAAAACTCGCTTCTACCCGAAGGCACCGGTCATTGACACTCTCACTAATCGCGCCGCCCAAAGGACTCAGTTCGTAGCTTACAATCGGTCCAGGCACGGTCGTCCCCGAGCACCCTCCAACAAATGGTCCAGGGATGCAACTAATGCAATCGTCGTGAGATCCAAATAGCATAGCAGAAAGCTACCCACAACCCGTAACTAATCGTTTCAAACAAGGCTAATTCACATCGCAAACAGCGAACTAACGTGATGCAATGCAACTCGACAAATAGCCGAACAACGGATAGGTGCAAAGCACCGGCATCAACCAATGCACACTCGAAAAATCATAGTGCGAACCGAAACAAGTAGTCACCACCTTGGCTGCCGTCGCCTCCTCAGTCTGAGTCGTATACATGCGGCCGTTCGGGGCCTGTTGTGGCTCCTCCGTCTGTCTCTAAACATGTTGCCTCCTAGAGTGCGTCTGACTCGCACCCTCGGTCATGGGCCTCTAGCCCAAATCCATAGTCTAAGCCTTCTCGATACTCCTGCACATACGCCACACCGCCTCCCACGACGAGCGCGCGGTTTATCACACAGATCCTGCTCCGACTTTCTCTTAACACTCGCAGGGAAATAAAGCTCCAACAGGAGTTCCTTGAACCTCTTCCAAGTAGCCGCTACGATGACGCGTTGATGCTATCCGTAATGTCCAACCACCGGCTACAAACCTCATCACTCGTGTGATGCGCGGCAAGCCAAACTCGCTCTCTCCTCCACGAATGTGTCGTGGAAATAGATTCTCCGTTTGCATCGACCACTTCCCAACGATCCAGTGGTCGTCCTTCCCTCCATCGAGGATCCTGGGGTTACACCTCTCGAACTCGTTGGGCGATCCATGAGCCACTCTCGCTCTGCTCCCTCAACCATCACGGGAAAGCCGCCTGTTGCAGTAAGGATCTCTCCAGGTGTTTCATGCGCGCATCCTGCCTGCGTGCCGCATTTGCCTGTCGTTGAGCCGGTGTCGCCTGCTGAGTCGCCGAACCAGTGAGAGCCGCAAAAAGGCACCTCACCCACGGACCTCGTTGGATCCGGGGGTAGTGGATATCTCCACTTCCCCAAACGTTGTCGCGTCATCCGCTCCAACAAGTCTAGAGTGGGTCATCGACAAGACACCACGACATCAATAAAGCGCAAGTTAATAAAACCCACGCTATCGCAGCCCCACTCAACTATACCCAAATCATGCGAAAGTAATGAAGTGTGTTTCACAACTAACTCCCGATGTTACGTTGTCGGCCGCCAACGTAACCCTCCGCGGGTTAGAAGCTATACACCTCGATCCAACTCTACTTACTAGAGTTATTCAAGATACCCAATCTTAATACTTTCGCTCACAAGTTAAATAGACCTCGTCTCTCACGAGCCTATATCCTATAGTCCAACCTGCCTAAGGTTTGCTAGGTCCACAAGAAGACTCAACCCTAGGCTCTGATACCAATTTAACATTACGCCCGGACTCACGGAAGCCCGCCTTGCCACAGAACCAGACTCCGCCGTATGTCTACAACATACAAGGCGTCTAACAAAAACGATAAATAATCAACAAGAAAGAGGCATCTAGTAGTATCAGAGCGAAATAAAACAACTAGATCTCTACATAGGAAATAAAGCACTAACATCCACTATGAAGTATAAAAATAAATACAACCAAAACTCCACAACCAAAAGCTATAAAAGGTACATGGTAGTCTCTATACCGTGATACAAAAATCTCTTTCTCACAGATACCAAAAGAGAGAAAAGTAGAACCATCTAAAGAGAGTAAAGCTACTAAGAGCTAACTAGACGCGACTCCTTGTCCGCGATCCCTTGCTCTCCGCCTGCCGAAGGCTCAAACACATTAGAAAAAGAGGGCGTGAGAACTATTAATTAATAGTTCCCAATTACCATCGACTTCGCTTGCATGCTCCACTAGGCCCAAAACTAAACAAGTAAACGATAAACTATGCATAAGTAAAGTAAACGACATGTAAAATAAACATGTAAGCTACTAAACATGATATCTCTACTTAGCATAAATAAGCATAAGCAAACGACTAATCTAAGCACGATTAGTAAGTACAACTACTAGTATAATGTTTCCAATTTAATAGTAAAGAGTTGAAGTTTACTATTCTAGTCAAATCCACAATGTCCACAAATGATAGTAAAGTGTTGAAGTTTACTATTCTAATCAAATCCATAATGTCCACAAATGATAGTAAAGTGTTGAAGTTTACTATTCTAATCAAATCCACAATTTACTTTAAACTGCTTTAAGTTTAAGTACAATAAGATCAACCCGAAGGCGATATGGCCGATGCCCACCCGAAGGCTGCCTAGCCCAAATGCCGAGCCTAATGGCCCCGTAGTAGTCAACATTCCCACCCTAGGACTGAGACTGTCCTACGGCAATCCACTTCGGCGCCCAATCCCGCCCGGCGAATACATGAAACGCGTCGGCCAACTCCGAGTGCCGCCAGGTGAGCGACCCTCACAAGCATGTGCGAATGAGCACAATGGCATAAAGTCACAAGAACCGTCACAAGTCTCAAATCATCATGTCTCTAACATGGAAAGTAAAACCACTATGTCCAGGGCCTATCTCTATGTCATCATGTCTCTAACATGGAATATAGTAGATGTCAGTGGCCTATGTCAAAGTCGCTATGTTGCAGTTTCATAGTTTTCTAAGTTAAGTGCCGCTTGATGACACTTAAGCTTTTCTAAGTCCCAACACAAGTTTAATGTTCTCAAATACTTTAGTTAAGCTATATTAACATGAATGGCACACTCCCAGGCGCCCACAAGAGCCACTCTCACATGCATGCAAAAATAACCCAGAAAGCTCTACTATATAGAGTGAAATTTTTATCATACATAAGGCATGCATTTTAAGTGCTCCAAAATTCATAATAATTCTATCTAGCATGAATATGTATTTAGAATAATTTAATCAAACCAAATAAGCACTTAGGAGCCATTTGCTCCTATGCTCACGAAGCCAAACCCACCAAGTGCGAGTAGCGTTGCTTCGAACCGCTAACGAAGCTTCGATAATCACTCCTTGAGTCCTAAGAAGCACACCCTAGGAGTTACAAGCTAAGAAGTTGAACCATGAGTTCACACTTTAAGAAATTCCACAAAAGGTTGGAGAAAACTCACCGAGTGCGAAGGAAACTCTCTCGATCTCCAAATGGGAGTTAGAGTCCTTCTAATCCAACCTAAATCAAAGTTCTAAACCCATCAATTAGGTCTAAGAAGCCCTAAAACGAAAATCCCCAAAACCTAACCCTAGAATCCCATTCTAGGGTTTCATCACACAAAAAGCCTCAAAATCCGAATCTAGAGGAAGAGAACTTGATGCTTACCTCTAAGATGCTTCAAATCAAGTTCAAGAGGCTCTAGGGTTGAAGCTTGATCCTCTACCAAGCTCCAATCAAAAGCTCCAAAGCTCCAACAATGGAGGAAATAGGCTCTACCAAGCAAAAGAGAGCAAAGAGAGGATTTTAATCCTCAAAAACCCATCCAAAACCAAGAAGAAATGAAGAAGATGGAGTGGAGGGAGCCTTACCTCTTCCCTTGCTGTGAAGAACACAAAGGGAAACCCTAGGGGCAAGGCTTGCACTAATAGAAGTGCAACAATAGCTAAAAACCCCCTGCATTTCAAATCGTCAAATCTGCACTTGTACAGACAAATCCATTTTGTACCTAAGGTATAAACCCCCGCGAAACCCAAACCCGAGCCTCGGGTTGCTCCTCGTCACTGTCCGTACCGGTACAAAATCCATTTTGTACCAGATAGCCATCACGCTTGTACCGGTATAATCATCATTTTGTACCGGTACAAGGCCTCGAAATTTCAATCCGAGAGCAACCTAAAATCCAACTTTTTGGACTTTAGTGCTAGGTATTCATCCCTTAACCTCGGTACACGTGCCATAGGTCGGAACACAGTCAACGACCCTCCAGAAAATCTGGAAAAGCTCCAAACTCAAGTCAGATACTCGAACTCCGCAGTTTGCGCAAGTCCAGTATGTTACAAAGGGTCTCTCCAGGTGTTTCATTCGCGCATCCTGCCGGCACCTGCTGAGTCGCCAAATCAGTGAGAGCCACAAACTGGCTCCTAACTCACGGACCTCGTTGTATCCGGGGGTAGCGGATGTCTCCACTTCCTCGAACGTTGCCGCGTCATCCGCTCCAACAACTTAGAGC
This sequence comes from Aechmea fasciata, assembly GCA_025177825.1. Taxonomy (NCBI): domain Eukaryota; kingdom Viridiplantae; phylum Streptophyta; class Magnoliopsida; order Poales; family Bromeliaceae; genus Aechmea; species Aechmea fasciata. The sequence goes on along the minus strand of CM045931.1, from coordinate 13,715,102 downwards.
GGGTCGTCGACATGACACCACAACATCATTAAAGCACAAGTTAATAAAACCCATGCTATCGTAGCCCCGCTCACTGTAAGGAAGTGAATTCTCGAAATCCGAGAGTTGCACCACGTTTAGAATCGACTGATTATTGAGTGGATGGACTTCAAAACGTTCGAAGTTGATTCGGAGGCAAAAAGTGCATCGGAGTTGCTCCCGGTGAAGTTCGAAAGCATTCGGGCGTTTTGGTGCGCATAGGCGTGAAAACGAAACCCGAAAGGCTATGTTGGGTCGTGAGCTAAATCCGGCATTAGCGTGGATGAAAAAATGATGAAAACCTGTTCGAAAACATGTTTGGAAAGTCTCTGTTTGATTTGAAAAGAATCGGAGACAACCGAGCGAAAACGAGCGATAAAGGAGAAGAAAACAAAAAATGCTGAAAATCTGGCTAAGTCCTTAAATGTTGGGCTGAGGGGGCTACGGGATCCGGATCCCATGAGCAGTCCGGACTCCACCACGCAATGCCCAGTTTTGGGCAGTTTGCAAAGTTAAGGGGGCTTTGGACATTTTGTTACAATAGGAGGGTGTTAGAGGGCATTTCCCTCTCTCTCTCCCTCATTTCACACACACCCACACTCAAAACTCTCCCTCTCTCTCTCTCTCTCTAGGAAGAAGAAGAAGAAGGAGAAGGAGGAGAAAGAAGGAGAAGGGGTGAAGGATTTGGAGGGGGATCTGTTAAGGATTTTATAGGTTGGCGGATTTCGTGAAGTTATTGGAGTCTTGAAGAAGTCAAGAGCACAAAGAAGGAAATTGAAGATTCAAGACTTTGCAAAGAAGCTCGTCACCTCAGGTATGAATTTAAGATAATTTCTGATGATTTGATAAAGAAAAACTTAGTAGTTAGAAGACTTAAATTAATCTCAATTTAACTTTTTGAAAATCTGGAATTATACGGTCTAAGTCCGGACCTTGATGATGATCCGGATCCCGAGAGCAGGCGCAGTCTTGATGAAGGACCGGACCATTGGTGATGATCCGGATCCCGAGAGCAGGTTCCTTGCGCAGTCTTGATGAAGATCCGGACCTATGTGAAGATCCGGATCATATGTGAAAATTTATTTAACGTATGAATCCGATGAATGGATCAAGTCCGGACTTATAGGACCGGACCTTTCTTGCAAGGTCCGGACCTTGGTGACGGATTTGTTTCCAAAATTGGATAATTTCAATCCTAATCAACTTCTAAGTCTTCTAACACTATAAATAGACCATGGGGGGTTTCAAAACAGATATCGCTGAATATGCTTATAGTTTAGATCCTCTTAAAACCCTAGAAACTCGTTTTATGCTTTATGATTATATTCTAAAAGCGAGTTTCGTTTTTGTTGATCGTCGAGTTGATTCTAGGTTTCTCTTTGAATGTTCCTTTATGAATCAACTTGATGAATGACTAAAAGGGTTCCCCCATAGTCTATGGTATTTTAACGTTGTGATCACCACAAATCATCGTTACTTTCTCTTCGGACGGAGAGCTTGCGCGGGGATAGCGTGTGGAGGCCGAGGATTCGGTGAAAGCTTCGAGGATTCGAAGCGTTGGCGCGGCAAGGAGTTGCGGCGTGATCGTTTGGTGGATATCAAGCGATTGTGGACCAGCAAAGGAGATCCATGTTGAAGATTCGGTAAATTGGGTAAAGTCGTGGGTGAATCGCCTTGTACTCAATTGTTTCTTAGTGGATATTTCGTGTGATCGGTCCCGTGGGTTTTTTTACTCCTTGTGGAGTTTTCCCACGTAAAATCTCGGTGTGTTGGTTTTATTTTTTCGCATTTACTTAAAATCGCATCGAGAATTATTATTAGGCCATTGTGCACCTATTCACCCCCCTCTAGGTGTTAATTACCTTTTAGATCCTTGAGACCTATAACCTACAATTGGTATCAGAGCGGGTATAGGTTTTAGACAATGGCTAAGGGCGGTTCTTTGCATGAACAATCCGAGTCGGAGTATTCCTCGGAGGAAGAGTCGGATGTAGATGAGATGGCGGCTGCATATCACCAATTGGTCGTCGAATCAAAGAAGATGGCAAAGCACAACAAGAGATTGAGAAGAAAGTTATTCGACTTACAAGGAGAAAACTCGGAATTGATCACGTCTACGAAAACCTTGGAGCAAGAGAAGGACGGATTGTCGAGGGCCTACAATTCCTTAGTAGAGAAGGTTGCTTTACTTGAGAATGAAAAAGAGACGTATGAAGAAAACTTTAAGTTTCTCAACGAGCAATTGTCAAGGCTAAGGAAGCTAATTTGGAGTTCACGAAGCAAGTTGTTCAACTCAAAAAGGATATGAACAAGTTCTCCTCCGGATCTACTAAACTCGACAAGATGCTAGGAATTGGTCAAACCAACAAGTTTGGTCTTGGACATGAACGGACACATGTTGACCAAGTTTCTAAGCAAGCGAGCATAACTTCGACAAAATCAATGCCTAAGGTTCAAGGTACTTTCGTTCCTTCTAAGAAATTGTTTTCTACTAACAAAGTTTGTCATCTTTGTGGAGTACTAGGACATGTGAAGAGAGCTTGCACACAAAAGAAGAACTCCACAACTCCCTTGAACCAAAGGACGTTATCAAAGCCGATATGGGATAATTCAAAAATGATGGCTAAACAATCATGGAACCCAAAGAAACATGGTCCGAACTTGAAGGGAAAACAAATTTGGAAGCCGAAGAAGTATGATCTCAAATCAATGACTAAACAAGTTTGGAAACTAAAAGAGGATGATCCAAAGCGCAAGGGAATTCAAATCGTCGACAAGCTTCATAAGACGCTTACAAGCCAACCAACGCATCCCAAAATTCGTAAGGTTTGGGTGCGCAAAGGTGAAATCTTTCCTTACTAAGCGACGATCGGCTACCTACCTCCTCCCGTACTATCCTTTACGAGAATACTAGTGCCATAAATATTTCTAAAAACCCTGTTCTACACTCACGAACTAAACACATTGAACTAAGATATCATTTCTTAAGAGAATTGGTCGAATCAAACATTCTTAAACTTGAATATATTTCTACCGATGATCAACTAGCGGATATTTTGACTAAGCCTTTAGATCAAAAACATTTTCTACATTTACGAAAGGCTATCGGTATGAATCATTCTATCTAGATACATTCTATGGGCCATTATTTCCATATTGACTATTATGCACGAAGGTTTTGAATTGATTCATAGTTTTGCATGATTTATTTTAACATCTTTCAATTCACTTCAATTCTTCTATGTCATTTTATTTGATCCTCAACATCTTCTAGAAATTGTTTTTGTATCTTTGTTAAATTAGTACATCTTTTATGAACTATCGAACATATATTGAATTAATTGTTTGCATGATGGAAATAAATGATTTCCTTATTTTCTGAAATCACAATAAAATTATCTCATTGTGGGTTGCACTATTTGAGGGGGAGCAATCTTAAGAATAAAAGATGTGGAAAGAGTTATATCCCCCATGGGAGTATGAAAACTACCACCTATAAAAGATGTGGAAGAGTTACATCCTTTCTCAGGAGTGTGAAAACTACCCCCACATGTGAGAAAGAGCTACCACCCCGGCCGTCCGGTAAGCGTGTGAAGCTACTACATGAATTCAAGTATACATCTCTAAGAAAAAGATCAAGGTCAAATTCTTAATTGAGGTGTTTTGGTGAGTGCTCCATTATCGAATGATATAAGGTGGAAGTCATAATAAAGATGCTCGAAGAGCCACTCCTTGTCTTAGATCTGTGCATAACTCAATTGGGTGATATTCTTGTGCTTATTTCAGCTTATGGGATCTTCTTTATTCTCTATTTTTGCAAATTTGAAATTTAAACTTAGTACAATGATTGTTTAGATCTCAAAAGATGTGCATAATTTCACGGTTTACTTCTTTAATTTCTAGTTGATGCACGGTTCAACATTTATGACATCCTTGAATTTAAGTGACTAGGAGCTTGTTAATACATATTTCATGAAAAGATTGCTAAAATCCTGATAACTGCTGTTGCTGAAATTTCTTCACACGGAAGGATCCTTGGATCTAAGTCCGGATGTTCCTTGCGCCCACTTCTCAAATCTGTGGAACATCCGGTCTTAGCAAGGGAAGGTCCGGTCTTGGCACATTTTTTTTTAAAAAAAAAAATTTTTTGGTCAATATTAAATTTTTCTTTATGACCCTAGAAAGTACCTATGGATGATTTCTTTTTGATTCTCCTAATTCTTGATATGAGAGTGTTCAATGTATAGATGTATTTGAGAACAGCAGGTCTTCACATTCTTCACTTATTCATGGTACTGTTTATTTATATGGCTGGGGAAGGTCAAGATGAAGTGTGCATGTGCTGTCTCAGGCTTCTGGCGCTTTCGGACAAAAAGGGGGAGAAGTTTAGTTGACTGACTGATCTGATTTTTCTATGACTGGGAGATAAGCGGAGATGAAACTTGATGATGATGATGTTCTGTTCTGACTTTTGTTTTTATGCTTAATGAATTTCTTGAAGCTTGAATGTTTGTTTGAGTTTTCTTTGCAGGAACGTTCAAGACTTCAAGACTCCAATGTCTAAGTCATAGAGTTTGTAATAGGACTTCAATTTGTAAATCTTTTTACTTTTTGTTGGATCGATCATGCTGGGGGTTATCGTTTGGTGATTGCGATAATTCTCGTCTTTTTGTTTTTGAGTAATGTATGGGCTTAATTTGTGTTTTGTCACGAAATCGCCAAAGGGGGAGATTGTTAAGGATTTTATAGGTTGGCGGATTGCGTGAAGTTATTGGAGTCTTGAAGAAGTCAAGAGCACAAAGAAGGAAATTGAAGATTCAAGACTTTGCAAAGAAGCTCGTCACCTCAGGTATGAATTTAAGATAATTTCTGGTGATTTGATAAAGAAAAACTTAGTAGTTAGAAGACTTAAATTAATCTCAATTTAACTTTTTGAAAATCTGGAATTATACGGTCTAAGTCCGGACCTTGATGATGATCCTGATCCCGAGAGCAGGTTCATTGCGCAGTCTTGATGAAGGACCGGACCATTGGTGATGATCCGGATCCCGAGAGCAGGTTCCTTGCGCAGTCTTGATGAAGATCCGGACCTATGTGAAGATCCGGATCATATGTGAAAATTTATTTAACGTATGAACCGGTTGAATGGATTAAGTCCGGACTTATAGGACCGGACCTTTCTTGCAAGGTCCGGACCTTGGTGACGGATTTGTTTCCAAAATTGGATAATTTCAATCCTAATCAACTTCTAAGTCTTCTAACACTATAAATAGACCATGGGGGGTTTCAAAACAGATATCGCTGAATATGCTTATAGTTTAGATCCTCTTAAAACCCTAGAAACTCGTTTTATGCTTTATGATTATATTCTAAAAGCGAGTTTCGTTTTTGTTGATCGTCGAGTTGATTCTAGGTTTCTCTTTGAATGTTCCTTTATGAATCAACTTGATGAATGACTAAAAGGGTTCCCCCATAGTCTATGGTATTTTAACGTTGTGATCACCACCAATCATCGTTACTTTCTCTTCTGGACGGAGAGCTTGCGCGGGGATAGCGTGTGGAGGCCGAGGATTCGGTGAAAGCTTCGAGGATTCGAAGCGTTGGCGCGGCAAGGAGTTGCGGCGTGATCGTTTGGTGGATATCAAGCGATTGTGGACCAGCGAAGGAGATCCATGTTGAAGATTCGGTAAATTGGGTAAAGTCGTGGGTGAATCGCCTTGTACTCAATTGTTTCTTAGTGGATATTTCGTGTGATCGGTCCCGTGGGTTTTTTACTCCTTGTGGAGTTTTCCCACGTAAAATCTCGGTGTGTTGGTTTTATTTTTCCGCATTTACTTAAAATCGCATCGAGAATTATTATTAGGCCATTGTGCACCTATTCACCCCCCTCTAGGTGTTAATTACCTTTTAGATCCTTGAGACCTATAACCTACAGGATCAAGCAAGGAGCAAGCCTAGCATCATCTTCTCCATTCTCTTCTCCCTTGGAGCTTCTACTTGAGGTAAGCTCTTGAGAGCTCTCATGGTAGATTATTCTAGAGTGGTTTAAATCTTCTAGAGATAATTTTCGTGGAACCCTAGCATCCCTAAGGGATGTTTTGCACAAGCAATTAGAGCTCTAGGGGTCGATTTTGCTTGGGGCAATTTCTAGGACTCAATTTGGGGTTTTTCAAAATAAGAGGTTTTGATCTCTTTTAACCTCATTTCTAACATATTGTTAGGTCCACGAACGCGTGGGAAGCGACGGTTCGTCGATTCGACGAACGGTTTGAGTGATCCGAGCCGAACAAGGGCTTATAGCTTCGAAATTGGCCCGGGGAGCCAAAGTTGAGATTGGAGGCTTCAAGAGCGGCGTTCTAACCTCGAGGAACAACCCAAAAGGTGGGGGGTGCCTTACCGAAGCCATTGGGCTCCCTTTTATGTCTAAGAGTTTTATTGGTCATATAGCATATACATCTATATATGTATAGTTTCATGCATGCTAGGGTTATATAGTTTGTTTTACTATTCTTACGTGCTCCTTTAAATTGTGGCATCATTTGATTGACAATTGAATATAGGAGGCATGGTGATTGTGACATTGAACCCTAGAAATAACTTAGCTTGCATGATTGCCAACTAGAGACATAGTATAGTGACACTAGTGACATAAAACCAAGTAGAAACTTGATGAATGACATTGTGCAATAACTTAGTGTAGAGAACACTAGAGACATGGAACCAAGTACATTACTTGAAGATTGACATTATAACATAGTGTATAGAGACACTAGTCACATGTGATCCAAGTAGAGAACTTGATGGCAATTTATATTGAGACATAGAGTAGAGAACACATGAACATTGACACCCATGTATGGATGCCCTCCAAGGTGGAGGATGAGATCATACTCACACAGTCTGTTCAGCGCTCGTGGTGGTCGCTCCACACGAGTAGTGCGAGTCTCCGGAGGTCTTGGCACGTGAGTCGATTGGGATAGCCTATGTGGGGTCCCAAGGGATAGCCTATGTGCGGTCCCGCAGACAACCCATTGGGTTGAGTTGTGAGTCGTGGGCATGCCTACGGGCTAGCCATAGATTGGGTAACTAACTCAAAGTAGTTATGAGCATTGAGTACAAAGTACATATTGAGCATATAGAAATGCAAACATACTTGACAGAGTTATATTGAACATGATAGTATTACATTCATACTCTTGTTGTTTCAGGCATAGCAGTCGTTGCATTCTTTTATTTTGCTTTATTTACAGCATTTACAGTTTTAGATAAATATCTATCTATCTTTCTATCTGCTTTTGCCTACTTAGACCTAGTGGGGAGATCGGTGGGGTCGGTGGCCGAGCCCACTGGGAACTAAGGAAGTTAGTTCTCACCCTACTCTATTACAGGTACTAGCGCGCGGGTGGCCGGCGAGGATCGTGTTAAGGGTATCGCGCCCTAGTTGATAGTTGCCGCCTATTTGCACTAGAGCTTTCCCCGACATCATTTTTGTATAGTTATATGTTCAAGGAAAACAATGTACCTTTTTGGAAATGTCAATACTTATGTATTTTGGAAGAACAACATGTATATTTATTTGGGGTTAAGGAATGTAACTTGATTGTAATCAAATGGCTGAATGGTTGTAATAGATAGACTTATCTCTCTTTAATTACTTGTATGTCACACTTGTATCTTGCTCTTGTTGCTATTCGCACCTTTAGGTGCATCGTCTCGTCATGTATCTTATAGAATTTAAATTTCCTGGGCAATTTTTTGTACATGACTTGGTTGTTGAGCCTGTAGGTTATAGGTCTCAAGGATCTAAAAGGTAATTAACACCTAGAGGGGGGTGAATAGGTGCACAATGGCCTAATAAAAATTCTCGATGCAATTTTAAGTAAATGCGGAAAAATAAAATCAACACACCGAGATTTTACGTGGGAAAACTCCACAAGGAGTAAAAAACCCACGGGACCGATCACACGAAAAATCCACTAAGAAACAATTGAGTACAAGGCGATTTACCCACGACTTTACCCAATCTACCGAATCTTCAATATGGATCTCCTTTGCTGTCCACCACGCCGCAAATCCTTGCCGCGTCCACGCTTCGACTCCTCAAAGCTTCCACCGAATCCTCGGCCTCTCACGCGATCTCCGCGTCACCCTCCGTCCGGAGTTGTTGAAGAAAACTTTTGGTGATCTTACAATTTACGAACCATAGACCAAGGGAACCCTTTTAGTCAATCATCAAGTCGATTCATGAAGGTGTATTCAAAGAGAAAACCTGGAATCAACTCGACGATCAACAAGACAAAACTCGCTTTAAGAATTGAATCATAAAGCTCTAAAACGAGTTTTAGGGTTTTAGAAGAAGATGAATATTCAGCGATATATGTTTTGAAACCCCCATGGTCTATTTATAGTGTTAGAAGACTTAGAAGTTGATTAGGATTGAAATCATCCAATTTTGGAAACAACTGTCACCAAGGTCCGGACCTTGCAAGGAAGGTCCGGCCCTATGAGTCCAGACTTAATCCATTCAACCGGTTCATACGTTAAATAAATTTTCACATATGATCCGGATCTTCACATAGGTCCGGATCTTCATCAAGATCGCAAGGAACTCGCTATCGGATCCTGATCATCACCAATGGTCCGGTCCTTCATCAAGACTCGCAATGAACTCGCTTTCCTGGATCCTGGATCATCATCAAGGTCCGGACTTAGACCGTATAATTCCGCATTTTCAAAAAGTTAAATTGAGATTAATTTAAGTCTTCTAACTACTAAGTTTTTCTTTATCAAATCACCAGAAATTATCTTAAATTCATACCTGAGGTGACGAGCTTCTTTGCAAAGTCTTGAATCTTCAATTTCCTTCTTTGTGCTCTGGACTTCTTCAAGACTCCAATAACTTCACGAAATCCGCCAACCTATAAAATCCTTAACAGAGCCTTGGACGGACAGGGGAGGTGCTGTCCGTTCGGCGCCTGTTCGGCGTTCTCGAACCGAACCAAATTGGTAGCGGTCTCGAGGCGTGACAGGTATTCTTTTGGTATTAGAGCAAGTAAGAGCAAGTAAAGAGAGAGTCTAGGATGACCCTAGGAAACCCTAGGACGGTGAACCCTAAGGCTATAGGTGCGTGAGCGAAACGTGGACCTATGCCATGTGGCGGAAGTTAATTCGATTGGGGCGAAGTAACAGTTGAGATGTCTCTAGTTGTGATTAGAGATGGATTCAAAGGTATTAATTCTAGGCTTAAAGTGCTTATGTTGGGCGGCCGACAACACGACACCGAAAGTCTAGAGTGAGTACACTTGTATGCTTCCGCCTAATTCTTGTGTTGAGTCATATAAGTTCGCAATCATGGTCACGTATGTGGGTTAAGATAACTAACCCTTATTGCGTTTTAGGAACTAATGCCTCCAAGACGCTACACGCGTAAGACGGGACCGGCATCGTCGTCGGGAGACCCAGGTCTACCTGAGCCTCCTTTGATGCCAGAGTCATCGGGTCCTAGCGAAGTGCAGGAGTTACGGACGCAGATGACTGCGTTGACCAGTCGGTTTGATCGGCTCCAGGAACTGATGGAGCAACAGATTGCAGCGACGGCTGCATCAGCAGCAGCGGGGGCCGAGGATCATGATCCACCTGCGCCACCGGCGCGTGTGCCTATGGCGGCTGAGGGTGAGGGTGTGGCGGCAGTTCCGGTGTCGGTGTGTCCTCCACCGGCTAGTGCATTTCCGGCGGCGTCGGGTTCGGCAACTCCCGTTGCATCGGCCGAGGAAACGGAACAAGGGCGACTATTGGCGGCCCTTATTCAATTTACTAAGTTCCACCCACCGATCTTCGAAGGCGGACAAGTGGAGCCGGAGGTAGCGGAGTCTTGGGTTGACTCCATGGAGATGATGTTCGAGGACTTTCGCACCTCGGATAGAGACAAAGTATACTTCGCCACGCATTGTCTCGAGAAGACGACGAAAGTGTGGTGGAAACGACTGAAGCGAGACAGATCTTCTGATCTTCCACCTATGATGTGGGAGGAATTCAAGAGGGCAATGTACGCCAACTACTTCCCTGACACTGTGAAGCGAAAGCTGCAGGAGAAGTTCAGAACCCTGAGACAGGGAGACCGCTTTGTAGCGGAGTATGAGCAGGAATTCTCCCACATCATAGATTGTGTTCCGGAGGTGGTACGAGATGACCGGGACAGGGTGGACTGGTTCTTGCGAGGACTCAGGCCGAGCATTTATCGGGCGGTGCAAATACTTAAGCTCACTACTTATGCGGAGGTATTTGATCGTGCACTGTGGGCGGAGCACGGTGACGCTCATGTGCGCGAGGAGCGTGAGCTTATGGCGGCGTCTAAGGACAAGGGGAAGAAACGACCGGGCGGTCCTTCGGGGGGACAGTTGAGTTCCAAGAAACCCCCGAAGAACCCGCGGACGCAGTCGTGGAGCCGCGGGCCGCAGCGATATGCGGTGGCGGGAACCATCGGGCGCAGCAGTGCAGACAACGGCAAGGCAAGTGTTTTAACTGTGGACGAGAAGGGCATATTAGCCGCGATCGTCCGGGCCGAGGGCCCCGCCTACCCCGTCGCTGGCATCGGCCCAGCCGACACCGACTTATTATGGAGGAGCTCCACCGCCGCTATGTCGGCCGGACGCGCGATGGCTCCGCGTCAGCCCGAGTTGGCACGATCAGCGCCGAGCGGACGGGTATTCGCCGCTCAGGCCCAAGTTGAGGAACCTGCCGAAGCGGAGCAACCTGAGATTGTGGCAGGTATGATTTTAATTAATGGAGTACGCTCCAGAGCTATGTTTGACACGGGTGCCACTAATTCATTCATAAGTAGGTCATTTGCACGAACTCATGACATAAACATACAAGCATGTGAGAATATGTGGCGGGTGGAAGGCCCTGGTCCAACACTTCATATTTATACAGAGTGCCCAGCATGTCCAGTGCAGATAGGTGACTGGATTATGCCAATCCGCACCTTGGTGCTCAAGAAGTTGAAAGAATTCGACGTTATATTGGGTATGGACTGGCTCTCGAAGTATTATGCATCGATCGACTGTAAAGAGAAAGTGATCACGTTTCGTGAGCCAGGACAAGAGGAATTTGTTTACAAGGCGTGTAAGAGTTCATGCTTCGCCGCGACAGTGTCGGCGAAGAGAGCTAGGAAGCTTGTTAGCAGCGGTTGCGCCGCCTATATGGCGACCGTTGTAGAAGTTGAGCGGGTGACCCCGACACTCCAGGAACTATCGGTGGTTCGGGAATTCCCCAACGTATTTCCTGCCGAATTATCGGGAATACCGCCAGAGCGGGAAATCGAGTTTGTAATCGACTTGGTTCCCGAAACCGCGCCGATTTCGAAGGCTCCATATCGAATGGCGCCGGCGGAATTGAAGGAGTTGAGTGCTCAGTTATTGGATCTTCTTGATAAGGAGTTTATTCGGCCAAGTGTATCACCGTTGGGAGCCCCAGTACTATTTGTGCGGAAGAAGGATGGATCGTTTCGACTCTGCGTAGATTATCGCGAGTTAAACAAAGTCACGATCAAGAACAAGTATCCGTTACCCCGAATCGATGAACTATTCGATCAGTTGCAGGGGTCGAGTGTCTATTCAAAGATTGACCTCCAATCAGGCTATCATCAGTTGAGGATTAAACCGGAGGATATTCAGAAAACCGCATTCCGCACGTGGTATGGACACTATGAATTCACGGTTATGCCGTTTGGGCTCACGAATGGCCCGGCAGCATTCATGGACTTAATGACCCGTGTCTTCAGGAAGTATTTAGATCAGTTTGTGGTGGTCTTCATAGATGACATACTGGTCTATTCCCGCAGTGACGAGGAACATACGGAGCATTTGCGCATGGTACTTCAAATCCTTCGGGAGGAGAAGTTGTATGCCAAATTAAAGAAGTGCGACTTTTGGCTGAGGAAAGTTGCATTTCTGGGGCACATTATTTCCGAGGGCGGAATTTCTGTTGACCCAAGGAAAATTGAGGCAATCAAGGATTGGCCGCACCCAACGAATGTCACGGAAGTCCGAAGCTTTGTGGGCTTAGCGGGCTATTATAGGCGGTTCGTGGAAGGTTTCTCGAAGATTGTAATTCCACTGACCCGTCTAACGAAGAAAGGCACCAAATTCATATGGAGTGATGAGTGTGACCGGAGTTTCCAAGAATTGAAGAATAGATTGACTTTGACTCCGGTACTCGCGTTACCGGTGCAAGGCGAAGACTTTGTGGTATACAGCGACGCGTCTTATTCAGGCTTGGGGTGTGTTCTGATGCAAGGCGGGAAGGTGATTGCCTATGCGTCCCGTCAGTTGAAGAGCTATGAGAAGAACTACCCTATTCATGACTTAGAGCTAGCCGCGGTGGTATTTGCTCTTAAGCTGTGGAGGCATTATCTATATGGCACGCGTTGTGAAATATGCACGGACCACAAAAGTCTAAAATATTTGTTCACACAAAAGGAGCTGAACATGCGCCAACGGCGGTGGTTAGAGTTATTAAAGGATTATGATGTCTCGATCCTTTACCACCCCGGGAAAGCGAATGTAGTCGCCGATGCTCTCAGCAGAAAATCGGTAGAGAACCTTGCATTGAAGGTTACGGCTCAAGATCCGCTATGCCGGGAGATGAAACGATTAGATCTTGAGGTAGTAGCTCCAGAAGTACCGGCTATATTATCGGCTCTTATAGTTAGGCCGACCTTGTTGGAGCGGATTAAGAGTCTCCAACCTGTGGACCCTAATCTCCAAAAGGTGCGGCGTGACATTGAGAGCGAACGTGGTGGCGACTTCACCATAGATGCCGAGTGTGCACTTCGGTTTCGCAACCGGTGGTGTGTACCAGAAAATGAAGAAGTCCGAAAGTTGATATTGGAAGAAGCGCATCGGACTCCTTACAGTATTCACCCGGGCGGCACCAAAATGTACAAAGACTTAAAGATGCAATACTGGTGGCCGGGGATGAAGGCTGATATTGGGCGCTATGTGGCACAGTGCTTGGTGTGTCAGCAAGTAAAGGCAGAGCGCCGATACCCAGCTGGAAAGGTGCAAAGCCTACCTATCCCAGTTTGGAAGTGGGAGGACATCGCGATGGACTTCGTGGTTGGACTGCCTCGTTCGACGGGCGGCCACGACGCGATTTGGGTGATTGTGGACCGCATGTCAAAGTCGGCACACTTTTTACCGATCCATACTACCTGGTCGGGCGAAAAATTGGCGTAAGTATATCTTGATGAGGTGGTAAGATTGCATGGGGTGTCGAAGTCGATAGTATCAGATCGAGATCCCCGATTCATCTCACATTTCTGGAAGAGCTTACAGGAAGCACCTGGCACACGACTCGAGTTCAGTACCATATTTCACCCTCATAAAGATGGACAGTCAGAGAGGACTATTCAGATTCTGGAGGATATGTTGCGGGCGTGTGTCATTGACTATAAGGGAAGTTGGGCCAAATATTTGCCAATGGCCGAGTTCGCCTACAACAATAGTTACCAAGCAAGCTTGGAGATGGCACCGTTCGAAGTTCTCTATGGGCGAAAGTGCCGATCTCCAGTGCATTGGTGTGACGGAGGTGAACGGGCGGTTATAGGTCCCGAGGTGTTGCGGGAGGCAGAGGAGAAAGTTCGCCTCGCTCGTCAACGGATGATTACGGCGCAATCGAGACAACGAAGTTATGCGAATAAGCGCCGAAGGGAATTGGAATTCACGGTAGGAGACCGCGTGTTCTTGAAAGTTTCACCTATGAGAGGCGTGAGACGATTTGAAGTTCGAGAAAAATTAAGTCCTCGATATATTGGGCAGTTTGAAGTGTTGGAACGTATTGGAGCGGTAGCATATATGATTGCATTGCCGCCGCAGTTAGCGGACGTTCACAGCGTGTTTCACGTTTCCAACCTTCGAAAATATGTTCACAATCCCGAACACACTATGATGTTTGAACCGCCGGAGCTTCAAGAGGACTTGAGCTACGAAGAGTTTCCGGTGGCAATTATTGCTCGGGAGGTGCGTCAATTGCGGAATCGCGAGATTCCCTATGTTAAAGTCCGGTGGAGTAATCACGACGATCGTGAAGCCACTTGGGAGCTAGAGAGCGAGATGAAAACACATCATCCTCATCTATTCGAGGAGTGAGGTACGAATTTAAGTTTGAGATAAGTTTAATATAAGGGTTCGTTCCGAGGACGAAACTCTTTTTAAGGCGGAGAGGATGTAAGGAAGTGAATTCTCGAAATTCGAGAGTTGCACCACGTTTAGAATCGACTGATTGTCGAGTGGATGGACTTCGGAAAGTTCAAAGTTGATCCGGAGGCAAAAAGTGCATCGAAGTTGCTCCCGGTGAAGTTCGGAAGCATTCGGGCGTTTTGGTGCGCATAGGCGCGAAAACGGAACCCGAAAAGCTATGTTGGGTCGTGAGCTAAATCTGACATTAGCGTGGATGAAAAGATGATGAAAACGTGTTCGAAAACATGTTTGGAAAGTCTCAGTTCGATTTGAAAAGAATCGGAGGCAACCGAGCGAAAACGAGCGAAAACGGAGAAGAAAACGAAAAAGGCTGAAAATTTGGCTAAGTCCTTAAATGTTGGGGTGAGGGGACTACGGGATCCGGATTCCATGAGCCAGGTCCGGACCCCAGCCCCGCAGATTGCGAAAATTTGGCTAAGTCCTTAAATGTTGGGCTGAGGGGGCTTACGGGATCCGGATCCCATGAGCCAGGTCCGGACCCCAGCCGCGCAGAATGCCCAGTTTTGGACAGTTTGCAAAGTTAAGGGGGCTTTGGACATTTTGTTACAATAGGAGGGTGTTAGAGGGCATTTCCCTCTCTCTCTCCCACATTTCACACACACCCACACTCAAAACTCTCCCTCTCTCTCACTCTCTAGGAAGAAGAAGAATAAGGAGAAGGAGGAGAAAGAAGGAGAAGGAGTGAAGTATTTGGAGGAGGATCAAGCAAGGAGCAAGCCTAGCATCATCTTCTCCATTCTCTTCTCCCTTGGAGCTTCTACTTGAGGTAAGCTCTTGAGAGCTCTCATGGTAGATTATTCGAGAGTGGTTTAAATCTTCTAGAGATAATTTTAGTGGAACCCGAGCATCCCTAAGGGATGTTTTGCACAAGCAATTAGAGCTCTAGGGGTGGATTTTGCTTGGGGCAATTTCTAGAGCTCAATTTGGGGTTTTTCAAAATAAGAGGTTTTGATCTCTTTTAACCTCATTTCTAATATATTGTTAGGTCCACGAACGCGTGGGAAGCGACGGTTCGTCGATCCGACAAACGGTTTGAGTGATCCGAGCCGAACAAGGGCTCACAGCTTCGAAATTGGCCCGGGGAGCCAAAGTTGAGATTGGAGGCTTCAAGAGCGGCGTTCTAACCTCGAGGAACAACCCAAAAGGTGGGGGGTGCCTTACCGAAGCCATTGGGCTCCCTTTTATGTCTAAGAGCTTTATTGGTCATATAGCATATACATCTATATATGTATAGTTTCATGCATGCTAGGGTTATATAGTTTGTTTTACTATTCTTACGTGCTCCTTTAAATTGTGGCATCATTTGATTGACAATTGAATATAGGAGGCATGGTGATTGTGACATTGAACCCTAGAAATAACTTAGCTTGCATGATTGCCAACTAGAGACATAGTATAGTGACACTAGTGACATAAAACCAAGTAGAAACTTGATGAATGACATTGTGCAATAACTTAGTGTAGAGAACACTAGAGACATGGAACCAAGTACATTACTTGAAGATTGACATTATAACATAGTGTATAGAGACACTAGTCACATGTGATCCAAGTAGAGAACTTGATGGCAATTTATATTGAGACATAGAGTAGAGAACACATGAACATTGACACCCATGTATGGATGCCCTCCAAGGTGGAGGATGAGATCATACTCACACAGTCTGTTCAGCGCTCGTGGTGGTCGCTCCACACGAGTAGTGCGAGTCGCCGGAGGTCTTGGCACGTGAGTCGATTGGGATAGCCTATGTGGGGTCCCAAGGGATAGCCTATGTGGGGTCCCAAGGGATAGCCTATGTGGGGTCCCGCAGACAACCCATTGGGTTGAGTTGTGAGTCGTGGGCATGCCTACGGGCTAGCCATAGATTGGGTAACTAACTCAAAGTAGTTATGAGCATTGAGTACAAAGTACATATTGAGCATATAGAAATGCAAACATACTTGACAGAGTTATATTGAATATGATAGTATTACATTCATACTCTTGTTGTTTCAGGCATAGCAGTCGTTGCATTCTTTTATTATACTTTATTTACAGCATTTACAGTTTCAGATAAATATCTATCTATCTATCTATCTGATTTTGCCTGCTTAGACCTAGTGGGGAGATCGGTCGTGTTGGAGGCCGAGCCCACCGGGAACTAAGGAAGTTAGTTCTCACCCCACTCTATTACAGTACTAGCGCGCGGTGGCGGCGAGGATCGTGGTAAGGGCATCGCGCCCTAGTTGATAGTAGCCGCCTATCTACACTAGAGCTTTCCCCGACATCATTTTGGTATAGTTATATGTTCAAGGAAAACAATGTACCTTTTTGGAAATTTCAATACTTATGTATTTTGGAAGAACAACATGTATATTTATTTGGGGTTAAAGAATGTAACTTGAATGTAATCAAATGGCTGAATGGTTGTAATAGATAGACTTATCTCTCTTTAATTACTTGTATGTCACACTTGTATCTTGCTCTTGTTGCTATTCGCACCTTTAGGTGCATCGTCTCGTCATGTATGTTATAGAATTTAAATTTTCTGGGCAATTCTTTGTACATGACTTGGTTGTTGAGCCTTGGGCGGACAGGGGAGGTGCTGTCCGTTCGGTGCCTGTTCGGCGTTCTCGAACCGAACCAAATTGGTAGCGGTCTCGGGGCGTGACACTCACAATACCCAAATCATGCGAAAGTAAGGAAGTGTGCTTCACTACTAACTCCCGATGTTACGTTGTCGGCCGCCAACGTAACCCTCCGCGAAGCTAGAAGTTGTACACTTCGATTAAACTTCAACTTTTTAGAGTTATAATAAAACCCAATCTGGTACTTTCGCTCACAAGCCAAATAGACCTCGTCTCTCACGAGCCTATTTCCTATAATCCAACCAGCCTAAGGTTTGCTAGGTCCACTAAGACTTTACCCTAGGCTCTGATACCAAATTAATCTGTCACGCCCCGGGACCGGCAGGGCCTTCCCAGTAGCGTGTCCATACCTGCCATATGTCAACACATACAAGGCGTCTACCAAAAACAGCGGAATTAAACAACAACAGGCTATCACTAAGAATATCAGAGCCACATACAACTAAATCTACAACAAGTAGGAAGGATAGTAAACTGAACAAATAAAATGGAAATATAAGGTTATACAACATCTATCACAAAATTCACAAAAATATGGTGGTCTCTCTACAAGGTACAACACTCAAAACCTCTCCAAAGAAGATACAAGAGAGGTGAACCACCTATCGAACACTCCCGATGAAAATGCTGACCCGAGGCAATACCCCTGCCCCGGTCCCTGGCCTCCCCCAACGCAGAAGGCGCTGAAAAGAGTCAGAAACAGAGGACGTGAGAACTATAATTTATAGTTCCCAGTGGGCAATTACTGACATGAACCATTGCACCACTAGGCCCAAAAGAAAAGCTGTGACTTATTGTGAGCAAAAAGGCATTAGTAGACAGCTCACTATTCCTGGAACTCCGCAACAAAATGGTGTTGCAGAGCGAAGGAACCGTACTCTATTAGACATGATTAGGTCGATGATGGCGCAAACGCAACTTCCCATAAATTTTTGGGGAGATGCACTTTTGACTGCAACCTACATCCTTAATCGAGTCCCTAGCAAATCAATGCCTACTACGCCATATGAGTTGTGGAGCGGTAGAAAACCAAGTTTAGACTACTTATGCCCTTGGGGTTCTGCTGGATATGTTCACAGCCCCTCACATAAATTCGGAAAACTCGGCCCTAGAGCAAGCAAGCATGTGTTCATCAGATACCCTGAAAATTCGAAGGGCTATGTGATGTATGGTGAACACCCAGATGGTGGTATGACCAAGATTGAGTCTCGTGATGTGGAATTCCCAGAAGGGGAATTTCCAAGCATTGGTGAAATGCGAAAAGACGTCGGATTGTATGAGTTACAGGACGACGCTACCCCATCTGCAATTGAGGGTGATCGATCACTTCCCGAAGTCGCTGAAGGAAGTGGTAGCGATCATCCGGCTAGTGGGAGTGCTCCCTTAAATGAGAGCATACCTATGGAAGTCGGCAGTTCAGACCCTCAATTACGTAGAAGTGAACGTGGACAATTCTCCGTCAACATTTTGAGATCGAAGGGGATATTTTCATGTGCACTCCACTCGATGATGATGAACCTACTTCTTGTAAAGAAGCATTAGAGACATCAGCTTGCAGTGAGTGGATGACGGCTACGAAAGATGAGGCGAACTCCATGAGCAAGAACCAAGTATGGAAATTGGTTGACCTTCTGCCCGGGTGCAAGTCTATTGGAAATAAATGGGTTTTAAAAATTAAGCGCAAGGCGGATATGTCAATTGATAAATACAAGGCTCGGCTCGTGGCCAAGGGCTACACTCAGAGGCAAGGGGTAGATTACAACGAGACGTTTGCTCCCGTTGTGCGATTTGCCCCTATTCGTTTGATTCTAGCCTTAGTGGCACACCTAGATTTGGAATTGTTCCAAATGGATGTCAAGACAGCTTTTTTCAATAGAGAATTAGTGGAGGAGATCTATATGGATCCACCTGAGGGTTTTGTACTCAAAGGTCAAGAAGACAAAGTTCGTTGTCTTAAAAGATCCATTTATGGTCTCAAGCAATCGTCGAGATAGTGGTATTTTAGGTTTCATGAAACCATTACCTCTATCGGTATGTCCATGATAGAGGAGGACCACTGTGTATATGTCAAGAAGACAGAAAATGGAATTTTGTTCCTCTCTCCATACGTCGACGATATACTATTGGCTGGAAATGACATGGAGTTAATCAATACCACTAAGGAGTGGTTGTCTCTCAACTTTGAAATGAAAGACATGGGTGAGGCGAGCTATGTGCTCGGTGTAAAGGTCATCCGTGATCGCTGTAGAAAGCTTCTTGGTTTGTCTCAAGAAACTTATATTAAAAAGATTCTAGAGCGTTTTAGGATGCATCATTGTAAACCCGTTGATACTCCAGTGGAGAAGAATCAAACTTTGAGTCTTGATCAGTGCCCTAAAACGGATAAAGAAAAGGAGCAAATGAGTAGGGTTCCTTATGCGAGTGCAATTGGTAGCCTGATGTACACTATGATGTGTACGCGACCTGACATTTGCTTCACTGATGGCTTGGTAAGTCGTTATCAGAGCAACCCAAGACCTATTCTTTGGCAAGCGGTCAAGAGAATCCTTCGATATTTAAAAGGAACCAGTGATCTCGTTCTCTATTTTGAAGCTGGGGACTTGAGATTGAAAGGATATAGTGATGTTGATTGGGGCGGTGATAGAGATGAGTGCAGGTCCACCTCAGGCTATGTGAGTGGAGGCGGCGTAATTTTCCGCACGAAGAAGCAAGGCCGCGTTGCCTTGTCTACTATGGAAGCGGAGTACGTTGCTTGTTCCGCGGCCGTTCAGGAGGCTGTTTGGCTAAGGAGATTTCTCCAGCATCTCGACTTTGTGATTCGAGCTGATGAATCTGTTGAGATATTCTCTGACAGCATTCCTGCCATGGAGTATGTGAAAGACTCCAAGTATCATGGCAGGATCGAGCATATAGACATCCGGTTTCACTACATTCGAGACATGATGAGGCTAGGCGAGGTCACTCTTAGACATATCTCCACCACTAGGATGGTGGCGGATCCGTTGACCAAGCCGATAGTCGGGATTTGTTCCTGCACTCCACGTTAGGTGTGTGGGTCTCCGTAGGTTTTGATATATGGATATTATTTTGTATCTTATGCTTTATTAATGAAAATATGTTTTTCTTCTTTTAAATGTGATTGCGTAATTGATACTAGTAGGCACATATTCGATAAGTCACCATGCTCAGATCAGCCCACTCGCACGGGTGATCGCCCTGTCACCTATGTGGTGAGCAGGATGAGACTAGAATCATATTAAACTTGAGTAGTTGTAATATGATTATTTTGTTCATATATGTTATGAATGAAGTGTTGATATAAACTCTCCTTAATTAGTTTAAGATGAGACTCTAAAGAGTTGGGTATGAAAGTTTTTTATGTGAAATTTTATATCGAGCCTGTATAGTAGCCGAACCTAAGTGCTCAGGTTAGAGAGATGACTTGAGCTGTGGTGGTTAGATACCTTAGTGGTACCTAGACCAAGGTTCGTATGGCGTATTTTCCAGAGCGTGACTTAACCCATTCAGTGGGAGCTCCGCCATAGCATACATATCATACTGTATGTGCTTGTCGACCAGTTAGTACAGTGACATAAGTCCTTCCCTCCATGTCACTGTGTGAGCACTAACTGTAAGGATGTGAATTCTTGAAATCCGAGAGTTGCACCACGTTTATAATCGACTAACTGTCGAGTGGATGGACTTCGAAAAGTTCGAAGTTGATTCGAAGGCAAAAAGTGCATCGGAGTTGCTCCCGGTGAAGTTCGGAAGCTTTCGGCGTTTTTGTGCGCATAGGCGCGAAACGAACCCGAAAAGCTATGCTGGGCCGTAAGCTAAATCTGGTATTAGCGTGGATGAAAAGATAATGAAAACGTGTTCGAAAACATGTTTGGGAAGTCTCGGTTTAATTTGAAAAGAATCAGAGGCCAAACGAGCGAAAACGGAGAAGAAACGACGAAAAGCTGAAAAATTGACTAAGTACTTGGAGAGGGCTGAAGGTCCCTGTGGGGACCGGTCCCTGAAAGTGGAGACCGGTCCCTGAAGGCTGTCCCGTGAGAGCAGGCTCTCTGGGACCGGTCCCTTAAGGGGAGAGACCGGTCCCTAGCTGCGTAGTGTGGAGCAAGGCTCTCTGGGACCGGTCCCTTAAGGGGAGAGACCGGTCCACAGGTGCGCAGAGTGGAACAAGGCTCTCTGGGACCGGTCCTTGGTTAGGGAGACCGGTTCCTGAGCGCGAAAAATGCTCAGTTTGGTGCAGTTTGCATAGTTGAAGGGCCTTTTAGCATCTTGTTACAATAGAGGCTATAGAGGGACTCTCCCTCCCTCTCACACTGTCATTCCCTCTCCCTCAGACACACAAGCTCTCTCTCTCTCTAGAAAGAAGAAGAAGAAGAAGAAGAAGGAGGAAGAGAAGGAGTGGAGATCTTGGTGGAGGATCAAGCTAGGAACAAGACCTAGCCATCACCACCTTCCTCTCCACCATTGGAGTTTCCACTTGAGGTAAGCCCTTGAGAGCTCTCATGGTAGACTTTGCTAGGATGGGTTTTATCCTTTGGGGATAATTTTTATGGAACCCTAGCATCTCTAAGAAGTGATTTGCACCATCGATTCGAGCTCTAACGCGGGATTTTGCTCGGGCAAAACCTAGGGCTCAAATTGGGGTTTTTCTAAAGGGGAGGTTTTGATCTCTTTTAACCTCATTTCTAACATATTGTAAGGTCCACGAACGCATGGGAAGCGACGGTTCGTCTATTCGACGAACAGTTTGAGCGATCCGAGCCGAACAGAGGCTTTCAGCTTCGAGATTGGCTCGAGGAGTCAAAGTAAAGGTTCGAGGCAACGAAACCCACGTGGTTGCTACAAGGGACATCCCAAAAGGTCGGGGGTGCTATCCGAAGCCGTTGGGCTCCCTTTTATGCCTAAGTAAATTATTGGTCATATGTACATATGTATATAGTTTCATGCATAGTAGGGTTGGTATGGTTAAATTGCTACTCTAGTGTGCTTCCTTATCGTGTGGAACTACGGGCGTTGCATTAGGACATAGAGAGCATGCTTGCATCCTCCTTTATCGTGCGGCACCGTAGGTCTGCATTTGGACATAGGAAGCATAGGCATGAGTATATGACATTGAACCCTAAAGACGATTTAATTATGCATGATTATCAACTAGAGATATACGAATCAAGTATAGAGCTTGATAATTGATAATATGACATTGTGACTTAGTGTAAAGAACACCAGAGCTATATGAACCAAGTATAGAACTTGATGAATGACAATGACAATGACATATGACATAGTGTAGTGACACGAGTGACATGAACCAAGTATATAACTTGATGGCAAATGATATTGAACATAGTGTTAGAAAACACATGAACATTGATACCCTTGTATGGATGCCCTCCAGAGTGGAGGAAATGACCATACTCACACAGTCTGCTCAGCGCTCGTGGTGGTCGCTCCACACGAGTAGTGCGAGTCTCCGGAGGTCTTGGCATGTGATTCGATAGGGATAGCTTATGTGGGGTCCCGAGGGATAACCTATGTGGGGTCCCGCAGACAACCCATTGGGTTGAGTTGTGTTGAGTCGTGGGCGTGCCTACGGGCTAGCCATGGATTGGGTAATAATATAAGAACATAAAAGTATTTCATACATACTTGATTGGGACATAATAGCATGATAGATATTTCATAATTATATCATGATCTTGTTGTTTCAGGCATAGCAGTAGTTGCATTTCTTTTATAATGCATTTACTTACCGCATTTACAGCTTTAAAAATAAATATCTATCTGCTTATGCCTGCTTAGATCTAGTGGGGAGAACGGTGGGGTCGTTGGCCGAGCCCACTGGGAACTAAGGAAGTTAGTTCTCACCCCACTCTATTACAGGTGCTAGCTCGCGGGCGGTCGAGGAGGATCGCGGTAAGGGCATCGCGCCCTAGTTGATAGTGGCCACCTACTTGCACTAGAGCCACCCGTGTTATATTTTGGAGACATAATTGTATAAATAAATGATGTAACCTACATTTTGGGAGATGAACATGTATTTATATTTTGAAGTTAAACAATGTAAACAAATGTTGAATGATTGTAATAGATAGACTCTTCTCTCTTTATATTACTTGTTGGAATTACTTGTATCTTGCTCTTATTGTTGTTCGCACCTTTAGGTGCATCTTCTTGTCATGTATGATGTAGAATTAATTTCCTGGGCAATTCTTGTACATGACTTGTTGTTGAGCCTTGGGCGGACAGGGGAGGTGCTGTCCGTTCGGCGCCTGATCGGCGTTCCCGAACCGAACCAAATTGGTAGCGGTCTCGGGGCGTGACACTAACCCTTTTGTCCCCTCGACTTAGAACTACGTTATGAAGTGGAGGTCCAAAGTAACTAACTTAGCATGTATCTCAGGGTCATGAGAAAATACGATCTCGCGGAGCATGACTAGTAAAGTGCTTGGACCGATACAGATTAACGTGAGGGGCTGAGGAAGATGTTTCTATAACACACCACGTAAGTTTTGTGACTCATTGCCCGGGCGGTTATCTCAGTTGTGTTACTTGAGATAATCATGAGTACAAGAAATAACTGTGGGGTCAAGCCCTGTCATTACAGGAGAGGGACTTTGTGTTGCTTGATCCGGTGTGTGTTGAAACGTCTAGGGCATAGACGAATTAAGTCAGTGATGTGCTATGTTAGTTGGGTGGTGACTTAATATAGTACTCCTGCATGTGGTTCTTTCGTTAGGTCGCACGCTCCATTACCCATATGAAGAGATGAATGAGTGAGAGAGAATTGGCCAATGTGGCCAAGTGGGAGATTGTAGCCATGTGGTATGTCCACATTGGCGTGTCTTAATTGAACCCGATCCACTTAAGTTGTGGATTGGGATTTATCCTAATTAGTTTAGGATAAGAGTAAATTATATGTTTCTTGTCCGTTAAGAAACGTATCTCCTAGTGAATATCTATTATATGTTAATAGATATCACGATCCTTATCCTAATCCCTTTGGGATTCAGGATATTTAGGGGTTCCGTTATTCTATAAATAGGTCCCCTATTCTCTCGTGGAAAGATATGATCGAATACGAAATCTTCCTTCTTCTCTCTCTTCTTCCTCTCTGGAATTTCCACCTACGTTTCCGGGGTTTTGGAGTGTGGACATAGAAGAGGACTCGTAGCCCTCTTCGATCGCATTCTACAACCGTCACATCCGATCCATGACGTAAGGCGTACGTGCGGGAGAAGGCAAGAAACGTGGGAGATCCAGAAGCATCAAGACAGGACGATCCAAGAAGGCTAGTAAAACAAGCAGAGCGATCCGATTTGGGTTCCCGGATACGTTGGCTATCCGGTTTGTAAGTTTCCGCTACCCTAATATTTCCAACAGAATCATACGACAAAATTGAAGATAATTCGTCCAAATCTCCAAAAACAAACAGAAAACAAAGATTACTACCCGAAAAATCACCAAAGCACAAAATCCTGCACATTCTGATCTTCTAGAGCAAAGAGGAGCTCTACTCTAAGTCGAAAAGTTCCCAAAGAAGAGAAAAAGAAGAACAATTCCCCAACAAAGATAAATCCTCGTGTTTCTACAAAGACATAGGAGAGATTCGGAACGAAGGAGAAAGAGGAGGAGAACAGAAATCACTGCACCTCGCAACAGGGGAAGTGGGAGATCCCGGAGAAGCTCCTCCGACACCTAGGGTTTCTGAGTTCCTATGATCCCGATCTAGGGTTTTCCGACTTCCCCGAACCCCAATTCCACCTCCGTCCTCTTCACTCTTCCTCCTCGATTACTGCAATACGCACCTCGATCGGGAGGGGATCGCACGGCGAAGGCGACGCCGAGGAGGAATTGCCTGGGCGAGGGCGGAGATCGGCGAGGAATAGGCGGAGAAATGGGGGATTGGGAGAGCTCGTGGAGAGTGAAGAGAAGACGACGATGAGAGAGATGGGGGGATTTGGGTCTGTGTAGGAGAGGGAGAGAGGGAGAGAGAGAAAGAGAGAGATGGGTAATTTGGGTATAGAGAGAGAGAGAAAGAGAACGACAACTATAGCGACCGAAATTGCAAAATTAAAGTGCGTATTTTACGAAATTTGGCGCTTAGATTAAGACAGAATGCTAAAAATAATAATCCAAACTTAATTATTAAAATATTATTAGAGGTAAGTTTAAGTGATTTTTATAATTACACTAGAATTTATGTAATTAGAGTAGAATTTATAATTATCCAAAATAAAAGTTAGATTTATCATCTGTTATGATTTTATAGCGTATATAGTTAAGCATAAATTAATTAGATGAATAAGCCACGAGATATGGTTGTATGGGTGTGCTAATATAATCAAATATTTTTTATTAATAAAGTATTAGTTTAGTTATTTTCTTTCTTTTCTAATATTTTTCTCTATATTATATTTTATTCTATTTTAGATTTTAAATTATATAATCCGATTCCAATAATTAATATTAGAAAAAATCACATTTCTAACACCGTAGTTCTCTCGAGGTCGCACCTATTTCCAAATTCTATGGCATCTTCTGTTCGAATTTTTGACTTTTCGAACATCGCCGGAACCACCTCTTATTAATTGAAATATTGTCCTTAATTAATAAGTGTGTCTTATCTTCTTTACCGAATGAAATTAAGTTAACTCTCGCAGAAATCCTTCTTTTTTTTTGACAGTTTTTCATGTCTCTTTTCCGACTTTCATGTCTCTTTTCCGACGAGATGTATGCATCCACGCCTAGGGACCGGATGCAACTGGATCCGGATTGGTGGAGCTTTCTCTCCGATCCGCTCTGCATGGGGTAGTAAACGGATAAAAATAAACAGATTCGGAACGAAAATTAGGGTTATTTTTATAATTCGTGATGGATTCGGAACAGGAAACGAAAAAAAATTTTGATCTATCCCGAATCCGCCCGTCATGATTCGCCCCGAATTTGCCCAGAATTTGTTCCGAGAATTATTTATATTTTAAAATATATTCCTAAAAAATAATTTATTTACAAAAAAGTTCAAAATACAAATAATTTAGTGCTCTCATTTCTCATGTTTTTGAAATTTTTGAATTTTACTTTGAATTATGATTGATATTTTTAATTTTTATAATTGATGTTATTAATTATTGTCACGCCCCGGGACCGGCAGGGCCTTTCCCGTAGCGTGTCCAGACCCGCCATATGTCAACACATATAAGGTGTCTACTAAAACAGCGGAAATAAACAATAATAGACTACCACTAAGAATATCAGAGCCACAAACAACCAGTTCTATCAACAAGTAGGAAGGATAATAAACTGAACAGTAAGGAAGAAGCAAAGAGGTTACACAACAACTATCTAAAATATCACAATATGTGGTGGTCTCTATACAAGGTACAACACTCCCAAAACCTCTCCAAAGGTAGAAGTAAAGAGAGGTAGACCACCTATCCACGATCTCTCGCGCAAAACCCGTTATCCCGAGGCAACCCCTTGCCGCGGTCCCTAGCCTCCCCCGATGCAGAAGGCGCTGAAACAAGTCAGAAACGTAGGGCGTGAGAACTATAGATTTATAGTTCCCAGTGGGCAATTACTGACCTCAGCTGCTTGCACCACTAGGCCCAAAACGAATAAATAAACGGGTAATATATATATAAGCGAAATAAACGACATGTAACTAAACATGTAAGCTACTGAACATGATATCTCAACTTAGCATGACTTTGCATAAGTAAGCTATTCTAAGCATGAATAGAAAGCATGAACAACTAGTCCAAAGTCCACAATGTAATAGTAAAGTGTTAAGGTTTACTATTCTAGTCCAAGTCCACAATGTAATAGTAAAGTGTTAAGGTTTACTATTCTAGTCCAAGTCCACAATGTAATAGTAAAGTGTTAAGGTTTACTATTCTAGTCCAAGTCCACAATGTAATAGTAAAGTATTAAGGTTTACTATTCTAGTCTAATCATATGCCAAGACTAGTGCCGCTTTATGACACTAGCTTTCCTCCTATGTCAAGTATAGTTCTAAGTCCATAATTGTATGACAATTACACTACAACAATGCATTCCCAAGTTCCAACTAGAGTGCTAACAATTACATAGTCTCGTAAACATGCATCTCTACTTTATAGAGGAAATTTACATTATACATAACACATATGTTTTAAGCACTCTAAAATTCAATAATAATATACACAACATGAAATTGCATGAATTTCTAATTAACCACAAACACATAAGCACCAATGAGAATTTCTCATTGTGCTAGGTGAGGCCAAACCCACCGTCGCTCCAAGCGTCGCTCCGAACCGCTAACGAAGCTTCGATTCCTACTCCTAGCACCCTACAAAGTAAATCCTAGGAGTTACAACCTCTAAAGTTGAACCATGATCAGTTCAATCTTTAAGCTTCTATACTAGAGAGCAAGAAAACTCACCTCAAGTGTAGAAATCCCACTCCAATCCTCAAATGGAGGTTAGATCCATCCCAAGGCAACCTAAACAAAGGTTCTAAACCCATCAATTAGGTTCCAAAAGCCCTAGATCAAAAATTCCCAAATCAAACCCTACATCCTCAATTCTAGGGTTTCCTCAAAAAGAAAGCATCAAAATCCAAATCTAGAGGAAAGGATTAGTTGCTTACCTTCCAAGAGCTCCAAATCAATGATCAAAACCTTCTAAGAGTGTTGATCATCCTCCAAACAAACTCTAAGCCCAAGCTCCAAGCTCCACTAATGGCGGAGAAGCCTCCAACAAGCAAAAGAGAGCAAAAGAGGGGATCAATCCACCAAAAAACCAAGCAAAAGGGAGAGAGATCAAAAGAGGAGAAGAGAAGGGCTTCTCACCTTGTCCTCCCGTGATTCCCAGCTCAAAAGACCAGCAAAGGGGCGTGGGGTGAGGTTATAGAAGTGCTACAATGCATAAACACCCTCATGTCTGCGTAGTCGAAATTCGCTATCGAACACAGTCAGACCGAGACCCACTTGTACCCCCAGCAGAGATGTCTCATTAAAACACCCAAATAACTTAGTGCCGAGGCTCCTAAGCCATGACCATCGCCTTTCTCCCATACCTATATTTAATCCCCCGTACCAAAGATAGTTACATTTATTTCACGCACAAAGATAAGGAATACCCTCAGTACCCCAAGACAGTAATCTTACCCGACTTGCAATCCGAGAGCAACCTAAAATCCAACTTTTTGGACTTTAGCACTTGGAATTCATCCACTAACCTCGGTACACGTGCCATAGGTCGGAACACAGTCGACGACCCTCCAGAAAATCTGGAAAAGCTCGGATCTCACATCCCACACTCGAACCATGCTATTTGCGAAAGTTCAGTGCGTCACATTCATCCCTCATAAAAAGGGGTTTCGTCCGCGAAACTCGAAATTAAAGTCATACCTCAAGACTCCATCTGAAAGAGACGGGGATAGCGCTCTCGAAGCGCACTCTCTAGCTCCCACGTGGCCTCCCGCTCCTCGTGGTTGCTCCGAAGTGTGAGTTACGGGGAAGCCCCAAGGATCTATCTAGATTGTATCTAATCACTTAGAAGGGGGGTGAATAGGTGTAACGGCCAAAAACCACAATTCTCGATGCTTTAAAAAATAAATGCGGAAAATAAAAAGCACACCGAGATTTACGTGGGAAAACTCCAAACTCGGAGTAAAAAACCCACGGGACCAACACGCGAATAAACGATCAATAAGAGAAAAGATTACAAGGTGATTACCGACTCCACGGACTTAACCTCTCTAACTCTCTTATGGATCTCCGCGCACTCCACCGAGTTGTCCACGATCACGCCCGAATCCACGAACTCCACGTTCCGAATCCACGAAACGCCTCCACTTCGAATCCACGAAGCCTTGATCACGCCGAATCCACGACGCCCACTCGAATCCACGAGCCAACGATCCGAATCCACGAATCGCCTTCAATCGCGCCGAATCCACGACGCCTCACGCCGAATCCACGACGCCGTTCATGAGAAGCATCATGAGTATGGTGATCCTTCGCTTAGGAGTATCGTAGAAAACCGAAGAAGAAAACTCCAAGCGAAACGTAGATCAAATCGACATATAGATATTCAATACGATATCTCGATTTGACCTAAAAGAGGCTATGATGTAGAAAATAGGTTTTAGATGAATTCCTAGCCTCTAGGGTTTCTCAAACATGTATTTTCATGAAGCATTCCAAGTTAGAGAACCCTAATATCTTATTTATAGACTTTAGAATCAATTAGATTCGGATTAGAGAAAATTCAGATTTTTTACACATTATACCGGTACAAAAACAGGGCCATTACCGGTAATGCAATGACGGAAGATTTTTCTGCGAAGGTGTAACAACCCACTTCCTCGTAAAACGTGCCGAGTTCTGTCAAAATGAGCGGAACGCGGAGTGAGACAAGTGCCACAAGATTCTAAGAGTTTTAGAACTTGTGTGAAGTGAAAACGGACCCGAGGAGCAAGAAACTGCAACTGGAAAATTTCGATTTGAGTTTGTCGGTCCGGACCCCACAGGTGGAGTCCGGATGCCACAAGCCTAGCAGCAGCAGCAGCCAAAAAAAAAAAAAAAAAAAAAAAACAAAAAAAAAAAACAAAAAATTGGCTAAGTCCTGAAAATCCTGCTCTCCGGATCCGGATCAGGAGGCCAGGACCGGTCCACCCATGCGAAATCAGCCAAAAAAAAAAATTGGCTAAGTCCCAAAATCCCGCTCTGGATCCGGGATCGGGGAGGCCAGACCGGTCCACCCCCGCGAAATCGCAGAAAAATGGCTAAGTCCCGTAACCCCAGCCTTTTCGGATCCGAATCATGGCTCCGTGGCAGTCGGATCACTCTAAAACACGGTTGGGCCGAGCAAAGCTTTCAATTTTCGTGAATGGAGGGGCTTTTTGGCAATTGTCACAACACAATATGTACCCAATGGCTTACCTCTTCACTGCCCATTCACACCCTCACCGCTCTCTTTCATTTCCTCGCTTTCACTCTCTAGAAAACCTCTCCTAGAGCTTGGAGAAGTTGGAGAAGGAGCTTGGAGGAGATGATCTTGGAGGATTTGGAGCTTGGGGAAGACCTAGAAGCTCTCCTACAAGGTGGAGCTTGGGCCAAGGTGAGGTTTCATGGTAAACCTAGACTAGGGTTTGGGTTTTAAGCAAGGAACTTAGAGTTTTGAGTCTTCTCTTTGGTGTAGAAGCCTAGTAGAGGCTTGAACTCCATGAAAACCCATGAAAGCTCAAGGTCCTCTCATGGTGGATTCTTAGGGTTTCAAGTAGAGGCCCTAATGATGGTTTAAATTGTTCTAGATGAACTCTAAGAGTAACAACAAGCTCTCTTTTGCTTGTTTAAGAGATCAAAACCTAGGGTTTTGCATAGGCTTGGATAGAGCACCAAATTTGGGGCTTTTTGCCATAGAGGTTCTAGGGTCAAATTGACCTTGTAGAAACCTAATTGGGGGTATTCCCGACGCGTGGGACAACTCCGTTTAATTAAACGAAAAGCCTATCTATGAGTTGCTATGTAAGTTAGCCTGATGTGAAATCTGTTAACTGTGCAGATTGTAAAATAGGCCTCGGTTAGCTACGAAACTCGACGGGAAAACCATCCATAATTTTAGAAGGTGGGTGGTGCATTCCAAGGACACCGAAATTCTTTCTAAGTCTATGTGTCACTTTTGAGCATTCTATATATGTTGAGCATAATGCATGATAGGGTAAATTATGAGTTATATTGCAATTTGTGAGTTCAAATGCATGAGATGTAATTGTATGAGATTATATGACAAAGAACAAGAACCCTATATATATGCATGCTAAAGAACAAGTAGTGTAATTGACAAGTGAAGGTGACATTGGACATGTATTAGAGAATGTGACAAAGATGAGTCTAGAATACTTAGACAACATGTGTGACATCAAAGAGCAAGAACAAGAACTTGTAGTGTATATAACACTAGTAGAGTCATGAGATTGACATTTGACAATAACCTTAGAGTTAAGGGTCATATGAACATGAGTTCTCCTTGAAGGCAAGGAACAGATTGAGATTTAGAATCCTTAAAGTTAAGGATTGATCGTACTCACCATATAGTCCTTGCTCGAGGGCGGTAGCTCCCCCTTCGAGCGGTGCGCTCCGGAGTAGGTCACCACTGGAAGGAGTTTTCCAGGGGAATGAGTTTTCCCGAGGACGGTCCCAACGGGTCGATTGAGCCTCCCTGTGATATTATGAGATTTTGAGTTTGGTTGAGTCCTGTTGAGGGCGAAACCCACGGGTTAGCCAAGAGATTGGGTATTGAACTTATGATCTTGCATGTTTTACAGTTTGAGCATATTATCTTTACTTTCAAGCGTATTAGTTGCATTTGATAGTTTGGTTCTTATCTTACCTTTCTTCTATTACGCTTGAGTTAGACCTAGTGGGAAAGTCGGCGTGGTTGGTTGCCGAACCCAGGAACTTTGTTGTAGTTCTCACCCCACTATTTCCACGAGCCGGACCGAGTGAGCCGTGACGATCGCGGGAAGGGCATCGCGCCTAGGTAGAGACCGCCGAGTACTTTACTTTTGTTATAGTTGCATTACCCTTTTGTATCATCTTTTGTATTTGATGATGGTAGATGCTAATATCAAATGTATTTAAGCTTTATCCTTGAAGACTATGAGATGTAAAAAGAAATGATGCAAAGAATGTAATGAATGGTAGTCTTTTAAAGAATGCAAAGTTGTAAGAATTATGCATGTATGTGATTGCAATTAATCATGTTACTTGTATGTATTACATTAGTTACTTTCATTTTGGCTATGTTGCTTACCCTCGTGTAAGCCTTTTGTGTATGCTTCCGCATGTGTAAAATTTATACTCTACCTGTACTTGTTGAGCCTTGGGCGGACAGGGGAAGCTCTGTCCGTTCGGCGTCTGTTGACGCGCTCGAACCGGCCAAATGGATCGGTCTCGGGGCGTGACAGAAGGGCCATTACCGGTAATGGATTGATGGCTGTACCGGTATAGCAACCATGCTTGTACCGGTACAGGTTCGTATTACCGTGTAATGGGTATGATGTTGTACAGTAATGGTTCAGTATTCACCGTAATGGGTATGATGCATTTGTGCCGTACGGGTTGTTTATTCTGCGGTAATGGGATGTGCCGTACGAGCTCGGGTACACTTTGTAAATTTTCCAATTTTTGAAAATTACAAAGTTCCAATATAATTTCTAATCCGTTAAACAATGATTTATGATTCTAATGCCTATAACTAAGTATGAATCACCATATTTATGAATTAAAAACTTACCTGGACGTCGTGATTCAACTTGTCTCTTTTCTTCGAAGTCTAGGATTCTTCAACCATCTTCGATCCGCTCCGATCCTTCAAGACTCCGACACAATTCACGAAACTTGCCAACACAAAATCCTTAACACGAAGGACTTTCACATAAGAAAGTTTCCGGTTCCTCAGCTTCTTCACCTTGCGAGCCAAAATCTTCATGGGTTGCTCCTCGAAGCTTAAATCATCCCCTAGCTCCAAAGGTGTAGCATCCAATACATGCGCTGGATCTTGTATATTCTTTCGGAGGACCGATACATGGAATACGTTGTGTACACCTGATAGGTTCAGCAGTAGAGCAAGTCTATACGCTACCGGGCCCACACGCTCAAGAATCTCACACGGCCCAATGAAACGGGGGCTCAACTTACCCCGAATCCCAAATCTCCTAACTCCCCTGGTTGGCGAGACTTTCAAAAAGACATGCTCTCCGATCTGAAACTCCAAGTCTCGTCGACGTCTGTCAGCATAGCTCTTTTGCCTACTCTTTTGCCTACTCTGGGTTGTCAACAACCGCTCCTTAGCAATGCGAACCTTGTCTTATGCTTTCAGGAGTACATCTGGGCCTAGAGCCAATCTCTTGCCAACTTCACTCCAATGAAGTGGCGATCTTCACCTCTGTCCATAGTGTGCTTCATATGGTGCTATCTTGATGCTCGCCTAATAACTGTTGTTATAAGCAACTCTGCCAACGGTAGATGCTGCGACCTTCCTCCCTGAAAGTCGATCACGCAGGCTCGAAGCATATCCTCGAGTGTCTGTATAATACGTTCTGACTGCCCGTCACTCTGAGGGTGGAAAGCAGTGCTGAAGTCCAAACATGAGTCCAAAGCCTCCTGTAGACTTCCGGGGTTGGACACATCCCAAGCCAATCCACTAAAGTTCCTCGAACTCAAGTCTTCACCGCGAAGTTCCTTCTCTAATTGGTGCTTGTTCGACAAGCTCTTTAGTTGGTCCACACGAAACCGAGTATTCCCAAAAGCCAAATTCCATTATATAGTTCTCTGAGGCGGATCCAACAACACCACTCGTAGCAAGAACCCGGGGTTCATACCCGTTACCTGATCCATCCACACTCTATCGGAAAGCTCACTAAAGAGATGCGATACAATATCTAATCGTTGGCTCGAATCCCAACGATGCTCACTCAACTCAAAGTCAGATCTTGTCAAAAGATTGCACAACTGAGTGCAACTCCAATCCATAATTAAGCATAGCGTAATTTCACATGGCTACCCTTTTATACCTGCTTGGCATGAACAGCCCGACAATCAAAATCCAGGTAATCGTCTCATTTGATTGTAGCGACATTTGACAAATCGTGCAATTCGTTCTTCAAAGGTGGTTACTCGATTCACCAATCGGCATTGCACCCCAATGCCTCCACAGTAGTCTCAACTCCATCCCGGGGTGGTACCCACTGATTCTGTGACGCACTAAACTTTCGCAAATTGCAAGTTTAAGTGTCGGTTGTGAGATCTGAGCTTTTCAAGATTTTTTGGAGGGTCGTTGACTGTGTTCCGACCTATGGCACGAGTACCGAGGTTAGTGGATGATTTCCAAGCACTAAAGTTCAAAAAGCTGGATTTTAGGTTGCTCTCGGATTGGAATTTTATGCCTTTGTACCGGTACAAAATAGTGTCTATACCGGTACAAAATGATGGCTATACCGGTACAAGCCGAGATTTATACCGGTATAGATGAGCAACCGGGCAAACTCGAGGCTCGGGTTTGCTGTTTGTGAGGTTTATCTTGGTACAAGCTGGATTTGTCTGTACAAGCCGGATTTCGACAATCCGAAAGCTGGGGGCTTTCGGCATTTTTTTACCTCTTAACAGCCTATATGGCCGCTCCCATCTCACTCCCTCTCATTTTTACGCTCTCCCACACTTAGAGAGAGAGAGAAAGAGGAGGAGAAGGAGAAGAAGAAGAGGAGGAGATCTAGGGAGGAGGCTTGCATGTGGCTTTGGTGCTTGCTACTTCATCTTCCTCACCATTGGAGAGCTTGAGCTTGGCTTGGGAGCTTTCTTGGAGGAAGATCTTTGCTTCTAGATGGTTTTGAATCTTGAGAGGAGGCTCCTAAGAGGTATGGATTACTTCTAATCCTCTAGATTAAGCTTCTATTGCTTCCTAGTAGATGAAACCCTAGATGTTGATAGTAGGGTTTGTTTTTGGTGCTTTTTGATTTAGTGCATCTAGAGCTTAATTGATGATGTTAGAACCTTCCTTTAGGTTGGTTTGAGGAGACTCTAGCTTGCTTTTGGGATCTCTAGAGGGATTGCTACCTTAGAGGTGAGTTTTACCCTTTTCTATGTGGATTTTGAGTTGGGTGTTTTCTAAGCCTTTTTAAACCTAATTAATTGGTTTAGAATCTTTGCTTAGGTTGCCTTAGAAGGGTTCTAGCTTCCATTTGAAGCTTCGAGAGGGATTTCACTCATAGGTGAATTTTTCCCTGTTCGCTAGTTTTGATCTTCGCAGTTTGAGTCGTGGGCTTGCCAGTTGACTTTGAAACTTCTTGTGTGACCTTTCTAGGGTACAAGGAGTCTGAAAAGTGTCGGGGTTG
Organism: Aechmea fasciata; assembly: GCA_025177825.1. Taxonomy (NCBI): domain Eukaryota; kingdom Viridiplantae; phylum Streptophyta; class Magnoliopsida; order Poales; family Bromeliaceae; genus Aechmea; species Aechmea fasciata. The sequence goes on along the minus strand of CM045931.1, from coordinate 13,680,300 downwards.
GCGACCCGGAGCGTGCGAGGATCATCGGTGGGTTTGACCTCCAAATTCAATGAAAATTCTCATTGGAATTATTTGAGCACCGTAAAATAGAAAATTATGTGTTTTCATGTTAGTTGCATCGTTGTTGAATTTTAGAATGCTTAAAACATATGCCTTATGTGTAATGAAATTTTTGACCTCTATATAGTAGAGAGTGGCTTGTGGATTACACTTGTGTAGATCCTAGAAAGAGAATTGAACAGTGACATATAATAGAAAATTGACATCACTACTAGATAGGACTTAGTAGTTGGATACTCGGATATATTGTGGCATAGTATTGGACACATGTAGTATACTTGATAGGTCAACATTTCCATTATAGTATACTCAAGAGATTAATAGAAAGTACTTGTTTAAAGTTGACATTTCGGGTTGAATAAAGCATGTACCATATTTATTTTGGGTTAATTATTTAGCATTTACAGTTATGCTTTATTTACAGTTATTTACTTCAGTACTTGGACTATTACTTCTTTTGGGCCTAGTGGTGCAACCTGTGCAGGTCAGTAATTGCCCACTGGGAACTATATTTTTATAGTTCTCACGCCCTCTGTTTTCTGACGTGTTTCAGCGCCTTCAGCGGGGGAGGCCAGGGATCGCGGCAAGGGTGTCGTTTCGGACTAGCGACGAGGAGTCTCGCTAGGTGGTTCATCTCTCTTTTGTTTTTGTTGGAGAGGATGAGTGTGTGTACCTTTTGGTAGAGGCTACCCCTTTGTACCTAGAACTACACTACTGGTTTACTCTGTTGTATTTACTTTTTACTTGTAGCGGTTATAGTACTCTCTTTCTTTCTTACCTGTCTTTTGATCCTACTTGCTGATAGGGATAGCTGTATGTGGCTCTGATATTCTTAGTTGTAGCCTATTATTGTTTTAATTCCGCTGTTTTTATTTAGACGCCTTGTATGTGTTGGCATATGGCGGAGTGCAGGCACGCTTTGGGAAGGTCTGCCAGGCCGGGCGTGACAGATTAATTTGGTATCAGAGTCTAGGGTAACGTCTTAGAGGACCTAGCAAACCTTAGGCTGGATTGGACTATAGAAAATAGGCTCGTGAGAGACGAGGTCTACTCGACATGGGAGCGAAAGTACCAGATTGGGTATTATGAAAACTCTAAAAAGTTAGAGTTTAATCGAGGTGTATAGCTTCTAGCTTCGCGGAGGGTTACGTTGGCTGCCGACAACGTAACATCGGGAGTTAGTAGTGAAACACTTCCTTACTTTCGCATGATTTGGGTTTCTGAGTGGGGATTGCGATAGCGTGGGTTTTATTAACTTGCGCTTTAATGATGTTGTGGCGTCTTGTTGATGACTCGCTCTAAGTTTGTTGGGGCGGATGACGCGACAACGTTTGGGGAAGTGGAGGTGTCCACTACCCCCGGATCCAACGAGGTCCGCGAGTGAGGTGCCTACTTGCGGCTCTCACTGGTTTGGCGACTCAGCAGGCGACACCGGCTCAACGACAGGCATATGCGGCACGCAGGCAGGATGCGCGCATGAAACACCTCGAGAGATCCTTACCTGCAACGGCGGTTTTCCCGTGATGGTTGAGGGAGCAGAGCGAGAGTGGCTCATGGATCGCCCAACGAGTTCGAGAGGTGTAATCCCAGGATCCTCGATGGAGAGAAGGACGGCCACTGGATCGTAGGGAAGTTGTCGATGCAGATGGAGAAACTATTTCCGCGACACATTCGTGGAAGAGAGAGCGGTTTGGCTTGCCAATCACCACTGGAAGATGAAGTCTATAGGCGATGGTTGGATATTCGGGATAACACCAATGCGATATTGTGGCGACTACGAAGGAGGTTCAAGGAACTCTGTTGAAGCTTTACTTCAGCGCGGTGTTAAGGAAAAGTCGGAGCGGGATCGTGGTATGCTCCAAGGGAACCGGACGGTGGCCGAGTGCGAGAGGGAGTTCCCTCGGCTCCCACAGGATGGCCGTTGTTGTGCGAGACGGCGAAGACTTCGACCGTTGATCTTTCGGTTGGCGCAACCTTTCGATCTTCAGACATGCCAAGATGTGGTGAACCGCGCGCTCGTCGAGAAGGCTTAGACTAAGGATTTGGGCTAGAGGCCCACGGCCGAGGGTGCGAGTCAGACGCACTCTGGGAGGCAACCTGTTTAGAGACAGACGGAGGAGTCACAACAGGCCTTGAGCGGCCGCATGTATACGGCTCAGACTGAGGAGGCGACGGCAGCCGAGGTGGTGACTACGTGTTTTGGTTCGTACTATGACTTTCGAGTGTGCATTGGTTGATGCCGGTGCATTGCACCTATCCTTTGATCGGCTATTTGCCGAGTTGCATTGCATCACGTTAGTTCGCTGTTTGCGATGAGGATTAGCCCTTGACTGAGACGGTTAGTTTGCGGGTTGTGGGTAGCTTTCTGCTAGCTATATGGATCTCACGACGATTGCATTAGTTGCATCCCTGGATCGGCTGTTTGCCGGATGGTGCTCGGGGACGACCCGTGCCTGGACCAGTTGTAGACTGCGGAGCCTGGGCCCTTTGGGCAGGCGCAGTTAGCTGTGAGTGACAGCGGCCCGGTGCCTTCGGGTAGGGCAGAGTTTTGGTCAGGACGGTAGTCCGACCCAAGAGCGTGGAATGCCACGTGTGGGATCGTGAGATCGAGGATACACCGAGTGTGTAGTGAAACAACCCGAGGATTTCTAGCATTAATCATTTTTCGATGCCTATAGGATGATCAGAGGATTGGGTGTGTCGTCTCGAACACCCTACCTTGCGAGAAGGTTTTGCGTGCCAACAAATAGATTGGCCTTCTTGGTATGGAGTTTGTGAGGTACTTTTGTAACATACTGGACTTGCGCAAACTGCGGAGTTCGAGTATTCGACTTGAGCTCGGAGCTTTTCCAGATTTTCTGGAGGGTCGTTGACTATGTTCCGACCTAGAGCACGTGTACCGAGGCTAGCGGATGAATCCTAAGCACTAAAGTCCAAAAAGTTGGATTTTAGGTTGCTCTCGGATTGAGGTACGGAGGTGCATGCAGTACGAAATTGTTGCTATACCGTGCGAAATTGTTGCTATACCGGTACGGGATGGATTACTGCCGGTATGGGAGAGGCGATGGACGCCAACCCGAGCCTCGGGTTTGGTTTCATTTCGCGAGGTCTATATCTGGGTATGGGATGGCTTGTCTGCAGTCTGACTGCGATTTCGACGATTTAAAGCTGCAGGGGTGTTTTAGCATTTTGTTGCTTCTATTAGTGTACCACACACACTAGGGCTTCTTTTGTGCCCCCCCCACAGCAGCAAGAGGTAGGAGGAACTCCTCTCTCTACCCCTTGACATTTCTAGGGTTTTGGTAGGGTTTTCTTAGGATTAAACCCTCTTTTTGCTTCCTTGTGCTTGGTAGAGGCAACATCACCTTTGTTGGAGCTTGGAGCTTGGTGTTTGGAGCCTTGTGGTGGATCAAGCTTCAAGCCTAGGGCTTTTTGAGCTTGGATTAGAGCTTCCTAGAGGTATGTGAGTGATCTCTTTCCTCTAGTTTCGAATTTTGTGGGTTTTTGTGAGATGAAACCCTAGCATGGGATTCTAGGGTTAGGATTTGGGGATTTTCGATTGAGGGCCTTTGGGACCTAATTGATGAGTTTAGAACTTTGATTTAGGTTGGATTAGAAGGACTCTAACTCCCATTTGGAGATCAAGAGCACTTTCTTCGCATTCGGTGAGTATTCTTCACCCTTTAGTAGAGTTTCTTATTGTTTGAACTCAAGACTCATCTTTTGAGTTTGTAATTCCTATGGCATGCCTTGTAGGGTGCTAGGAGTAGGAATCGAAGCTTAGTTAGCGTTTCGGATCGGCGATTTTCGCACTCGGTGGGTTTGGCTTCATGAGCATAGGAGCAAATGGCTCCTAAGTGCTTAGTTGGTTTGATTTAATTATTTTGAATGCATATTCATACTAAATAGATTTATTATGAATTTTGAATCACTTAAAATGCATGCCTTATGTATGATAAAATTTCCACTCTATATAGTAGAGCTATTTGGGTTAAACTGCATGCATGTGGGGGTGGTTCTTGGGGGCGCCTGGGAGTGTGCCATTTATGGTGATTTTAGCTTTGCTAATGTTAATTGTGAACATTAAATACATGTTGGGACTTAGAAACCTTAGGTGTCATAAAGCGGCACTTAACATAGAAAACTATGAAACTGCAACATAGGCCACTTAACATATACTATATTCCATGTTAGAGACATGATGACATAGAGATAGGCCTTTTGGACAATTATACATTCCATGTTAGAGACATGATGATTTGGGACTTGTGACGAGTTTTGTGACTTTTGCCATTGTGCTCATTCGCACATGCTTGTGAGGGTAGCTCCCTACAAGCCGGCACTCCGGAGTTGGCCAACGCGTTTCTTATATTCGCAGTGCGGGATTGGGCGCCGAAGTGGATTGCCGTGGGACAGTCGCATTCCTAGGGTGGGAATGTTGACTACTACGGGGCCATTAGGCTTGGCATTTGGGCTAGGCAGCCTTCGGGTGGGCATCGGCCATATCGCCTTCGGGTTGATCTTATTATACTTAAACTTAACGTAGTTTAAAGGAAACTGGGGACTTTGACTAGAATAGTAAACTTTAACACCTTACTATCACTTGTGGAATTATTGGGCTATGGTTAGAATAGTAAACTTCAACTCTTTACTATTGCTATGGATATTGGACTTGTTGGTTATATTTACTATTCATGCTTAGAATAGTCGTTTACTTATGCTTATTTATGCTAAATAGAGATATCATGCTTTAGTAGCTTACTCGTTATTTATTTCGCTTACACGTACTTGCTTAGTTTTTGGGGCCTAGAGCATGCAACTGAAGTCAGTAATTGCCCACTGGGAACTATTTTTAATAGTTCTCACGCCCTCTTTTTCTAATGTGCTTCGTGAGCCTTCGGCACGGCGGAGGCAAGGGATCGTGGAAAGGGAACCGCTAGCTAGTTTTCGCAGCCTTTCCACCTTGTAGGGGTTTTTTTTCTCTCTTTTTGTACTTTGGTGGGATTGAGAGAGTTTTGTATCTCTATGTAGAGACTACCCTGTACTTAGTTATTGTGGTGTTCGGATCTCTTTTTATTGTACTCTCTTTATGGTTTATTTTAAGATTGGTGCTTTACTTTTAGTCTCTTCTTTATGCTTCCTTGTATAGATTTCTAGTTGTTATCTTTACTTCTAGATTCTTTTATTTTGTTGGTTATTTATCGTTTTTGTTAGACGCCTTGTATGTTGTAGACATACGGCGGAGTCTGGCACGCGCGGCGCTTGAGTCCGGGCGTGACGATTAAATTGGTATCAGAGACTAGGGTTGAGTCTTCTTGTGGACCTAGCAAACCTTAGGCAGGTTGGACTAAAGGATATAGGCTCGTGAGAGACGAGGTCTATTTAACTTATGAGCGAAAGTATTAAGATTGGGTAGCTTGAATAACTCTAGTAAGTAGAGTTGGATCGAAGTGTATAACTTCTAACGCGGAGGGTTACGTTGGCGGCCGACAACGTAACATCGGGAGTTGGTAGTAAATGACACTTCATTACTTTCGCATGATTTGGGCATTTATAGCATGAGCGGGGATGCGATTGCGTGAGCTTACTACCTTGCGCTTTTATGATGTTGTAGTGGCGATGCCGCTAACTCGCTCGAAATGTTGGAGCGGACAATGCGGCGACTTTTGAGGAGGTCGAGGCCTCCGCTACCTCCGGATCCGGCGAGGTCCGTGAGTTGAGGGGCCAGTTGGCGGCCCTCACGGCTTTGGTGACGCAGCAGGCGACCGCGGCCCAGCGACAGGAAGCGCGCATGAAGCGCATGGAGGATCTCCTACTGCAGCAGGCGGCTGCGAGGGAGGCTCAGACCCCTTCTCCGCCAGCACCAGCCGAGGTTGACTTACCGCGGGCGCAGTCCCCCGCGGCCGCTCACACCAGACGACACGGCGATTGAGCGCGGGAGGAGGCAGGACACCCCGCCGATTCGAGCATCACCGGTGGCGGCGGCATTTCCGATTATGGCTCGGGAGCCGAGAGGACCGACTCATGGCTCGCCTCAAGGAGTTCGGGAGGTGCGGCAGGGACCTTTGACGGAGAGAAGGTCGACCCGGATCGTGGAAAAGTGGTTGATGCACATGGAGAAACTGTTCCGTGACACGTTCGTGGAGGAGCGGGACAGAGTGTGGCTCGCCACCCACCACTTGGACGGCGAGGCCTACAGCTGGTGGATGGATCTCCAGGAAAACCCCAGCACAGACTTAGCTTCTATTACTTGGACGAGGTTCAAGGAACTACCGTTGGCACACTACTTCCCCGACGTCAAGAGGCGAATGGAGCGAGTTTGCGCGACACGAGGGGACGGATCGTGGCCGAGTACGAGAGAGAGTTTTCTCGGCTTCTGCATTGCGTGCCCTTCGTCGTGCGGGACGACGAGGATAAGGCCCGCATCTTCGAGCGTGGTGCGACCGTCGATTTTCCGGTTTGTGCGGTCCTGCGAGCTTCGACTTACCGACGGGTGGTGAAGCTGCGCGCTCACCGTGGAGAGCGGCGCGGCCATGGTGCGGGGAGACGCGAGGGTTTGGACAAGGGGAAGGGCAAGAGGCCCGCGGCCGAGTGCGAGCCGACGCACTCTGGGTGGCCACCGAAGCATCCGAGATACCAACGGCGCGATCGTGGCGCACCGCCCCGGCGAGAGGATCGACCGACGCCGGCCTCCCCGGTGTGTGATCTGCGGTGGTCCTCACCACCCGCCGCAGTGTCCACAGCGGGCAGGCAGGTGCTTCCAGTGTGGCCAGGAGGGCCACATCCGTACCGAGTGCCCGAGAGGTTCTGCACCGGCACCGTCTTCTCAGACGGCACCGCTCTACGGCCACCGAGGACCCCGTCGACACGATGCATCGGCGGCGACCGTCCAGCGCCAGAGCGAGGGGTCACGACAAGCGCCGAGTGGGCGCATGTACGCCGCGCAGACTGAGGCGGCAGCGACAGCTGAGGATGTGGTGGCAGGTATCATTTTACTTGATGGCATTAGAGTACGTGCATTATTTGATACCGGTGCATCACATTCATTTATAGATCGGCTGTTTGCCGAGTTGCATGACATCCAGTTTGTTCCTTTACTACACCCTGGACGTATTGTTGTACCCGACCACATTGTGGACGTGCGAGAGTATTGCCCCAGTTGCCCTATTCGGGTAGGAGATTGGACCATGCCTGCGGATTTGCGAGTAGTGCGCAAGTTGAGGGATTTTGACGTGGTTTTGGGTATGGATTGGTTGACTAGATACTACGCCACTATCGATTGTGCTAATCGAACGGTTACTTTTAGAGAACCGGGTCAGAGTGAGGTGGTGTTTAGAGGATGTCAGAGTTCGCTTTGTGCGATGTCGATCAGTTCGTCTCGAGCTAGGCAACTAATCAACCGTGGATGCGTAGCCTACTTGGCTAGTATCGCATTGAGGGGTGGGGATGATACCCCTAGGATCGAGGATATTCGGTGGTACGGGAGTTTCGGGACGTGTTTCGGCGGAGCTACCGGGCATGCCACGATAAATCGAGTTTGTGGTAGATCTCGCTCCGGGACTACCCATCTCGAAGGCACCCTATAGGATGGCACCGGCGAGTTAAAGGAGCTGAGGGCACAGTTACAGGACATGTTGGACAAGGGCTTCATTCGACCGAGTGTATCACCTTGGGGAGCATCGGTTCTTTTTGTGAAGAAGAAGAACGGATCACTTCGCCTTTGCGTGGACTATCGTGAACTTAATAAAGTCACTATCAAGAATAAATATCCGTTGCCGAGGATTGATGATCTTTTTGATCAACTTCAAGGATCAAATGTGTATTCCAAGATAGACTTGAAGTCGGGATACCATCAGTTGAAGATTGCGCCTGGGGATGTAGCGAAGACGGCTTTTAGATCACGGTATGGACATTATGAGTTCCCTGTCATGCCGTTTGGGCTTACTAATGCCCCGGCAGCTTTTATGGATCTAATGAACCGTGTTTTCAAGCCTTATCTAGACAGGTTCGTCGTGGTCTTCATCGACGACATCTTGGTTTATTCCCGAAGTGATGTGGAGCACGAGGAACACTTGAGATTGGTACTTCAAGTGCTTCGGGAAAAGAAGTTATTTGCAGTAGAAGAAGTGCGAATTTTGGCTTCGAGAAGTGGCTTTTACGGGACATGTGATTTCAGGATCAGGCATAGCAGTGGATCCTAGGAAAATAGAAGCCATTCAGGATTGGCCAAGACCGACGAGCGTCACCGAGATCAGGAGTTTCCTTGGGTTGGCCGGCTACTACCGCAGATTCGTGGAGGGCTTTGCGAAGTTATCTACTCCCCTCACGAGGCTCACGCACAAAGGAGCTAAATTCATTTGGAATGATGCGTGTGAAAAGAGCTTTCAAGAGTTGAAGCTGAGATTGACTACCGCTCCAATCCTCACATTACCTATTGCTGGAGCAGGGTATGTGGTTTATAGTGATGCATCTCTTAACGGATTGGGTTGTGTCTTGATGCAGGGTGACAAGGTGATCGCGTATGCATCTCGCCAATTAAAGGAATATGAGAAGAACTATCCTACACACGACTTGGAGTTGGCGGCCGTAGTCTTTGCATTGAAGCTATGGCGCCACTATTTGTATGGCGAGCGAGGTCTATACGGATCACAAGAGCTTAAAGTACCTTTTCACTCGGAAGGAGTTGAACTTGAGACAACGCAGATGGTTGGAGCTACTCAAGGATTATGATTTGACTATTCTCTACCACCGGGCAAGGCTAACGTGGTGGCGGATGCGCTAAGTCGGAAATCTCTGAGAACTTCGCGATGCATGTTGTTACTCAACCGCAGTTGATCGAGCAGATGAAGCGGTTGGAGTTGGAGGTAGTGACTCCCGATACACCTATGCGGCTGATGACTATGGTGGTGCAACCTACTCTTATGGATAGAATTAAAGAGAAGCAAGCTCTTGACTTAGAGTTGCAAAAGATTCAAGACAAAATGGTTGATGGTTGCACCGGCGACTTCCTAGTGGATGATCAGGGAGTGATGCGCTTTGGTGGACGGATTTGTGTGCCAGCGGATTCGGGACTTAGAGAGGACATCCTTCAGGAGGCACATAGGGCACCTTATGCTATTCATCCAGGAGGCACCAAAATGTACAAGGACTTGAGGTTACTTTATTGGTGGCACAGGATGAAAAAGGATGTTGGCGAGTTTGTTGCTAGATGTCTAACTTGCCAACAAGTGAAAGCGAGCATCGAGTTCCGGCGGGAAAACTTCGAGTTTGCCTATTCCCGTGTGGAAGTGGGAGAAGATCACCATGGACTTCGTGACGGGATTGCCTCGCTCTCAAGGGCATGATGCTATTTGGGTGATAGTGGATAGGTTGACGAAGTCGCGCACTTTATACCTATCCATACTACTTGGGTAGAAGCTCGCACAAGTGTACCTTGATGAGATTGTGCGACTTCATGGAGTACCTACATCGATCGTATCTGACAGGGACACTCGCTTTGTGTCACACTTCTGGAGGAGTCTACAGGACGCCTTGGGTACTAGATTGGATTTCAGCACTGCTTTCCACCCCCAGAGTGACGGGCAGTCGGAGCGCACTATACAGACTCTAGAGGACATGCTTCGAGCATGCGTGATTGACTTCCAGGGAGGATGGTCGCAGCATCTACCTATGGCGGAGTTTGCTTATAACAATAGTTATCAAGCAAGTATCAAGATGGCACCGTTCGAGGCATTGTATGGACGGAAGTGCAGATCGCCACTTCATTCGAGTGAAGTGGGCGAAAGATTGGCTTTAGGCCCTGAAGTGCTCCAGGAAGCAGAGGATAAAGTTCGAATCGCTCGGGAGCGACTACTGACGGCCCAGAGTAGGCAGAGGAGCTATGCAGATAAACGCTGACGAGACTTGGAGTTTCAGATTGGAGATCATGTCTTCTTGAAAGTCTCGCCGTCAAAGGGGATTCGGAGATTTGGAATTCGAGGTAAGTTGAGTCCTCGATTTATTGGACCCTATGAGATCTTGGAACGTATAGGTCCGGTAGCATATCGACTTGCTCTACCGCCGAACCTATCGGGCGTGCACAACGTCTTTCATGTATCGGTCCTTCGGAAGTATATCCATGATCCGGCTCATGTATTGGAGGCTGTACCCATAGAGCTGCGGGAGGATTTGAGCTTCGAGGAGCAACCCGTGAAGATCTTGGCTCGTGAGGTGAAGAAATTGAGGAATCAGGACATTCCGTACGTGAAGGTTCTTTGGAGCAACCACGAGGAGCGAGAGGCCACGTGGGAGCCTGAGAGCGCACTGCTGGAGCGCTATCCCCATCTTTTTCAGATGGAATCTTGAGGTATGAGTTCGCTTTAGAGTTTCGCGGACGAAACTCCTTTTTAGGAGGGGTGAATGTAACATACTGGACTTGCGCAAACTGCGGAGTTCGAGTATTCGACTTGAGCTCGGAGCTTTTCCAGATTTTCTGGAGGGTCGTTGACTATGTTCCGACCAAGAGCACGTGTACCGAGGCTAGCGGATGAATCCTAAGCACTAAAGTCCAAAAAGTTGGATTTTAGGTTGCTCTCGGATTGAGGTACGGAGGTGCATGCGGTACGAAATTGTTGCTATGCGTACGAAATTGTTGCTATACCGGTACAGGGTGGATTCTGTACCGGTATGGGATGGCTGATGGACGCCAACCCGAGCGTCGGGTTTGGGTTTGAGGTCTATCTTAGGTATGGGATGGCTTGTCTAGGTACGGACTGGCGGATTTCGAGTTTAAGCTGCGGGGTGTTTTAGCATTTTGTTGCTTCTATTAGTGTACCACACACACTAGGGCTTCTTTTGTGCCCCCCACAAAGTAGGAGGAACTTCTCTCTCTACCCCTTGACATTTCTAGGGTTTTGGTAGGGTTTTCTTAGGATTAAACCCTCTTTTTGCTTCCTTGTGCTTGGTAGAGGCAACATCACCTTTGTTGGAGCTTGGAGCTTGGTGTTTGGAGCCTTGTGGTGGATCAAGCTTCAAGCCTAGGGCTTTTTGAGCTTGGATTAGAGCTTCCTAGAGGTATGTGAGTGATCTCTTTCCTCTAGTTTCGAATTTTGTGGATTTTTGTGAGATGAAACCCTAGAATGGGATTCTAGGGTTAGGATTTGGGGATTTTCGATTGAGGGCCTTTGGGACCTAATTGATGAGTTTAGAACTTTGATTTAGGTTGGATTAGAAGGACTCTAACTCCCAATTGGAGATCAAGAGCACTTTCTTCGCATTCGGTGAGTATTCTTCACCCTTTAGTAGAGTTTCTTATTGTTTGAACTCAAGACTCATCTTTTGAGTTTGTAATTCCTATGGCATGCCTTGTAGGGTGCTAGGAGTAGGAATCGAAGCTTAGTTAGCGTTTCGGATTGGCGATTTTCGCACTCGGTGGGTTTGGCTTCATGAGCATAGGAGCAAATGGCTCCTAAGTGCTTAGTTGGTTTGATTTAATTATTTTGAATGCATATTCATGCTAAATAGATTTATTATGAATTTTGAATCACTTAAAATGCATGCCTTATGTATGATAAAATTTCCACTCTATATAGTAGAGCTATTTGGGTCAAACTGCATGCATGTGGGGGTGGTTCTTGGGGGCGCCTGGGAGTGTGCCATTTATGGTGATTTTAGCTTTGCTAATGTTAATTGTGAACATTAAATACATGTTGGGACTTAGAAACCTTAGGTGTCATAAAGCGGCACTTAACATAGAAAACTATGAAACTGCAACATAGGCCACTTAACATATACTATATTCCATGTTAGAGACATGATGACATAGAGATAGGCCTTTTGGACAATTGTACATTCCATGTTAGAGACATGATGATTTGGGACTTGTGACGAGTTTTGTGACTTTTGCCATTGTGCTCATTCGCACATGCTTGTGAGGGTAGCTCCCTACAAGCCGGCACTCCGGAGTTGGCCAACGCGTTTCTTGTATTCGCCGTGCGGGATTGGGCGCCGAAGTGGATTGCCGTGGGACAGTCTCCTTCCTAGGGTGGGAATGATGACTACTACGGGGCCATTAGGCTTGGCATTTGGGCTAGGCAGCCTTCGGGTGGGCATCGGCCATATCGCCTTCGGGTTGATCTTATTATACTTAAACTTAACGTAGTTTAAAGGAAACTGGGGACTTTGACTAGAATAGTAAACTTTAACACCTTACTATCACTTGTGGAATTATTGGGCTATGGTTAGAATAGTAAACTTCAACTCTTTACTATTGCTATGGATATTGGACTTGTTGGTTATATTTACTATTCATGCTTAGAATAGTCGTTTACTTATGCTTATTTATGCTAAATAGAGATATCATGCTTTAGTAGCTTACTCGTTATTTATTTCGCTTACACGTACTTGCTTAGTTTTTGGGGCCTAGTGGAGCATGCAACTGAAGTCAGTAATTGCCCACTGGGAACTATTTTTAATAGTTCTCACGCCTCTTTTCTAATGTGCTTGAGCCTTCGGCACGGAGGCAAGGGATCGTGGAAAGGGAACCGCTAGCTAGTTTTCGCAGCTTTCCACCTTGTAGGGGTTTTTTTTTCTCTCTTTTTGTACTTTGGTGAGATTGAGAGAGTTTTGTATCCCTATGTAGAGACTACCCTGTACTTAGTTATTGTGGTGTTCGGATCTCTTTTTATTGTACTCTCTTTATGGTTTATTTTAAGATTGGTGCTTTACTTTTAGTCTCTTCTTTATGCTTCCTTGTATAGATTTCTAGTTGTTATACTGCTCTGATACTTCTAGATTCTTTTATTTTGTTGGTTATTTATCGTTTTTGTTAGACGCCTTGTATGTTGTAGACATATGGCGGAGTCTACGCGTGGCAGGCGCTGGTCCGGGCGTGACAACTTTGTACCTTGGGTCTTGCGAGCTGATTTGACTCGCCTTGGAAACTTGAGCACGAAATAGTGCATGTTGAGAATTTATTCCACTGGTTGCGATGACTATCTCTATTGCCTAAATTGGGTAAGTATTGGGGAGGATTTGGGGGCCTAATTGGCCATTACCTCCGGTTGTTCGAGAATCCTCAGAATGAAGGATATCTTCGGAGTTGTTGTTGTTCTCCTGACTGAGTCGCGAATCGCGAGCTCGGGTGACGGGGAGATCTTTGCATCTAGTGTTTCGTCTCGTGAGAAACACCCTCTATTGAAGTGGGACCAGTAGGGTCGTTTTGGTATATGTCGGCCATCGTGATCTAAAGTGAATCACGATTGGGCAATCGCTCGGCTGTAGAGGCTCGTTGATCGTTTCAATTAGTCTTGAGATATTGGCGTACTCGATTGAATCGTATTGCAATCGGAGTAATACCATTTTGTGTTCGAGTTTGAGGTTGTACCTCAAGCGAATGTTGGTACTTGTTTGGGACATCATGGGGATTAGCGTGACGTTGCTGAAGCCTGTAGTACTTCACCAACGTTAGGGACTTGCGGAATGATAATTCCAAGCCCTCTAGATGGATTGGCGGAACCGGTCGTAGATGGCCATGGGTATCCCGATGAAGATCTGCAAGGATCAACTGCGGCAGCATACTGAGGTGAGCGGAGTGTGAACTCTCACTGTCGGATCGAGTTGTTTGAAAAATTCGTGAGGGAAAGTACCAAGTGCTGATTTGCCCTTGTTCGGATGTTGCACGTGGAATTAAGTTCCTTGCAATGGAGACTTCGTGGAAGAGTGGTTGAGATCGACGTTCTGGTCGATAGTCACTTCATGGTGACATTGATAGAGAGCTACTACTAAATTGTAAATGGAACCCTCTCTATCACTTGAGTTGAGCTCTGTGACTATGGATACCTGGGGTATCTAATGTTAAGGGAAGCATTGTCGAGAAGAATTTCGAATGAATCGTTTCGAGCGCTTGAGCAGTTAGTGCTATGAGACCCCCTATCGAAGATAAGCTCTCGGCGTGGGCTTATGAAGAGTTTACTTGAGGCATCAAGTCGAGACTAAGGGAATGACCTTAGTAGATTGAGGATGTGTGTGGGTTGTGGTTCTTGACTATATATATAGAAGAGAAGCGTGAGTATCCCAGTGGTGGAGTTGAGACTACTGTGGAGGCATTGGGGTGCAATGCCGATTGGTGAATCGAGTAACCACTTCTGGAGAACCAATTTGGACGATTTGTCAAGTGTCGCGACAGTCGAAGAGATGATTATTATGGATTTTGATTGTCGGACGGTTCATGCCAAGCAGGTATAAAAGGATAGCCATGTGAAAATTACGCTATGCTTAATTAAGGATTGGAGTTGCACTCAGTCGTGCAATCTTTTGACAAGATCTGGCTTTGAGTGAGTGAGCATCGTTGGGATTCGAGCCAACGACTAGATATTGTATCACATCTCTTTGGTGAGCATTCCGATGGAGTGTTGATGGATCAGGTAACGGGTTTGAACCCCGGGTTTTTGCTACGAGCGGTATTGTTGGATCCGCCTCAGAGAGCTATATAACGGAATTCCAAGTGTACGAGTAAATTGAGGCAGAGCTAGGCTTCGCCCTCGACCTAGACGAGGAAAGTGAGTGCGGAATTCAGCTTGTGGGAGCACTTGGTTTTGGTGATGACCAACTGAATAGCTTGTCGAACGAGCGCAATTTAGAGAAGGAACTTCTCGGAGAAGACTCGAAGTTGCTTTATTGGTGGCCCGGAATGAAAAGGATGTTGGCGAGTTTGTAGCTCGTTGTCTAACTTGCCAACAAGTGAAAGCTGAGCATAGAGTTCCCGCGCGGGAATTGCAGAGCCTACCGATTCCAGTGTGGAAGTGGGAGAAGATCACCATAGATTTTGTGATGGGATTGCCTCGCTCACGGGCAGGGCATGATGCTATATGGGTGATCGTGGATAGGTTGACGAAATCGGCGCATTTCATACCTATCCATACTACTTGGACGAGAGAGAGACCCGCACAGATATACTTGGATAAGATTGTGCGACTACACAGAGTACCTACATTGATTGTATTGGACAGGGACACACGTTTTGTGTCACACTTTTGGAGGAGTCTGCAGGACGCCTTAGGTGCTCGACTGGACTTGACCTTGCTTTCCACCCTCGGAGTGACGGGCGATCGGAGCGTACTATCTGAACACGCGAGGATATGCTTCGAGCCTGCGTGATCGGCTTCCAGGGAGGATGGTCGCAGCTTCTACCAATGGCAGAGTTTGCTTATAACAACAGTTATCAAGCAAGTATTAAGATGGCACCATTTGAGGCACTCTATGGACGGAAATGTAGATCACCACTTCATTGGAGTGAAGTTGGCGAGAGTTTGGCTTTAGGCCCAGATGTGCTCCAGGAAGCAGAGGACAGGTTCGCATTGCTGAGGAGCGGTTGTTGACAGCCCAGAGTAGGCAGAGGAGCCACGCTGACCGGCGTCGACGAGACTTGGAGTTTCAAATTGGAGATCATGTCTTTTTGAAAGTCTCGCCGACCAAGGGGATAAGGAGATTCGGGATTCGGGGTAAGTTGAGCGCCCGATTCATTGGACCGTATGAGATTTTGGAGCGTGTGGGCTCGGTAGTTTATAGACTTGCTCTATCGCCGAACCTATCGGGTGTACACAACGTATTCTATGTATCGGTCCTCCGAAAGTATATACATGATCCAGCTCATGTATTGGATGCTACACCTTGGAAATAAGGGATGATTTGAGCTTCGAGGAGCAACCCGTGAAGATTTTGGCTCGCGAGGTGAAGAAGCTGAGGAACCAGGAACTTTCTTATGTGAAAGTCCTTTGGAACAACCACGAGGAGCGGGAGACCACGTGGGAGCTGGAGAACGCGCTTCGAGAGCGCTACCCCCATCTCTTTCAGATGGAGTTATGAGGTATGACTTTACTTTCGCGTTTCGCGGACGAAACTCCTTTTAGGAGGGGTGAATGTGACGCACTGAACTTTCGCAAATTGCAAGTTTAAGTGTCGGTTGTGAGATCTGAGCTTTTCCATATTTTCTGGAGGGTCGTTGACTGTGTTCCGGCCTATGGCACGAGTAGGGTTAGTGGATGATTTCCAAGCACTAAAGTCCAAAAGGTGGATTTTAGGTTGCTCTCGGATTGGAATTTTATGCCTTTGTACCGGTACAAAATGGTGTCTATCTTAGGTACAAAATGATGGCTATCTTAGGTACAAGCGAGATTTATACGTATAGATGAGCGGTGGGCAAACCGAGGCTCGGGTTTCTTTGTTTTACGAGGTTTATCGGTACAAAGCGGATTGTCTGCAGTACGATTTCGACAATCCAAAGCTATTTGTTACCTCTTAACAACCTATATGGCTGCTCCCATCTCACTCCCTCTCATTTTTACACTCTCCCACACTTAGAGAGAGAGAGAAAGAGGAGGAGAAGGAGAAGAAGAAGAGGAGGAGATCTAGGGAGGAGGCTTGCATGTGGCTTTGGTGCTTGCTACTTCATCTTCCTCACCATTGGAGAGCTTAAGCATGGCTTGGGAGCTTTCTTGGAGGAAGATCTTTGCTTCTAGATGGTTTTGAATCTTGAGAGGAGGCTCCTAAGAGGTATGGATTACTTCTAATCCTCTAGATTAAGCTTCTATTGCTTCCTAGTAGATGAAACCCTAGATGTTGATAGTAGGGTTTGTTTTTGGGGCTTTTTGATTTGGTGCATCTAGAGCTTAATTGATGATGTTAGAACCTTCCTTTAGGTTGGTTTGAGGAGACTCTAGCTTGCTTTTGGGATCTCTAGAGGGATTGCTACCTTAGAGGTGAGTTTTCTATGTGGATTTTGAGTTGGGTGTTTTCTAAGCCTTTTTAAACCTAATTAATTGGTTTAGAATCTTTGCTTAGGTTGCCTTAGAAGGGTTCTAGCTTCCATTTGAAGCTTCGAGAGGGATTTCACTCATAGGTGAATTTTTCCCTGTTCGCTAGTTTTGATCTTCGCAGTTTGAGTCGTGGGCTTGCCAGTTGACTTTGAAATTTCTTGTGTGACCTTTCTAGGGTACAAGGAGTCTGAAAAGTGTCGCGGTTGGCGACCCGGAGCGTGCGAGGATCATCGGTGGGTTTGACCTCCAAATTCAACGAAAATTCTCATTGGGATTATTTGAGCACCGTAAAATAGAAAATTATGTGTTTTCATGTGAGTTGCATCGTTGTTGAATTTTAGAATGCTTGAAACATATGCCTTATGTGTAATGAAATTTTTGACCTCTATATAGTAGAGAGTGGCTTGTGGACTTAGGCGTAGTGTTGCATTCTACTTGTGGCTTGAGAGCATGTTGGATATAGTGAAAATGACATGAGAACAAGTGAACTTGAACTTAGACTATGTATAACATAGGAGAAAAGCTAATGTCATTAAGCGGCATTAGACTTGGCATCGGTTTGTGAACTAGTGAGCTAATGTCATCAAGCGGCATTAGGCTCGGATTCGAACTTTGACATAGAAATTCTAGTGTCATGTGAACTATTGTACTAGACCTTAGGGTTACTAGTGACATTTGCCATGAGGGTGACATGAGGTTTTGGACACTTGAGACTTGGACAGTGCTTGTTGCCATTTGTGCTCTTCGCACATGCTTGTGAGGGTCGCTCCCTACAAGCCGGCACTCCGGAGTTGGCCTTCGCGATTCGTTCGCGCGTGCGGTGTTGAGAAGCCTACGGGACCGTTTGGGACAAACTCATTCCTTGCGGGGGATGTTGGGGCTACCACGGTACTTAGGCGGCACAAGCTGGATTACACTTGTGTAGATCCTAGAAAGAGAATTGAACAGTAACATATAATAGAAAATTGACATCACTACTAGATAGGACTTAATAGTTGGATACTCGGATATATTATGGCATAGTATTGGACACATGTAGTGTCACGCCCCGAGGTCGGCAGGACCTTCCCCAAAGCGTGCCCAGACCCGCCATATGCCAACACATACAAGGCGTCTAAATAAAAACAGCGGAATTAAAACAATAATAGGCTACAACTAAGAATATCAGAGCCACATACAGCTATCCCTATCAGCAAGTAGGGTCAATAAACAGGTAGGAAGGAAAGAGAGTACTAAAACTACCACAAGTAAAAGTAAATACAACAGTATAGCTCTAGGTACAAAAGGGTAGCCTCTACCAAAATACAGGTACACACACTCATCCTCTCCAACTAAAACAAAAGGAGAGATGAACCACCTAGCGAGACTCCCCGCCGCTAGCCGAAGCGACACCCTTACCGCGATCCCTGGCCTCCCCCGCTGAAGGCGCTGAAACACGTCAGAAAACAGAGGGCGTGAGAACTATAAAAATATAGTTCCCAGTGGGCAATTACTGACCTGCACAGATGCTCCACTAGGCCCATCAGGAGTAATATTGCAGAAGTAAATAACTGTAAATAAAGCATAACTGAAATGCTAAATAATTAACCCAAGGTAAATGTGTTACACGCTTTATTCTACCCGAAGTGTCAACTTAAACAAGTACTTTCAAATGAGCGCTCAGGTATACTATAAAGGAGATGTTAACCTATCAAGTATACTACATGTGTCCAATACTATGCCACAATGTATCCGAGTATCCAACTACTAAGACTTATCTAGTAGTGATGTCAACTTTCTATTACATGTCACAGTTCCATTCTCTCTCTCTAGGATTTACCCATAGTAATCCAACCTGTGCCACCTAAGTACCGTGGTAGCCCGACATCCCTCGCAAGGAATGTGTCTATCCCAAACGGTCCCGTAGGTTTCTCAACTGTGCCACCTAAGTACTGTGGTAGCCCGACATCCCTCGCAAGGAATGTGTCTGTCCCAACGGTCCCGTAGGTTTCTCAACACCGCACGCGCGAACGAATCGCAAAGGCCAACTCCGGAGTGCCGGCTTGTAGGGAGCGACCCTCACAAGCATGTGCGAAGAGCACAAATGGCAACAAGCACAGTCCAAGTCTCAAGTGTCCAAAACCTCATGTCACTCTCAAGGCAAATGTCACTAGTAACCCTAAGGTCTAGTACAATAGTTCACATGACACTAGAATTTCTATGTCAAAGTTCAAATCCGAGCCTAATGCCGCTTGATGACATTAGCTCACTAGTTCTCAAACCGATGCCAAGTCTAATGCCGCTTAATGACATTAGCGTTTCTCCTATGTTATACATAGATCTAAGTTCAAGTTCACTTGTTCTCATGTCATTATCACTATAACCAACATGCTCTCAAAGCCACAAGTAGAATGCAACACTATGCCTAAGTCAACAAGCCACTCTCTACTATATAGAGGTCAAAATTTCATTACACATAAGGCATATGTTTTAAGCATTCTAAAATTCAACAACGATGCAACTCACATGAAAACACATAAATTTCTATTTTTCGGTACTCAATTAATTCCAATGAGAATTTTCATTGAATATGGAGGTCAAACCCACCGATGATCCTCGCACGCTCCGGGTCGCCAACCCCGACACTTTTCAGACTCCTTGTACCCAAGAAAGGTCACACAAGAAGTTTCAAAGTCAACTGGCATGCCCACGACTCAATCTGCGAAGATCAAAACTAGAGAACTGGGAAAAATTCACCTATGAGTGAAATCCCTCTCGAAGCTTCAAATGGAAGCTAGATCCCTTCTAAGGCACCCTAATCAAAGATTCTAAATCAACTAATTAGGTTCAAAAGCCCTAGAAATTACCCAACATAAAACTCACATAGAAAGGGTAAAACTCACCTCTAAGGTAGCAATCCCTCTAGAGATCCCAAAAGCAAGCTAGAGTCTCCTCAAACCAACCTAAAGGAAGGTTCTAACCTCATCAATTAAGCTCTAGATGCACCAAATCAAAAAGCCCCAAAAACAAACCCTAATATCAACATCTAGGGTTTCACCTATAAAGAAGCAACCAAAACTCAAACTAGAGGAAATAGAGAAGTTGCTTACATTCTAGAAGCTCTAATCAAGGTTCAAACCCCACCAAGGTTGAAGATCTCTCCTTCAACAAGCTTCAAATCCAAGCTCTCAAGCTCCTCTAATGGTGGAAGTAGCTCCAACACACAAAAGAGAGCAAAAGGAATGAGTTTAACCCTCAAAACCCAACCAAAACCCTAGAAATGCAAGGGAGTAGAGAGAGAAGCTCCTCCTACCTCATTGCTGCAGTGGGGGTGCTCGAAAGAAGCCCTAGGGTGTGGGGGTGAGGTTATAGAAGCAACAAAATGCTAAAACACTCCTACAGTTCGCACAGTCTGCATTCTGCCAGTTTGTACCGGTACAAACCAAGTTTGTATTTGTACCGATATAAACCCTGCGAAACAGCCAACCCGAGCCTCGGGTTAGCCAGTCCAGACCTCTATACCGGTATAAATCTCGGCTTGTACCGGTATAGCCATATGGCTGTACCGGTATAGCAACAATTTTGTACCGGTACAAGAGCTCTGAAACTCAACCCGAGAGCAACCTAAAATCCAGATTTTTGGACTTTAGTGCCTGGAATTCATCCACTAACCTCGGTACTCGTGCCATAGGTCGGAACACAGTCAACGACCCTCCAGAAAATCTGGAAAAGCTCAGATCTCACATCCAACACTCGAACCTTGCTATTTGCAAAAGTTCAGTGCGTCACATTCACCCCTCCTAAAAAGGGGTTTCGTCCGCGAAACTCGAAACTAAAGTCATACCTCATGACTCCATCTGAAAGAGATGGAGATAGCGCTCTCGAAGCGCACTCTCTAGCTCCCACGTGGCCTCCCCCTCATCGTGGTTGCTCCAAGGGACTTTCACGTAAGAAAGCTCCCGGTTCCTCAGCTTCTTTACCTCGCGGGCCAAAATCCTCACTGGTTGCTCATCGAAGCTCAAATCATCCCTTAGTTCCAAGGTGTAGCGTCCAATACATGAGCTGGATCATGTATATACTTCCGGAGGACCGATACATAGAATACGTTGTGTACACCCGATAGGTTCGGCGGTAAAGCAAGTCTATACGCTACCGGGCCCACACGCTCTAAGATCTCATACGGTCCAATGAATCGGGGGCTCAACTTACCCCGAATCCCAAACCTTCTGATCCCTCTGGTCGGCGAGACTTTCAAAAAGACATGATCTCCAATCTGGAACTCCAAGTCTCGTCGCCGTCTGTCAGCATAGCTCTTCCTTTCTACGAAATTCATCAACAGCCTCTTAGTAATGCGAACCTTGTCCTTTGCCTCCTGGAGCACATCTGGGCCTAAAGCCAAACTCTCACCAACTTCACTCCAATGAAGTGGCGATCTACATCTCCGTCCATAGAGTGCCTCAAATGGCGCCATCTTAATGCTTGCTTGATAACTGTCGCTGTAAGCAACCTCTGCCATCGGTAGATGCTGCGACCATCCTCCCTGGAAGTCGATCACGCAAGCTCGAAGCATGTCCTCGAGTGTCTGCATAGTACGCTTTGACTGCCCATCACTCCAACGGTGAACAGCGGTGCTGAAGTCTAAACGCGCGCCTACAGCCTCCTGTAGACTCCCGGGGTTGGGCACATCCCAAGCCAACCCTCTAAGGTTCCTCGAACTCAAATCTTCACCGGGAAGTTCCTTCTCTAATTTGCGCTTGTCCGACAAGCTATTCGGTTGGTTCTCACCAAAACCAAGTACTTCCAAAAGTTGCATTCCAGTTCTCACTTTCCTCGTCTTGGTCGAGGGCAAAGCCTAGCTCTGCTTCAATTTACTCATACAAAAAGGGGATTCCATCATATAATCCTCCGAGGCGGATTCAACAATACCGCTCATAGCAAGAATCCGGGGTTTCACACCCGTTACCTGACCCATCAACACTCCATCGGATTGCTCGCCAAAGGGATGTGATACAATATCTAGTCGTTGGCTCGAATCCCAACGATGCTCACTCACTCAAAGCCAGATCTTGTTAAAAGATTGCACGACTGAGTGCAACTCCAATCCTTAATTAAGCATGGTGTAACTTCCACATGGCTACCATTTATACATGCTTGGCATGAACTGCCTCATAATCAATATCCATAATAATCCTCTCTTTCGGTGGTGACGGAAATCGACGAATCGTCCAATTTAGTCCCTAAAGGTGATTTACTCGATCCACCAATCGGCATTGCATCCCAATGCCCCCACAATAGCCTCAACTCCACCCCTGGGGTGGTACTCACTGATTCTCTTCTACAAATATAGTCAAGAACCGAAACTCAGTAACCCCCTCAGTCTACTAAGGTCATTCCCTCAGTCTCAACTTGATGCCTCAAGTAACCCTTTCAAAAGCCTACGTCGAAAACTTATCTTCGATAGAGGGTCTCACAACACTGATCGCTCACGCGCTCGAGAAGAACCATTCGAAATTCTTCTCCACAATGCTTTCCTTAGCATCAGATACCCCAGGTATTCAAAGTCACTGAACTCAACTCAAATGATAGAGGGGGGGTTCCATTTACCAATAGTACTAGTTCTCTATCAATGTCACCATGAAGTGACTATCAATCAGCACGTCAATCTCAACTACAATTCCACGCAGTCTCCATTGAAGGGAACTTAATTCCAAGTGCAACACTAAAACAAGGGAAAATCAGCAACTTGGCACTTTCCCTCTCAAGTTTCTTAACCACTCGATCCAACAGTGAGAGTTCACACTTCGCTCACCTCAGTCTGCTCTCGCAGTTGATTCCCACAGATCTTCATCAGAAAACTCGTGGCCATCAGCAACCGATTCCGCCAATCCATCCAGAGGGCTTGAAAACATCATTCCGCAAGTCCCCAACGCTGGGGGAGTACTACAGGCTTCGACAACATCACGCTAATCTTCGAGATGTTCCAATCAAGCACCAACATTCGCTTGAGGTACAACCTCAAACTCCAACACAGAATGGTATTACTCCGATTGTATTAAGCTACAATCGAGTACATCAAAACCTCAAGGCTAATTGAAACGATCAACGAGCCTCTACAACCGAGCAAATGCCCATTCGTGATTCAATTTCGATCACGATGGCCGACATATAGTCGAAACGACCCTACAGGTCCCACATTAGTAGAGGGTGTTTCTCACGAAGCTAAACACTTGATGCAAAGATCACCCCGCCACTCGAGCTCACGATTTGTGACTCAGTCAGGAAAAACAACAACAACAACAACAACTCTAAAGACATCCTTCATTCCGAGGATTCTCAATCAATCAAAGGTAAGGGCCGGTTAGGCCCCAAATCCTCTCCAATGCTTACCTAATTTAGGTAAAGGAGATAGTCATCGCAGCCAGCGGAATAAATCCTCACCCTGCACTATTTCGTGCTCAAATTCCAAGGCGAGTCAAGTCAGCTCGCCGAGCCCAAGGTACCAAGTACCTCACAACTCCACACCCAGAAAGGCCAATCTATTTGTTGGCACGCAAAACCTTCTCGCAAGGTAGGGTGTTCAAAACGACACACCCGATCATCTGATCATCCTATAAGCATCGAAGAATGATCAATGCTAGAAATCCTCGGGTTGGTTCACTACACACTCGGTGTATCCTCGATCTCACGATCCCACACGTGGCATTCCACGCTCTTGGGTCAAAGCTCGGACTACCGTCCTGACCAAAACTCTGCCCTACCCGAAGGCAGCGGGCCGCTGTCACTCTGTCACGCCCCGGGGTCGGCAGGACCTTTCCTAAAGCGTGCCCAGACCCGCCATATGTCAACACATACAAGGCGTCTAACTAAAAACAGCGGAAATAAAAACATGCAATAGGCTAAAACTATGGATATCAGAGCAACATACAGCTAGCCCTATCAACAAGTAGAGAGTAGGTAGACTAAAGCATAAAGAGACTAACAACATAACCAAAAGAACAAAAGGTTAATACAACACTGTCTCAAAATGTGGTGGTCTCTCTAAATACAGGAACAACTCACAACCTCTCAAAACAACATGAAATAGAGAAGTAACCACCTATCGACCTCCTCTCTCGAGTGCCGCTAACCCGAAGCAACACCCTTGCCGCGGTCCCTAACCTCCCCGATGAGGAAGGCAGAAAAGGAAACGAAACGAGGCGTGAGAACTATAATTTATAGTTCCCGGTGGGCAGTGCGACTGCACCATTGCACCACTAGGCCCAAAAGAAAAAGAGAGTAAGAGCGCGATATAAATAAGCTTGCAATTAAAGCGTAAAGAATTGCTACCAAAACTATGTTTCAAAATTAGATGTTATAGTTTCCCGTTCCAACATATAAAATAAGATGTTTTACTATAACCAACAAGTATACTAAAATGTAATTAAAGCATTATCAAGTATACTATAACTCAAGTGAAGTCCACATAATCCAACTACTAAGTCCTATCTAGTAGTGATTGTCATTTAGTAAAGTTGAATGTCCAAGTTCAATTCTCTTTCACTAGGATTTACCATAGTAATCCAACTTGTGCCACCTAAGTACCGTGGTAGCCCAACATCCCCCGCAAGGAATGAGTCTGTCCCAACGGTCCGTAGGTTTCTCCACACCGCACACGCGAACGAATCGCGAAGGCCAACTCGGAGTGCTTAGGCTTGTAGGGAGCGACCCTCACAAGCATGTGCGAAAGAGCACAAATGGCAACAAGTAAAGTCAAGTCTCAAGTCCAAACCTCATGTCTCAATATAGCAATAGTGACTAGCAACCCTACGGTACTAGTTCAAATATTCTCATGACACTAAATTCTCTATGTCAAGTTCATTCACGAGCCTAATGCCGCTTGATGACATTAGCTCACTATTCTACACTTTTGATGCCAAGCCAATGCCGCTTAATGACAAGGCTTTTCTCCTATGTCATGCATAGTTCTATGTTCTCAAACACATGCCCAATTTCCTCTTAAACACATAGTTTCAAGTTTACAAATAGAATGCTACAATGCTTCAGCTCTCACATGCATACGTCGCTACTATATAGAGCAAAATTGCGTTACACATAACATATGTATCTTAAGCATTCTAAAATTCACAAATAAATCAAATAGCATGAAAATGAACTAATTTCCGTTTAACCATAAAAAATAAGCACCAATGAGAATTTCTCATTGTGCTAGGTGAGGCCAAACCCACCGTCGCTCCAAGCGTCGCTCCGAACCGCTAACGAAGCTTCGATTCCTACTCCTAGTACCCTACAAAGTAGATCCTAGGAGTTACAACCTCAAGAGATAAGTCTTGAGTTCAAACTTTAAACATCTAGGTTAAAGTCAAGAAATACTCACCTAAATGTGCAACAATCCTCTTAGAAATTCCAAAAGAAAGCTAGATCCCTCCCAAGGCAACCTAAACAAAGGTTCTAAACCATTCAAAAGGAATCTAAAAGCCCCAAATCAAAAAGCCCCAAATAAAATCCTAATTCCCAAAATCTAGGGTTTCATCTATAGAGAAGCAACCAAACTCGAATCTAAAGGAAATGGAGAAGTTGCTTACCTCTTAGAAGCTCTAATCAAGGCTCTAGAGTCACCAAAGTTGAAGATCTTCCTTCAACTAGCTCCCAAAATCAAGCTCCTAGCTTCAACCATGGTGTAGGGAGCACCACAAGACAAAAGGGAGCAAAGAGGGTGATCAATTCACAAGAAATCACCCAAAATCCAAAAGATTGCAAAGGGGATAGAGAGGGAAACTCTCTTACCTTTCTCTCCCTTGTTCTCAGCACAAGAGAGGAGCCCTAAGGGCTGGGGTGCTATATTAGAAGCAACAAAATGCCAATAAGCCCCTACAATTTCGGATTTTCGAAAGCGCAGTGTCTGGTACAAGCCAAGTACGTGTACGGACCACTGTAACGACCAAACCGAGGCTCGGGTTTGCGCCTCCGGCCGTCCCATACGGGTACGGATCCCCCTGCATCTGGGTATAGCAACCAAGGGCATGCCGTGCGACAACTTTTCTGTCTGTACGGACTCCCCAGATAGCAACCCGAGAGCAACCTAAAATCCAACTTTTTGGACTTTAGTGCTTGGGATTCATCCACTAACCTCGGTACACGTGCCATAGGTCGGAACACAGTCAACGACCCTCCAGAAAATCTGGAAAAGCTCAGATCTCACATCCAACACTCGAACCTTGCCATTTGCAAAGTCCAGTGCGTCACATTCACCCCTCCTAAAAAGAGGTTTCGTCCGCGAAACTCGAAATTAAAGTCATACCTCATGACTCCATCTGAAAGAGATGGGGATAGCGCTCTCGAAGCGCACTCTCTAGCTCCCACGTGGCCTCTCGCTCCTCGTGGTTGCTCCAAAGGACTTTCGCGTAAGA
Organism: Aechmea fasciata; assembly: GCA_025177825.1. Taxonomy (NCBI): domain Eukaryota; kingdom Viridiplantae; phylum Streptophyta; class Magnoliopsida; order Poales; family Bromeliaceae; genus Aechmea; species Aechmea fasciata. The sequence goes on along the minus strand of CM045931.1, from coordinate 13,654,061 downwards.
AAGCTCCCGGTTCCTCAACTTCTTCACCTCGCGAGCCAAAATCTTCACGGGCTGCTCCTCGAAGCTCAAATCGTCCCTCAGCTCCAATGGTGTAGCATCCAAAACATGAGCTGGATCATGTATATACTTCCGGAGGACCGATACATGGAAGACATTGTGTACACCCGATAGGTTCGGCGGTAGAGCAAGTCTATACGCTACCGGGCCCACACGCTCAAGAATCTCATACGGTCCAATGAAACGGGGCTCAACTTACCCCGGATCCCAAATCTCGACTCCTCGGGTCGGCGAGACTTTCAAAAAGACATGGTCTCCAATCGAAACTCCAAGTCTCGTCGACGTCTATCGGCATAGCTCTTACACTGCTGCTGGGGCATCAACCGCTCCCAGCAACGCGAACCTTGTCCTCTGCTTCCGGAGCACATCGGGCCTAAAGCCAAACTCTCACCAACTTCACTCCCGGTGAAGTGGCGATCTACACTTCCGTCCATAGAGTGCCTCAAATGGCGCCATCTTGATGCTTGCTTGATAACCGTTGTTATAAGCAAACTCGGCCATCGGTAGATCTTTGCGACCATCCTCCCACAGAGTCGATCACGCAGCTCGAAGCATATCCTCGAGTGTACGTATAGTACGCTCGGCGCCGTCACTCGAGGGTGGAAACGATGCGAAGTCCGATCGAGTACCCAAGGCGTCCTGCAGACTCCTCCAAAAGTGTGACACAAAACGTGTGTCCCTATCCGATACAATCGAGGTAGGTACTCCGTGAAGTCGCACAATCTCGTCCAAGTAAACCTGTACGAGTCTCTCTCCAGTCCAAGTAGTATGGATAGGTATGAAATGTGCCGATTTTGTCAACCTATCCACGATCACCCAAATAGCATCATGCCCGGCCTGAGAGCGGGGCAGTCCCATCACAAAGTCCATGGTGATCTTCTCCCACTTCCACACTGGAATCGGTAAGCTCTGCAATTTCCCCGCGGGGACTCTATGCTCAGCCTTCACTTGTTGGCAAGTTAAACATCGAGCTACAAACTCGCCAACGTCCTTTTTCATCCCGGGCCACCAATAGTGTAACTTCAAATCCTTATACATCTTGGTGCCTCCCGGATGTATAGCATACGGTGCACGGTGTGCCTCTAGGAGAATCTCCTCTTTAAGCGTCGGTTCCGCCGGTACACAAATCCGCCCACGGAATCTCATCAAGTCACCATCGTCCACACTAAAATCACCGGTGCAACCATCAACCATTTTCGCTCGAACCCTTTGCAACTCCACATCAAGAGCTTGCTTTTCCTTTATCCTTTCAAATAAAGTGGGTTGCACCACCAAAGTCATCAACCTCATAGGTGTGTCAGGAGTCACTACCTCCAACTCTAACCGCTTCATCTGCTCGATCAACGGCGGTTGAGTAACTATCATCATCGCTAAGTTTTCCGTCGATTTCCTACTTAGCGCATCAGCCACCACGTTAGCCTTGCCTGGGTGGTAAAGTATCGTCAAATCATAATCCTTGAGGAGCTCCAACCATCTACTTCACACCGCTCGCCATAAAGATAGTGGCGCCATAGCTTCAAAGCAAAGACTACAGCCGCCAACTCCAAGTCATGAGTAGGATAATTCCTTTCATATTCCTTCAGCTGGCGTGAAGCATACGCGATCACCTTTCCATCCTGCATCAACACGCAACCCAATCCATTAAAGGAAGCATCACTATAAATCACATACCCTGCTCCAGCAACTGGCAAGGTTAGGATTGGTGCGGTAGTCAATCGCAGCTTCAACTCTTGAAAGCTTCTCTCACACGCATCATTCCAAATGAACTTGGTTCCTTTATGCGTGAGCCTCGTGAGGGGAGTAGATAACTTAGCAAATCCCTCAACAAACCTCCTGTAGTAGCCGGCCAAACCAATAAAACTCCGTATCTCTGTGACACTCGTCGGTCTTGGCCAATCCTTGACGGCTTCAATCTTCTTGGGATCCACGGCTATACCTGATCCTGAAATCACATGGCCCAAAAACGCCACCTCTCTAAGCCAGAACTCGCATTTCTTCAACTTGGCATAGAGTCTCTTTTCCCGAAGCACTTGAAGTACAAGTCTCAAGTGTTCCTCGTGATCCGCATCACTTCGGGAATAAACCAAAATGTCGTCGATAAACACTACGACAAATCTATCCAGATATGGCCTGAAGACACGGTTCATCAAATCCATAAAAGCTGCCGGGGCATTAGTAAGCCCAAACGGCATAACGGTGAACTCATAGTGTCCATACCGTGTCCTGAAAGCCGTCTTCGATACATCCTCAGGCTTGATCTTCAGCTGGTGATATCCCGACTGCAAGTCGATCTTGGAGTACACGCTTGATCCCTGAAGCTGATCAAACAGATCATCGATCCTCGGCAACGGATACTTATTCTTAATCGTGACTTTATTGAGTTCACGATAATCCATACATAAGCGAAGTGATCCGTCCTTCTTCTTCACAAAAAGAACGGGCGCTCCCCAAGGTGACACGCTCGGTCTCACGTAACCTTTATCCAAAAGGTCCTGCAACTGTGCCTTCAGCTCTTTCAACTCTGCTGGTGCCATCCTATAGGGTGCCTTTGAGATTGGAGCAGTCCCAGGGACGAGATCTACTACAAACTCAATCTCCCTATCAGGCGGCATTCCTGGTAGCTCAGCTGGAAACACGTCCTGGAACTCCCTCACCACAGGAATGTCCTCAATCCTAGGAGAGTCCTCAAAATCTCGGAGTGCAATACTAGCCAAATAGGCTATGCACCCGCTACTAATCAACTGCCTAGCTCGAGAGGAGCTAATAGTCATCGCACACAGCGAACTCTAGCAACCCTGAAACACAACCTCCTCGTGACCAGGCTCCCTAAAAGTCACGGTACGACTCACACAATCGATCGTAGCAAAGTACCGGGTCAACCAATCCATGCCCAAAACTATGTCAAACTCTCCAAGTTTGCGCACCACAAATAGGTCCGCGGGCATAATCCAATCCCCGATCTGAACTGGGCAACTAATACAACACTCTCGAACATCTATAGAATGTCCCGGTATAACCACTCGTCCCGAATGTGACAAAGGTGTCCTAGGGATGTCATGCAACTTGGCAAACAGCCGATCAATAAAAGAGCAAGATGCACCGGTATCAAATAAAGCACGAACTCGAATCTTTGGAAATCAAAATGATACACGCAACGACATCCTCATTCTTGCCGCCTCGATGCGGGCGGCATACAAACGCCCGCTCGGGCCACTGTCGAGACCACCTCGCTGCGCCTCGTGCGAGAAGATCTCCGGCTTTGGTAGGATCTTTGCGGGTGTCCCCGAAATTTGGAACACAGTGAAGCCGGTCTTTGAAGGCTGTCGACGGTGTGGGCGGATCCTCGGACACTCGGCGGAAGTGGCCCTCCTGACCACAAGAGTAGCATCGGCCCCGACCTGCGGAGCCTTGTCGGGGGTGATGGGGGCGCAAATCACACAACGTGGTGCTGCCGTCGATGCGGTCCTCGGCGGCTGGCCGGGGGTACCTCGTCCTCGTGGCGGCTCCCTGGGGTACTTTGGCGGTTTCCTCGAGTGCGTCGACTCGCACCCTCGCCGGCGGGCCTCGTACCTTACCCCGATCCAAGCCTTCCGCCGCTCCTTCATCACTATCGCGCCCGCTCCACAATGAGAGCGCGATTTACCACCTCACGGTATGTGCGCGGGTTAGCGGGTGCACCGGCCTATAGATAGAAGGCCTCGGCCCACTCTCGAAGGTCCCGGCCTTGTCCTCGTCGTCCCGCACAACGAAAGGTACACGGTGTAGAAGCACAGTAAACTCCCGCTCGTACTCGATCCTTGTCGCTCCCACGACGCAAGGCTGCGCAAGTCTGTCTCCATACGTCGTAGAACACTATCGGGGTGTAACATCGGACTTGCGCAAATTGCGGAGTTCGAGTATTTGACTCTTGTTGGAGCTTTTCCGGAGTTTTACGGAGGGTCGTTGACGTGTTCGACCTATGGCGCGTGTACCGAGGTTTGGGGATGAGTCCCAAGCCCTAAAGTCCAAAAAGTTGGATTTTAGGTGGCTCTCGGGTTGGAAATTACGTGCCTTATCTTTGGTACAAAATGGTGTCTATCTTGGGTACAAAATGATGGCTATCTTGGTGAGACCAAGATTTATACCGGTATAAAGAGAGGCAGAACTTGGCGAACTCGAGGCTCGGGTTTGTTTGTTTCGCGGGGTTTATCTGGTACAAAATGGTTGTCTGGTACAAAGCTGAGAATGTGGCGAGCCAGCTGCGGGGGTGTTTTAGCATCTTGTTGCTTCTATTAGGTTCCCACACACCCCTAGGGTTTCATTTGAGCCCTCCTCACGGACAAGCAAGGTAGGAGACCTTCTCTCTAAAACCTTGTACTCTTTTGGCTTTTTTGGTGGATTGTTAGGAGATTGATCTCTCTTCTTCTCCTTTTGCCACCTAGAGCCATTGTCTTCTTGTTGGAGCTTGGAGCTTGCTTTTGGAGCTTTGTGGAGGATCAAGCTTCAAGCCTAGGGCTTTTTGAACTTGGTGTTGAGCTTCTTAGAGGTATGTGATTGATCTCTTCCCTCTAGTTTCGAATTTTGTGGGTCTTTGTGAGATGAAACCCTAGAATGGGATTCTAGGGTTAGGATTTGGGGATTTTCGATTTAGGGCCTTTGGGACCTAATTGATGGGTTTAGAACTTTGATTTAGGTTGGATTAGAAGGACTCTAACTCCCATTTGGAGATCAAGAGCACTTCCTTCGCTTTCGGTGAGTTTTCTCCAACCTTTTGTCGAAATCCTTAAAGTGTGAACTCAAGGTTTATTTCCTTAGCTTGTAACTCCTAGGGTGAACTTTTTAGGACTCTAGGAGTGATTATCGAAGCTTCGTTAGCGGTTCGGAGCAACGCTTTTCGCACTTGGTGGGTTTGGCTTCATGAGCATAAGAGCAAATGGCTCCTAAGTGCTTATTCGGTTTGATTTAATTATTTTGAATGCATATTCACGCTAAATAGATTTATTATGAATTTTGAACCACTTAAAATGCATGCCTCATGTATGATAAAATTTTCACTCTATATAGTAGAGCTTTCGGGGTTAAACAGTATGCATGTGAGGGTGGGATTTGTGGGCACCTGGGAGTGTGCCATTCATGTTTATGTAGCTTAATTAATATAATTGAGAACATTAAACTTGTGTTGGAACTTAGAAAAGCTTAAGTGTCATCAAGCGGCACTTAACTTAGAAAACTATGAAACTGCAACCTAGAGACTTGACATAGGCCCGGACATCTATTATTCCCATGTTAGAGACATGATGACATAGAGTTAGGCCTTTGGACACTTGTACATTCCATGTTAGAGACATGACGATTTGGGACTTATGACGAGTTTTGTGACTTTTGCCATTGTGCTCATTCGCACACGCTTGTGAGGGTAGCTCCCTACAAGCCGGCACTCCGGAGTTGGCCAACGCGTTTCTTGTATTCGCCGTGCGGGATTGGGCGCCGAAGTGGATTGCCGTGGGACAGTCTCATTCCTAGGGTGGGAATGTTGACTACTACGGGGCCATTAGGCTTGGCATTTGGGCTAGGCAGCCTTCGGGTGGGCATCGGCCATATCGCCTTCGGGTTGATCTTATTGTACTTAAACTAATGTAGTTTAAAGAAAACTGGGGACTTTGACTAGAATAGTAAACTTTAACACCTTACTATCACTTGTGGAATTATTGGGCTATGGTTAGAATAGTAAACTTTAACCCTTTACTATTGCTATGGATATTGGACTTGTTGGTTATACTTACTATTCATGCTTAGAATAGTCGTTTACTTATGCTTATTTATGCTAAGTAGAGATATCATGCTTTAGTAGCTTACTCGTTATTTATTTCGCTTACACTTACTTGCTTAGTTTTGGGCCTAGTGGAGCATGCAACTGAAGTCAGTAATTGCCCACTGGGAACTATTTTTAATAGTTCTCACGCCCTCTTTTTCTAATGTGTTTCAGAGCCTTCGGCACCGGCGGAGGCACGGGATCGCGGTAAGGGAGTCGCCTAGATAGCTAGCTTCTTTGCCACTTTTGTTTAGGTGGTTCTTCCTCTCTTTTTTGTGTTGTGAGAGAGTGATCTTTTGTATCCACTGATAGAGACCACCATGTATTAAATTAGTTTTCGCTTTGGGATCTTTAGTTGTTGCTCGTGGAGGTTACTGTTGTATTTACTCTTTTATAGTTCTTCGTGGATTTGGTACTTTTATTTATCTACTTCTTTTATGCTTCCTTGTGTAGAATTCTCGTTGTTATACTTCTTTGTTTCTTCTTGACTCCTTTTACTTGTTGGTTATTTTTCGTTTTTGTTAGACGCCTTGTATGTTGTAGACATACGGCGGAGTCTGAGCACGCGGCGGCGGGCTTCCGGAGGTCCCGGGCGTGACACGGGGAAGTAGTGCTCGAGTAGCGATCCCTTGAATCTCGTCCAAGTCATCGATGCCAAGTCGGTGCTCGGGTTCTCCTGGATGTCCCGCCACCACTGATAGGCCTCGCCGTCCAGATGGTGAGTGGCGAGCCAAACTCTGTCCCTCTCCTCAACAAAAGTATCGCGAAACAGCTTCTCCATGTGCATAAGCCACTTCTCGACAATCCAATGATCCACGTTCTCGCCATCGAACACACGTGGACTACACCTCCTGAACTCATTGAGGCGGCTCATCAGTCGGTCTCGCTCTAGCCCTCGACCATCGTCGGGAAAACCGCTCCTCACGGAGGTATACGAACCGGTGGTGCCGTCGCCACCCTCTCTGCGTGCCACCGACGGTGCGAGAATGCAAAGATCCGGGCGCTGGAGTCGGCGCCCTCGGTGCTACCACCTCGGGGGCGGTGGTGCGGTGCTGAGCCTCCACGGCGGCCGCTGTGCGAAGAAGGTCCTCAAGTCGCTTCATCCTCTCGTCTGTCGGCGCGCCGCCTCGGCTGTTCTTTGGGCCGCCGCCGTCTGCTGAGCCACGAGGTCAGTGAGGACCGCCACCTGATCCCTCAGCTCGCGGACCTCGCTGGACTCAGAAGTAGCTGAGGTCTCGACCTCCTCAAGGCGTGCCATGTTATCTGCCCCGACGGATTGGGAGCGAGTAATAGGCATCAACCACGCAACAACATAAAAGCGCAAGTTAATAAAACCCACGCTATCGCAATCCCCACTCGGAAAACTCGTGGCCATCGGCAACCGATTCGACCAATCCATCCGAGGGCTTGAAAACATCATTCGCAAGTCCCCAACGCGGGGAGTACTACGAGGCTTCGACAACATCACGCTAATCTTCGAGATGTTCCAATCAAGCACCAACATTCGCTTGAGGTACAACCTCAAACTCCAACACAGAATGGTATTACTCCGATTGTATTAAGCTACAATCGAGTACATCAAAACCTCAAGGCTAATTGAAACGATCAACGAGCCTCTACAACCGAGCAAATGCCCATTCGTGATTCAATTTCGATCACGATGGCCGACATATAGTCGAAACGACCCTACAGGTCCCACATTAGTAGAGGGTGTTTCTCACGAAGCGAAACACTTGATGCAAAGATCACCCCGCCACTCGAGCTCACGATTTGTGACTCAGTCAGGAAAAACAACAACAACAACAACAACTCTAAAGACATCCTTCATTCCGAGGATTCTCAATCAATCAAAGGTAAGGGCCGATTAGGCCCCCAAAACCTCTCCAATACTTACCCAATTTAGGCAATAGAGATAGTCATCGCGACGGCGGAATAAATCCTCACACTGCACTATTTCGTGCTCAAATTCCAAGGCGAGTCAAGTCCGCGAGCCCAAGGTACCAAGTACCTCACAACTCCACACCCGTAAAGGCCAATCTATTTGTTGGCACGCAAAACCTTCTCGCAAGGTAGGGTGTTCAAAACGACACACCCGATCATCAGATCATCCTATAAGCATCGAAGAATGATCAATGCTAGAAATCCTCGGGTTGGTTCACTACACACTCGGTGTATCCTCGATCTCACGATCCCACACGTGGCATTCCACGCTCTTGGGTCAAAGCTCGGACTACCGTCCTGACCAAAACTCTGCTCTACCCGAAGGCAGCGGGCCGCTGTCACTCTGTCACGCCCCGGGGTCGGCAGGACCTTTCCCAAAGCATGCCCAGACCCGCCATATGTCAACACATATAAGGCGTCTAACTAAAAACAACGGAAATAAAAACATGCAATAGGCTAAAACTATGGATATCAGAGCAACATACAGCTAGCCCTATCAACAAGTAGAGAATAGGTAGACTAAAGCATAAAGAGACTAACAACATAAACAAAAGAACAAAAGGTTAATACAACACTGTCTCAAAATGTGGTGGTCTCTCTAAATACAGGAACAACTCACAACCTCTCAAAACAACATGAAATAGAGAAGTAACCACCTATCGAACTCCCTCTCTGAGTGCCGCTAACCCGAAGCAACACCCTTGCCGCGGTCCCTAACCTCCCCCGATGAGGAAGGCACTGAAAAGGAAACAGAAACAGGGGCGTGAGAACTATAATTTATAGTTCCCAGTGGGCAATTACTGACCTGCACCATTGCACCACTAGGCCCAAAAGAAAAAGAGAGTAAGAGCGCGATATAAATAAGCTTGCAATTAAAGCGTAAAAAATTGCTACCAAAACTATGTTTCAAAATTAGATGTTATAGTTTCCCGTTCCAACATATAAAATGAGATGTTTTATTATAACCAACAAGTATACTAAAATGTAATTAAAGCATTATCAAGTATACTATAACTCAAGTGAAGTCCACATAATCCAACTACTAAGTCCTATCTAGTAGTGATTGTCATTTAGTAAAGTTGAATGTCCAAGTTCAATTCTCTTTCACTAGGATTTACCATAGTAATCCAACTTGTGCCACCTAAGTACCGTGGTAGCCCAACATCCCCCGCAAGGAATGAGTCTGTCCCAACGGTCCCGTAGGTTTCTCAACACCGCACGCGCGAACGAATCGCGAAGGCCAACTCCGGAGTCCCGGCTTGTAGGGAGCGACCCTCACAAGCATGTGCGAAAGAGCACAAATGGCAACAAGTAAAGTCAAGTCTCAAGTCCAAACCTCATGTCTCAATATAGCAATAGTGACTAGCAACCCTACGGTACTAGTTCAAATATTCTCATGACACTAAATTCTCTATGTCAAGTTCATTCACGAGCCTAATGCCGCTTGATGACATTAGCTCACTATTCTACACTTTTGATGCCAAGCCAATGCCGCTTAATGACAAGGCTTTTCTCCTATGTCATGCATAGTTCTATGTTCTCAAACACATGCCCAATTTCCTCTTAAACACATAGTTTCAAGTTTACAAATAGAATGCTACAATGCTTCAGCTCTCACATGCATACGTCGCTACTATATAGAGCAAAATTGCGTTACACATAACATATGTATCTTAAGCATTCTAAAATTCACAAATAAATCAAATAGCATGAAAATGAACTAATTTCCGTTTAACCATAAACAAATAAGCACCAATGAGAATTTCTCATTGTGCTAGGTGAGGCCAAACCCACCGTCGCTCCAAGCGTCGCTCCGAACCGCTAACGAAGCTTCGATTCCTACTCCTAGTACCCTACAAAGTAGATCCTAGGAGTTACAACCTCAAGAGATAAGTCTTGAGTTCAAACTTTAAACATCTAGGTTAAAGTCAAGAAATACTCACCTAAATGTGCAACAATCCTCTTAGAAATTCCAAAAGGAAGCTAGATCCCTCCCAAGGCAACCTAAACAAAGGTTCTAAACCATTCAAAAGGAATCAAAAAGCCCCAAATCAAAAAGCCCCAAATAAAACCCTAATTCCCAAAATCTAGGGTTTCATCTATAGAGAAGCAACCAAACTCGAATCTAAAGGAAATGGAGAAGTTGCTTACCTCTTAGAAGCTCTAATCAAGGCTCTAGAGTCACCAAAGTTGAAGATCTTCCTTCAACTAGCTCCCAAAATCAAGCTCCTAGCTTCGACCATGGTGTAGGGAGCACCACAAGACAAAAGGGAGCAAAGAGGGTGATCAATTCACAAGAAATCACCCAAAATCCAAAAGATTGCAAAGGGGATAGAGAGGGAAACTCTCTTACCTTTCTCTCCCTTGTTCTCAGCACAAGAGAGGAGCCCTAAGGGCTGGGGTGCTATATTAGAAGCAACAAAATGCCAATAAGCCCCTACAGTTTCGGATTTTGCGCGGTATCTTGGTACAAGCCAAGTGCAGTGCGGTGCAGACCTGTAACGACCAAACCGAGGCTCGGGTTTGCCTCAGCCGTCCCATCCGCAGATCCCTGCAATCCATTATGTGCGTGTAGTAACAAGTATCTTTAGTCTTTTACTTTTTTCTGTCTGTACGAGACTCCCTAAAATCCAACTTTTTGAACTTTAGTGCTTGGGATTCATCCACTAACCTCGGTACACGTGCCATAGGTCGGAACACAGTCAACGACCCTCCAGAAAATCTGGAAAAACTCAGATCTCACATCCAACACTCGAACCTTGCCATTTGCAAAGTCCAGTGCGTCACACACTCACAGCTAACTGCGCCTGCCCAAAGGGCCCAGGCTCCGCAGTCTACAACTGGTCCAGGCACGAGTCGTCCCCGAGCACCATCCGGCAAACAGCCGATCCAGGGATGTAGCTAATGCAATCGTCGTGAGATCCAAAAAGCATAGCAAAAAGCTACCCACAACCCGCAAACTAACCGTCTCAGTCAAGGGCTAATCCTCGTCGCAAACAGCGAACTAACGTGATGCAATGTAACTCGGCAAATAGCCGATCAAGGGTAGGTGCAATGCACCGGCATCAACAATGCACACTCGAAAGCCATAGTACGAACCAAAACACGTAGTCACCACCTCGGCTGCCATCGCCTCCTCAGTTTGAGCCGTATACATGCGGCCGCTCGGGGCCTGTTGTGACTCCTCCGTCAGCCTCTAAACAGGTTGCCTCCCAGAGTGCGTCTGACTCGCACCCTAGGCCGTGGGCCTCTAGCCCAAATCCTTAGTCTAAGCCTTCTCAACGAGCACGCGGTTTACCACATCCTGGTAAGTCTGAAGATCGAAAGGTTGCGCCAACCGAAAGATCAACGGCCGAAGTCTTCGCTGTCTCGCACAACAACGGTCACCCTGTGGGAGCCGAGGGAACTCCCTCTCGTACTCGGCCACCGTTCGCTTCCCTTGGGGCATATCACACAGATACTGTTCCGACTTTTCCTTAACACTGTCAGTGAAGTGAAGCTTCAACAGGAGTTCCTTGAACCTCCTTCACGTAGCCGCCACAATATCAGCATTGGTGTTCTCCTGAATATCCAACCTCCAGCTACAAACCTCATCGCTCAGGTGATGAGCGGCAAGCCAAACTCTGCCTCTCTTCTCCACGAATGTGTCGTGGAATTAATTTCTCCACTTGCATCTACCACTTTCCTACGATCCAGTGGTCATCCATCTCTCCATCGAGGATCCTGGGATTACACCTCTTGAACTCGTTGGGCGATCCATGAGCCACTCTCGCTCTGCTCCCTCAACCATCACGGGAAAACCGCCCGTTGCAGTGATGGACTCTCCAGGCGTTTCATGCGTGCATCCTGCCTGCGTGCCGCATTTGCCTATCGTTGAGCCGGTGTCGCCTGCTGAGCCGCCAAACCAGTGAGAGCCGCAAGAAGGCACCTCACTCACGGACCTCGTTGGATCCAGGGGTAGTGGACATCTCCACTTCCCCAAACGTTGTTGCGTCATCCGCTCCAACAAACTTAGTGCGGGTCGTCAACAAGACGCCACAACATCATTAAAGCGCAAGTTAATAAAACCCACGCTATCGCACTCCCCCCTCAGGAACCCAAATCATGCGAAAGTAAAGAAGTGTGCTTCACAACTAACTCCCGATGTTACGTTGTCGGCCGCCAACGTAACCCTCCGCGAAGCTAGAAGCTATACACCTCGATCAAACTCCAACTTTTTAGAGTTATAGTAAAACCCAATCAGGTACTTTCGCTCACATGTCAAATAGACCTCGTCTCTCGCGAGCCTATTTCCTATAGTCCAACCAGCCTAAGGTTTGCTAGGTCCTCTAAGACGTCACCCTAGTCTCTGATACCAAATAAATCTGTCACGCCCCGAGGTCGGCAGGACCTTCCCCAAAGCGTGCCCAGACCCGCCATATGCCAACACATACAAGGCGTCTAAATAAAAACAGCGGAATTAAAACAATAATAGGCTACAACTAAGAATATCAGAGCCACATACAGCTATCCCTATCAGCAAGTAGGATCAATAAACAGGTAGGAAGGAAAGAGAGTACTAAAACTACCACAAGTAAAAGTAAATACAACAGTATAGCTCTAGGTACAAAAGGGTAGCCTCTACCAAAATACAGGTACACACACTCATCCTCTCCAACTAAAACAAAAGGAGAGATGAACCACCTAGCGAGACTCCCCGCCGCTAGCCGAAGCGACACCCTTACCGCGATCCCTGGCCTCCCCCGCTGAAGGCGCTGAAACACGTCAGAAAACAGAGGGCGTGAGAACTATAAAAATATAGTTCCCCGTGGGCAGTGCGGCACACGGATGCTCCACTAGGCCCATCAGGAGTAATATTGCAGAAGTAAATAACTGTAAATAAAGCATAACTGAAATGCTAAATAATTAACCCAAGGTAAATGTGTTACACGCTTTATTCTACCGGAAGTGTCAACTTAAACAAGTACTTTCAAATAAGCTCTCAGGTATACTATAAAGGAGATGTTAACCTATCAAGTATACTACATGTGTCCAATACTATGCCACAATGTATCCGAGTATCCAACTACTAAGACTTATCTAGTAGTGATGTCAACTTTCTATTACATGTCACAGTTCCATTCTCTCTCTCTAGGATTTACCCATAGTAATCCAACCTGTGCCACTTAAGTACCGTGGTAGCCCGACATCCCTCGCAAGGAATGTGTCTATCCCAAACGGTCCCGTAGGTTTCTCAACTGTGCCACCTAAGTACCGTGGTAGCCCGACATCCCTCGCAAGGAATGTGTCTGTCCCAACGGTCCCGTAGGTTTCTCAACACCGCACGCGCGAACGAATCGCAAAGGCCAACTCCGGAGTGCCGGCTTGTAGGGAGCGACCCTCACAAGCATGTGCGAAGAGCACAAATGGCAACAAGCACAATCCAAGTCTCAAGTGTCCAAAACCTCATGTCACTCTCAAGGCAAATGTCACTAGTAACCCTAAGGTCTAGTACAATAGTTCACATGACACTAGAATTTCTATGTCAAAGTTCAAATCCGAGCCTAATGCCGCTTGATGACATTAGCTCACTAGTTCTCAAACCGATGCCAAGTCTAATGCCGCTTAATGACATTAGCTTTTCTCCTATGTTATACATAGATCTAAGTTCAAGTTCACTTGTTCTCATGTCATTATCACTATAACCAACATGCTCTCAAAGCCACAAGTAGAATGCAACACTATGCCTAAGTCCACAAGCCACTCTCTACTATATTGAGGTCAAAATTTCATTACACATAAGGCATATGTTTTAAGTATTCTAAAATTCAACAACGATGCAACTAACATGAAAACACATAATTTTCTATTTTTCGGTACTCAATTAATTCCAATGAGAATTTTCATTGAATATGGAGGTCAAACCCATCAATGATCATCCCACGCTCCGGGTCGCCAACCCCGACACTTTTCAGACTCCTTGTACCCTAGAAAGGTCACACAAGAAGTTTCAAAGTCAACTGGCATGCCCACGACTCAAACTGCGAAGATCAAAACTAGAGAACTAGAAAAAACTCACCTATGAGTGAAATCCCTCTCGAGGCTTCAAATGGAAGCTAGATCCCTTCTAAGGCACCCTAATCAAAGATTCTAAATCAACTAATTAGGTTCAAAAGCCCTAGAAATTACCCAACATAAAACTCACATAGAAAGGGTAAAACTCACCTCTAAGGTAGCAATCCCTCTAGAGATCCCAAAAGCAAGCTAGAGTCTCCTCAAACCAACCTAAAGGAAGGTTCTAACCTCATCAATTAAGCTCTAGATGCACCAAATCAAAAAGCCCCAAAAACAAACCCTAATATCAACATCTAGGGTTTCACCTATAAAGAAGCAACCAAAACTCAAACTAGAGGAAATAGAGAAGTTGCTTACCTTCTAGAAGCTCTAATCAAGGTTCAAAACCCACCAAGGTTGAAGATCTCTCCTTCAACAAGCTTCAAATCCAAGCTCTCAAGCTCCTCTAATGGTGGAAGTAGCTCCAACACACAAAAGAGAGCAAAAGGAATGAGTTTAACCCTCAAAACCCAACCAAAACCCTAGAAATGCAAGGGAGTAGAGAGAGAAGCTCCTCCTACCTCATTGCTGCAGTGGGGGTGCTCAAAAGAAGCCCTAGGGTGTCGGGGTGAGGTTATAGAAGCAACAAAATGCTAAAACACCCCTGAGTTCGCACGTGCGTTACGTGCCGGTTTGTCGGTACAAACCAAGTTTGTCTTAGGTATAAACCACTGAAACGACCAACCCGAGCCTCGGGTTAGCCGATCCAGGACCTCTATACCGGTATAAATCTCGGCTTGTACCGGTATAGCCATCATGGCTGTACCGGTATAGCAACAATTTTGTACCGGTACAAGAGCTCTGAAACTCATCCCGAGAGCAACCTAAAATCCAGATTTTTGGACTTTAGTGCCTGGAATTCATCCACTAACCTCGGTACTCGTGCTATAGGTCGGAACACAGTCAACGACCCTCCAGAAAATCTGGAAAAGCTCAGATCTCACATCCAACACTCGAACCTTGCTATTTGCAAATGTTCAGTGCGTCACATGTAGTATACTTGATAGGTCAACATTTCCATTATAGTATACTCAAGAGATTAATAAAAAGTACTTGTTTAAAGTTGACATTTCGGGTTGAATAAAGCATGTACTATATTTATTTTTGGTTAATTATTTAGCATTTACAATTATGCTTTATTTACAGTTATTTACTTCAGTACTTGGACTTTTACTTCTTTTGGGCCTAGTGGTGCAACCTGTGCAGGTCAGTAATTGCCCACTGGGAACTATATTTTTATAGTTCTCACGCCCTCTGTTTTCTGACGTGTTTCAGCGCCTTTAGCGGGGAAGGCCAGGGATCGCGGCAAGGGTGTCGTTTCGGACTAACGACGAGGAGTCTCGCTAGGTGGTTCATCTCTCCTTTGTTTTTGTTGGAGAGGATGAGTGTGTGTACCTTTTGGTAGAGGCTACCCCTTTGTACCTAGAACTACACTACTGGTTTACTCTGTTGTATTTACTTTTTACTTGTAGCGGTTATAGTACTCTCTTTCTTTCTTACCTGTCTTTTGATCCTACTTGCTGATAGGGATAGCTGTATGTGGCTCTGATATTCTTAGTTGTAGCCTATTATTGTTTTAATTCCGCTGGTTTTATTTACACGCCTTGTATGTGTTGGCATATGGCAGGTCTGGGCATGCTTTGGGGAAGGTCCTGCCGACCCCGGGGCGTGACAGATTCTCTTCTATAAACATGGTCAAGAACCACAACCCACTCACATCCTCAATCTACTAAGGTCATTCCCTTAGTCTCGACTTGATGCCTCAAGTAAACTCTTCATAAGCCTACGCCGAGAGCTTATCTTCGATAGAGGGTCTCATAGCACTAACTGCTCTAGCGCTCAACAGAACCATTCGAAATTCTTCTCTACAATACTTTCCTTAGCATCGGATACCCTAGGTATCCTAGTCGCTGGGCTCAACTCAAGTGATAGAGAGGGTTCCAATTACAATTTAGTGATAGCTCCCTATGACTATCAACCAGAACGTCAATTTCCAACTACTCTTCCACGTAGTCTCCATTGTAAGGAACTTAATTCCATACGCAACATCCGAACAAGGGAAAATCAGCAACTTGGTACTTTTCCTCATGAATTTTCCCAACAACTCGATCCAACAGTGAGAGTTCACACTCCGCTCACCTCAGTCTGCTTCCGCAGTTGATCCTTGCAGATCTTCATCGGGATACCCATGGCCATCTGTGACCGGTTCCGCCAATCCATCTAGAGGGCTTGGAATTATCATTCCGCAAGTCCCTAACGTTGGTGAAGTACTATAGGCTTCGGCAACGTCACGCTAATCGTCGTGATGTCCAAAACAAGTATCAACATTCGCTTGAGGTATAACCTCAAACTCCAACACAAAATGGTATTACTCCGATTGCATTACTCTTCAATCGAGTACACCAATATCTCAAGGCTAATTGAAACGATCAACAAGCCACTACAACAAAGCAAATGCCCATTCGTGATTCAATTTAGATCACGATGGCCGACATACAGTCGAAACGACCCTACAGGTCTCACCTCAATAGAGGGTGTTCTCATGAAGCGTAACCCTAGATGCCAAGATCTCCCCGTCACTCGAGCTCACGATTCGTGACCCCGTCAGGAGAACAACGACAACTCTAAAGATATCCTTCATTACGAGGATTCTCGATCAACCGAAGGTAATGGCCAGTTAGGCCTCAAATCCTCTCCAATACTTATCCAGATTTAGGTAAGGGAGGTAGTCATCGCAACCAGTGGAATAAATCCTCAACCTGCACTATTTCGTGCTCAAAATCCCTAGGCGAGTTAAAAACAGCTCGTAAGACCCAAGGTTCAAGGTACCTCACACACTCTACACCAAGAGGGCCAATCCATTTGTTGGCACGCGAAACCTTCTCGCAAGGTAGGGTGTTCGAAACGACACACCCGATCATCTGATTATCCTATGAGCATCGAAAAATGATCAATGCTAGAAATCCTCGGGTTGGTTCACTACACACTCGGTGTACCCTCGATCTCACGATCCCACACGTGGCATTCCACGCTCTTGGGTCAAAACTCGGACTGCCGTCCTGACCAAAACTCTGCCCTGCAGAAGATCTTGGGACGCTGTTACTCACGGCTAAGCTGCGCTTTGCCAAGGGGCCAGACTCTGCGATCTACAACTAGTCCGGGCACGGGTCGTCCCCAGTACCACCGGCAACGGTAGATCCAGGGATGCAACTAATGCAATCGTCGTGAGATCCATAAGGCATAGCAAAAAGCTACCCACAACCCGCAAACTAACCACCTCAGTCAAGGGCTAAACCTCATCGCAAACAGCGAACTAATGTGATGCAATGCAACTCGGCAAATAGCCGATCAACGGATAGGTGCCACGCACCGGCGTCAAACAATGCATACTCGAATGCCCTAGCACGAATCAAAACACATAGCCACCAACTCGGCTGCCGTCGCCTCCTCAGTCTGAGCCGTATACACGCGGCCGCTCGGGGCCTGTTGTGACTCCTCCGTCTGCCACTAACCAGGTGGCCTCCCAGAGTGCGTCTGACTCGCACCCTCAGCCGTGGGCCTCTAGTCCACTTTCTTTGGGGCATACCACACAGATACTTGGGACGCACTGAACTTGTGCAAATAGCAAGGTTCGAGTGTGGATGTGAGATCTGAGCTTTTCAGTTTTACGGAGGGTCGTTGCGTGTTCGGAGCCCATGGCACGAGTCTAGAGGTTCGTGGATGATTTCCAAGCACTAAAGTCCAAAAAGTGGATTTTAGGTTGCTCTCGGGTTGGAATTTTATGCCTTTGTACCGGTACAAAATGGTGTCTATCTGGGTACAAAATGATGGCTATCTTGGTACAAGCGAGATTTATCTGTATAGATGAGCGGTGGGCAAACTCGAGGCTCGGGTTTCTTTGTTTCGCGAGGTTTATCTGGTACAAACTTGATTTGTCTGGTACAAATTGTGATTTTCAAAAATCCGAAAGTGCAGGGACTAGATGGCATTTTGTTGCTTCTATTTGAGCCCCCCAGCCCCCTAGGGCTTCTTTTGAGCCTTCCCACTGCAGCAAGAGAGGTAGGAGAGTTTCTCTCACTAAACTCTTGGGTTTCTTTGATTTAGTGGTGGATTTCAAAGGGATTGATCTCTCTTTTCTTCTCCTTTTGTCTCCTAGAGCCATTTCCTTCTTGGTAGAGGCTTTGAGCTTGGTGTTGGGAGCTTGAAGGAGGAGAGAACTCCAAGATTGGTGGGCTTTGATCTTGTTTTAGAGCTTCTACGAGGTTTGTATTACTTCTAAAGCATCTAGTTTATGCTTTTGTTGCTTGCTAGTAGTTGAAACCCTAGAATGTGGATATTAGGGTTTGTTTTGGGGTTTTCTTTCTAAGGCTTTTAGAACCTAATTGATGAGTTTAGAACCTCTATTTAGGTTGCCTTGGAAGAGATCTAATCTCCATTTGTGGATTGGAGAAGGATTCTTGCACAAGGTGAGTTTAACCCTTCTCTATGTGATTTTTTATGTTGGATAAATTCTAGGGCTTTTGAACCTAATTAGTTGGTTTAGAATCTTTGATTAGGGTGCCTCAGAGGGGATCTAGCTTCCATTCGAAGCTTTGTGAGGGATATCACTCGTTGGTGAGTTTTTCCCTGTTCTTTAGATATGATACTCGCAGTTTGAGTCGTGGGCTCGCAAGTTGACTTTGAAACTTCTTGTGTGACCTTTCTAGGGTGCAAGGAGTCTGAAAAGTGTCAGGGTTGGAGACCCGGAGCGTGCGAGGTTCATTGGTGGGTTTGGCCTCACTTATGCAAATGGGAAAAATATTCTCATTGGAGTATTGTTAATTAGAAAGCTCTTCATTTCCATATTGTATGAATTATTTATGAATTTTAGAGCGCTTAAAACATATGCCTTATGTACAATGCATTTTGGAACTCTATGTAGTAGAGACTAGCTATGTTGACAATGTATGTAGTAGCATTTTATTTGTAATATGGGAACATGTTGTATTTGATAAAATAAACAAGTAATAGAGTATTATGGGACTTAGAAACTATGCATGACATAGGAGAAAAGCTAATGTCATCAAGCGGCATTAGACTTGGCATCTACTTGTAAAATAGTGAGCTAATGTCATCAAGCGGCATTAGGCTCGTGAATGAACTTGACATAGAGAATCTAGGGTCATGAGAATAATTGAACTAGACCTTTGGGGTTGCTAGTACTAGTACCATGTTGAGACATGAGGTTTGGACTTGAGACTTGACTATACTTGTTGCCATTTGTGCTCTTTCGCACATGCTTGTGAGGGTCGCTCCCTACAAGCCGGCACTCCGGAGTTGGCCTTTGCGATTCGTTCGTGCGTGCGGTGTTGAGAAACCTACGGGACCGTTGGGACAGACACATTCCTTGCGAGGATGTCGGGCTACCACGGTACTTAGGTGGCACAAGTTGGGTTACTATGGGTAAATCCTAGAGAAAGAGAATTAACTTGGGCATTCAACATTACTATTGACAATCACTACTAGATAGGACTTAGTAGTTGGATTATGTGGATTATGCTCGAATATATAGTATACTTGATAATGCGTTAATTACATTTTAGTATACTTGTTGGTTAATGTAAAACATATCATGCTTATATATTGGAATTTGGTTATAGCAGCATTTCCTTAAGCTTTATTTACAAGTTTATTAATATCGCTTACTTGCTCTTTTCTTGGGCTTGGGCCTAGTGGTGCAATTGGTGCAGGTCAGTAATTGCCCACTGGGAACTATAAATTATAGTTCTCACGCCCTCTGTTTCCGTTTACTTTCAGTGCCTTCTGCATCGGGGGAGGCTCGGGACCGTGGCAAGAGTATTGCCTCGGGCTAGCGACTGTTGGAGAGGACGCGTGCATAGGTGGTCTACCATTTCTCTTGTTTTATTTTGTGTGAGAGATGGAGAGTTGTACCCTATATAGACCACCACCTTTGTGTATTTTGAGGAGGATACTATTAGCATTGTTTTATTTATGCTTCCTGTTACACTTGATATAGTTTCTTTATTTCTCTCTACTTGTTCTTTAGCATTAGTTGTTGTGGCTCTGATATTCTAGTTATAGCCTTTTGTTGTTTAAATTCCGCTGTTTTTATTTAGACGCCTTGTATGTGTTGGCATATGGCGGGTCTGGGCACGCTTTGGGGAAGGTCCTGCCGACCCCGGGGCGTGACAATACTGTTCCGACTTTTCCTTAACACTGTCAGGGAAGTAAAGCTTCAACAGGAGTTTCTTGAACCTCTTCCAAGTAACCGCCACAGTGACAGCATTGATGTCATCCTGAATGTCCAACCACCAGCTACAAACCTCATCGCTCAGGTGATGAGCGGCAAGCCAAACTCTGCCTCTCTCCTCCACGAATGTGTCGCGGAATTAGTTTCTCCACCTGCATCGACCACTTCCCTACGATCCAGTGGTCGTCCTTCTCTCCATCGAGGATCCTGGGGTTACACCTCTCGAACTCGTTGGGCGATCCATGAGCCACTCTCGCTCTGCTCCCTCAACCTTCACGGGGAAAACCGCCGGTTGCAGTAAGGGCCTCTCCAGGTACTTCATTCACGCAACATGCATGCGTGCTGCATTGGTCTGCTGCTGAGCCGCCGTCGCCTGCTGAGTCGCCAAACCAGTGAGAGCCGCAGGTAGGCACCTCACTCACGGACCTCGTTGGATCGGGGGGTAGTGGACATCGCCACTTCCTCAAACGTTGTCGCGTCATCCGTTCCAACAAGCTTAGAGCGGGTCGTCGACAAGACACCACAACATCATTAAAGCGCAAGTTAATAAAACCCACGCTATCGCAACCCCACTCAACAATACCCAAATCATGCGAAAGTAATGAAGTGTGCTTCACAACTAACTCCCGATGTTACGTTGTCGGCCGCCAACATAACCCTCCGCGAAGCCAGAAGTTATTCACTTCGATCCAACTCTAACTTTATAGAGTTATCATAAAACCCAATCTGGTACTTTCGCTCATAAGTCAAATAGACCCCGTCTCTCACGAGCCTGTTTCCTATAGTCCAACCAGCCTAAGGTTTACTAGGTCCACTAAGACTTTACCCTAGGCTCTGATACCAAAATTAATCTGTCACGCCCTGGGACCGGCAGGGCCTTTCCCGTAGCGTGTCCAGACCCGCCATATGTCAACACATATAAGGCGTCTACCAAAACAGCGGAAATAAACAACAATAGGCTACCACTAAGAATATCAGAGCCACAAACAACTAGTTCTATCAACAAGTAGGAAGGATAATAAACTGAACAGTAAGGAAGAAGCAAAGAGGTTACACAACAACTATCTCAAATATCACAATATGTGGTGGTCTCTATACAAGGTACAACACTCCCAAAACCTCCCCAAAGGTAGAAATAAAGAGAGGTAGACCACCTATCCACGATCTCTCGCGCAAAAGCCGTTATCCCGAGGCAACCCCTTGCCGCGGTCCCTAGCCTGGTCCCTAGCCTCCCCCGATGCAGAAGGCGCTGAAACAAGTCAGAAAACAGAGGGCGTGAGAACTATAGATTTATAGTTCCCAGTGGGCAATTGCTGACCTCAGCTGCTTGCACCACTAGGCCCAAAATGAATAAATAAACGGGTAATATATATATATAAGCGAAATAAACGACATGTAAATAAACATGTAAGCTACTGAACATGATATCTCAACTTAGCATGACTTTGCATAAGTAAGCTGTTCTAAGCATGAATAGAGAGCATGAACAGCTAGTCCAAAGTCCGCAATGTAATAGTAAAGTGTTAAGGTTTACTATTCTAGTCCAAGTCCACAAAGTAATAGTAAAGTGTTAAAGTTTACTATTCTAGTCCAAGTCCACAATGTAATAGTAAAGTGTTAAGGTTTACTATTCTAGTCCAAGTCCACAAAGTAATAGTAAAGTGTTAAGGTTTACTATTCTAGTCCAATCATATGCCAAGACTAGTGCCGCTTTATGACACTAGCTTTCCTCCTATGTCAAGCATAGTTCTAAGTCCATAATTGTATGACAATTACACTACAACAATGCATTCCCAAGTTCCAACTAGAGTGCTAACAATTACATAGTCTCGTAAACATGCATCTCTACTTTATAGAGGAAATTTACATTATACATAACACATATGTTTTAAGCACTCTAAAATTCAATAATAATATACACAACATGAAATTGCATGAATTTCTAATTAACCACAAACACATAAGCACCAATGAGAATTTCTCATTGTGGTAGGTGAGGCCAAACCCACCGTCGCTCCAAGCGTCGCTCCGAACCGCTAACGAAGCTTCGATTCCTACTCCTAGCACCCTACAAAGTAAATTCTAGGAGTTACAACCTCTAAAGTTGAACCATGAGTTCAATCTTTAAGCTTCTATACTAGAGAGCAAGAAAACTCACCTCAAGTGTAGAAATCCCACTCCAATCCTCAAATGGAGGTTAGATCCATCCCAAGGCAACCTAAACAAAGGTTCTAAACCCATCAATTAGGTTCCAAAAGCCCTAGATCAAAAATTCCCTAATCAAACCCTACATCCTCAATTCTAGGGTTTCCTAAAAAAGAAAGCATCAAAATCCAAATCTAGAGGAAAGGATTAGTTGCTTACCTTCGAAGAGCTCCAAATCAATAATCAAAACCTTCTAAGAGTGATGATTATCCTCCAAACAAACTCTAAGCCCAAGCTCCAAGCTCCACTAATGGCGGAGAAGCCTCCAACAAGCAAAAGAGAGCAAAAGAGGGGATCAATCCACCCAAAAACCAAGCAAAAGGGAGAGAGATCAAAATAGGAGAAGAGAAGGGCTTCTCACCTTGTCCTCCCGTGATTCCCAGCTCAAAAGACCAGCAAAGGGGCGTGGGGTGAGGTTATAGAAGTGCTACAATGCAAAAACACCCCTGCAGTTCGCGCAGTTCGAAAACTGCCAGGCTGTACCGGTACAGATCCCACTTGTACCGGTACAGGTCCTACGAAACAGCCAAACCCGAGGCTCGGGTTGGCGACCATCAGCTCTCCCATACCGGTACAAAATCCCCCCCTGTACCGGTATAGCCATCATTGTCATGCAACAATTCTGTAACAATTCTTGCACACCAGTGCTCGCGACCGACGACCTAAAATCCAACTTTTTGGACTTTAGTGCTTGGAATTCATCCACTAACCTCGGTACACGTGCCATAGGTCGGAACACAGTCGACGACCCTCCAGAAAATCTGGAAAAGCTCGGATCTCACATCCCACACTCGAACCTTGCTATTTGCGAAAGTTCGGTGCGTCACAATTATATATATAATATTATTAAAAATTATTAATTTATATTTAAAAATATAATATTACTTTTGAATTTTGTTTTGTATTTTGATTGATATTTTTAATTTTTATAATTAATATTGTTAATTATATATATAATATTATTAAAAATTATTATTTTATATTTTATAAAATATTAATAATATTATAATTTTATAAAAAAATATTAGTTGGCGGTTCGGATTCGTGGCACCGGTAGAAGGTGGGTTACGAGATGGGATGGATTATCGGATATATTTTTAGCTCACTAGGGATTCCGAGTGGGAGGCAAGGCAGGATTTTACTAGTCGGGCGAGGGAAGCGGGCGGGGCGAGAGTGCCGCCGTTTGCATCTCTATCCACTCCTTTGGCATCAAAATTAGGGGCCGTTTGAAGTAGGCTCTCTGTCACGCCCCGGGATTATTTTTATATTGTAAAATACAGCGGAATTTTTTTTTTGAAAACCTGACCCCAAGGTATGCCAGATCCGCCACAAATACAGGGCGTCCACTGTACACACGGAGAGAGTCTCCCCTGTATTTGCACGGCGTCGCACAAGTACAGAGTGTAATAAACAACCAGAAACAACCACACATGTGAACATACAACATTCAACAGTTATATCTATTCACATACACCATTCACCACAGGTTCATATTTGAGATATATAAAAACTGATAAAATCACAAGAAAACCTTTTGAAAGCTGTTTCCTACACGAAAACCTTTTCTTTTCAAATCATGCTACCACGAGGGGTAAAAATCATTTTCCTTTCCTGAAAATCCATAATACTTTATTACATTCCAAAACCAAATGAAACTCCAATATTCATAAGTAAAAACAAAAACTGAACCATAATAGTATCTAGACCATGTAAGTAGACTGAGTAAGGAAATAACCGACAAGGGACGGAGCTATATCGCACTCTAGACACGCTCCTCACCAGCTGTCCCACTAGGACCTACTATATCACCTGAAAAAGAAGGCGGGGGGTGAGAACATGTAAACATGTCTCCCCTCCCAGTGGGTACCCCAAACTGACGTGGGCGAGGGGTACTCACTAGTCACGGAGATAAACAAAAAGTAGAGATGATAGTAGTACAGTAGCTAAGATACACAAGTAAGGAGATGTATAAGTATGAACCACTACAGCTACTGTATGTATGCGTCAATAGGACGACAAGCTCAAAAGTACCCAATCTGAACTAATGCTCTATTGGTCAGCACCGCAGACCTCAAGCCAGTGCCCCTGCTACTTTCCAATGCATATAACCCTAGCCTAAAGCTCCCAGGGCTCACGGGTCGGCTTCTGCAACCACTTTTCGGAAAAGAACACCTCTTGCGGTGGATCGGGCCGGTGTTCGTGAAATGCGACGAGTATCGAGCGATCAATGTAGATATGGTCAAAGATCATCCATCGGCAACTAGCCGACAATCCTGCCCCCCAGGGCCCATCGACCACATAGGTCGTCCAGTGCGCTACCCGACCAACCAGGTCCCGGGTAGAAGATAGGAACTCAACCAACCAAGTCACAAGTATAGGATGTGCAAATCGACCAACCAAGTCACAAGTATAGGATATGCAACTCGACCAACCAGGTCACCGAAATAGAATATGCAACTCGTTCAACCAGGTCCGAAGTATAGAATGCAACTCGACCAACCAGGTCCCAAGTATAGAAAGCAACTCGACCAACTAGGTCACCGAAGTAGAATATGCAACTCGACCAACTAGGTCCCAAGTATAGAATACAACTCGACCAACCAGGTCCCAAGTATAGAAAGTACTGATAAATCTACTCTACTCCTACATATGATACTGGTATGGAAACAACTGAGTAGAGTAAAGATTAAATACGGGTGCAAGGCTCAATATGTAAATGGTAAGCAATATAAACGATGAGGTGGAAGGAACGTCACCAAGCTTGCACCATCTGCAGCAACTGTGATACCCACGTAAAGCGTCGCGTCATGCTCCTAAAGAAGAGGTATTAACTGGACCTAAGGAGGTTCACCAGGTTAGTGTCTAATCCACAAATAATAAACACCGAACACATAACTCCACAATTAAACCCACGGGAATCGGTTTTCCCAAACCGATTGCCGAAACATCCGGAAGTTCCGGAAACCGTACCGGAACTCCGTCGGGACCTACTGAGTATCCCGAAACTTCCCGGATCATAGTATGAGTCTCCCACTGCCACTAATTGTCAATTTTAGTGCAACCTGGCAGCGGCGGTGCTATCGCACCACGAAACGATCGATGTTGAACAACCGTTCCGATCTGAGTTCCCGGAAGCGTCAAATTTGACACCGGAACCCACTGTCGCTCACCCGTTGTTTTCGAACCCTCAAAACGACGTGGGTGACCAGCCAACAAGGCTCAGCGACATCGCAAATACCTACTAAGAGTCGTCGGAAGAAATCCGAACCGTAAATGCGTTTCCGTCGGTGGATTTTGCCGAAAAAATGCTCCGGAAATCGCTTTTCGATTTCCGTAAAGGCTTGGGGCCCTGGAAGATCAATCCAGAGGTTACCCATGGCATGTACACGCTGCCTACAGCGACCACAAAAATCAAAATTGCATAAAAGTCCCTGTCGTTACATAAAATCGCATTATTTCATGCGATTTTACGGCTTTTATGGACCGTGCACGCAAACCAGTGCTCAATAAATTGTGTGATCACACTCGCTGGAAGATTTTGACATGCCGAAGACCGTGCTCACCTTTCGGAGCACTGTCGGCCTTCGTAGCACGCGCACGAGCGACGTGAAATCTGCGAAATATCGCGCACAGCGCGTAAAGTACGACTATACCGCTAGTCGGAGCATCGAAATCCTGAACGGAGGTGAGCATCGCATTCAGCACGAAATCTCGATGATCGTACTCACCTCACAAGGTCAAAAGACCCATCGGATCATCGGAATGATGATCCGAAACCCTAAACAATGTACTTTAGCAAAAACTCATGGCTTACCTGACCAGGGAGCTAGGTCAGACCGCCGGCGGCCATGCGGCCGGTCGGTCGTCGGTGGTGGGTGCGGAAGGTCGGGGATGCCCGTGGCACCCACCGGTGGCGGAGGACGGCCGGTGGTGTGGCGGCGGCGATCCAAACCGAGCACCGCTCTCGGGTTAGGGGCTTCCGGCGGCGCGGCGGCGGAGAAGGTCGGGACGACAATGGTCGGCGCGGGGGTCCGAGGGGATGGTGATGCTCTCCTCCTTGGGCGCGGCGGCGCTCGTGGCCGAGGTGGCTCGGCCTCGGTTTGCGCAAGCTCCGGGCGGCAAGCCGAGCGGCGGCGCGGCGGCGTGCAGTGACGGCGGGGAGGCACGCCGGAGGTCGTCTTACACCGGGGAAGGGCGGCGCGACTGTTCTAGCTTGGCGGCGGCGCGTTGATCTAGGTCTTCTCCGTGCTCGGCCTAGGACGACCAGGCTTGGCCGCAAGTGGCTTCTGCGGCTCCGGCGACACACGGCGACGGCGGGGATGGCCGGAGGAGGAAGCCTGGGGTTGGATCGGGCCAAGGGAAACTAGATCCAACCCTTTACCGCTTCTCTGTGCTCCACAGCAATAGGAGATGAAAGATGGAGGAAGATGGAGATAGAGGGAGAGCTCGGGGAGGCTTTTTCGGTGGCCGGAGCTCCTCGCCGGTCACCAGGGCATGCGCACGAGATGGCAGAGAAGTGGCTGGAGGCGGTTAGGGTTTTGGGAAGGTGAGGGGGCTTCTATGATTAGGGTTTCTTAGATGAAACCCTATATCATACTTACATACACAATTGCACTTATGCAATTTAACCCTACACACCCCATTTTTCTATGATCCACTCCCTGCCAGCAGATGCAACATGCGTGTATGTCCCTCACCGTTCGAA
Organism: Aechmea fasciata; assembly: GCA_025177825.1. NCBI lineage: Eukaryota > Viridiplantae > Streptophyta > Magnoliopsida > Poales > Bromeliaceae > Aechmea > Aechmea fasciata. Next base: position 13,627,019 of record CM045931.1, on the reverse strand, counting down.
ATCTCGCAATTCGGCGCATAAAATATTATGTTTCTTCGCAATTCGCCGTTTTGCGCTTTTGACCCCTCTGCGTTCTTTTCGCGATTCCCGCAGATCCGTCCTTCGGATTTCCGATCGGATTGTACCAGCGCGTTCAGTACGACGGGAACATCGAATCTAGAATTTTGTTTCGCTCGATTTGGTCTCCGATTCACGAAGAACCAATCTCCCTTTATTTCCTCAATAATTCCCAATTATTTAGTTATATATGTATAACCATTCAAAACCTTTTTTCTCGACAACCGTGCATCAGAATCCAATTCCGTCAGTGCCATTGGATTCGAAATAGTCGAGCCGTTCGAAACGAGCTATTGAAGTCCTATATTCGAAGTTCGGTACGCACCAGGACCCTTCTCTACTCCGCGACTCGCCGAAAATCCAGAGTTACTATTCACTTTAAGTCAGAAGTCCGGTTCGCATAACTTTTCCGTTTTACTCATTTTCACCCGAAATTTGACGAGTGCATTTGTAATTAAATTACTGTAACGACCCAGCCCACTAGCAATAATAACTCGTTGGGCCCAACCACCGGCCCAAAATGCTTAAGCACAGTTATTATTACTAGTGTCTAAATCTCTTATAAACCCAATGACAAATCCATTCCCATCCGATGTGGGACTATTGGGGTGTCACAGACTCCCCCCGTTAAGGCCCTGACGTCCTCGTCAGTCCAATCACACACACAGCCTAAGATCACCAGGCTATGTGAGACTCGTCTCGCTAGCCCGTCATCCGAACTCGGCTCACCGAGACTCGCCACACATGTCTAGTGGTGAACCACTCGACATCAAATGTAACGAACCACTAGCAATAATAACTCGTTGGGCCCAACCACCGACTCAAAATGCATAAGCCCAGTTATTATTACTAGTGTCTAAGTCTCATATAAACCCAATGAGAAATCCATTCCCATCCGATGTGGGACTATTGGGGTGTCACAATTACACACAATAACATCGTCAACAAAAGGGTTTATTCAATATAAATAAAAATGTCAGTTATTACACTCTTAATTTCAAATTTTTTTTTTTAAAATTTTTAGTAGGTACTTTTTCATTTTATTCTTTATTTAAATTATTTTACTTAGTTTAAATATAAGTTAAAATAAAATTGATAGCGGTATTATTAGATCTGGCAAACCGGTAGGTTGGGTAACCCACAAACGAATTATTATACATGCAGCTTATTTGGGCATGGGTGAAATTTATTCGAAAAATTTTTGAATAGTCAATATCTTTACCAATGCCCGCCCCCGGGTGGGCAGGTGGGTATGTGGATTACCAATAAATTTTTTTTCTACTCTTATATTTTGTAAGCGAAAAACACAAAGTTTTAAAAGCGTAATATAACTCATTATTTAAAATATCATAATATACAATAAAAATATTTAAAGTCTTAAATAAAAAATATTTCGTAATATAAAAAATACGCAAAAAAAAATTAGGATTATGATTTTTAAAAATGGATAAACAAAAAAATATATTAATTAAGTAAATATATTTTTATAATTAAAAAATATATGTGTGGGCATCCGTAGATACCCGTCGGTTATCCAAATTGCCCACAACTTAATAAATTTCTATCTATTTTATTGCTAATTTTTTGAATTGAAAAAGTTGATATACATATCCATAAATTTATGAATAATCTGCGGCCACTCATAAATTTGAATTGATATTACCAGGCCTAGGTATTAGCTATTTATTATTAACTTTCTTAGTATTCTTTTTCAAAAAGTTAAAAAGGAAAAGGAAAAGTTAAGGGGACAGCAAATCTAGGAAGAGAACTATACTATTATTATGCCTACTACGGATGGGGTACTCGGGTTTTCCCTTTCTCTCTCCTTTAAAAAAAATAAAAAAAAATTAAAAAAAAAAATAAAAAAGAAGAAGAAGAAGACACTGCTCCGTTCTTTTCTCTTTTAATTATAATAGGAATTAGACATTTTAAAAAGTAAAGAGATATAATATCTCAGGCTATGTTTTGTTGAGGGATTAAGAATAAAATAAAGAGTTTATTTTATACTTATTCTTCAAACATAAAAAAATTTAGTGGAAACACTAATTTCCACCTTAACAAGTTATTGGAAAATAGTGCGTTAAGGGATGGAAACTAGTAGTCCCATCTCAAGGTGAAACAAACCAGGTAACCGAACTTGTTCCACCTGTGAAGAGAGAAAGAGAAAGGGAGAAAGAGAGAATTTTTAATTTATTTTAAAATTAAAAGTTCATAAGTTAATATTTTAAAATTTTTAAAATTACAAAATTAAATTTCATAAATTTTAATTTCTTAACTTATGAAATTTAAATTTTAAATTGTTTAATTTTAAAATTTCAAAATTTGATATTTTAAATTTTTTTATATTTAGAATTTGATATTTTGTATTTTTAAATTAAAATTTCATCTTAAATTTAAAGTTTAAAATTTAAAAATTTTTAAAAATGTAAATGTGAGATTTTAATTTAAAATTTAAAAATTTATATTTTAAATTCTAAAATATAAATATACAATATAAAAATTCAAATTCTAATATAAAGAAAGGGATAATATTATTATTTTTTATTTATAACTAACAACTTTAATTCTTATTCCATTTTACCTAATCAAACGCTATATTTTTTATTTCGAGAAATAACCTAATTTTTATCCAAACGCAAAACTGATTTAACCCCCGTTTATACCTCTATTTATTTCTATCTCAGAAATCATCACTTATTGCATATTTTCGAACCCAACAAGCCCTTAGAGTTATAGGAAATAATAAGTCATACTATAGCTTACACTTCGAGCCTTACAAAATATAAAACAATTTATTTTTTAATTATTAATTTTTATATAAAAATAAAAAAGGTCTCGATTGGTATTATACCTTTTTTTATTTTTTAAACAAAATTTCTATATGACATAAGCTTGGAATGAAATATAAAACAATTTATTTTTAATTATTAATTTTTATATAAAAATAAAAAAGGCCTCGATTGGTATTATACCTTTTTTTATTTTTTAAACAAAATTTCTATATGACATAAGCTTGGAATGGGATAATAGATTGCGTGCTTTGGTGCTCGCAATCTTTATGTATAAAATTTTTATTTAACAATAAAAAATTTTAAACACATTTTTTTATATAACTCTTTTTAGTTTTCCATCCATTTGATTAGAAACACCTTAGTATCTTTTAAAAAGAGTTAATTGCATAAAGATTCCTATAAATATAGTAATTTGCAAATATATTCATATAAGGTTCGAACTTTATATTTTGTTTCTATAAAAGTCATAATACTTTCAAATATGTCCATGCCTTTAAAATCTGCTAGAAAAAATTTAGTTAATCACATATTAAATACTTAACTCCGGTTAGTTTATAATATAATTTGACACTACTTCCTCTCTTATATTACATTATTGCAATTTTTTGAGGAAAGCATTTATAATAACAAAATTAATATTTTACTTATTTACTGTTAAAATATAAACAGTTATCTAACGGCAACAAACTAGAGTGATATATTTAAAAATATTAAAGCTTTGATTGAGACAATATATAAAAATTAGAATTTGTACGAATATATATTTGTAATTTATCATGTTTACGGGCACTTATATGTTTTAAACTTTCCAAAAAAATCATATTTTATAAAAAAATACAAATATTTTTTTTTAAAAAAAATAAAAATTTGATAAGTACAAATACTAGTATGGTTGGCAAAGAAAAAAAAAAAAAAAAAAAGTAAGAGAAGGGTGGGAAAAAGCAAACACGCAGGGACAGCAGAAACTTCCGGCGCATGATGCGAGCACGTGGTGCAGTAGCCGGCAGCGGAGATTGGGCCCCGCTTTGACCGGCCTCGGGAACCGGGAAGGCGGAGAGCACTTATATAATATATAATTATTTATTTTCGCCTCCACAGGCCACAGCAGCAGCAGCTGCGCCTCGGTACTCGGTAGCAACAACACTAGCTAGTGGGCGGCCGGTCATTCGGCGATCGACCGGCGAGTAGTAAAATAATAATAATAACTCGTACGTGCCAAAATCCAAGAATGCTGCCGCACCCAAAGATAACGCCGTGCAGCCTCCGACCCTACCTGCCAATCTTAATGACAGCACACGGTGATGTTAATTAATTACTATACTCACTAGCTATACTTGCATAAATACAGTACGAAAATCTCCCTACTTGCAAATTATATTTCCTTTAATAATGAATATCGCTTTCAAATCTACGATACATATTATTTTCCTTTCAAATAATTTTATAATTCTTATTTTTTGTAAATTATTTTTAAATTTATGGCCAATTTGAATAAAAAATTTATAAATTTTGAGTTTTTGCAAAACTATACCATATTTTACAATTTTGCAGATTCTGTCCGAATTTTCAACAAATTGGTTAAAATATTTTTATACATTTCTTTCTGTCTTATTTTTTCTTGCCGAAGAAGTTGGCGGAGGCGGAGGCGGAGGCAGAAACGGCCCCACCGCCTCTGCCTCTCACGCCCTCGCTCTCACCTGTGCATGCCCTGCCCTCCTCGCCTCCGGCCCCACCGAGGCCGCGTCGCGACCCTCCTTTTTTCTTTCCTCTCCGGCCCTCCTCCACCCGTCAAACTGCACTTTTAGCCCGCGAAAAGTCTGGATCCTCCAGCAGGGTATGGATCCTTAACTGTATTTTTAGACTGCGCAGGCAGGATCCCGGATCCTCCCTCAGAGTCTGGATCTCGAACCTTGATTTCAGAATATTCATAGCAAAGGTTCAGATCCTCCCTCAAGGTTCAGACTATGATGTTTGCCCCCCCACCCCCACCCCCCTTCCGAAAAGTCTGGATCCTCCAGCAGGGTATGGATCCTTAACTGTATTTTTAGACTGCGCAGGCAGATCCGGATCCTCCTCGTAGTCCTGGATCTCGAACCTTGATTTCAATATTCATAGCAAAGGTTCGGATCCTACCTCAAGGTTCGAGACTATGATGTTTTCCCCCCTCCCCCCCCTAATAATATCATCAAGGTTTGGCGCCCCCCCAACATCAAGGCACGGATCCTCCCTTAGGATCCGAATCCTGAGAATATGATGGCCCAAAATCATGATCGGCTGTTTGCCGAATTGCATGGCATCCCTTTGACACCTTTGTTACATCCAGGACGAGTTGTTATACCCGGTAACTCTTTGGATGTTTGAGAGTGTTGTTCTAGTTGTCCGGTACAGATTGAGGATTGGATCATGCCCGTGGACCTATTTGTGGTGCACAAACTCGGGGAGTTTGATATAGTTTTGGGCATGGATTGTTGACCAAGTACTCTGCCACGATCGATTGTGTGAATCGAGCGGTGACTTTTAGAGAGCCGGGGCAGGATGAGGTTGTGTTTCGAGGATGCCAGAACTCGCTGTTTGCGATGACGATTAGCTCCTCTTGAGCTAGGCAGTTGATTAGTAGAGGGTGCATAGCCTACTTGGCTAGTATTGCACTATGGGATGTTGAGGACAACCCTAGGATTGAGGATATCCCGGTGGTGCGTGAGTTCCAGGATGCGTTTTCAGCTGAGATACCAGGTATGCCACCTGATAGGGAGATTGCGTTTGTGGTAGATCTCATTCCTGGGACTACTCCAATCTCAAAAGCACCCTATAGGATGGCACCAGCAGAGTTGAAAGAGCTGAGGGCACAGTTACAAGACCTTTTGGATAAAGGTTTTGTGAGGCAAGTGTGTCACCTAGGAGAGCACCGGTATTCTTTGTGAAGAAGAAGGACGGATCACTTCGCTTATGTGTGGATTATCGTGAACTTAATAAAGTCACGATTAAGAATAAGTATCCGTTGCCGAGGATCGATGATCTGTTTGATCAGCTTCAGGGATCTAGTGTGTATTCCAAAATCGACTTACAGTCGGGATACCACCAGTTAAAAATCAAGCCTGAGGATGTGTCGAAAACGGCTTTTAGGACACGGTATGGACATTACGAGCTCACTGTGATGCCGTTTGGGCTTACTAATGCCCTGGCAGCTTTTATGGATTTGATGAACCGTGTCTTCAAGCCATACTTGGATAGATTCGTCGTGGTGTTTATCGACGATATTTTGGTTTATTCCTAGAGTGATGCTGATCACGAGGAACACTTGAGGCTGGTACTACAAGTGCTTCGGGAAAAGAAACTCTTTGCCAAGTTGAAGAAATGTGAGTTTTGGCTTAGAGAGGTGGCGTTTTTAGGCCATATGATTTCGAGATCAGGTATAGCCGTGGATCTTAGAAAAATTGAAGCCGTCAGGGATTGGCCAAAACCGACGAGTGTCACCGAGATACGGAGTTTTATCAATTTGGCCGGCTACTACCGGAGGTTTGTTGAGGGATTTGCTAAGTTATCTACTTTCCTCACGAGACTCATGCATAAAGGCACCAAGTTCATTTGGAATGATGCGTGCGAGAGATTATTCCAAGAGTTGAAGCAGGGATTGACTACCGCCCCAATCCTGACCTTGCCAGTTGCTGGAGTAGGGTATGTGATTTATAGTGATGCTTCATTTAATGGATTGGGTTGTGTCTTAATGCAGGATGGAAAGGTGATCGCGTATGCTTCTCGCCAGTTGAAGGATTATGAAAGAAATTATCCTACTCATGATTTGGAGTTGGCGACCGTAGTCTTTGCGTTGAAGCTATGGCGTCACTATCTTTATGGCGAGCGGTGTGAAGTATACACGGATCACAAGAGCTTAAAGTACTTGTTTATTCAGAAGGAGTTGAACTTAAGGCAGCGCAGATGGTTAGAGCTCCTCAAGGATTATGATTTGACGATACTTTACCACCCGGGCAAGGCTAACGTGGTGGCAGATGCGCTAAGTAGGAAATCGACGGAAAACTTAGCGATGAGATGGTTACTCAACCGCCGTTGATCGAGCAGATGAAACGGTTAGAGTTGGAGGTGGTGGCTCCTGACACACCTATGAGATTGATGACTCTGGTGGTGCAACCAACCTTATTGGGAAGAATTAAGAAAAAGTAAGCTCATGATATGGAACTGCAAAAAGTACGAGCTAAGATGGTTGATAGTTGCACCGGTGACTTTACAGTGGACGGTAATGACTTGATGCGATTCCGTGGGCGGGTTTGTGTACCGACAGAATCGACGCTTAAAGAGGAAATTCTTCTAGAAGCACACCGTTCGCCTTATTCTATACATCCAGGAGGCACCAAAATGTATAAGGACTTAAAGTTGCTATATTGGTGGCCCGGGATGAAAAAGGACGTTGGCGAGTTTGTAGCTCTTTGTCTAAGTTGCCAACAAGTGAAAGCTGAGCACCGAGTTCCAGCAGGGAAATTGCAGAGCTTACCGATTCTAGTGTGGAAGTGGGAGAAGATCACCAAGGATTTTGTGATGGGATTGCCTCGCTCTCAAGCCGGGCATGATGCTATATGGGTGATCGTGGATAGGTTGACGAAATCAACACATTTCATACCTATCCATACTATTTGGACTTGTGAGAGACTCGCACAGGTATACCTTGATGAGATTGTGCGACTTCATGGAGTATATACCTGCATCGATTGTATCAGACAGGGATACTCGCTTCGTGTCACATTTTTGGAGGAGTCTGCAGGACGCCTTAGGTACTCGACTGGACTTCAGCACCGCTTTCCACCCTTAGAGTGACGGGCAGTCAGAGCGCACTATACAGACACTTGAGGATATACTTCGAGCCTACGTGATCGACTTCCAGGGAGGATGGTCGCAGCATCTACCGATGGCAGAGTTTGCTTATAACAATAGTTATCAAGCAAGCATTAAGATGGCACCATTCGAGGCACTTTATGGACGGAAATGTAGATCGCCACTTCATTGGAGTGAAGTTGGCGAGAGATTGCCTTGTGGCCCAGATGTGCTCCAGGAAGCAGAGGACAATGTTCTCATTATTAGGGAGCGATTGTTGACAGCCCAGAGTAGGCAGAGGAGCTATGCTGACAGACGTCGACGAGACTTGGAGTTCCAGATTGGAGATCATATCTTTTTGAAAGTCTCGCCGGCTAGAGGGATCATACGATTTGGGATTCGGGGCAAGTTGAGCCCCCGATTCATTGGACCGTATGAGATTTTGGATCGTGTGGGCCCGGTAGCGTATAGACTTGCTCTACCGTCGATCCTATCGGGTGTGCACAACGTATTCCATGTATCGGTCATTCGGAAGTATATTCATGATCCAGCTCACGTATTGGATGCTACACCATTGGAGTTGAGTGATGATCTGAGCTTCGAGGAGCAACCCGTGAAGATTTTAGCTCGCGAGGTGAAAAAACTGCTGAACCGGGAGCTTTCTTATGTGAAAGTCCTGTGGAGCAACCATGATGAGCGGGAGGCCACGTGGGAGCTTGAGAGCGCGCTGCGAGAGCGCTATCCCCATCTCTTCCAGATGGAGTCATGAGGTATGACTTTGCTTTCAAGTTTTGCGGACGAAACTCCGTTTAGGATGGGTGAATGTGACGAACTGAACTTTCGCAAATAGCAAGGTTCGAGTGTTGGATGTGAGTTCTGAGCTTTTCCAGACTTTCTGGAGGGTTGTTGACTGTGTTCTGACCTATGACACGAGTCCTGAGAAATTTGGTTGAAACCTATGCATCAAAGTCTAAAAAGTTGGATTTTGGATAGCTCTTGAATTGCTGTCCAGGCATCTGTACCGGTACAGGTTGATGGTTGTACCGGTACAGCCATGATGGCTACACCGGTACACTTTGAATTTTGTACCGGTATATTTGGGCAGAATGTCGCAAACCCGAGGCTCGGGTTCGGCAGTTTCGCAGGATCTGTACCGGTAAAGTTTCCCCTTGTACCGGTACACTTTGATAGTTTTTGAAAATCTGAAACTGCAGGGACTTTTGCGCGTTTGTGCCTCCTTATATTAGCACCCCTTGCCCTTAGGGCTTCTTTTGTGCTGCATTCACATAGAAGCAAAGGTAGGGAACCCTCCTTCTCCTTCCTTTGGTTTTCTTTGAGTTTTGTTGGGTTTTTGAGGCTTAATCTTCTCCCTTTGGCTCTCTCTTGCTTGTTGGAGCTATTTCCACCATTAGAACAGCTTGGAGCTTGGATTTGGAGCTTGTTGGGAGGAAGATCTTCACTTCTAGAGGGTTTTGGTCCTTGATTTGGAGCTTCTAGAAGGTAAGCAAAAAATCTTCTCCTTTATATTTGTGTTTTGGAGCTTTCTACTAGATGAAACCCTAGATTTTGGAAATTAGGGTTTTATTTGGAGTTTTTTGATTTGAGGCTTTTAGATCCCTTTTGATTGATTTAGAACCTTTGTCTAGGTTGTTTTGGGAGGGATCTAGCTTTCTTTTAGATTTTCTAAGAGGATTGTTGCACATTAGGTGAGTATTTCCTTACCTTTTGCCTTGATGCTTAAAGATTAAACACATGATTCATCTTTAGAGGTTTAACTCCTAGGGTTTACTTTGTAGGGTGCTAGGAGGAAGAATATAAGCTTAGTTAGCGATTCGGATTATCGCTTGGAGCATCAGTGGGTTTGGCCTCACCAAGCACAATGAGAAATTCTCATTGGTGTTTATTTTCTTATGGTTAATTGGAAATCCATGCAATTTCATGTTATATATATTAATTGTAAATTTTAGAATGCTTAAAACACATATGCTATGTATAATACAATTCTACCTCTATATAGTAGAGAAGTGTGCATTTGAAACTATGTAGTTGTTAGCATTCTAGTTGGGACTTGAACTATATGTTTAAGTGAATTTGAAACATGTTTGTGGACATAAAAACTATGCATGACATAGGAGAAAAGCCCTTGTCATAAAGAGGCATTGGCTTGGCATCATTATGTGACGACTCAGTGAGCTAATGTCAGCATTAGGCTCGTGGTGGAATATTGACATAGTAAATTCTAGTATCATAAGAGATATTGTACTAGACCTTAGGGTTGCTAGTGACATTTGCCATGTGAGAGACATGAGGGTTGGATACTTGAGACTTGACTGTGCTTGCTTGCCATTTGTGCTCATTCGCACATGCTTGTGAGGGTCGCTCCCTATAAGCCGGCACTCCAGAGTTAGCCTTTGCGATTTGTTCGCGCGTGCGGTGTTGAGAACATACGGGGCCGATTGGGACAGACTCATTCCTTGCGGGGGATGTTGGAGCTACCACGGCACTTAGGTGGCACAAGCTGGATTACCTTGTGTAGATCCTAGAAAGAGATTGAACAATGACATTCAACAATAAATGACAATCACTACTAGCTAGGACATAGTAGTTGGATTACTTAGACATGCTTGGAGCTTTACTTGGGTTATGTAGTATACATGATAGTTCACTATTTACATCTCAATATACTTGGCTAATACAGTAGAACATATTCTTTATATATTGCCTTATCGGGTTGAGACAGTTTATACATATATCTTATGTACATGTGGCTTGGCAGTATAGCCTTTTATTATGCTTTTATTTCAGCAGTTTCATATTACTATTTATTGCACTCTTACAGTTTATCTTTTGAGCCTAGTTGAGCAATGGTTCAGGTCAGTAATTGCCCATTGAGGGTTATAAATTATAGTTCTCACGCCCTCTGTGTTCTGACTTGTTTCAGTGCCTTCTGCATCGGGGGAGGCCCAGGACCGCGGCAAGGGGATTGCCTCGGGTTAGCAGCGCTTGTGCGAGGGACCTGTTGGATAAGTGGTCTATCTCTTCTGTTTTCTTTTTGGAGAGGTTTTGTGTGCGTTGTACCTTGTATAGAGACCACCCTATTTTGGGATATTTGAGATTATGTTGTATCTACCTTATATTTTATGATTATGTTTACTAGTTCCCTCTATTATTTATCTAGTTTTCCTTTACTCTACTTGTTGGTTAGACTAGTTATTTGTGGCTCTGATATTCTTAGTTGTAGCCTATTGTTGTTATAATTCCGCTGTTTTTGGTTGACTGTATGTGTTGACATATGGCGGGTCTGGACACGCTGCTGGGAAGGCTCTGCCGGTCCCGGAGCGTGACATCGGCGCTGCCTCAGATTCAACTCCCTTTGAGTGAACAGATACTTGAGACTTTTATGATCAGTAAAATTCTCACAGTGCTCGCCATACAAGTAATGCCGCCAAAACTACAAAGCGAAGACCACCGCGGCAAGTTCCAAGCCATGCGTAGGGTAATTCTTCTCGTAATCCTTTAACTGCCGTGAAGCATAAGCGATTACCCTACCATGCTGCATTAGCACACAGCCCAGCCCGCTGTGTGATGCATCACTTAGATCACATATCCTTCCCCCATAACTAGGAGTACAAGGATAGGAGCTTATGGCAACCGTGTTACGGATTTTATGTTGGCATATTTCGTGAAGTTAGTTCGGAGTCTTGAAGGTTTAAAGAAGAAGAGACGAAGATCGAAGACTCGCATATTCAAAATATGAATCCACAATGCTCGGTAAGTTCAAATATTATTGATGATGATTTATAAATATTTAAAAATGTTTGGAAGACTTAGAATGTTTTTAAATTGAATATTTAGACAAAATTGAGGTTTTCAAATCCTAATCTATCTCTATGTTTTCTAATTGATTTTAAACAGGTTTTCAAATCCTAGTCTATCTCTATGTTTTCTAATTGATTTTAAACAAGTTTTCAAATCCTAGTCTATCTCTAATTTATTTCTAAAATTAGATTTTCACAATCCTAGTCTACTTCTAAGTCTTCTAAATCTATAAATAAGCGATGGGGGTTCCATTAATTCGTATGCTTCATGAATATACATGTTTGAGAAACCCTAGAGGCTAGGAATTGATCTAAAACCTATTTTCTACTTCATAGCCTCTTCTAGGTCAAATCGAGATATTGTAATTTCTTATCTATATGTCGATTTGATCTACACTTCGCTTGGAGTTTTCTTCTTCGGTTTTCTACGATACTCCTAAGCGAAGGATCACCATACTCATGATGCTTCTCATGAACGGCGACGTGGATTCGGCGTGGCGTCGTGGATTCGACGCGATTGAAGGCGGTTCGTGGATTCGGATCGTTGGCTCGTGGATTCGAGTGGCGTCGTGGATTCGGCGTGATAGAAGCTTCGTGGATTCGAAGTGGTGGCGTTTCGTGGATTCGAGACGTGGCGTTCGTGGACTCGGACGTGAGGGCGTGGACAACCCGAAGGAGGATTGCGCGGAGATCCATAAGAGAGTTAGAGAGGTTAAGTCCGTGGAGTCGGTAATCACCTTGTAATCTTTTCTTTTAGTGGATTGTTATTCGCGTGTTGGTCCCGTGGGTTTTTTACTCCGAGTTGGAGTTTTCCCACGTAAATCTCGGTGTGCTTTTTAATTTCCGCATTTACCTTTTTAAAGCATCGAGAATTGTGGTTTTTGGCCGATACACCTATTCACCCCCCTCTAGGTGTTGTTTGATACAATCTAGATAGATCCTTGAGGCTTCCCCGTAACTTACAATTGGTATCAGAGCGGGATCTAGATATATTGCTATCTAATGGCCGAAGAGTTAGTAGGTGTGTTGCAAACTTACGATATGACTTTTCCTACTAACCAATCTTCTTCCAAGTCTTTTTCTCAAAGTAGAGGGATTGCGTTGAAAACATCAAAGGAAGAAGACGTGGACTTGGATTCCGGCGATGAGGAATCAAACGACGAGGAATCAAACGACGAGGATTTAGCGGAAGCGTATCATCAACTCCTCGTCGAATCTAAAAAGATGGCGAAGCATAACAAAAGGCTTAGAAAGCGTCTACTCGACATTGTAGAGGAGAACAAAAATTTGAAAACAATGACAAAAGCTTTAGAAGAGGAAAAGGAAGCAATATTGAAAGATAATTCGATCCTCCAAAAGAAGCTAGAAGAAGCGGATTCAACGATCAAATCACATCAAGACAAGATTGGATTTTTGGAGCAACAATTTAAGGAAACCTACACATCCAATCAAGAGCTAACCAAGCAAGTTCGTCAACTTAAGTCCGACATACAACAATTTTCTTTCGGATCGAAGAAATTGGATCATATGCTCGGATTGGGTCAATCGAACAAGTTGGGTCTCGGATATGAAAGGACGTATGTTGAGAAGGATCAAAAGACGGCATCAAAAGTCTCAACAACTTTGAAAGACAAGGTGTGTCATCGATGTGGCATCAAAGGACACATCAAAAAGAGTTGCCCGAACAAAAATTTCAAGTCTCAATCGGCAACTTCGAAACGACAATTGGTATTAACTAACACTCGACGTCCCCCACGGAATCAAAAGAAAATTCAATTTAGTCGAGTACCTCGTGCAAACCGAATCTCAAAACCGAACCATCAAGGGAATCGGATGTCTAAGTCTCAACGACAACATCAACCGAAGCTTCAAGCAACGAATCGACCAACGGTGGATCAAAAGTCGATACAAAGTGTACCTAACGTCGACAAGCCAAGACAACCAAAGATCCGACAAGTTTGGATCCAGAAAGGTGATATCTTTCCATACTCTTCGTCTTAGTTTGTTTTCTTTTATGTAATGTTTTGATTGGTGCTTGGTGCATATTTTTATTCATTGCATTACATGCTTAGACGATTTTTGGTGCTTAGAATTCATTCGTTTTTAAATCATTTTGGAAAGGTGATTGGGAGTTTGATTGAAATTTTTTTTAGAAAGGAGATGATTGAATATCATTATATTGGAAAAATTAAAGGTTTTTGAAAGAGACTTAACCGGTATTTAAAGTCAATTCAAATTAGATTAAATTCATATTAATTATCGATTTTACTCCACCTTTTATTATTTTGACGATAACTTAATATGTGATTTCTTCTCGCATACATTTATCAAAATTTTGAAATTAACTTTAATCTTTTAGTAATTAATTCATCTTGGTAGTGAATGTTGAATATAATTGATGGATATTTGCTAATCGACTAAAATTCGTCAAAATTATTTTCAATTGTGAGATTGTCTAATTTAGGGGAGTTTGAATTATGTTAAAAAAAAAAAAAGGGAGAAACTCCTAAGTATAAAACATGTGGAAAGAGTTACATCCGAAAGGAGTGTGAAAACTACCACCACATGTAGGAAAGAGCTACCACCCCGGTCGTCCGGTATGTGTGTGAAGCTACCACATGGGTAATTATATGAAAAACCGAAAAGGTTGAAAAAATATATATGAATATTTTAGAATTTTTGGTGATATAAGGTGATAGTTTGAAAAGGATGCTCAAAGAGCCACCCCCGGTGCCTTATTAGTTAAATCTCTATTTTGAAGCAATTGCGACAAATTGGTGTCAATTTTGCCAAATTTCTAAAAATTATTTTTTATCAATTTGCATGTTGATGACTTTAAAACATTAGATTATTTTTAATATCAAATTTTGATGTTTTGATGTCTTTTGAAATCACTTAATATTTTATCTTCATCATAATAATTTTTGGAGTACAACTTTTAATTTTTATGAAATTAATCTAATTTTGAAGGATTTTTGAGGAAACAAGGCAAAATTTTTGATGATGAGGACACGTAGTGATTTTATCTTTTTGAGCTTCATTATCTATATTTTATCTTTTCTCTCCTAGGACTATGTCTAGTTTGTTTATTTTTGGTATCTAGATTAGTAACTATGACATGACTACTTTCTTTTTGCTAGTTTGTTTTTCTCTCTATTTGTATTTCTTTTTGGCAATTTTTGACAAAAGGGGGAGAATGAAGAAAAAAGTAAAGAGGGAGAAGATATTTGGTATTTGATGCATACACGAAGGGGGAGACATGATGATTAAGGAGGGGAAAGGAGAGAATATAAAAATATTTTTGAATATAAAAATATTTTTGAGAAAAGAACAAAGAGGGAGAAGAGGTATAAAAATATTTTTGAATATTTGTTGGAGTTTGTTTTGCAGGAAGTGAAGACTTCAAGACTCCTAGTTGTGTCTAAGTCATAGAGTTTGTTTAAGAGTTGCAAAATTGTAATTTTGTATTTCTCTTTGGATCTTTCACGAGAAGTTCATTGTTTTGGTGATGGCAATGAATTTTAATTTTTATTTTTGGAGGGATGAGCGTTGTGAGTATTTTAATGTAATTTTGGGTTTTGTCACGAAATTGCCAAAGGGGGAGATTATTACGGATTTTATGTTGGCATATTTTGTGAAGTTAGTTCGGAGTCTTGAAAGTTTAAAGAAGAAGAGACGAAGATCGAAGACTCGCATATTCAAAATATGAATCCACAATGCTCGGTAAGTTCAAATATTATTGATGATGATTTATAAATATTTAAAAATGTTTGGAAGACTTAGAATGTTTTTAAATTGAATATTTAGACAAAATTGAGGTTTTCAAATCCTAATCTATCTCTATGTTTTCTAATTGATTTTAAACAGGTTTTCAAATCCTAGTCTATCTCTATGTTTTCTAATTGATTTTAAACAAGTTTTCAAATCCTAGTCTATCTCTAATTTATTTCTAAAATTAGATTTTCACAATCCTAGTCTACTTCTAAGTCTTCTAAATCTATAAATAAGCGATGGGGTTCCATTAATTCGTATGCTTCATGAATATACATGTTTGAGAAACCCTAGAGGCTAGGAATTGATCTAAAACCTATTTTCTACTTCATAGCCTCTTCTAGGTCAAATCGAGATATTGTAATTTCTTATCTATATGTCGATTTGATCTACGCTTCGCTTGGAGTTTTCTTCTTCGGTTTTCTACGATACTCCTAAGCGAAGGATCACCATACTCATGATGCTTCTCATGAACGGCGTCGTGGATTCGGCGTGAGGCGTCGTGGATTCGACGCGATTGAAGGCGGTTCGTGGATTCGGATCGTTGGCTCGTGGATTCGAGTGGCGTCGTGGATTCGGCGTGATAGAAGCTTCGTGGATTCGAAGTGGTGACGTTTCGTGGATTCGAGACGTGGCATTCGTGGACTCGGACGTGAGGGCATGGACAACCCGAAGGAGGATTGCGCGGAGATCCATAAGAGAGTTAGAGAGGTTAAGTCCGTGGAGTCGGTAATCACCTTGTAATCTTTTCTTTTAGTGGATTGTTATTCGCGTGTTGGTCCGTGGGTTTTTTACTCCGAGTTTGGAGTTTTCCCACGTAAATCTCGGTGTGCTTTTTAATTTCCGCATTTATCTTTTTAAAGCATCGAGAATTGTGGTTTTTGGCCGATACACCTATTCACCCCCCTCTAGGTGTTGTTTGATACAATCTAGATAGATCCTTGGGGCTTCCCCGTAACTTACAAACCGCTGTCTCAACTCATCAAAGCTCCTCTGACACTCCTCACTCCGAATAAACTTAATTTCTTTACGAGTCAATCGAGTGAGGCGTGTGGAAAGCTTCGTAAAGCCTTCCACAAACCGACGGTAATATCCTGCCAATCCTAGAAAGCTCCGCACCTCAGTCACCGTCGTCGGTCTGGGCCAATCCCGAATAGCATCAATCTTCTTCGGGTCCACTGCCACTCCAGCTGCAGAAATCATGTGGCCCAAGAAAGCTACTTCCTGTAACAAGAACTCGCACTTCTTCAACTTGCCATACAACTCCTTCTCTTGCAGGAGTTGTAGCACAATCCTCAAGTGCCCCTCGTGCTAGGCATCGCTACGGGAGTATATTAGAATATCATCGATGAAGACTACTACAAATCTATCCAAGAACGGCTTGAACACTCTGTTCATCAAATCCATGAATGCGGCAGGGGCATTCGTCAGTCCAAAAGGCATCACAGTAAACTCATAATGCACGTCGAGTCGTGAAAGCCGTCTTACGAACATCCTCGGCCCTCACCCTAAGCTGGTGGTAACCTGACTGAAGATCAATCTTCGAGAAGACACAAGACCCTTGCAGCTGATCAAACAAATCATCAATGCGCGGCAAAGGGTATTTGTTCTTGATGGTCACTTTATTCAGCTCCCGGTAATCCACGCATAATCTGAGCGAACCATCCTTCTTCTTCACGAATAACACCGGCGCTCCCCAAGGCGATACACTGCGTCTCACATACCCCTTATCCATCAAATCCTGAAGCTGCGTCTTTAACTCTCTCAGCTCTGCCGGTGCCATCCGGTAAGGTACCTTCGAAATTGGTGCAGTTCCAGGAACTACATCAATCACAAACTCAATCTCCCTCTCCGGCGGCATAGTCGTCAACTCCAGGGGCAACACATCCGGGAACTCGCAGACTACAGGGATATCCTCGAGTCCCGGCGCCGCCGTAGGTACCTCCGCAACCGTCGCTAGAAACGCGAAGCACCCTCTGCTCATCAGCTGTCGAGCTCTAGCTGAAGAAATCCACGTAGCGAACAACGTGCTCCTGCAGCCTCTGAATGTAAACTCCTCCTAGCCTGGCTCGCGGAACGTCACCGTCCTCTCTCCACAGTCGATAGTCGCATAGTACCTCGCAACCCAAACCATGCCAAGTACAATGTCGAAGTCTTACAGCTGCCCTAAAACCAATAGGTCTGCGGGCAAGATCCACGAGTCTAACTGCACCGGACACGACCTACAACACTCTACAACCTGTAATACATGGTCGGGGATCTGGATCTCTCGAGCATGAGGCAATAACCCTAACTCTAGACTATGTAACATTGCAAATGCTCGACTAAGAAAAGAATGGGATGCATCAGTATCAAATAAAGCACGAGCTCTAATGCCAGAAATCAAAATGATACCTACCACCACTCGATCGGCTGCTGTAGAGTCCTCCACCTGAGCCGCGTACACCCTGCCGCTCGGAGCCTGCTGTCGCCGCTCACCCTGACGCGGCACAGACGCCCTGTCCTCCTGGTGGTAACCCGACGGTGCCTCGTACGACTGCTGAGATCCTGTATGAGCTGACGCTGACGATGGTGCCGACGATCGCTCGCGGCAAGCCGCCCTAATGTGTCCAGCCGACCGCATCCAAAACACCGCCCTCCCGCCGCTCACACCGTCGGGGCCGTCTTTGTCCCGCGCAAATCACACACTACGTGACCTCTATGGGCCGCCACCGCCGATGGGTATCCCTAGAACGCCGACGCCCGAGGACCCACGACCACGAGGACGTGATCGTGGAGGCCTCGGCGGACGCCTGCTGCTCGACTGTCCACCGTCATCCGGAGCGGGCGCTTCCCCGTCCGGCCTGTCTCGACCCCGGGCTCGCTCCCGAAGTCTTGCTCGCCTCTCTCCTCCCACGAGCACCGCTCGATGGACACATCCAAAGTCCTCGACCTCCACACCCGAACGAACCTGAAGAGGTCAGGTCTCAATCCCTGCTCGAAAAGGTAGACCTGATGTGCCTCGTCTCTAGCCACGAAAGGCACACAGTTCAGGAGCCACGTAAACTCCCGAACGTACTCCCCGAACGGTGCGATCACCCCCGTCGAATCCTCTTTAAATCTTCCTCTATTTGCTGTTATACGCTGTTGGGGAAATACATGACGAATAGCATCCCACAAAACTCGTCCCAGCTCGTCTGCAAGGCTACCACTCCCTGGTCACGCCTCATCCTCTTCCACCAATCTCGGGCATCCCCCACTAAACAAAGGACCCCTAGGTGCACCTGCTTCCTCTACGGGATGAACAGGTTCTCGAATAGTCTCTCCATCGCACTGATCTAGCCCTCGACTACCCAGGGCTCAGAGCAATCACCATCGAACGTCGGTGGGTCAAAACGGCGAAAATGAGCCAGTCACTCGGTCATCCGCTCCTGCTCTACCTCTCCAATCGGACCGGTCCTCGGTAGGCGCAATCGCCTTGGAGGTACCTCCACTGGTGGAGGTGTGGTGGTGGCTGGTGCTGTAGCTGGGATTGTGGGAGGTGGAGCAGGCTGCTCTGGTGCTCCCGGTATTGTACTCGGTAGCGGGGCTAATCTCTCGCACATTTGCTGTAGTAACAACCCCTGTTGCCTCGTCACCTCAGTCAGGGCAGCCAACTGCGCGCTCAGATCCAGCGATGCACTAGCCTCCGCTCGAGTACACGGCTCCACCACAGGGGGTACGCCCGTCTCGGGTCGGGTACCCGGCTCCGCCTGCTCGGGCATCTAGGGTGGTGGTGCGCGAGCCCTAGTCGGCGGTCGTCCCCTGCGTCGATACATAGCTGCACAAAAGAAAACGAGGGTCAGATAAACACAAGCACTCTCGACCTAATCAACGAAAGTCTCGAAGGTAGTCCCTGTTTCTCCACAAAATTATGTTATCTGCAGCCAACATAATTTTACTGGACCGAAACAAACACCCCTTCAGTCATTCACTCCACTCTAGGATGAGTCAGAACAATCAATCATTGACTTTCGCGTTAAATCACGCCTCTCGCGTCTTGCCTTCCTAAAGTTTGCCAGCTTAGGTTTCCTAGGTCCCAACGACCTAATACTAACCTCTGATACCAACTTAATCTATCACATCCCGGATTACACGTTCCCCGGGCATGCCAACAAATCCGCCGTGTACAAGAAATTTTTTCCGTACACAAAGCGTAGCTGTACCTGTATAACATACAATACTACAAACAGTAGCATAGAGCTAAAATGACTAAAAATAAACAGGTAGCAATAAACATGAGTTCTATATACATACAAAGTACTAGATACAAAACTCTACTCGCTCCAGCGAGTTAACAACTGTATGTACAAAACTCTCCAAACAAAATACTACTATCTGCAGCAAGGATCCTCTACTCAGCACTCAAATGGTAGGGCTCTAACTCGCGACGCCCTTACCTCGATCAGCCTCAGAAGGAGCAGCAGCCGAAACCGAAGGCCCTGCAAAAACAGTGGTAGAAAAAAGGGCGTGAGAACTACTGTAAAAACAAGTAGTCCTCAGTGGTGCCGCCCTCAACATCATCGGTCCACCCACTAAATCTACAGAGGTGAGCAAAGGTAGTAAGGAAAGCTAGAAACACTCTACAGCTATATGCCACTATACTATCATGCTCTAACAACAACACCTACAGACCAATCTGAAATGGGACTTGTAATAAACCGACTTTTTACCTAAATGAAATTTGACTTTCGTTTCTGAATGTTATTGTGCGTAAATGTATTATAAGAGCACACGTCAAATTTCAGGCGAAACCGAGCTAAAATGAAAAAGTTACGCGACCCGGAAGTTTGACTTAAAGTGAATAGTAACTCCGGATTTTCGGGAAATCGCGGAGTAGAGAAGGGTCCAGATGCGTACGGAACTCCGAATATAGGACTTCAATAGCTCGTTTCGAACGGCTCGACTATTCTGGAGCCAATGCCACTGACGGAATTGGATTCTGATCCACCGTTATCGAGAAAAAGGGGTTTGAACGGTTTTACTTAAAGACTTAAACGATTGGAGATATTGGAGGAATAAAGAAGAGAATGGATACTTCTCGAATCCGAGACCAAATCAAACAAAGTAAAAGGCTAGATTCGATGTTCTCACTGCCATTTAACGCTGCAACTTCGGCACGATCCGATCGTGAATTCGACGGACGGATCTCCGGGAATCGTGAAAAGAACGCGAAGAGGTTAAATTCGCATAACGACTTTAATGTGAAGAGTCGCTATATTTTATGCGCCGAAATGCGAAGGCTTGAACGTAGAGGGTCCTATGCGCATAAAATACATGCTGGCAGGGGCTAAAATGTAAATTGAGGCTTGTGGTGGGCTAAAGTGCAAAAGAGCCCTAAGTGTATATAGTTGGCCCTTGGGTTCATTCCACTAAACCCTAACCCTAATTGGACCCTTCACCTCCCCAAGCCCTCAGCAGCCTCCCTGCCGCATCCCCTCACCCTTGCCGAACCCGTGCGCCCATCCCCGACCTCCGGCGACCTCCCCGGCCGCCAGAAAACCAACCCGAACCTTCCCTTTTCTCCCCCCGGATCTAGGCATCCCCATCTTCATCTTCTTGGAGGCTGGAGAGAGTCCTGACCCAAGCATCGTGTTCCTCCCGTCAAGAGACACCCCAGGCTCCCCTTTCCGGCCGCCGCCGCCGTGCCGGGACCGCCGCCACCGCCGCCGGCCGCTTCCCGCGGCCGCCGGGTCATCCAACCCGAGTTGGGTGGTCTCGCCAAAGCGCGGCCGCCGCCTCTTCCCGTCGGGTGCGGAGGACTCCCCACACAACCGGGGACCCCGTGCTCCCCGTCCGGCCGACCACCGCACGCCGCCGGCCGCCGTGGGAGCTCCCTACGGCCACCCAAGGCCGGTGCAGACCGAGGTCAAGGCCGCCCGACCACCGCGCGTTCCCTTGGCCCCGGAGGAAGCATCGCCTCCCCGGCGACCCCCGCAGCCCGGATCGTCGCCGCCCGACCATCCTCGGCCGCCGCGGTGCCGCCGGCGCCACCAAACCCGAGCCAGTGGTGATCCGGCTTTCCGCGCGCCACCGCCGCTTTCCCACGCCCGAGCCGCCATGCTCCTCGGCCCCGGTGACCCCGAAGACCCCGGCGCACCTCCTCGCAACCCCGACCGCCGCCGGCCGTCGTTTCTCACCCCGCGGCCGCTGTGTTCTAGGGCACCGAGGAGGTGGCATCTCTTCCTCCGAGCAACGCCGCGGCCCAAGGAAGGAAGCCCAGCCTCCCCGTGTTCCCCGCAGCCGAGCACCGCCGTCCCGACGCTCCCGGCCGCCGGATTGCCGCCGGTGAGCTCGTGAACCCGAGAGCTTCCTCGGATGAACCCGTCGCCGCCGCGCCACCGGCCGCCTCCCGCCGCCGGCCGGACCTTCCCGGGACCCGGACCTTCCCGGACATCTCCGACCCCCGACGCCCCGTCCCGGCCGACCGATCGCGCCGTGCCCCGGCAGTCAACCCTAGCTCCTCGGGTCGTGTGAGCCATTTTTGGTAAACAGCATCTTAGCTAGAGTTTGGGCACGTTTCCCGAGGCTGTACTTGGTCTTTTTGACCAAGTGAGGTGAACACGGTCATCGCCTTTTCGTGCTGAACGCGATGCTCACCTCCGTTTAGATTAACGATGCCTCGTTTAGCGGGAAATTTGTACTTTACGTGCTGTGCGCAGTATGTATAGAACTTCGTGTCGCTCGTGCGTGCTACGAAGCTCGACAGTGCTCCGCAAGGTGAGCACGGTCTCCGGCACGCTGAAATCTTCCAAAGAATCGCGATGGCTCGATTTATCGAGCATTGGTTTGCGTGCACGGCCCATAATAACCCTATTTTTACATGAAATAGTGCGATTTTATGAAGCTTCAGGGAATTTTATGCAATTTAGAATTTCGTGGTCGTTGTAGACAGCGTAGGAGTGTTGCGGGTAACCTCTGGACTGATCGTCCAAGGTCCTAAATATTTACAGAAAATCAGAAGTGATTTTCGGAGCGTTTTTCTGCAAAATTCGTCGACGGAAACGTGTTTACGGATCGGATTTCTTCTGACAACTCTTAGTGGTTATTTGTGGTGTCGCTGAGCCTTGTTGGCTGGTCACCTGCGTCGTTTCGAAGGTTCGGAAACGACGGGTGAGCGACGGTTGGTACCGGTGTCGAAAAAGACACTTTCGGGAACCCGTGTTTGTACGATTATCCGATGATAATTGTATTGTAGTGTTATCTTATGTTTGCTGCCAAAACATTCAAATAAGGGTGTTTTATGGCAGCGGGTGACTCGTGACACGAGTCGGTGCATTTCGGGACGATTCGTGGGTCCGGCGAGTCCCTGCGGTTTACGGGACTTACGGCGAGTTACGTAATTGATTTCGGAAAAACCAATCTCCATGGGATTAGCTTGTGGGATGTGGAGTTGGTGTTTATTAGTGATGGGTTGGACACTAACCCAGTGGACCTTTTCGTAGGTCCGGTTTCTTCGTTTCCACAGACAACAGATCTGATCTTCTACAGTCGTACAGGTGGGTATCCGGGTTTCTCGTCGGTACAGTGGTACACGCTTGGTGACACTCCTTCACCTTTACTTTACTCTACTTTACTCTTCTTACTTGCACCTTACTGTCGTTTCTGTTCTCTACTCAGTTATATGCATGCTCAGTATACTTCATAGGAGTAGAGTGGTTTGAGTTTTACAGCTCTTCAGCGACCTACTTGGTCGATCCTTTACAGTTTCTCAGTGACCTGTTCGGTCTGTTTGCTTCAGTTTCATTGACCTATTCGGTCGGCTTGTCTACAGTTTCTCAGTGACCTATTCGGTCGCTTGTTGATTTCGATGACCTATTCGGTCGGCTTGTTTTCATTTCGGACTGCTCTGGCCCGTTTGCTCCGCTTGTTCGCTTCGTGTCCTATTCGGTCGCTTGTTTTCGTTTCTCAGGACTGTTCGGCCGCTTTGCTAGCTTTAGTGACCTATTCGGTCGGCTTGTTATCGCTTTCTCGCTGACCCGTTCTGCCCGTTTGCTTCGCTTTCAAAGAACTGCTCGGCCGACTTGTTTCGTGTTCGTGACCTACGTGGTCGGCGAGTTTACCTAATGACCCAAAGGGGTCGATGTCCCCTTAGGGACGGGATTGTCAGCTAGGTGCTGACATCTGGCTTTGAGCATAATAGCATCGATCGCCCAGACTCGAGCGCATTTCACGAACACAAAGTGTCCGATCCACCGTGCCGCAGTGTTCTTTTTCCTAAAAGTGGTTGGATGTGCCAACCCGTGAGCCCATAGGCGACCTTGGGTTGAATGCAGGCTTAGAGAGACAGGGGGCATTGCCTGAGGTCTGCGGACCAATATTGGCGGTTATGGATTGGGTATTTTACTTTCTCAGCTTTTCGATGCATACATACAGTAGCAGTTTGTTTATATTCCATATATCTCTTTCCTGCTTACTTTGGCTACTGTGTCTACTTACCAGTCTTTCCTTTGCTTTACTCCGTTACTAGTGGATACCCACTGGGAGGGGAGACATGTTTATAAGTTCTCACCCCCCGCCTTCTTTTTCAGGTATTACAGCAGGTTCTAGTGGGACGACAGGTGAGGAGCGTACATAGCACGCGATATAGCTCCCGACCCGTGGTTTGATTTCCTTTCGCTTACCTTATTGAGTAAATAACTTAGACTCACTTTATGGTTCGCTTCTCATCGTACTTGTTTGTGATTATTAAAATATCATTTTGGAATGAGTTATAAGAATGGTTTTGGGATTTTAAAATAAAAAAATTTTCTACCCCTCGTGGTAGTGTTTTCAAAAGAAAAGGTTTCCGTGTGGGAAACAGTTTGTAAAAGGTTTTCAAAAGGGATTTTATAACTTAGAGTTTCAAAACCAGTTCCCGAGTAGGGAACATTTCAACTGATAGATGTGGATTTGTGATTATATACTAGTGAATGTAACCTGTGGTGAATGGTGTAATTTGTGTATGGATGTAAGTTAAATTCTTTACATGTACACTTTGTTGTGGTTGTATGATTGTAAAAGACTCAATGTACTTGTGCGATGCCGTGCAAATACAGGGGAGACTGTCCGTGTGTATAGTTGTCTCTCTGTATTTGTGGCAGGTCTGTCATGTCCTTGGGGATCAAGGTTTATAAAAAAAAAAAAAAAATTTCCGCTGTTTTTATACACTAAAATGACCCGGGGCGTGACAGGACTGTGATCATACCCGTCCCTGGGACTGTGAACACACCCGTCTCTTGACCGGTTGCGACTGTACAGTCTAACTCTTAGTGGAGAGCAAGCCCAACCTGCACACCCGACACCAACGCGAAAGCACAGCGCCCAACTCGGGAGTGGCACTTGGGAGAGTTACCCAACCGAGTATGCAGCGTATCTCTGTCGAGCTCAATCAGGCTCCAAATAGCCAAAATATCATAACTAGAGTCTAAACAAGTCTAACAACTGACTCTACGTGCCCTCGGCACAATCTGAGACCAAAACAGTGATCTGGGCCGACCGTCTACCCCGACGGCCCCCGACAATTTGAAACAGTCTAGACACTACTGTAAAGATATGCTCGGCACCCCAGCACGAGTGTAAATGCAAGCTACACTATCCTGGGTATCCATCGCACTAACCCTGCGACGATACAATAACAACACGACTCCTAGAGCTAAATCCAGTAATGTATGTATGTGTCAGTCAAATCGTGGTTTTCTCCTAAGTCAAGTCCAAGTCCAATATGTATATTTACTAATTACTAATCATGCTCCCAATTCAGATATTATTCATGCTATAATCAATGAATCTGAGCTACAATTAAATATTCAATAACCGAAACTATACATGCCGACTATAAGTGCACTTAGGAGCAAAACCGATGAAAACCCACCTCGAATGCTAACTCCTGACAGCGAAGGGGTCCTCGAATCAACCTCGATCCCTGCTGGTCGGTCGAGCTCCTCCAAGACCAGCAACTAAGCTAACTCCAAGCTCTAAACATGAAAATCCACTAATTAGCAACATTTCAGCACTTAAGCCCAATTTAGCTCAATTCCAAAGTCGCAACTCACCTAGATTCCTCCAAATCTGGCGAGGACAGTGCCGAATCCAAAGGAATACACAGGAGGATGATTTTCAAGTCCCAACTTCCCCTGCTTCCAGAGATAGTATCACGAAAACTCAAAAATCCTCAATTCTGTCAAGAAGCAACAGTAGCAGAGTAAAGTTTAAATTCGACCAAGCTAACCTTGTCCAAATTTGGCAATACAGGGCTCTGTAGCCTCCTCTCGAAATCCCGAATCCAGTGAACCAAGTTTCGCAAAATTCCGACGCTTCTACGTCGTACACGAGCCGAAACGCCGACGGTCGACGCTGGAAATTCTGCAGCAATCAGCATACGAGCTTGATGTAGAAAACCAAATAGAAAATGGAAGGAACGTAGGATTCCCACCTCGACAGCGGCTATTGCACCGGCGTGACGTCGAGGATGACGAAAATCCGCACTCGCCCGGCCTCCTCGCAGCACCACGACGACGGGCGTATGCTCGAACGACTCCGCGGCGCGACATCTGCAAAGCTCCAACTCCACCTAACTCCTTATTGCTTGGTCGAGTCTAGAGAGAGAGAGAGAAGGAGAAGCCAGCATGCAAAACTCTCCTCAGTTTTCCTACACGTCAAGTAGGCTGGGGATGGGGTGGTGACACAAACGAGGTGGAGATTTACTAATTTGCCCTCTCACCTACCAAAGTGTACAGGTACACGGGCATATGTACCAGTACAAATGGGCCAACTCGAGAGCATCTCTACGCAGGGCTATACCACTACACCCCTGGTGGTTATACCGGTATAGCAATCGAGCTGGTGTACAATCCAATATTTGTACCGATACACAATACAGAAAACCTGCTATTTCGCAGATTTTCAAGATACCAGCTGCTCTCGCGCTCCCACGGTGTAACACACTGGACTTGCGCAAATTGCGAGGTTCGAGTGTGTTTGACTTGAGTTCGGAGCCTTTCTACATTTTTTGGAAGGTCATTGATAGTGTTCCAACCTATGGTTCGAACCCCGAGAACGATGGTTTACATCTTGGCACCAAAACCCGAAAAGTTGGATGTTTGGTCAGCTTTCAGATAGGATTTTCGGAGCTTTGTACCGGTACAGACTTGATGGTTGTACCGGTACAGGCTTGATGGCTGTATCGGTACACTTTGGAATTTGTACCGATACACTTGGTCGAATCCGAAAACCCGAGGCTCGGGTTTGCCGTTTTCTCAGGATTTGTACCGGCACACTTGCCCGTGTACCGGTACACTTTGACAGATTTCGTGCAGTTTGAATTGCAGGGGGGTTTCTACAATTGTGGCGTCTCTATTAGTATCCCCCACGCCCTTAGCTCATTTCCCTGAGCTTGGGAGCAGCAAGGAGAAGGTAGGGCACCCTCCATCCCCTTCCCTTCATTTTTCTTTGGTTTTGCTTGGGTTTTTGGAGATTAAAATCCCTCCTTTTGCTCCTTTTTGCTTGTTGGAGGTTTTTCCACCATTGTTGGAGACTTGGAGCTTAGCAAGGAGCTTGTTGGAGAGGAACTCTTCAACCTTTGAGGATTCTAAGCTTGATTTGAAGCTTCTTAGAGGTAAGAGCACAAATTTCCTTCCTCTAGATCCGAGTTTTGTAGGATTTTATGAGTAGAAACCCTAGAATGGGATTCTAGGGTTAGATTTTGGGAATTTTCGATTTGTAGCTTCTAGAACCTAATTGATGGGTTTAGAACCTTTGTTTAAGTTGGGTTGGAAGGGTTCTAGCTCCCATTTAGAGATCGAGAGAGTTTCCTTCGCATTCGGTGAGTTTTTCACCCTTTTCTTGTGTTGTTTATTGATTGAACACACGATTCGTCATTTCGATGTTGTAACTCTTCTAGTGTACATCTTAGGGTGCTAGGAGACCAGATCGAAGCTTCGTTAGAGGTTCGGAAGACCGAGCAGAGCATTCGATGGGTTTAGCTTCATGAGGATAGGAGAAAATATCTCCTATGTGATTAATTGGTTTCGTTTAATTATCTTGCATGCATATTCATGCTAGTTCGAATTTATGTGAATTTTAGAACACTTAAAATGCATATCTTATGTATCATGAAAATTTCACTCTATATAGTAGAGCATCTTGGGTGTTTTGCATGCATGTGGAAAGTGTTCATCTTTGCAAGTTGAGGACATGTCTCTTATGTTTGAAATAGCTCAAATTATGTATTTGTAGATCTTAAACTCATGTTGGAACTTAGAAAGCTTAAGTGTCATAAAGGGGTACTTAGCTTAGGAAACTATGAAACTGCAACATAGAGACATGATGACATAGTGATAGGTGTGAGTTACGGGGAAGCCCCAAGGATCTATCTAGATTGTATCCGACACCTAGAGGGGGGGTGAATAGGTGTACCGGCCAAAAATCACAAATAATCGATGCGTTAAAAGTAAATGCGGAAATTAAAAACACACCGAGATTTACGTGGGAAAACTCCAACTCGGAGAAAAAAACCCACGGGACCAACACGCGAATAACAATCCACTAAGAGAAAAGATTACAAGGTGATTACCGACTCCACGGACTTAACCTCTCTTAACCTCCTATGAATCTCCGCGCACGCCGTCGCGTTGTCCACGTCCGAGTCCACGAACGCCACGTCCCGAATCCACGAAACGCCTCCACTTCGAATCCACGAAGCCTTGATCACGCCGAATCCACGACGCCCACTCGAATCCACGAGCCAACGATCCGAATCCACGAATCGCCTTCTTCAATCGCGCCGAATCCACGACGCCTCACGCCGAATCCACGACGCCGTTCATGAGAAGCATCATGAGTATGGTGATCCTTCGCTTAGGAGTATCGTAGAAAACCGAAGAAGAAAACTCCAAGCGAAACGTAGATCAAATCGACATATAGATATTCAATACGATATCTCGATTTGACCTAAAAGAGGCTATGATGTAGAAAATAGGTTTTAGATGAATTCCTAGCCTCTAGGGTTTCTCAAACATGTATTTTCATGAAGCATACCGAGTTAGAGAACCCTAAGAACCTATTTATAGACTTTAGAATCAATTAGATTCGGATTAGAGAAAAATCAGATTTTTACACCTTGTACCGGTACAAAAACAGGGCCATTACCGGTAATGCAATGACGGAAGATTTTTCTGCGAAGGGCCACACGGTAATGGATTGATGGTCAGACGGTATAGCAACCATGCTTGTACCAGACAGTGTTCAGTCATACCAGAATGGGTATGATGGTCGTACTCCGTACATGTGTTCAGTTACACGGTAATGGGATGGCCGTACCCAGTTCGTAGACTTTGTAAATTTTCCAATTTTTGAAAATTACAAAGTTCCAATATAATTTCTAATCCGTTAAACAATGATTTATGATTCTAATGCCTATAACTAAGTATGAATCACCATATTTATGAATTAAAAACTTACCTGGACATCGTGATTCACATCGTGAGCCAATTCCCTTTTTCTTCGAAGTCTTTGATTCTTCGTTGTTCTTCGATCCGCTCCGATTCTTCAAGACTCCGACTCAATTCACGAAACTTGCCAACACAAAATCCTTAACAATCTCCCCCTTTGGCAATTTCGTGACAAAACACAAAAATTAACTAAAATTACATCATAAAAGAAAAACGAAGTTCAATGTCATCACCAAAACATCAAACTTCTCGCATGTAGTCCAAATACAATTTGAAACACAAAAATACATCAAAACTCCTAAAACAAACTCTATGACTTAGACGCAACTAGGAGTCTTGAAGTCTTGATTTCGCAAAACAAATTTTTAACAACTTTTCAAAGTTAATTTTATACCTCTTCTCTCCCTTTGTTCTTTTCTCCAATTCCTTTTCAAAAATATAATCTCTCCTTCTCCCTCAATCTCATCACGTCCCCCTTCGTATGTCTCCCCTTCGTGTATGCATCAAATACCAAATATCCTCTCCTTTTGTACTTGTTCTCCATTCTCCCCTTTTTGTCAAAAATTGCCAAAAGAAAACACAAATAGAGAGAAAACTAACTAAACAGAGAGTAAGTATTTCATAGTTTCATACCTAGATGCATAAAGAAAACATAGCCCTAGGAGTGAAAAGATAAAACATATATAATGAAGCTCAAAAAAGGTAAAATCACTCCGTGTCCTCCTCATCAAAAATTTTGCCTTGTTTTCTCAAAAATCCTTCAAAATTAGATTAATTTCATAAAAATTAAAAGTTGTACTCCAAAAATCATTATGATGAAGACAAAATATTAAGTGATTTCAAAAGACATCAAAATATCAAAATTTGATATTAAAAATAATCTAATGTTTTAAAATCATCAAGATGCAAATTGATAAAAAATAATTTTTAGAAATTTAGCAAAATTGACACCAATTTGTCGCAACCCGTTCAAAATAGAGATTTAGCTAATAAACACCGGGGGTGGCGCTTTGAGCATCTTTTTCAAACTATCACCTTATATCGCCGAAAATTTCTAACATATTTATTTTTTTTCAACCTTTTAGGTTAATCTCAAATTTCTCATGTGGTAGCTTCACACACTTGCCGGACGACCGCGGTGGTAGCTCTTTCCTACACGTGGTGGTAGTTTTCACACTCCTTTTAGATGTAACTCTTTCCACATCTTTTTAAACATAGGAGTTTTTCCTTTTTTTTTAATAATTCAAACTCCCCCTAAATTAGACAATCTCACAATTGAAAATAATTTTGTCGAATTTTAGTCGATTAGCAAATATCCATCAATTATATTCAACATTCACTACCAAGATGAATTAATTACTAAAAGATTAAAGTTAATTTCAAAATTTTGATGAATGTATGTAAGAAGAAATCACATATTAAGGTATCGTCAAAATAATAAAAGGTGGAGTAAAATCGATAATTAATATGAATTTAATCTAATTTGAATTGACTTTAAATACCGGTTAAGGCTCTTTCAAAAACCTTTAATTTTCCAATATAATGATATTCAATCATCTCCTTTCTAAAAAAAAATTTCAATCAAACTCCCAATCACCTTTCCAAGATGATTTAAAAACGAATGAATTCTAAGCACAAAAAATCGTCTAATCATGTAATACAATGAATAAAAATATGCACCAAGCACCAATCAAAGCATTACATAAAAGAAAACAAACTAAGACGAAGAGTATGGAAAGATATCACCTTTCCGAATCCAAACTTGTCGGATTGTCGGTTGTCTTGGCTTGTCGATGATTTGCCCAACTTGTTTTGACTTTTGATGTTGTCCTTGAGGCTTAGAAACCCAAACCGCACGTTGTTTCGACTTAGAAATCCAGTTCGGTTGTGGGTTCGATCGATATTGACGTTGAGGCTTAGATGTCCGATTCGCTTGTGGCTTTGATTTCCGGTTCACATATGAGTCACGGTTTGCTTGATGCACTCGACTCAATTGATTTTTCTTTTGATTCTGTGGGGGATGTCGAGTTTTAGATGATACCAATTGTCGTTTCGAAGTTGCCGATTGAGACTTAAAATTTTTGTTCGAGCAACTCTTTTTGATGTGTCCTTTGATGCCACATCTATGACACACCTTCTCCTTCAAACTTGTTGAGACTTTCGATGTCATCTTTTGATCCTTCTCAACATATGTCCGTTCGTATCCAAGACCTAACTTGCTCGTTTGACCCAATCCGAGCATGTTATCCAATTTCTTCTACCCCGAAGAAAACTTTTGAATATCGGACTTGAGTTGATGGACTTGCTCGGTCAATGCTTTGTTGGATTTGTATGTTTCCTCAAATTGATGCTCCAAAAATCCAACTTTATCCGTAGTAGATTTGATCATTAAATCCGATTCTTCTAGCTTCTTTTGGAAGACCGAATTATTATTCAAGATTGATTCCCGTTCCTCCTGAAGAGTACTATTTGTGGTCTTCAAATTCTTGTTCTCTTCTTCAAGATCAAATAAACGACGCCTCAACTTTTTATTGAGTTTCGCCATCTTCCGCGACTCAACAAGAAGTTGATTGTATGCTTCCGCTAATTCCTCGTCGTTTGATTCCTCATCGCTGGAATCCGATTCCACGTCTTCTTCCTTTGATGTTTTCAACGCAATCCCTGTACTTTTAGAGAAAGACTTGGAAGAAGATTGGTTAGTAGGAAAAGTTATTTCATAAGTTTGCAACGCACCTACTAACTCTTTGGCCATTAGATAACAATATATCTAGATCTTGCTCTGATACCAATTGTGAGTTACGGGGAAGCCCCAAGGATCTATCTAGATTGTATCCGACACCTAGAGGGGGGTGAATAGGTGTACCGGCCAAAAATCACAAATAATCGATGCGTTAAAAGTAAATGCGGAAATTAAAAACACACCGAGATTTACGTGGGAAAACTCCAACTCGGAGTAAAAAACCCACGGGACCAACACGCGAATAACAATCCACTAAGAGAAAAGATTACAAGGTGATTACCGACTCCACGGACTTAACCTCTCTTAACCTCCTATGAATCTCCGCGCACGCCGCCGCGTTGTCCACGTCCGAGTCCACGAACGCCACGTCCCGAATCCACGAAACGCCTCCACTTCGAATCCACGAAGCCTTGATCACGCCGAATCCACGACGCCCACTCGAATCCACGAGCCAACGATCCGAATCCACGAATCGCCTTCTTCAATCGCGCCGAATCCACGACGCCTCACGCCGAATCCACGACGCCGTTCATGAGAAGCATCATGAGTATGGTGATCCTTCGCTTAGGAGTATCGTAGAAAACCGAAGAAGAAAACTCCAAGCGAAACGTAGATCAAATCGACATATAGATATTCAATACGATATCTCGATTTGACCTAAAAGAGGCTATGATGTAGAAAATAGGTTTTAGATGAATTCCTAGCCTCTAGGGTTTCTCAAACATGTATTTTCATGAAGCATACCGAGTTAGAGAACCCTAAGAACCTATTTATAGACTTTAGAATCAATTAGATTCGGATTAGAGAAAATCGATTTTTACACCTTGTACCGCAAAAATGTGGCCATTACCAAGAATGTAATGACGGAAGATTTTTCTCAAGGGCCATTACACGGTAATGGATTGATGGTCAGACTGATAGCAACCATGCTTGTACCAGACAGTTCAGTCAGCACGGTGAATGGGTATGATGGTCGCATCTGCATGTGTTCAGTCATACGGTAATGGGATGGTCACTCGTACAGTTCGTGTAGACTTTGTAAATTTTCCAATTTTTGAAAATTACAAAGTTCCAATATAATTTCTAATCCGTTAAACAATGATTTATGATTCTAATGCCTATAACTAAGTATGAATCACCATATTTATGAATTAAAAACTTACCTGGACATCGTGATTCACATCGTGAGCCAATTCCCTTTTTCTTCGAAGTCTTTGATTCTTCGTTGTTCTTCGATCCGCTCCGATTCTTCAAGACTCCGACTCAATTCACGAAACTTGCCAACACAAAATCCTTAACAATAGGCCATTGACATATGCTACTCCATATTTTAGAGACATGATGACATAGTGATAGGCTATTAACATACGCTATTCCATGTTTTGGACATGATGATATAGTGATAGGCCGTTGACATATACTCGATGATTTAAACCAGACAGCCTTCGGGTGGGTATTTAAACCAGACAGCCTTCGAGTGGGTTTTCAAACCAGACAATACCTTTCGGGTGGGTCTTCAAACCGCATAAATTTTCGGGTAGGTCTTTAAATCAGACAGCTTTCGAGCGGGTCTTCTCAATTTAAATTTAAGTAGTTAAAATGACTTTGGATATTGACTAGAATAGTAAACCTCGACACTTTACTATTACCTTGTGGACATCGGATTAGTGGTTTATTTTGACTATTCATGCTTAGAATAGCTTTCTTACTTATGCAATTTCATGCTAAGTAGAGATATCATGTTTGGCATCATACATGTTCATTTTACCTATTGTTTATATTGCTTTACTTACACTCTTACTCGTTTAGTTTTTGGGGCTTAGTGGCGTACCTAACTGAAGTCAGTAATTGCCTATTAGGAACTATTATTTAATAGTTATCACGCCCTCTGTTTCATATTCTTTCAGAGCCTTCGGCACCGGCGGAGGCACGGGATGGCGGCAAGGGAGTCGCGTCTAGCTAGATAGCTTCTGCATGCTTTTAGGTGGTTTTCTCTCTTGTATGTTTTGTGAGAGAGAGAGAGATTTTTGTATCCATGTATAGAGACCACCTATGTACTACTTATAGCTTTTGGTTGAGACTTTGTTATACCTTATTTTATGATTTCATAGTGGATGTTAGTTCTTTACTGTTTTCCTATTTTTAGCTTCTAGTTGTTGTATTTGCTCTGATACTTCTAGATGCCTCTATCTTGTCGTTTTATGTATCGTTATTTTGTAGACGTCTTGTATGTTTTAGACATACGGCGGGTCTAGGCACACGCCGGGCGGGCTTCCGCTGGGTCCCTGGGCGTGACACACTGAGTCCGTTTGGCATCCATTTCGCGCCCACGCAACTCAGACTTATCCCGACACTCACCACAGCTGTCGACAAGCCTCAACTGCCAAACTCCAGGTCACTACAAGCACTGTCCTAGAAGCGAAATTGCCCCTCCACATGCGAGGCTCCCAGGCAATTACTTCAAGCAATATAACGACCACTATCCACCCTGTAGGCACGCTTTCAAGGTGACGCAAGACGAACCCAACAAGCTTCAAATCCAACAAAGAAAACTTGGCGGAAATTGGCGGAAAAGATTAATGGCGAGAAAGCAGGGAAATGCGAGGTAGAGGTATATTAAACTCATGCAACTTCGTCCAATATATATAACCAAGGCAAGAATCTTGCTTCAACGCGTCAAATCCATGTAGAACAAAATAAGCCTAAAATTATACCGATTAG
The DNA here is from genome assembly GCA_025177825.1 of Aechmea fasciata. Classification (NCBI taxonomy): domain Eukaryota; kingdom Viridiplantae; phylum Streptophyta; class Magnoliopsida; order Poales; family Bromeliaceae; genus Aechmea; species Aechmea fasciata. The sequence continues at coordinate 13,592,848 of CM045931.1, read as the reverse complement.
TATTAGGATAGGATAAAGATAAAAACGAAAAAATAAAATAAAATAAACCGGGTGAATGGATGGCACGTGCCGCCGCCCGCCCGTTCCGGCTCGTGCGTGCGTGTGTTTAAACGAGAGCATTACTCTCATTTTCTCCCCAGCAACTAACTTGAAAAGAAAGGATATATAAATACTAATAACACCTTTTTAATTTTCAATGTGGAACTGTACCTTACACTTGAAAACTTTAGTTGGGCTCCCAAGCAAGGCTCGTTAATTATTGGGCTGCCCAAGAGGCCTAACAAGTTTTAAATTACAAAAATCCAATAAAATCCAACAACTTACCGTTACTCAAATCACGTACCAAAACTTAATTAAAAAATAGTTTTTTATAGCTTCGGTACTGAGAAGTTTCTAAGGTACTTCTCAGTATCAGTAATCAAACTTCAAGTGTCGGTACTTAGTTAACATTCAAAAACATTAACTTTTTGATTTTTTTACCGTGATAATGACTCGGGACATGATTTCACATAATCCAACATTATCTACCTAAAGATGTATGAAGCGTACTTCAATTATATTCCATTTAGAAACAACTATCAAACTTTTCAAAGTTTTGATTTTACAATCTAGCTTTTTATTTCATTTGATTTGAAATATTTGATGACTTCTCCAATATAAAATTCATGTACGTTTATTTATCTTATTTAACTTGTTTAGAATATCTTATTTGATCCATGGTAGTAGTCCAATTAAATTAAAACATGCAGTATGTGAAATTGCTAAAATGAAATAAATTGAAATATTGAATAGTAGAATCAAAATTCTATAGTTAGGCAATTGTTTTAAATTAAACTAGTTATAATTCAAGTAATTAGCTGCATGGACCGTTACCTATTGATTATTACGCAAAGAGATTTTTAAAAAAGACAAACTACCGATCTATTCATCACGCTGCGGTTGGTTGGAGAACTAAGTTTTCGAGAACAACTTTTGTTGTTCCCGAGAATATGGAATATTTCGGTACATTATACAACAATTGTAAATTTGTGTTTGGATGCATTTGGGAATATTCTAAAGGATATCCTTAATAGTGTTTGGATAAAAAGTCTAAAACAATGTCTAAATATAATTTTAAAAATAAAATAATTAATTTATATTAGTATATTTTATATAAAATTTTTTTATAAGTTATAATATAATATTTTATGTAATAATTTAATTTAAAATAGTATATTTATTTTATTATATATAATAATTTATTTTATATAATTTATTTATAATATATGTAACGAATAAAGTATAATACTAAGAAAATCCTCATAATTTATTTAATAATAGTATAAAGTTAAATACTAATTAAAAAATATATATAATACGTAAAAACTGTAGAGACCTGAAATTTCAACTGAGGCTTGTCGACAACTCTGGTGAGTGTTGGGACAAGTCCGAGTCGCGTTGGCGCGAAATGGACGCCAAACGGACCCTGTGGGAATACGAGAGCAGCGAGTATCATGAAAATTTGCGAAATAGCAGACTTTTCAGTGAGCTCTACCGGTACACTTTGACGGGTATGGTGCAGTTTGACTTTTGGTCACATTGTTTTTATCGCCCACCTTCCCCCATGCTTGTAGTGGAGCAGAGAGAGAGAGAAAGGGGTCTTCTTCCTGCTGTTCTTCCACCTCCATCCTTCTCTCTAGCCTTGAGCAAGCAAGGAGGAGCTTGAGAGGAGTGCTTCCTCTTCGTCGACGTCGCGCCGAGGTGTTGTTCCGGCCGGATTTTCGACGTCGTGTTGCCACGAGGAGGCCGGCGGGTGTTGTTCTTTGCCATCCTCGACGTGGTGCTGCATCCAGAGGGATTTTGAGGTGAGTTGTTCATCAGGAGCACTTCTATTGCTGCGATCTCCAACGATTTTCGAACTTGAGTGCTTTCCTGCAGATTTCAGCGTCGACTCGCGGTATTTTGGCTCGTTCTCTATGTGGAAGCGTCGGAATTCAGTGAAACTTGGTTCGCTGGATTCGTGACTTCGAGAGGAAGCTACAGAGCCCTTGATTGCTGGATTTGGAGGAAGTTAGCCCTGTCGAATCCCCGTTTTACTGTACTGCTGTATGCCAAGCAGATTTTGAGGTGCTGATTTGCAGATTCCAGAGTCGACTTGCAGAATTTTGGCTCGTACGCGACGTAGGAGCATCGGATCGCGACGAGACTTACTTCGTTGGACTCGAGACTTCGAGATGAATCTAGAGAGCCCAAGATCGTAATTTTTGGAGAAGGTTTGCTTGCTCGAAATCTAGTTCTACTTTGCTGCTGTATGTCAAGCAGATTCTGATGTGCTGATATGTAGATTCCAGCGTCGACCTTCGGCATTTTGGCTCGTACGCGACGTAGGAGCATCGGATCGCGACGAAACTTGGTTTGCTGGATTCTCGTCTGCAAGAGGAATCCACAGAATCCACAAAGTCCAGGTTAGCTTGGTCGAACTGGTATATTTTCCTGCTGTTGTTTTCTGGACAGATTTCGTGAGTTTGAGTATCCATGGTTTTATTTCCCGCAGCGGTGGCAGTGCAGACCTGAGCCGGACACCTTGGTATTTTTGCGGACCCGAGGACTTTTATTCCCTGCTTAGATACTCTCTTCGCCGTCGGAGAGTCCCGCGAAAGGTGGGCTTTTATCGGTTTTGCTCCTAAGTGCAAAGTAGTCGACTTGTATAGTTTAAATATTGAACCTAAAATTCTTAGCTCAAATTCATGGATTATAGCATGATTAAAATCTGAATTGGGAGCATGATTAGTAATTAGTAAATATACATGTTGGACTTGGGCTTGACTTAGGAGAAAACCACGATTTGATCGTCATATGCATACACTACCAGATTTAGCTCTTGGAGCCGTGATATACTGTATCGTCGCTGTGTGAGTGCGAAGGATATCCAGGGTAGTGTAGTTTGGTTTTACGCTCGTGCTGGGAAGTCGAGCTTAGTTACAGCAGTGTTAGGCTGTTTCGTGTTGTCGGGGACCGTCGGGAGTTGACGGTGGGCCCAGATTACTGTTTGGATACAGATTGTGCCAAGGGCCCGTGACCTAGTGGTGGTCATACCAATTGGACCCTGTTTACTTGACTTATGCTTGTGAGAGCCTGATTGAGCTCGATAGAGATACGCTTGCATACTCGGTTGGTTCGCGCCCACGAGTGCCGCTCCGAAGTCTGGCTTAGTGCTTTTGCGTTGTTGACGCTGTGTCCTAGTTGTTGAACTCGCTCTCCACTAGCTACCCCTGGGGTAGTTGTTAGTGTAGCTTCGACAGGCGGGACGGGTGTATCACGCGCTCCTCGTGAGATTGGGTCCGCTTTTACTTGTTCTACGGTTGACCGGTGTTCGAGCAGATAGTGTAGTGACAATTAGTCGTTGAGTGTCTCCGCTTACTTTTCTTCTATTCTTCCTTAACTGTAGACTTAGTGGGTGGACCGATGATGTTTAGGGCAAAGACCCACATCGAGGACTACCTGTTTTCACAGTAGTTCTCATGCCCCTTTTCTTCCACCGTTGTTGCAGGGCCTTCGGTTTTGGCTGCTGCTCCTTCTGAAGCTAGAGCCCTATCCTTCGAGTGCTGTTAGAGGATCCTGACTGCAGGTAGTGATGCTTTATTTTGGGAGAGTTATGTACATTCAGTTGTGAACTCACTAGAGCGAGTAGACTTTTGTATCTGTGGATTTTGTATGTATATGGAACTTGTTATTCCTACCTGTTTGTATTTTATAGTTTCAGCTCTATGCTACTGTTTATAGCATTGTATGTTTATACAGGTACAGCTACGCTACGTATACAGAAGAAATTCTTTTGTATACGGCGGATTTGTTGGCGTGCCCGGGGATCGTGTAACCAGGGGCGTGACAGATTAAGTTGGTATCAGAGCATAATATTAGGTCGTTGGGACGTAGGAACCCTAAGCTGGTAAACCATAGGAAGGCAGGACGCGAGAGGCGTGAATTAACGCGAAAGTCAATGACTGGTTTCCTAACTCATCCTGTAGTGGAGTGAGTGACTGAAGGAGTGTCTGTTTCGGTCCAGGAAAATTATGTTTGCTGCAGACAACATAATTTCGCGGAGAAACAGGGACCGCCTTCGAGACTTTCGTTGATTTGGTCGAGAGTGTTCGTGTTTCGCCTGACTATGGTTTACTTTTGTGCAGCTGTAACATACTGGACTTGCGCAAATTGCGGAGTTCGAGTAGTTGACTTGAGTTTGGAGCTTTTCCAGATTTTTCTGGAGGGTCGTTGACTGTGTTCCGACCTATGGCACTGTAACATACTGGACTTGCGCAAATTGCGGAGTTCGAGTATTCGACGTGAGTTCGGAGCTTTTCCAGATTTTCTGGAGGGTCGTTGACTATGTTCCGACCTAGAGCACGTGTACCGAGGCTAGCGGATGAATCCTAAGCACTAAAGTCCAAAAAGTTGGATTTTAGGTTGCTCAGGAAATTGTTGCTATACCGGTACGAGAAATTGTTGCTATATTGTTGCATGACAGATGGATTCTGTACCGGTATGGGAGAGCTGATGGACGCCAACCCGAGCCTCGGGTTTGGCTGTTTCGCAGGGTCTATACCGGTATGGGATGGCTTGTACCGGTACAGCCTGGCAGATTTCGAGCAGTTTGAACTGCAGGGGGTTTTTAGCTATTGTTGCACTTCTATTAGTGCAAGCCTTGCCCCTAGGGTTTCCCTTTGTGTTCTTCACAGCAAGAGGAGAGGTAAGAGCTCCCTCCACTCCATCTCCTTCTTCTCTCCTTGGTTTGGATGGGTTTTTGAGGATTAAAACCCTCTCTTTGCTCTCTTTTGCTTGGTAGAGCCTATTTCCTCCATTGTTGGAGCTTAGAGCTTGGTGAGTGGAGCTTTGTGGTGGATCAAACTTCAACCCTTGGGCCTTTTGGACTTGGTTTGAAGCTTCTTAGAGGTATGCAACAAGCTCTCTTCACTTAGATTCGGTTTTTGGAGGTTTCTTTGAGATGAAACCCTAGTTTTGGATTCTAGGGTTAGAATTTGGGGATTTTCGATTTAGGGCCTTTGGGACCTAATTGATGGGTTTAGAACTTTGGTTTAGGTTGGATTAGAAGGACTCTAACTCCCATTTGGAGATCGAGAGAGTTTCCTTCGCACTCGGTGAGTTTTCTCCAACCTTTTGTGGAATTTCTTAAAGTGTGAACTCATGGTTCAACTTCTTAGCTTGTAACTCCTAGGGTGTGCTTCTTAGGACTCAAGGAGTGATTATCGAAGCTTCGTTAGCGGTTCGGAGCAACGCTACACGCACTTGGTGGGTTTGGCTTCATGAGCATAGGGGCAAATGGCTCCTAAGTGCTTATTCGGTTTGATTTAATTATTTTGAATGCATATTCATGCTAAATAGATTTATTATGAATTTTGAATCACTTAAAATGCATGCCTTATGTATGATAAAATTTTCACTCTATATAGTAGAGCTATCTGGGTTAAATTGCCTGCATGTGGGGGTGGTTCTTGTGGGCGCCTGGGAGTGTGCCATTTATGGTGATTATAGCTTAAATAATGTTAATTGTGAACATTAAACTTGTGTTGGAACTTAGAAAAGCTTAAGTGTCATCAAGCGGCACTTAACTTAGAAAACTATGAAACTGCAACATAGAGACTTGACATAGGCCATGGACATCTATTATTTCCATGTTAGAGACATGATGACATAGAGATAGGCCTTTTGGACACTTGTATATTCCATGTTAGAGACATGACGATTTGGGACATATGACGAGTTTTGTGACTTTTTGCCATTGTGCTCATTCGCACATGCTTGTGAGGGTCGCTCCCCAAGCACTCGAGTTGGCCAACGCGTTTCATGTATTCGCCGTGCGGGATTGGGCGCCGAAGTGGATTGCCGTAGAGACGCCTCATTCCTAGGGTGGGAATGTTGACTACTACGGGGCCATTAGGCTCGGCATTTGGGCTAGGCGCCTTCGGGTGGGCATCGGCCATATCGCCTTCGGGTTGATTTTATTGTATTTAAACTTAAAGCAGTTTAAAGGAAATTGTGGATTTGATTAGAATAGTAAACTTCAACACTTTACTATCATTTGTGGACATTGTGGACTTTGACTAGAATAGTAAACTTGAACACTTTACTATCATTTGTGGACATTGTGGACTTTGACTAGAATAGTAAACTTTAACACTTTACTATCATTTGTGGACATTGTGGATTTGACTAGAATAGTAAACTTCAATTCTTTACTATTAAATTTGGGAACATTATACTAGTAGCTGTACTTACTAATCATGCATAGATTTGTCGTTTGCTTATGCTTAATTATGCTAAGTAGAGATAGCATGTTTAGTAGCTTACATGTTTATTTTACTTGTCGTTTGCTTTACTTATGCATAGTTTATCGTTACTTGTTTAGTTTTGGGCCTAGTGGAGCATGCAACTGAAGTCAGTAATTGCCCACTGGGAACTATTAATTAATAGTTCTCACGCCCTCTTTTTCTAATGTGTTTCAGAGCCTTCGGCACCGGCGGAGGCAAGGGATCGCGGCAAAGAGAGTCGCGTCTAGTTAGCTTTACTCTCTTTTAGATGGTTCTACTTTTCTCTCTTTTGGTATTTGTGAGAGAGAGATTTTTGTATTCCGGTATAGAGACTACCATGTACCTTTTATAGCTTTTGGTGGTGGAGTTTTGGTTGTATTTATTTTTATACTTCATAGTGGATGTTAGTGCTTTATTTCCTATGTAGAGATCTAGTTGTTTTATTTCGCTCTGATACTACTAGATGCCTCTTTCTTGTTGATTATTTATCGTTTTCGTTAGACGCCTTGTATGTTGTAGACATACGGCGGGTCTGGGCACGCGCCGGGCGGGCTTCCGCTGGGTCCCGGGGCGTGACAGATTAAATTGGTATCAGAGCCTAGGGTTGAGTCTTCTTGTGGACCTAGCAAACCTTAGGCCGGTTGGACTATAGGATATAGGCTCGTGAGAGACGAGGTCTATTTAACTTGTGGGCGAAAGTATTAAGATTGGGTATCTTGAATAACTCTAGTAAGTAGAGTTGGATCGAGGTGTATAGCTTCTAACTCCGCGGAGGGTTACGTTGGCGGCCGACGCGTAACATCGGGAGTTAGTTGTGAAACACACTTCACTACTTTCGCATGATTTGGGTATTGTCGCGTGGGGCTGCGATAGCGTGGGTTTTATTAACTTGCGCTTTAGTGATGTTGTGGCGTCTTGTTGACGACCCGCTCTAAGTTTGTTGGAGCGGATGACGCGACAACGTTTGGGGAAGTGGAGATGTCCACTACCCCCGGATCCAGCGAGGTCCGTGAGTGAGGTGCCTACTTGCGGCTCTCACTAGTTTGGCGACTCAGCAGGCGACACCGGCTCAACGACAGGCAGGATGCGCGCATGAAACACCTGGAGAGATCCTTACTGCAACAGGTGGTTTTCCCGTGATGGCTGAGGAAGCAGAGCGAGAGTGACTCATGGATTGCCCAACGAGTTCGAGAGGTGTAATCCCAGAATCCTCGATGGAGAGAAGGACGACCACTGGATCGTAAGGAAGTGGTCGATGCAGATGGAGAAACTATTTCCGCGACACATTCGTGGAAGAGAGAGGCAGAGTTTGGCTCGTCGATCACCACCTGGAAGATGAAGTCTATAGCTGGTGGTTGGATAGTCAGGATAACCCCAATGCTGATATGGTGACGACTACTTGAGGGAGGTTCAAGGAACTCCGTTGAGGCTTTACTTCAATGTCGGTGTCAAGGAAAAAGTCGAACGATGTGTGGATATGCCCCGAGGAAGCGGACTGTGGCCGAGTACGAATGGGAGTTCCCTCGACTCCCCGATGGTGTGCCGTTGTAGTGCGGGACCGTGCGGACTTCGGCCGTTGATCTTTCGGTAGGCGCAACATCCCAATCTTCAGACTTGCCAAGATGTGGTAAACTGCGCGCTCGTCGAGAAGGCTTAGATTAAGGATTTGGGCTAGAGGCCCATGACCGAGGGTGCGAGTCAGACGCACTCTGGGAGGCAACCTGTTTAGAGACAGACGGAGGAGCCACAACAGGCCCCGAACGGCCGCATGTATACGGTTCAGACTGAGGAAGCGACGGCAACCGAGGTGGTGACTACTTGTTTTGGTTCGCACTATGATTTTCGAGTGTGTGTTGGTTGATGCCGGTGCTTTGCACCTATCCTTTGATCGGCTATTTGCCGAGATGCATTGCATCACGTTTGATCGCCGTTTGTGATGAGGATTAGCCTTGACTGAGACGGTTAGTCTGCGGGTTGTGGGTAGCTTTCTGCTATGCTATTTGGATCTCACGACTATTGCATTAGTTGCATCCCTAGATCGGCTGGTAGCCGGATGGTGCTCGGGGACGACCCGTGCTCGGACAGCTTGTAGATCATGCGGTGCTCGGGCCCTTTGGGCAGGCGCAGTTAGCTGTGAGTGACAGCGGCCCGGTGCCTTCGGGTAGGGCAAAGTTTTGGTCAGGACGGTAGTCCGAGTTTTGACCCAAGAGCGTGGAATGCCACGTGTGGGATCGTGAGATCGAGGATACACCGAGTGTGTAGTGAATCAACCCGAGAATTTCTAGCATTGATCATTCTTCGATGTTAATAGGATGATCAGATGATCGGGTGTGTCGTTTCGAACACCCTACCTTGCGAGAAGGTCTTGCGTGCCAACAAATAGATTGGCTTTCGTGGTGTGGAGTTGTGAGGTACCTTGTACCTTGGGACTTGCGAGCTGATTTAACTCGCCTTGGGATTTTGAGCACGAAATAGTGCATGTTGAGGATTTGTCCCACTGGTTGTGGTGACTATCTCCCTTACCTAAAACTAGGTAAGTATTGGAGGGGATTTGGGGCCTAACTGGCCATTACCTTTGGTTGTTCGAGGATCCTCAGATTGAAGGATACCTTTGGAGTTGTTGATGCTCTCCTGACGGAGTCACGAATTGTGAGCTCAAGTGGCAGGGAGATCTTTGCATTTCGCGTTTCGCTTCGTGAGAAACACCCTCTGTTGAGGTAGGACCTGTAGGGTCGTTTCAACTATACTTCGGCCATCGTGATCTAAAGTGAATCACGATTGGGCCTTTGCTCGGCTGTAGAGGCTCGTTGATCGTTTCGATTAGTCTTGTGATATTGGCGTACTCGATCGAATCGTATTGCAATCGGGAGTAATACCTTTTTGTGTTGGTGTTTGAGGCTGCACCTCAGCGAATGTTGGCACTTTGTTTGGGACATCACGGGGATTAGCGTGACGTTGCTGAAGCCTGTAGTACTTCACCAACGTTAGGGTCTTGCGGAATGATAATTCCAAGCCCTCTAGCTGGATTGGTGGAACCGGTCGTAGACGGCCATGGGTATTCCGAGGAAGATCTACGAGGATCAACTGTGGAAGCGTACTGAGGTGAGCGGAGTGTAAACTCTCACTGTGGGATCAAGTTGTCGGGAAGAATTCGTGAGGGAAAGTACCAGGTACTGATTTTCCTTTGTTCGGATGTTGCATGTGGAATTACGTTCCTTGCAATGGAGACTTCGTGGAAGAGTGGTTGCGATCGACGTTCTGGTCGATGGTCACTTTCTGGTGACCTTGTTAGAGAGCTACTACTAATTGTAAATGGAACCCTCTCTATCACTTGAGTTGAGCTCTGTGACTATGGATACCTGGGTTATCTGATGCTAAGGGAAGCATTGTGGAGAAGAAATTTTGAATGATTCGTTTCGAGCGCTTGAGCAGTTAGTGCTATGAGATTCCCTACCGAAGATAAGCTCTCGGCATAGGCTTATGAAGAGTTTACTTGAGACATCAAGTTGAGACTAAGGGAATGACCTTAGTAGATCGAGGATGTGTGTGGGATATGGTTCTTGACCATATGTATAGAAGGGAAACAGTGAGTACCACCCCCGTGGTGGAGTTGAGATTACTGTGGCGGCATTGGGGGTACAATGCCGATTGGTGAATCGGGTAACCATCTCTGGAGAACAAATTGGACGACTTGTCGAATGTCGCGACAATCGGAAGAGACGATCATTATGGATTGGATTTACACTCAGTAGTGCAATCTCTTAACAAGATCTGACTTGGAGCTGAGCAAGCATTGTTGGGATTAGAGCCAACGATTAGATATTGTATCACATCTCTTTTGTAAGCATTCCGATGGAGCGTTGATGGATCAGGTAACGGGTTTGAACCCCGGGTTCTTGCTACGAGCGGTTTTGTTGGATTCGCCTCTGAGAGCTATATAGCGGAATTCCAATTGTACGAGTATATTGAGGCAGAGCTAGGCTTCGCCCTCGACTAAGACGAGGAAGGTGAGGACTAGAATTCAGCTTTTGGGAGCACTTGGTTTTGATGATGACCAACTGAATAGCTTGTCGAACAAGCGCATTTTAGAGAAGGAACTTCTCGGAGAAGACTTGAAGTTGTTTTACTGATGGCTCGGGATGTAAAAAGGATGTTGGCGAGTTAGTAGCTCGTTGTCTAACTTGCCAACAAGTGAAGGCTGAGCATAGAATTTTCGCGGGGAAATTGTTGAGCCTACCGATTCCAGTGTGGAAGTGAGAGAAGAACGCCATGATTTTCGTGATGGGATTGCCTCGCTCACAGGTCGGGCGTGACGCTATGGGTGATCGTGGATAGGTTGACGAAATCGGCGTATTTCATACCTATCCATACTACTTGGACTAGAGAGAGACTCGCACGGATATATTTGGATAAGAATGTGCGACTACACGGAGCACCTACATCAATTGTATCGGACCGGGACACGTTTTGTGTCACACTTTTGGAGGAGTCTGCTGGACGCCTTAGGTGCTCGACTGGACTTCAGCACTGCTTTTCACCCTCAGAGTGACGAGCAGTCGGAGCGTACTATACTGACTCTTGAGAACATGCTTCGAGCATGTGTGATCGACTTCCTGGGAGGATGGTCGCAGCATCTCCCTATGGCGGAGTTTGCTTATAACAATAGTTATCAAGCAAGCATCAAGAAGGCACCGTTCGAGGCACTGTATGGACGGAAATGCAGATCGCCACTCCATTGGAGTGAAGTTGGCGAGAGTTTGGCTTTAGGCCCAGAAGTGCCCCAGGAGGCGAGAGGACAAGTTCGCATTGCTAGAGAACGGTTGTTGATCCGCCCGTAGTAGGCAAAAGAGCTATCTTGACAGACGTCGACGGGAATTGGAGCTTCGGATTGGAGATCATGTTTTCATGAAAGTTTCGCCGTCAAGGGAATTCGGAGATTTGGAATTCGAGGCTAGTTGAGCCCTCGATTCATTGGACTATATGAGATCTTGGAACGTATAGGTCTGGTAGCGTATCGACTTGCTCTACCACCGAACCTATCGGGCGTGCACAACGTCTTTCATGTATCGGTCCTTCGAAAATTTGTTCACGATCCGGCTCATGTATTGGAGGTGTACTTAGAGCTGCGGGAGGATTTGACCTTCGAGGAGCAACCCGTGAAGATCTTGGCTCGTGAGGTGAAGAAATTGCGGAATCGGGACATTCCGTACGTGAAGGTTCTTTGGAGCAACCACGAGGTGCGAGAGGCCACGTGGGAGCCTGAGAGCGCACTGCAGGAGCGCTATCCCCATCTCTTTCAGATGGAATCTTGAGGTATGAGTTCGCTTTAGAGTTTCGCGGACGAAACTCCTTTTTAGGAGGGTGAATGTAACATCTCGGACTTGCGCCAATTGCGGAGTTCGAGTATTCGACGTGAGTTCGGACCTTTTCCAGATTTTCTGGAGGGTCGTTGACTATGTTCCGACCTAGAGCACGTGTACCGAGGCTAGCGGATGAATCCTAAGCACTAAAGTCCAAAAAGTTGGATTTTAGGTTGCTCTCGGATTGAGGTACGGAGGTGTCCGCACGCGAAATTGTTGCTATACCGTACGAAATTGTTGCTATAGGTACAGATGGATTACGTACCGGTATGGGAGAGTCGATGGACGCCAACCCGAGCCTCGGGTTTGGTTTTGAGGTCTATCAGGTATGGGATGGCTTGTACCTGCAGACTGGCAGATTTCGAGCGATTTGAAGCTGGGGGTTTTTAGCTATTGTTGCACTTCTATTAGTGCAAGCCTTGCCCCTAGGGTTTCCCTTTGTGTTCTTCACAGCAAGAGGAGAGGTAAGAGCTCCCTCCACTCCATCTCCTTCTTCTCTCCTTGGTTTGGATGGGTTTTTGAGGATTAAAACCCTCTCTTTGCTCTCTTTTGCTTGGTAGAGCCTATTTCCTCCATTGTTGGAGCTTAGAGCTTGGTGAGTGGAGCTTTGTGGTGGATCAAACTTCAACCCTTGGGCCTTTTGGACTTGGTTTGAAGCTTCTTAGAGGTATGCAACAAGCTCTCTTCACTTAGATTCGGTTATTGGAGGTTTTTTTTAGATGAAACCCTAGTTTTGGATTCTAGGGTTAGAATTTGGGGATTTTCGATTTAGGGCCTTTGGGACCTAATTGATGGGTTTAGAACTTTGGTTTAGGTTGGATTAGAAGGACTCTAACTCCCATTTGGAGATCGAGAGAGTTTCCTTCGCACTCGGTGAGTTTTCTCCAACCTTTTGTGGAATTTCTTAAAGTGTGAACTCATGGTTCAACTTCTTAGCTTGTAACTCCTAGGGTGTGCTTCTTAGGACTCAAGGAGTGATTATCGAAGCTTCGTTAGCGGTTCGGAGCAACGCTACACGCACTTGGTGGGTTTGGCTTCATGAGCATAGGGGCAAATGGCTCCTAAGTGCTTATTCGGTTTGATTTAATTATTTTGAATGCATATTCATGCTAAATAGATTTATTATGAATTTTGAATCACTTAAAATGCATGCCTTATGTATGATAAAATTTTCACTCTATATAGTAGAGCTATCTGGGTTAAATTGCATGCATGTGGTGTTGGTTCTTGTGGGCGCCTGGGAGTGTGCCATTTATGGTGATTATAGCTTAAATAATGTTAATTGTGAACATTAAACTTGTGTTGGAACTTAGAAAAGCTTAAGTGTCATCAAGCGGCACTTAACTTAGAAAACTATGAAACTGCAACATAGAGACTTGACATAGGCCACCGGACATCTATTATTTCCGTGTTAGAGACATGATGACGTAGAGATAGGCCTTTTGGACACTTGTATATTCCATGTTAGAGACATGACGATTTGGGACATATGACGAGTTTTGTGACTTTTTGCCATTGTGCGCATTCGCACATGCTTGTGAGGGTCGCTCTACAAGCGCACTCCGGAGTTGGCCAACGCGTTTCATGTATTCGCCGTGCGGGATTGGGCGCCGAAGTGGATTGCCGTAGGACGCCTCATTCCTAGGGTGGGAATGTTGACTACTACGGGGCCATTAGGCTCGGCATTTGGGCTAGGCAGCCTTCGGGTGGGCATCGGCCATATCGCCTTCGGGTTGATTTTATTGTATTTAAACTTAAAGCAGTTTAAAGGAAATTGTGGATTTGATTAGAATAGTAAACTTCAACACTTTACTATCATTTGTGGACATTGTGGACTTTGACTAGAATAGTAAACTTGAACACTTTACTATCATTTGTGGACATTGTGGACTTTGACTAGAATAGTAAACTTTAACACTTTACTATCATTTGTGGACATTGTGGATTTGACTAGAATAGTAAACTTCAATTCTTTACTATTAAATTTGGGAACATTATACTAGTAGCTGTACTTACTAATCATGCTTAGATTAGTCGTTTGCTTATGCTTAATTATGCTAAGTAGAGATAGCATGTTTAGTAGCTTACATGTTTATTTTACTTGTCGTTTGCTTTACTTATGCATAGTTTATCGTTACTTGTTTAGTTTTGGGCCTAGTGGAGCATGCAACTGAAGTCAGTAATTGCCCACTGGGAACTATTAATTAATAGTTCTCACGCCCTCTTTTTCTAATGTGTTTCAGAGCCTTCGGCACCGGCGGAGGCAAGGGATCGCGGCAAGAGAGTCGCGTCTAGTTAGCTTTACTCTCTTTTAGATGGTTCTACTTTTCTCTCTTTTGGTATTTGTGAGAGAGAGATTTTTGTATTCCGGTATAGAGACTACCATGTACCTTTTATAGCTTTTGGTGGTGGAGTTTTGGTTGTATTTATTTTTATACTTCATAGTGGATGTTAGTGCTTTATTTCCTATGTAGAGATCTAGTTGTTTTATTTCGCTCTGATACTACTAGATGCCTCTTTCTTGTTGATTATTTATCGTTTTCGTTAGACGCCTTGTATGTTGTAGACATACGGCGGGTCTGGAATTCATCCACTAACCTCGGTACACCGAGGTTAGTGGATGAATTCCAGACCCGCCGGATGTAACATACTGGACTTGCGCAAATTGCGGAGTTCGAGTATTTGACTTGTGTAGGAGCTTTTCCAGATTTTTTGGAAGGTCGTTGACTGTGTTCCGACCTATGGCGCGTGTACCGAGGTTTGGGGATGTGTCCCAAGCCCTAAAGTCCAAAAAGTTGGATTTTAGGTGGCTCTCGGGTTGGGAATTCTGTGCCTTATACCGGTACAAAACGGTGTCTATACCGGTACAAAATGATTGCTATACCGGTACAGACCAAGATTTATACCGGTATAAAGAGGGCAGACTTGGCAAACCCGAGGCTCGGGTTTGGCTGTTTCGCAGGGTTTATACCGGTACAAAATGGATTTGTACCGGTACAAACTGGCAGAATGTGAGCAGTTTAAACTGCAGGGGTGTTTTAGTATTTTGTTGCTTCTATTAGTGTACCACACACACTAGGGCTTCTTTTGTGCCCCCCCCCCCACAGCAGCAAGAGGTAGGAGGAGCCTCTCTCTACTCTCTTGTGTTTCCTAGGGTTTTGGTTGGGTTTTTGGAGGATTAAAACCCTCTCCTTGCTCTCTTTTGCTTGGTAGAGCCTCTACCACCATTGTTGGAGCTTGGAACTTGGTGTTTGGGACCTTGTGGAGGATCAAGCTTCAAGCCTAGGGCTTTTTGAGCTTGGATTAGAGCTTCTTAGAGGTATGTGAGTGATCTCTTTCCTCTAGTTTCGATTTTTGTGGGTTTCTTTGAGATGAAACCCTAGAATGGGATTCTAGGGTTAGGATTTGGGGATTTTCGATTGAGGGCCTTTGGGACCTAATTGATGAGTTTAGAACTTTGATTTAGGTTGGATTAGAAGGACTCTAACTCCCATTTGGAGATCAAGAGCACTTTCTTCGCATTCGGTGAGTATTCTTCACCCTTTAGTAGAGTTTCTTATTGTTTGAACTCAAGACTCATCTTTTGAGTTTGTAATTCCTATGGCATGCCTTGTAGGGTGCTAGGAGTAGGAATCGAAGCTTAGTTAGCGATTCGGATCGGCGATTTTCGCACTCGGTGGGTTTGGCTTCATGAGCATAGGAGCAAATGACTCCTAAGTGCTTAGTTGGTTTGATTTAATTATTTTGAATGCATATTCATGCTATATAGATTTATTATGAATTTTGAATCACTTAAAATGCATGCCTTATGTATGATAAAATATTCACTCTATATAGTAGAGCTATTTGGGTCAAACTGCATGCATGTGGGGGTGGTTCTTGGGGGCGCCTGGGAGTGTGCCTTTATGGTGATTTTAGCTTTGCTAATGTTAATTGTGAACATTAAATACATGTTGGGACTTAGAAACCTTAAGTGTCATAAAGCGGCACTTAACATAGAAAACTATGAAACTGCAACATAGAGACTTGACATAGGCCACTTAACATATACTATATTCCATGTTAGAGACATGATGACATAGAGATAGGCCTTTTGGACAATTGTACAATCCATGTTAGAGACATGATGATTTGGGACTTGTGACGAGTTTTGTGACTTTTGCCATTGTGCTCATTCGCACATGCTTGTGAGGGTAGCTCCCTACAAGCCGGCACTCCGGAGTTGGCCAACGCGTTTCTAGTATTCGCCGTGCGGGATTGGGCGCCGAAGTGGATTGCCGTGGGACAGTCGCATTCCTAGGGTGGGAATGTTGACTACTACGGGGCCATTAGGCTCGGCATTTGGGCTAGGCAGCCTTCGGGTGGGCATCGGCCATATCGCCTTCGGGTTGATCTTATTGTGCTTAAACTTAATGTAGTTTAAAGAAAACTGTGGACTTTGACTAGAATAGTAAACTTTAACACCTTACTATCACTTGAGGAATTATTGGGTTATGGTTAGAATAGTAAACTTTAACTCTTTACTATTGCTATGGATATTGGGCTTGTTGGTTATATTTACTATTCATGCTTAGAATAGTCGTTTACTTATGCTTATTCATGCTAAGTAGAGATATCATGCTTTAGTAGCTTACTCGTTATTTATTTCGCTTACACTTACTTGCTTAGTTTTGGGCCTAGTGGAGCATGCAACTGAAGTCAGTAATTGCCCACTGGGAACTATTTTTAATAGTTCTCACGCCCCCTGTTTCTTATGTGTTTCAGAGCCTTCGGCACCGGCGGAGGCAAGGGATCGTGGAAAGGGGACCGCTAGCTAGTTTTGCAGCTTTCCTCCTTGTAGGGGTTTTTCTCTTTTTGTACCTTGGTGAGATTGAGAGAGTTTTGTATCCCTATGTAGAGACTACGTACTTAGTTATTGTGGTGTTCGGATCTCTTTTTATTGTACTCTCTTTATGGTTTATTTTAAGATTGGTGCTTTACTTTTAGTCTCTTCTTTATGCTTCCTTGTATAGATTTCTAGTTGTTATACTGCTCTGATACTTCTAGATTCTTTTTATTTTGTTGGTTAATTATCGTTTTTGTTAGACGCCTTGTAGGTTGTAGACATACGGCGTGTCTGGGCACGCGCCGGGCGGGCTTCCGCTGGGTCCCGGGGCGTGACAGATTAAATTGGTATCAGAGCCTAGGGTTGAGTCTTCTTGTGGACCTAGCAAACCTTAGGCAGGTTGGACTATAGGATATAGGCTCGTGAGAGACGAAGTCTATTTAACTTGTGAGCGAAAGTATTAAGATTGGGTATCTTGAATAACTCTAGTAAGTAGAGTTGGACCGAAGTGTATAACTTCTAACTTCGCGGAGGGTTACGTTGGCGGCCGACAACGTAACATCGGGAGTTAGTAGTAAATGACACTTCATTACTTTCGCATGATTTGCGTATTTATAGCATGAGCGGGGATGCGATTGCGTGAGCTTACTAACTTGCGCTTTTATGATGTTGTAGTGGCGATGCCGATAACTCGCTCGAAATCTGTTGGAGCGGACAATGCGGCAACTTTTGAGGAGGTCGAGGCCTCCGCTACCTCCGGATCCGGCGAGGTCCGTGAGTTGAGGGGCCAGTTGGCGGCCCTCACAGCTTTGGTGACGCAGCAGGCGACCGCGGCCCAGCGTCAAGAAGCGCGCATGAAGCGCATGGAGGATCTTCTTCTGCAGCAGGCGGCTGCGAGGGAGGCTCAGACCCCTTCACCGCCAAAGACCACCGAGGTTGACTTACCGCGGCGCAGCCCCCGCGGCCGGCTCACACTGCACGACTCCGGCAGCTTGAGCGCCGGGAGGAGGATCGGACACCCCGCCAAGACGAGCATCGCCGGTGGCGCGGCATTTCCAGTTATGGCTCAGGGAGCCGAGAGGGATCGACTCATGGCTCGCCTCAAGGAGTTCAGGAGGTGCAGCCCGAGGACCTTTGACGGAGAGAAGGTCGACCACTGGATCGTGGAAAAGTGGTTGATGCACATGGAGAAATTGTTCCGTGACACGTTCGTGGAGGAGCGGGACAGAGTGTGGCTCGCCACCCATCACTTGGACGGCGAGGCCTACACCGGTGGATGGATCTTCGGAGAACCCCGGCACGGACTTAGCTTCTATTACTTGGACGAGGTTCAAGGAGCTACCGTTGGCACACTACTTCCCCGATAGCGTCAAGAGGCGGATGGAGCGAGAGTTTGCGCGGCTCGACACAGGGGACAGATCCGTAGCCGAGTACGAGAGAGAGAGTTTTCTTCACGCATTGCGTGCCCTTCGTCGTGCGGGACGACGAGGATAAGGCCCGCATTTTCGAGCGTGGATCGCGACCGTCGATTTTCCGGTTCGTGCGATCCTCGAGCTTCAGACTTACCGACGGGTGGTGAACCGCGCGCTCATCAGAGAGCGGCGCGGCCATGGTGCAGAGAGACGCGAGGGTTTGGACAAGGGGAAAGGCAAGAGGCGAGCCAGACGCACTCTAGGAGGCCACCGAAGCATCCGAGATACCAGCAGCGCAGTCGTGGCGCACCGCCCCAGCGAGGAGGATCTGACCGACGCCGGCCTCCCCGGTGTGTGATCTGCGGTGGTCCTCACCACCCGCCGCAGTGTCCACAGCGGGCAGGCAGGTGCTTCCAGTGTGGCCAGGAGGGCCACATCCGTACTGAGTGCCCGAGAGGTTCTACACCGCACCGTCTTCTCAGACGGCACCGGCTCTACCGCCGCCAGGGGGACCCCGTCGACACGATCGGGCGGCCGACCGTCCAGCCGCGAGCGAGGGTCACGTCGGGCGCCGAGTGGGCGCATGTACGCCGCGCAGATCGAGGCGCGGCGACAATGAGGATGTGGTGGCGAGTATCATTTTACTTGATGGCATTAGAGTACGTGCATTATTTGATACCGGTGCATCACATTCATTTATAGATCTACCGTTTGCCGAGTTGCATGACATCCAGCTTTGTTCCTTTACTACACACGGACGTATTGTTGTACCCGACCACATTGTGGACGTGCGAGAGTATTGCCCCAGTTGCCCTATTCGGGTAGGAGATTGGACCATGCCCGCGGATTTGCGAGTAGTGCGCAAGTTGGGGGATTTTGACGTGGTTTTGGGTATGGATTGGTTGACTAGATACTACGCCACTATCGATTGTGTCAATCGAACGGTTACTTTTAGAGAACCGGGTCAGAGTGAGGTGGTGTTTAGAGGGTGTCAGAGTTCGCTTTTTGCGATGTCGATCAGTTCGTCTCGAGCTAGGCAGGCGATCAACCGTGGATGCGTAGCCTATTTGGCTAGTATCGCATTGAGGGTGAGGATGATACCCCTAGGATCGAGGATATCCCGGTGGTACGGGAGTTTCGGGACGTGTTTCCGGCGGAGCTACTGTGCATGCCACCCGACAGGGAGATCGAGTTTGTGGTAGATCTCGCTCCGGGACTACCGGTCTCGAAGGCACCCTATAGGATGGCACGGCGAGAGTTAAAGGAGCCGAGGGCACAATTACGGACATGTTGGACAAGGGCTTCATTCGACCGAGTGTGTCACCTTGGGGAGCACCGGTTCTTTTTGTGAAGAAGAAGAACGGATCACTTCGCCTTTGCGTGGACTCTCGTGCACTTAATAAAGTCACGATCAAGAATAAATATCCGTTGCCGAGGATTGATGATCTTTTTGATCAACTTCAAGGGTCGAACGTGTATTCCAAGATAGACTTGAAGTCGGGATACCATCAGTTGAAGATTGCGCCTCGGGATGTGGCGAAGACGGCTTCTAGATCACGGTATGGACATTATGAGTTCACCGTTATGCCGTTTGGGCTTACTAATGCCGGCGACTTTTATGGATCTAATGAACCGTGTCTTCAAGCCTTATCTAGACGGAGTTCGTCGTGGTCTTCATCGACGACATCTTGGTTTATTCCGAAGTGATGTGGAGCACGAGGAACACTTGAGATTGGTACTACAAGTGCTTCGGAAAAGAAGTTGTTCGCTCGGTAGAAGAAGTGTGGATTTTGGCTTCGAGAAGTGGCTTTTCTGGGACATGTGATTTCAGGATCAGGTATAGCAGTGGATCCTAGGAAGATAGAAGCCATTCAGGATTGGCCAAGACCGACGAGCGTCACCGAGATCAGGAGTTTCCTTGGTTTGGCCGGCTACTACCGCAGATTCGTGGAGGGCTTTGCGAAGTTATCTACTCCCTCACGAGGCTCACGCACAAAGGAGCTAAATTCATTTGGAATGATGCGTGTGAAAAGAGCTTTCAAGAGTTGAAGCTGAGATTGACGACCGCTCCAATCCCCACATTACCTATTGCTGGAGCAGGGTATGTGGTTTATAGTGATGCATCTCTTAACGGATTGGGTTGTGTTTTGATGCAGGGTGACAAGGTGATCGCGTATGCATCTCGCCAATTAAAGGAATATGAGAAGAACTATCCTACCCACGACTTGGAGTTGGCGGCCGTGGTCTTTGCATTGAAGCTATGGCGCCACTATTTGTATGGCGAGCGGTGCGAGGTCTATATGGATCACAAGAGCTTAAAGTACCTTTTCACTCAGAAGGAGTTGAACTTGAGACAGCGCAGATGGTTGGAGCTACTCAAGGATTATGATTTGACTATTCTCTACCACCCGGGCAAGGCTAATGTGGTGGCGGATGCGCTAAGTCGGAAATCTACCGAGAACTTAGCGATGCATGTTGTTACTCAACCGCAGTTGATCGAGCAGATGAAGCGGTTGGAGTTGGAGGTAGTGACTCCCGATACGCCTATGCGGCTGATGACTATGGTGGTGCAACCTACTCTTATGGATAGAATTAAAGAGAAGCAAGCTCTTGACTTAGAGTTGCAAAAGATTCGAGACAAAATGGTGGATGGTTGCAGCGACTTCTAGTGGATGATCGGGGGAGTGATGCGCTTTGGTGGACGGATTTGTGTGCCGGCGGATTTGGGACTTAGAGAGGACATCCTTCGGGAGGCACACAGGACACCGTATGCTCTTCAGCCGGGTGGCACCAAAATGTATATGGACTTGAGGTTACTCTATTGGTGGCCTGAGATGAAGAAGGATGTTGGCGAATATGTTGCGAGATGTTTACCTTGCCAACAAGTGAAAGGCCGAGCATCGAGTTCCAGCTGGAAAACTCCAGAGTTTGCCTATTCCCGTGTGGAAGTGGGAGAAAATCACCATGGACTTCGTGACAGGATTGCCTCGCTCTCAAGCTGGGCATGATGCTATTTGGGTGATCGTGGATAGGTTGACGAAGTCGGCGCACTTTATACCTATCCATACTACTTGGGCTGGAGAGAAGCTCGCACAAGTGTACCTTGATGAGATTGTGCGACTTCATTGAGTACCTACATCGATCGTATCTGACAGGGACACTCGCTTTGTGTCACACTTCTGGAGGAGTCTACAGGACGCTTTGGGTACTAGATTGGATTTCAAGACCTTGCTTTCCACCCCGAGTGACGGGCGGTCGGAGCGCACTATACGACTCTTGAGGACATGCTTCGAGCATGCGTGATTGACTTCCAGGGAGGATGGTCGCAGCATCTACCTATGGCGGAGTTTGCTTATAACAATAGTTATCAAGCAAGTATTAAGATGGCACCGTTCGAGGCATTCTATGGACGAAAGTGCAGATCGCCACTTCATTGGAGCGATGTTGGCGAAAGATTGGCTTTAGGCCCTGAAGTGCTCCAGGAAGCAAAGGATAAAGTTCGAATCGCTCGGGAGCGACTACTGACGGCCCAGAGTAGGCAGAGGAGCTATGCAGATAAACGCCGACGAGACTTGGAGTTTCAGATTGGAGATCATGTCTTCTTGAAAGTCTCGCCGTCAAAGGGAATTCGGAGATTTGGAATTCGAGGTAAGTTAAGTCCTCGATTTATTGGACCATATGAGATCTTGGAACGTATAGGTCCGGTAGCTTATCGACTTGCTCTACCACCGAACCTATCGGGCGTGCACAACGTCTTTCATGTATCGGTCCTTCGGAAGTATATCCATGATCCGGCTCATGTATTGGAGGCTGTACCCATAGAGTTGCGGGAGGATTTGAGCTTCGAGGAGCAACCCGTGAAGATCTTGGCTCGCGAGGTGAAGAAATTGCGGAATCGGGACATTCCGTACGTGAAGGTTCTTTGGAGCAACCACGAGGAGCGAGAGGCCACGTGGGAGCCTGAGAGCGCACTGCAGGAGCGCTATCCCCATCTCTTTCAGATGGAATCTTGAGGTATGTGTTCGCTTTTGAGTTTCGCGGACGAAACTCCTTTTTAGGAGGGGTGAATGTAACATACTGGACTTGCGCAAATTGCGGAGTTCGAGTATTTGACTTGTGTAGGAGCTTTTCCAGATTTTCTGGAAGGTTGTTGACTGTGTTCCGACCTATGGCGCGTGTACCGAGGTTTGGGGATGAGTCCCAAGCCCTAAAGTCCAAAAAGTTGGATTTTAGGTGGCTCTCAAGTTGGGAATTGTGCCTTATACCGGTACAAAACGGTGTCTATACCGGTACAAAATGATTGCTATACCAGACAGACCAAGATTTATACCGTATAAAGAGGGCAGATTTGGCAAACCCGAGGCTCGGGTTTGGTGTTACAGGTTTATACCGGTACAAAATGGATTTGTACCGGTACAAACTGGCAGAATGTGAGCAGTTTAAACTGCAGGGGTGTTTTAGTATTTTGTTGCTTCTATTAGTGTACCACACACACTAGGGCATCTTTTGTGCCCCCCCCCACAGCAGCAAGAGGTAGGAGGAGCCTCTCTCTCTACTCTCTTGTGTTTCCTAGGGTTTTGGTTGGGCTTTTGGAGGATTAAAACCCTCTCCTTGCTCTCTTTTGCTTGGTAGAGCCTCTACCACCATTGTTGGAGCTTGGAACTTGGTGTTTGGGACCTTGTGGAGGATCAAGCTTCAAGCCTAGGGCTTTTTGAGCTTGGATTAGAGCTTCTTAGAGGTATGTGAGTGATCTCTTTCCTCTAGTTTCGATTTTTGTGGGTTTCTTTGAGATGAAACCCTAGAATGGGATTCTAGGGTTAGGATTTGGGGATTTTCGATTGAGGGCCTTTGGGACCTAATTGATGAGTTTAGAACTTTGATTTAGGTTGGATTAGAAGGACTCTAACTCCCATTTGGAGATCAAGAGCACTTTCTTCGCATTCGGTGAGTATTCTTCACCCTTTAGTAGAGTTTCTTATTGTTTGAACTCAAGACTCATCTTTTGAGTTTGTAATTCCTATGGCATGCCTTGTAGGGTGCTAGGAGTAGGAATCGAAGCTTAGTTAGCGATTCGGATCGGCGATTTTCGCACTCGGTGGGTTTGGCTTCATGAGCATAGGAGCAAATGACTCCTAAGTGCTTAGTTGGTTTGATTTAATTATTTTGAATGCATATTCATGCTATATAGATTTATTATGAATTTTGAATCACTTAAAATGCATGCCTTATGTATGATAAAATATTCACTCTATATAGTAGAGCTATTTGGGTCAAACTGCATGCATGTGGGGGTGGTTCTTGGGGGCGCCTGGGAGTGTGCCTTTATGGTGATTTTAGCTTTGCTAATGTTAATTGTGAACATTAAATACATGTTGGGACTTAGAAACCTTAAGTGTCATAAAGCGGCACTTAACATAGAAAACTATGAAACTGCAACATAGAGACTTGACATAGGCCACTTAACATATACTATATTCCATGTTAGAGACATGATGACATAGAGATAGGCCTTTTGGACAATTGTACAATCCATGTTAGAGACATGATGATTTGGGACTTGTGACGAGTTTTGTGACTTTTGCCATTGTGCTCATTCGCACATGCTTGTGAGGGTAGCTCCCTACAAGCCGGCACTCCGGAGTTGGCCAACGCGTTTCTAGTATTCGCCGTGCGGGATTGGGCGCCGCAGTGGATTGCCGTGGGACAGTCGCATTCCTAGGGTGGGAATGTTGACTACTACGGGGCCATTAGGCTCGGCATTTGGGCTAGGCAGCCTTCGGGTGGGCATCGGCCATCTCGCCTTCGGGTTGATCTTATTGTGCTTAAACTTAATGTAGTTTAAAGAAAACTTTGGACTTTGACTAGAATAGTAAACTTTAACACCTTACTATCACTTGAGGAATTATTGGGTTATGGTTAGAATAGTAAACTTTAACTCTTTACTATTGCTATGGATATTGGGCTTGTTGGTTATATTTACTATTCATGCTTAGAATAGTCGTTTACTTATGCTTATTTATGCTAAGTAGAGATATCATGCTTTAGTAGCTTACTCGTTATTTATTTCGCTTACACTTACTTGCTTAGTTTTGGGCCTAGTGGAGCATGCAATCGAAGTCGGTAATTGCCCACCGGGAACTATTTTTAATAGTTCTCACGCCTCTTTTCTAATGTGTTTCAGAGCCTTCGGCACCGGCGGGGGGAAGGGATCGTGGAAAGGGGACCGCTAGCTAGTTTTGCAGCTTTCCTCCTTGTAGGGGTTTTTCTCTCTTTTTGTACCTTGGTGAGATTGAGAGAGTTTTGTATCCCTATGTAGAGACTACCCTGTACTTAGTTATTGTGGTGTTCGGATCTCTTTTTATTGTACTCTCTTTATGGTTTATTTTAAGATTGGTGCTTTACTTTTAGTCTCTTCTTTATGCTTCCTTGTATAGATTTCTAGTTGTTATACTGCTCTGATACTTCTAGATTCTTTTTATTTTGTTGGTTAATTATCGTTTTTGTTAGACGCCTTGTATGTTGTAGACATACGGCGGGTCTGGGCACGCGCCGGGCGGGCTTCCGCTGGGTCCCGGGGCGTGACAGAGGAGCTTCTCTCTCTACTCCCTTGTGTTTTATAGAGTTTTGGTTGGATTTTTAGAGGATTAACCCTCTCTTTTGCTCTCTTTTGCTTGGTAGAGCATATCCCACCATTGTTGGAGCTTGGAGCTTGGTGGTTGGAGCTTTGTGGTGGATCAAGCTTCAAGCCTAGGACTTTTTTAGCTTGGTTTTGAGCTTCTTAGAGGTATGTGTTTGATCTCCTTCCTCTAGTTTCGGTTTTAGTAGGTTTTGTGAGATGAAACCCTAGAATGGGATTCTATGGTTAGGATTTGGGAATTTTCGATTTAGGGCCTTTGGGACCTAATTGATGGGTTTAGAACTTTGATTTAGGTTGGATTAGAAGGACTCTAACTCCCATTTGGAGATCGAGAGAGTTTCCTTCGCACTCGGTGAGTTTTCTCCAACCTTTTGTGGAATTTCTTAAAGTGTGAACTCATGGTTCAACTTCTTAGCTTGTAACTCCTAGGGTGTGCTTCTTAGGACTCAAGGAGTGATTATCGAAGCTTCGTTAGCGGTTCGGAGCAACGCTACTCGCACTTGGTGGGTTTGGCTTCATGAGCATAGGGGCAAATGGCTCCTAAGTGCTTATTCGGTTTGATTTAATTATTTTGAATGCATATTCATGCTAAATAAATTATTATGAATTTTGAATCACTTAAAATGCATGCCGTATGTATGATAAAATTTTCACTCTATATAGTAGAGCTATCTGGGTTAAATTGCATGCATGTGGGGGTGGTTCTTGTGGGCGCCTGGGAGTGTGCCATTTATGGTGATTATAGCTTATATAATGTTAATTGTGAACATTAAACTTGTGTTGGAACTTAGAAAAGCTTAAGTGTCATCAAGCGGCACTTAGCTTAGAAAACTATGAAACTGCAACATAGAGACTTGACATAGGCCACTGGACATCTATTATTTCCTTGTAGAGACATGATGACATAGAGATAGGCCTTTTGGACACTTGTATATTCCATGTTAGAGACATGATGATTTGGGACATATGACGAGTTTTGTGACTATATGCCATTGTGCTCATTTGCACATGCTTGTGAGGGTCGCTCCCTACAAGCCGGCACTCCGGAGTTGGCCAACGCGTTTCATGTATTCGCCGTGCGGGATTGGGCGCCGAAGTGGATTGCCGTGGGTCAGTCTCGTTCCTATGGTGGGGATGTTGACTACTATGGGGCCATTAGGCTCGGCATTTGGGCTAGGCAACCTTCGGGTGGGCATCGGCCACATCGCCTTCGGGTTGGATCTTATTGGACTTAAACTTAATGTAGTTTAAAGGAAATTGTGAATTTGACTAGAATAGTAAACTTTAACACTTTACTATCATTTGTGGGCATTGGAAACTTGACTAGAATAGTAAACTTTAACCTTTTACTATTAAATTGGGAACATTGTACTAGTAGTTGTGCTTACTAATCATGCTTAGAATAGTCGTTTGCTTATGCTTATTTATGCTAAGTAGAGACATCATGTTTAGTAGCTTACATGTTTAGTAGCTTACATGTTTACTTGTTTATATATTACCCATTTACTCGTTTTTGTTTTGGGCCTAGTGGAGCATGCAACTGAAGTCAGTAATTGCCCACTGGAAACCATTATGTAATAGTTCTCACGCCCCCTGTTTCATATGTGTTTCGAGCCTTCGGACCGGCGGAGGCAAGGGATCGCGGCAAGGAGTCGCCTAGTTAGCTAGCTTCTTTGCCACTACCGTTTAGGTGGTTTTCCTCTCTTTTGTGTTTTGTGAGAGAGCGACTTTTGTATCCATTTATAGAGACCACCATGTATTATGTTAGTTTTTACTTTGGGATCTTTGGTTGTACCCCTTTTTATAATTCTTAGTGGAATCTTGGTATTTTTATTTATCTACTTCTTGTATGCTTATTAGTTTAGAATTCTAGTTGTTATACTGCTCTGATGCTTCTAGATTCTTCTTATCTTTGTGGTTAATTATCGTTTTTGGTAGACGCCTTGTATGTTGTAGACATACGGCGGGTCTGGGCACGCGCCGGGCGGGCTTCCGCTGGGTCCCGGAGCGTGACAGCAGCTATGTATCGACGTAGGGGACGACCGCCGACTTGGGCTCGTGCCCCACCGCCATCACCACCGCCCTAGATGCCTTAGCAGGCAGAGCTGGGCACCCGACCCGAGACGGGTGTACCCCCGGTTGTGGAGCCGAGTACCCGCGCTGAGACGAGTGCGCCGTTGGATTTGAGCGCCCAGTTGGCCACACTGACAGAGGTGACAATGCAGCAGAGTCTATTGCTACAGCAGATGTGCGAGAGGTTAGCCGCATCATCGAGCCCAGCACCAGGGACACCAGAGCAGCCTGTTCCACCTCCTACTACCCCAGCGACAGCGCCAGCAGCCACCACACCCCCACCGGCGGCGATTCGTTCGACGCCAGTTGCGCCTGCCAGTGGACCAGTTCAATTGACGGAGGCCGAGCAGGAGCGGATGACAGCGTTATTGGTTCATTTCCGTCGCTTCGACCCATCGACCTTTGACGGTATTTGCGCTGAGCCCTGGGTAGTGGAGAGCTGGGTCAGCGCAATGGAGAGACTTTTTGAGGACCTGTACGTCCCAGAGAGGGAGCAGGTCCACCTCGGGGTCCATTGCCTTGTAGGGGATGCCCGTGACTGGTGGAGGAGGATAAGGCGTGACCTGGGAGTAGTAGCCTTGTAGACGAGCTGGGATCAGTTCTGTGGGATGTTGTACAGTACTTACTTTCCTGATAGTGTAAAGCAGAGGATCGAGGAGGATAGAGAGTCCATGCCGCGAGAGGGTGAGCAGCGGCAGCAGGCTCCGAGCGGCAGGATGTACGCAGCCCAGTTAGAGTACTCTACAGCAGCCGACCGAGTGGTGGCAGGTATTACTTTACTTTCTGGTGTTAGAGCATGTACTTTATTTGATACCGGCGCATCACATTCTCTTATTAGTCGAGCACTTGCATTGTTACATGGTCTAAAGATAGGGTTATTGCCTCAGGCCCGAGATATCAAGACCCTCGACCATGTACTTCAGGTTGTAGAGTGTTGTAGGTCATGTCCTGTGCAGTTAGACGCGTGGATCTTGCCCGCAGACCTGTTGGTCTTAGGGCAACTGCAGGACTTTGACATTGTGCTGAGCATGGATTGGCTGGCGTGGTACTACGCGACTATCGACTGCGGAGAGAGGACGGTGATGCTCCGCGAGCCAGGTCAGCAGGAGTTTACTTTTAGAGGCTGCAGGTGCACGTTGTTTGCCATATGGATTTCTTCGGCGAGAGCTCGACGGCTGATGAGTCGAGGATGCGTGGCATTTCTGGCGACGGTTGCAGAGGTACCTACGGCGGTGCAGGGACTTGAGGATATCCCTGTAGTCCGCGAGTTCCCGGATGTGTTTCCTTCG
The DNA here is from genome assembly GCA_025177825.1 of Aechmea fasciata. Taxonomy (NCBI): domain Eukaryota; kingdom Viridiplantae; phylum Streptophyta; class Magnoliopsida; order Poales; family Bromeliaceae; genus Aechmea; species Aechmea fasciata. The sequence goes on along the minus strand of CM045931.1, from coordinate 13,564,947 downwards.
GAGCTGACGACTATGCCGCCGGAGAGAGACGTTGAGTTTGTGATTGATGTAGTTCCTGGAACTGCACCAATCTCGAAGGTACCTTACCGGATGGCGCCGGCAGAACTGAGCGAACTAAAGGCGTAGCTTCAGGATCTGATGGACAAAGGGTATGTGAGACCCAGTGTATCGCTTTGGGGAGCACCGGTGTTATTTGTGAAGAAGAAGGATGGTTCACTTAGATTATGTGTTGATTACCGGGAGCTAAATAAAGTGACCATCAAGAACAAGTATCCTTTGCCACGCATCGATGATCTATTTGATCAGCTGCAAGGATCTTGTGTCTTCTCGAAGATCGATCTCCGGTCAGGTTACCACCAGCTGAGGGTGAGGGCCGAGCATGTTTCCAAGACGGCTTTTAGGACTCGGTACGGGCATTATGAGTTTACCGTGATGCTGTAACATACTGGACTTGCGCAAATTACGGAGTTCGAGTAGTTGACTTGAGTTTGAAGCTTTTCCAGATTTTTCTGGAGGGTCGTTGACTGTGTTCCGACCTATGGCACGAGCACCGAGGTTAGTGGATGAATTCCAAGCACTAAAGTCCAAAAATTTGGATTTTAGGTTGCTCTCGGTTTGACTGTTTGCTATAATAAGTACGGCCATTGTTGCTATACATTGTATACGACAGGTGGATTGACGTATGGGATGGTCGAGGCCCAACCCGAGCCTCGGTTTGGTCGTTTACAGGTCTCGTAGGTATGGGATGGCTTGTATCAGTACAGCCTGACAGATTTCGAGCAGTTTAAACTGCAGGGGTGTTTTAGCATTTTGTTGCTTCTATTAGTGTACCACACACCCCTAGGGCTCCATTCGAGCACCCCTATTGCAGCAAGAGGTAGGAGGAGCCTCTCTCTCTACTCCCTTGTGTTTTCTAGGGTTTAGGTTGGATTTTTAGAGGATTAACCCTCTCTTTTGCTCTCTTTTGCTTGGTAGAGCATATCCCACCATTGTTGGAGCTTGGAGCTTGGTGGTTGGAGCCTTGTGGTGGATCAAGCTTCAAGCCTAGGGCTATTTGAGCTTGGTTTAGAGCTTCTTAGAGGTATGTGAATGATCTCTTTCCTCTAGTTTTGGTTTTTGTGGGTTTTTGTGGGTTTTTGTGAGATGAAACCCTAGTTTTGGATTCTAGGGTTAAGATTTGGGGATTTTCGATTTAGGGCCTTTGGGACCTAATTGATGGGTTTAGAACTTTGATTTAGGTTGGATTAGAAGGACTCTAACTCCCATTTGGAGATCAAGAGCACTTCCTTCGCATTCGGTGAGTTTTCTCCAACCTTTTGTCGAAATCCTTAAAGTGTGAACTCAAGGTTTATCTTCTTAGCTTGTAACTCCTAGGGTGTGCTTTTTAGGACTCTAGGAGTGATTATCGAAGCTTCGTTAGCGGTTCGGAGCAACGCTTTTCGCACTTGGTGGGTTTGGCTTCATGAGCATAGGAGCAAATGGCTCCTAAGTGCTTATTCGGTTTGATTTAATTATTTTGAATGCATATTCATGCTAAATAGATTTATTATGAATTTTGAACCACTTAAAATGCATGCCTCATGTATGATAAAATTTTCACTCTATATAGTAGAGCTTTCGGGGTTAAACAGGATGCATGTGAGGGTGGGATTTGTGGGCACCTGGGAGTGTGCCATTCATGTTTATGTAGCTTAATTAATGTAATTGAGAACATTAAACTTGTGTTGGAACATAGAAAAGCTTAAGTGTCATCAAGCGGCACTTAACTTAGAAAACCATGAAACTGCAACATAGAGACTTGACATAGGCCTTTCGACATCTATTATTTCCATGTTAGAGACATGATGACATAGAGATAGGCCTTTGGACATCTATTATTTTCATGTTAGAGACATGACGATTTGGGACTTGTGACTATATGCCATTGTGCTCATTCGCACATGCTTGTGAGGGTCGCTCCCCACAAGCGGCACTCGGAGTTGGCCAACGCGTTTCTTGTATTCGCCGTGCGGATTGGGCGCCAAGTGGATTGCGAGTGGGACAGTCTCATTCCTAGGGTGGGAATGTTGACTACTATGGGGCCATTAGGCTCGGCATTTGGGCTAGGCAGCCTTCGGGTGGGCATCGGCCATATCGCCTTCGGGTTGATCTTATCGTACTTTTTATAGGGTTATTTACATACAGGTCCCTGCAAACATAGTCAATTGCGGAAATATCCCTGCAAAAGCGAAACTAGGTGAGATGTCCCTGCAAAAGTCCAAAAGTATGCAGATATGTCCCTGCCGCGCCTTTTGCAGGGACATATCTACACCCTGGACGTATTGTTGTACCCGACCACATTGTGGACGTGCGAGAGTATTGCCCCAGTTGTCCTATTCGGGTAGGAGATTGGACCATGCCCGCGGATTTGCGAGTAGTGCGCAAGTTGGGGGATTTTGACGTGGTTTTGGGTATGGATTTGCTGACGCGTTACTACGCCACCATCGATTGCGTTAATCGAACGGTTACTTTTAGAGAACCGGGTCAGAGTGAGGTGGTGTTTAGAGGATGCCAGAGTTCGCTTTTTGCGATGTCGATCAGTTCGTCTCGAGCTAGGCAACTACTCAACCGTGGATGCGTAGCCTATTTGGCTAGTATCGCATTGAGGGGTGAGGATGATACCCCTAGGATCGAGGATATTCCGGTGGTACGGGAGTTTCAGGACGTGTTTCCAGCAGAGCTACCAGGCATGCCACCTGATAGGGAGATCGAGTTTGTGGTAGATCTCGCCCGGGACTACCGGTCTCGAAGGCACCCTATAGGATGGCACCGGCAGAGTTAAAGAAGCTGAGGGCACAGTTACAGGATATGTGGGACAAGGGCTTCATTCGACCGAGTGTGTCACCTTGGGGAGCACCGGTTCTTTGTGTGAAGAAGAAGAACGGATCACTTCGCCTTTGCGTGGACTATCGTGAACTTAATAAAGTCATGATCAAGAATAAATATCCGTTGCCGAGGATTGATGATCTTTTTGACCAACTTCAAGGGTCGAACGTGTATTCCAAGATAGACTTGAAGTCGGGATACCATCAGTTGAAGATTGCGCCTGGGGATGTGGCGAAGACGGCTTTTAGATCACGGTATGGATATTATGAGTTCACTGTTATGCCGTTTGGGCTTACTAATGCCCCGGCAGCTTTTATGGATCTAATGAACCGTGTTTTCAAGCCTTATCTAGACGTTCGTCGTGGTCTTCATCGACGACATCTTGATTTATTCCCGAAGTGATGTGGAACACGAGGAACACTTGAGATTGGTACTTCAAGTGCTTCGGGAAAAGAAGTTATTTGCTCAGCCGAAGAAGTGTGAATTTTGGCTTCGAGAAGTGGCTTTTCTGGGACATGTGATTTCAGGATCAGGCATAGCAGTGGATCCTAGGAAGATAGAAGCCATTCAGGATTGGCCAAGACCGACGAGCGTCACCGAGATCAGGAGCTTCCTTGGTTTGGCCGGCTACTACCGCCGATTCGTGGAGGGCTTTGCGAAGTTATCTACCCCCCTCACGAGGCTCACGCACAAAGGAGCTAAATTCATTTGGAATGATGCGTGTGAAAAGAGCTTTCAAGAGTTGAAGCTGAGATTGACGACCGCTCCAATCCTCACATTACCTATTGCTGGAGCGGGGTATGTGGTTTATAGTGATGCATCTCTTAACGGATTGGGCTGTGTCTTGATGGAGGGTGACAAGGTGATCGCGCATGCATCCCGCCAGGTAAAGGACGATGAGAAGAACTATCCTACACACGACTTGGAGTTGGCGGCCGTGGTCTTTGCGTTGAAGCTATGGCGCCACTATTTGTATGGCGAGCGGTGCGAGGTGTATACGGATCACAAGAGCTTAAAGTACCTTTTCACTCAGAAGGAGTTGAACTTGAGACAGCGCAGATGGTTGGAGCTACTCAAGGACTATGATTTGACTATTCTCTACCACCCGGCAAGGCTAACGTGGTGGAGGATGCGCTAAGTCGGAAATCTACCGAGAACTTAGCGATGCATGTTGTTACTCAACCGCAGTTGATCGAGCAGATGAAGCGGTTGGAGTTGGAGGTAGTGACTCCCGATACACCTTTGCGGCTGATGACTATGGTGGTGCAACCTACACTTATGGATAGAATTAAAGAGAAGCAAGCTCTTGACTTAGAGTTGCAAAAGATTCGAGACAAAATGGTTGATGGTTGCACCGGTGACTTCCTAGTGGATGATCAGGGAGTGATGCGCTACGGTGGACGGATTTTGTGTGCCGGCAGATTTGGGACTTAGAGAGGACATCCTTCGGGAGGCACACAGAGCACCTTATGCTATTCATTCAGGAGGCACCAAAATGTACAAGGACTTGAGGTTACTTTATTGGTGGCCTGGGATGAAGAAGGATGTTGGCGAGTTTGTTGCTAGATGTCTAACTTGCCAACAAGTGAAAGCTGAGCATCGAGTTCCAGGGAAAACTTCGAGTTTGCCTATTCCCGTGTGGAAGTGGGAGAAGATCACCATGGACTTCGTGACAGGATTGCCTCGCTCTCAAGCTGGGCATGATGCTATTTGGGTGATAGTGGATAGGTTGACGAAGTCGGCGCACTTCATACCTATTCGCGCTACTTGGGCTGGAGAGAAGCTCGCACAAGTGTACCTTGATGAGATTGTGCGACTTCATGGAGTACCTACATCGATCGTATCAGATAGAGACACTCGCTTTGTGTCACACTTTTGGAGGAGACTGCAGGACGCCCTAGGAACTAGATTGGATTTCAAAGACCGCCTTCCACCCCCGAGAGTGACGGGCACGTAGCGCACTATACAGACTCTAGAGGACATGCTTCGAGCATGTGTGATTGACTTCCAGGGAGGATGGTCGCAGCATCTACCTATGGCGGAGTTTGCTTATAACAATAGTTATCAAGCAAGCATCAAGATGGCACCGTTCGAGGCATTGTATGGGCGGAAATGTAGATCACCACTTCATTGGAGTGAAGTTGGCGAAAGAGTGGCTTTAGGCCCTGAAGTGCTCCAGGAAGTAGAGGATAAAGTTCGAATTGCTCGGGAGCGACTACTGACGGCCCAGAGTAGGCAAAGGAGTTATGCAGATAAACGCCGACGAGACCTGGAGTTTCAGATTGGAGATCATGTCTTCTTGAAAGTCTCGCCGTCAAAGGGAATTCGGAGATTTGGAATTCGAGGTAAGTTGAGTCCTCGATTCATTGGACCCTATGAGATCTTGGAACGTATAGGTCCGGTAGCGTATCGACTTGCTCTACCGCCGAACCTATCGGGCGTGCACAACGTCTTTAATGTATCGGTCCTTCGGAAATATATTCATGACCCGGCTCATGTATTGGAGGCTGTACCCATAGAGCTGCGGGAGGATTTGACCTTCGAGGAGCAACCAGTGAAGATCTTGGCTCGCGAAGTGAAGAAATTGCGGAATCGGGACATTCCGTACGTGAAGGTTCTTTGGAGCAACCACGAGGAGCGAGAGGCCACGTGGGAGCCTGAGAGCGCACTGCAGGAGCGCTATCCCCATCTCTTTCAGATGGAATTTTGAGGTATGAGTTCGCTTTAGAGTTTCGTGGACGAAACTCCTTTTTAGGAGGGGTGAATGTAACATACTGGACTTGCGCAAATTGCGGAGTTCGAGTAGTTGACTTGAGTTTGGAGCTTTTCCAGATTTTTCTGGAGGGTCGTTGACTGTGTTCCGACCTATGGCACGAGCACCGAGGTTAGTGGATGAATTCCAAGCACTAAAGTCCAAAAATTTGGATTTTAGGTTGCTCTCGGATTTGACTCGGAGGGCTTGTCCCCTTGGTTGCTATACCGGCACAGCCCATTGTTGCTATACCGCACGGGTGGATTCTCGTACCGGTATGGGATGGCGGAGCGCCCAACCCGAGCCTCGGGTTTGCTTTGTGGTCTGTACGGTATGGGATGGCTTGTACCCAGATGTACTGGCAGATTTCGAGCAGTTTAAACTGCAGGGGTGTTTTAGCATTTTGTTGCTTCTATTAGTGTACCACACACCCCTAGGGCTCCATTCGAGCACCCCTATTGCAGCAAAAGGTAGGAGGAGCCTCTCTCTCTACTCCCTTGTGTTTTCTAGGGTTTAGGTTGGATTTTTAGAGGATTAACCCTCTCTTTTGCTCTCTTTTGCTTGGTAGAGCATATCCCACCATTGTTGGAGCTTGGAGCTTGGTGGTTGGAGCCTTGTGGTGGATCAAGCTTCAAGCCTAGGGCTATTTGAGCTTGGTTTAGAGCTTCTTAGAGGTATGTGAATGATCTCTTTCCTCTAGTTTTGATTTTTGTGGGTTTTTGTGAGATGAAACCCTAGTTTTGGATTCTAGGGTTAGGATTTGGGGATTTTCGATTTAGGGCCTTTGGGACCTAATTGATGGGTTTAGAACTTTGATTTAGGTTGGATTAAAAGGACTCTAACTCCCATTTGGAGATCAAGAGCACTTCCTTCGCATTCGGTGAGTTTTCTCCAACCTTTTGTCGAAATCCTTAAAGTGTGAACTCAAGGTTTATCTTCTTAGCTTGTAACTCCTAGGGTGTGCTTTTTAGGACTCTAGGAGTGATTATCGAAGCTTCGTTAGCGGTTCGGAGCAACGCTTTTCGCACTTGGTGGGTTTGGCTTCATGAGCATAAGAGCAAATGGCTCCGAAGTGCTTATTCGGTTTGATTTAATTATTTTGAATGCATATTCATGCTAAATAGATTTATTATGAATTTTGAACCACTTAAAATGCATGCCTCATGTATGATAAAATTTTCACTCTATATAGTAGAGCTTTCGGGGTTAAACGACATGCATGTGAGGTGGGATTTGTGGGCACCTGGGAGTGTGCCATTCATGTTTATGTAGCTTAATTAATGTAATTGAGAACATTAAACTTGTGTTGGAACATAGAAAAGCTTAAGTGTCATCAAGCGGTACTTAACTTAGAAAACCATGAAACTGCAACATAGAGACTTGACATAGGCCTTTCGACATCTATTATTTCCATGTTAGAGGCATGATGACATAGAGTTAGGCCTTTGGACATCTATTATTTCCATGTTAGAGACATGACGATTTGGGACTTGTGACTATATGCCATTGTGCTCATTCGCACATGCTTGTGAGGGTCGCTCCGTACAAGCCGGCACTCCGGAGTTGGCCAACGCGTTTCTTGTATTCGCCGTGCGGGATTGGGCGACGAAGTGGATTGCCGTGGGACAGTGTCGATCCTATGGTCGGGATGTTGACTACTCCGGGGCCATTAGGCTCGGCATTTGGGCTAGGCAGCCTTCGGGTGGGCATCGGCCATATCGCCTTCGGGTTGATCTTATCGTACTTAAACTTAATGTAGTTTAAAGAAAACTGTGGACTTTGACTAGAATAGTAAACTCTAACACTTTACTATCACATGTGGACATTATAGATCTTGATAGAATAGTAAACTTAGTCTTTTACTATCAAGTTGGGAACTTCATGTTAATTATAACGCTTTCTATTCATGCCTAGAATAGCTTACTTATGCAAATTCATGCTAAGTAGAGATATTGTGTTTAGTAGTTTACATGATATTTACATGTCTCTTATTATTGCTTATATCATCGTTTATACTTACTTGCTTAGTTTTGGGCCTAGTGGAGCATGCAACTGAAGTCAGTAATTGCCCACTGGGAACTATTAATTAATAGTTCTCACGCCCTCTTTTTCTAATGTGTTTCAGAGCCTTCGGCACCGGCGGAGGCAAGGGATCGTGGAAAGGGAACCGCTAGCTAGTTGTTGCAGCTTTCCACCTTGTAGTGGTTTTCTCTCTTTTTGTACTTTGGTGAGATTGAGAGAGTTTTGTATCCCTATGTAGAGACTACCATGTACTTAGTTATAGTGGTGTTTGTATTTCTTTTCGTTGTACTCTCCTTATAGTTTATAGTAGAGATTGGTACTTTAATTTTCAGTCATTTCTTTATGCTTCCTTGTATAGAAATCTAGTTGTTATACTGCTCTGATACTTCTAGATTCTTTTTATTTTGTTGGTTATTTATCGTTTTTGTTAGACGCCTTGTATGTTGTAGACATACGGCGGGTCTGGGCACGCGCCGGGCGGGCTTCCGCTGGGTCCCGGGGCGTGACAGATGCCTTTTGGATTGACGAATGCCCCTGCCGCTTTGATGGATTTGATGAACAGAGTGTTCAAGCCGTTCTTGGATAGATTTGTAGTAGTCTTCATCGACGATATTCTGATATACTCCCGTAGTGATGCTGAGCATGAGGAGCACTTGAGGATTGTGCTACAACTCCTGCGAGAGAAGGAGTTGTACGCCAAATTGAAGAAGTACGAGTTCGGGTTGCTGGAGGTCGCTTTCTTGGGCCACGTGATTTCTGCAGATGGAGTGGTATTGGACCCGAAGAAGATTGAAGCTATTCGGGATTGGCCCAGACCAACGACGATGACTGAGGTGCGAAGCTTTCTGAGACTGGCACGATACTATCGTCGGTTTGTGGAAGGCTTTGCGAAGCTTTCCACACCCTTCACTCGATTGACTCGTAAAGGAATTAAGTTTATTTGGAGTGAGGATTGTCAGAGGAGCTTTGATGAGTTGAGACAGAGATTGACATCAGCTCCTATCCTTACTCTTCCAGTTATGGGGGAAGGATATGTGATCTACAGTGATGCATCACACAGCGGGCTGGGTTGTGTGTTGATGCAGCATGGTAGAGTAATTGCCTATGCTTCACGACAGTTAAAGGATTACGAGAAGAATTACCCTACGCATTACATAGAGCTTGCCGCGGTAGTCTTTGCTTTGAAGCTATGGCGGCATTACTTGTATGGCGAGCACTGTGAGATTTTTACTGATCATAAAAGTCTCAAGTATCTGTTCACCCAAAGGGAGTTGAATCTGAGGCAGTGCCGGTGGTTAGAGTTACTGAAGGATTATGATATTAGCATCTAGTATCATCCCGGCAAGGCGAATGTGGTGGCAGATGCATTGAGCAGAAAGATAGTGTAGAGCTTGAGCTTGATGATCACGCAGCAGAGGCCGTTGCTTGAGGAGCTACAGCGGTTGAGACTTGAGGTCGTGTCCCCTAGGTCTACTGCAAGACTGATGTTTATGGTCTTGCAGCCCACTCTGTTGGATAGGATCCGAGAGAAACAGAGTGGGGACCCACACTTGTTGAGGAAATATGTTTTCGATCCTTCCCACGTGATTGACTTCACTCCACTCGAGATTAGCGAGGATCTGAAATACGAGGAGCGACCGTTGCGGATTCTTGCTCGCGAGGCGAAAGAGTTGCGCAACCGGGTCATACCGTATGTCAAGGTGCAATGGAGTAATCACAAGAAGCGGGAGGTGACCTGGGAGCCCGAGAAGGTGACGAGGGAGGCCGATCCCGATTTGTTTGATGCACCGAGCCGAGGTATGCTTGAGTTTCGAGGACGAAACTTTTTGTAGTGGGGGAGGATGTAGAGACCTGAAATTTCAACTGAGGCTTGTCGACAGATCTGGTGAGTGTCGGAAAAAGTCCTAGTCGCGTTGGCCCGAAATGGACGCCAAACGGACCCTGTGGGATTACGAGAGCAGCGAGTATCATGAAAATCTGTGAAATAGCAGACTTTTAAGTGAGCTGTACCGGTATACTTTGACGGGTATGGTGAAGTTTGACTTTTGGTCACATCATTTTTATCACCCTCTTTTCCCCATACTTGTGGTGGAGCAGAGAGAGCGAGAGAAAGGAGTCTTCTTCCTGTTGTTCTTCCACCTCCATCCTTCTCTCTAGCCTTGAGCAAGCAAGGAGGAGCTTGAGAGGAGTGCTTCCTCTTCGTCGACGTCGCGCCGAGGTGTTGTTCCAGCGGATTTTCGACGTCGTGTTGCCACGAGGAGGCCGGGCGGGTGTCGTTCTTTGCCATCCTCGACGTGGTGCTGCATCCAGAGGGATTTTGAGGTGAGTTGTTCATCAAGAGCACTTCTATTGTTGCGATCTCCGATGATTTTCGAACTTGAGTGCTGTCCTGCAGATTTCAGCGTCAACTCGCGGTATTTTGGCTCGTTGTCTGTGTGGGAGAGTCAGAATTCAGCGAAACTTGGTTCGCTAGATTCATGACTTCGAGAGGAAGCTACAGAGCCCATGATTGCTGGATTTGGAGAAGGTTAGCACTGTCGAATCCCCGTTTTACTATACCGCCGTATGCCGCGATTTTGAGGCGCTGATTTGCAGATTCTAGCGTCGACTTGCAGCATTTTGGCTCGTACGTAACGTAGGAGCATCGGATCGCGACGAGATTTACTTCGTTGGACTCGGGACTTCGAGACGAATCTAGAGAGCCTAAGATCGTAATTTTTGGAGAAGGTTTGCTTGCTCGAAATCTAGATCTACTGTGCTGCTCTATGTCAAGCAGATTCTGAGGTGCTGATCTGCATATTCTAGCGTCGACCTTCGGTATTTTGGCTCGTACGCGACGTAAGAGCATCGGATTGCGACGAAACTTAGTTTGCTGGATTCTCGACTGCAAGAGGAATCCACAGAGTCAAAGTTTGCTAGATTTGTAAAAGGTTAGCTTGGTCGAACTAGTATATTTTTCTGCTGCTGTTTTCTGGACAGATTTCGTGAGTTTGAGTATCCATGGTTTTATTTCCCGCAGCGGTGGTAGTGCAGACCTGAGCCGGACACCTTGGTATTTTCGCGGACCCGAGGACTTTTATTCCTTGTTTAGATACTCTGTTCACCGTCGGAGAGTCGCGCGAAAGGTGGGCTTTTATCGGTTTTGCTCCTAAGTGCAAAGTAGTCGACATGTATAGTTTAAATATTGAACCTAATATTCTTAGCTCAAATTCATGCATTATAGCATGATTAAAATCTGAATTGGGAGCATGATTAGTAATTAGAAAATATACATGTTGGACTTGGACTTGACTTAGGAGAAAATCACGATTTGATCGTCATATGCATACACTACCAGATTTAGCTCTAGGAGCCGTGATATACTGTATCGTCGCTGTGTGAGTGCGAAGGTGTAACATACTGGACTTACGCAAATTGCAAAGTTCGAGTATTCGACTTGAGTTTGGAGCTTTTCAGTTTTACGGAGGGTCGTTATTTGTGTTCCAGACCTATGGCACGTGTCTGAGGTTAGTGGATGAATCCCAAGCACTAAAGTCCAAAAAGTTGAATTTTAGGTGGCTCTCGGGTTGGAATTACATTGCCTTTGTCTGGGTACAAAATGGTGTCTATCTTAGGTATAAAATGATGGCTATCGAGTACGGGCGAGATTTATCTTAGGTATAAAAGGCGGACTTGGCAAACCGAGGCTCGGGTTTGGGTACATTTTGAGGTTTATCACGGTACAAATATGATTTGTCTTGGGTACAAAGCGCGAATGCGACGATTCAAGCTGCGGTGTTTTAGCATCTTGTTGCTTCTATTAGTGTACCACACACCCCTAGGGCTCCATTTGAGCACCCCCATTGCAGCAAACAAGGTAGGGGAGTTTCTCTCTCTAATCCCTTGTGCTCTTTTGGTTTTTTTTGGTGGATTGTTAAGAGATTGATCTCTCTTTTCTTCTCCTTTGGCTACCTAGAGCCATTGTCTTCTTGTTGGAGCTTGGAGCTTGCCTTTAGGAGCTTTGTGGTGGATCAAGCTTCAAGCCTTGGGCCTTTTGAGCTTGGTTTAGAGCTTCTTAGAGGTATGTGAACGATTTCCCTCCTCTAGTTTCGGATTTTGGAGGTTTCTTTGAGATGAAACCCTAGTTTTGGATTCTAGGGTTAGGATTTGGGGATTTTCGATTTAGGGCCTTTGGGACCTAATTGATGGGTTTAGAACTTTGGTTTAGGTTGGATTGCAAGGACTCTAACTCCCATTTGGAGATCGAGAGAGTTCCATTCGCATTCGGTGAGTTTTCCCCAACCTTTTGTAGAGTTCCTTAAAGTGTGAACTCAAGGTTTATCTTCTTAGCTTGTAACTCCTAGGTTGTGCTTTTTAGGACTCAAGGAGTGATTATCGAAGCTTCGTTAGCGGTTCGGAGCAACGCTTTTCGCACTTGGTGGGTTTGACTTCATGAGCATAGGAGCAAATGGCTCCTAAGTGCTTATTCGGTTTGATTTAATTATTTTGAATGCATATTCATGCTAAATAGATTTATTATGAATTTTGAACCACTTAAAATGCATGCCTTATGTATGATAAAATTTTCACTCTATATAGTAGAGCTTTCTGGGTTAAACAGCATGCATGTGGGCGTGGGCTTTGTGGGCACCTGGGAGTGTGTCATTCATGTTTATATAGCTTAGATAATGTAATTATGAACATTGAACTCTTGTTGGAACTTAGAAGAGCTTAAGTGTCATTAAGCGGCACTTAACTTAGAAAACTATGAAACTGCAACATAGAGACTTGACATAGGCCACTAGACATCTATTATTTCCATGTTAGAGACATGATGACATAGAGAAAGGCCTTTTGGACACTTGTGGATTCCATGTTAGAGACATGACGATTTGGGACATATGATGAGTTTTGTGACTTTATGCCATTGTGCTCATTCGCACATGCTTGTGAGGGTCGCTCCCTACAAGCCGGTACTCCGGAGTTGGCCAACGCGTTTCTTGTATTCGCCGTGCGGGATTGGGCGCCGAAGTGGATTGTCGTGGGACAGTCTCATTCCTAGGGTGGGAATGTTGACTACTACGGGGCCATTAGGCTCGGCATTTGGGCTAGGCAGCCTTCGGGTGGGCATCGGCCATATCGCCTTCGGGTTGGATCTTATTGTACTTAAACTTAATGTAGTTTAAAGAAAACTGTGGACTTTGACTAGAATAGTAAACTTTAACACTTTACTATCACTTGTGGACATTATAGATCTTGATTAGAATAGTAAACTTAATCTTTTACTATCAAGTTGGGAACTTCATGTTATTTATAATGCTTTCTATTCATGTTTAGAATAGCGTATTTACTTGAGTAGTTTTCATGCCAAGTAGAGATATCATGCTTTAGTAGCTTACTCGTTATTTATGTCGCTTACACTTACTTGCTTAGTTTTGGGCCTAGTGGAGCATGCAACTGAAGTCAGTAATTGCCCACTGGGAACTATTAATTAATAGTTCCCACGCCCTCTTTTTCTAATGCGTTTCAGAGCCTTCGGCACCGGCGGAGGCACGGGATCGCGGCAAGGGAGTCGCGTCTAGTTAGCCCGTAGCTAGCTTCTTTTGCCACTACTGTTTAGGTGGTTTTCCTCTCTTTTGTGTTTTTGTGAGAGAGTGATTTTTGTATCCATTTATAGAGACCACCATGTATTATGTTAGTTTTTACTTTGGGATATTTGGTTGTACTCTTTTTATAGTTCTTAGTGGATTTGGTACTTTATTTCTATTACTCTTATATGCCTCTTAGTTTAGAATTCTAGTTGTTACACTGCTCTGATGCTTCTAGATTCTTCTTATTTTGTGGTTATTTATCGTTTTTGTTAGACGCCTTGTATGCTGTAGACATACGGCAGGTCTGGGCACGCGCCGGGAGGGCTTCCGCTGGGTCCCGGGGCGTGACAGAAGGATATCCAGGGTAGTGTAGTTTGCTTTTACGCTCGTGCTTGGATGCCGAGCTTAGTTACAGCAGTGTTAGGCTGTTTCGTGTTGTCGGGGACCGTCGGGAGTTGACAGTAGGCCCAGATTACTGTTTGGATACAGATTGTGCCAAGGGCACGTGACCTAGTGGTGGTTAGACCAATTGGACCCTGTTTACTTGACTTATATCTGTGAGAGCCTGATTGAGGTCGACAGAGATACGCTTGCATACTCGGTTGGTTCGCGCCCACGAGTGCCGCTCCGGAGTCTGGCCTAGTGCTTTTGCATTGTTGTTGCTGTATCCTAGTTGTTGGACTCGCTCTCCACTAGCTACCCCTGAGGTAGTTGTTAGTGTAGCCTCGACAGGCGGGACGGGTGTATCACAGTCCCTCGTGAGATTGGGTCAGTTTTTACTTGTTCTACAGTTGACCAGTGTTCGAGTAGGATAGTGTAGTGACAATTAGCTGTTGAGTGTCTCTGGCTTAATTTTCTTCTATTCTTGCTTAACTTGTAGACTTAGTGGGTGGACCGATGTGTTTAGGGCGGCACCCGCTGAGAACTTGTCACGTCCCGGGACCCAGCGGAAGCCCGCCCGGCACGTGCCCAGACCCGCCGTACATCTAAAATATACAAGGCGTCTAACAATACGATAAATAAAACAACAAGAAAAGAGGCATCTAGTAGTATCAGAGCACAATATAACAACTAGATCTCTAAATAGGAAATAAAGTACTTACAACACTAAGAATCTAAAAAAGTACAACAATAAATCCACAACCAAAAGCTATAAAAGGTACATGGTAGTCTCTATACCGGGATACAAAAACCTTTCTCTCACAAAAACCAAAAAGAGGGAAAAGTAGGACCACCTAAGAGAGAGTAAAGCTGTTACGAGCTAACTAGACGCGACTCCCGTGCCGCGATCCCTTGCCTCCGCCGGTGCCGAAGGCTCTGAAACACATATGAAACAGGGGGCGTGAGAACTATTACATAATAGTTCCCAGTGGGCAATTACTGACTTCAGTTGCATGCTCCACTAGGCCCAAAACTAAACAAGTAAACGATAAACTATGCATAAGTAAAGTATACGATATGTAAATAAACATGTAAGCTACTAAACATGATCTCTCTACTTAGCATGAAATTGCATAAGTAAAGTATACGACATGTAAATAAACATGTAAGCTACTAAACATGATCTCTCTACTTAGCATGAAATTGCATAAGTAAAGTATACGACATGTAAATAAACATGTAAGTTACTAAACATGATCTCTCTACTTAGCATGAAATTGCATAAGTAAAGTATACGATATGTAAATAAACATGTAAGCTACTAAACATGATCTCTCTACTTAGCATGAAATTGCATAAGTAATTAAGCTATTCTAAGCATGAATAGAAAGCACTATGATTAGTACAAGGTTCATAAGTAATAGTAAAGAGTTAAGGTTTACTATTCTAGTCATAGTCCACAATGTCCATTAAACTACTTTAAGTTTAAGTTCATCAAGACCCAACCCGAAGGCGGTGCGCCGATGCCCACCCGAAGGTGCCTAGCCAAATGCGAGCCTAATGGCCCCGTAGTAGTCAACATCCCCACCCTAGGAATGCGGCGTCCTACGGCAATCCACTTCGGCGCCGATCCGTACGGCGAACAAGTATCGCGTTGGCCAACTCCGGAGTGCCGGCTTGTAGGGAGCGACCCTCACAAGCATGTGCGAATGGGCACAATGGCATATAGTCACAAAACTCGTCATGTGTCCCAAATCGTCATGTCTCTAACATGGAATATACAAGTGTCCAAAAGGCCTATCTCTATGTCATCATGTCTCTAACATTAAATAATAGATGTCCAATAGCCTATGTCAAGTCTCTATGTTGAAGTTTCATAGTTCTCTAAGTTAAGTGCCGCTTGATGACACTTAAGCTTTTCTAAGTCTCAACACAAGTTTATTGTTCTCAAATACTTTAGTTAAGCTATATTAACATGAATGGCACACTCCCAGGCGCCCACAAGCGCCACTCTCACATGCATGTAAAAATAATCCAGAAAGCTCTACTATATAGAGTGAAATTTTAATCATACATAAGGCATGCATTTTAAGTACTCCAAAATTCATAATAATTCTATCTAGCATGAATATGCATTTAGAATAATTTAATCAAACCAAATAAGCACTTAGGAGCCATTTGCTCCTATGCTCACGAAGCCAAACCCACCAAGTGCGAGTAGCGTCGCTCCGAAACGCTAACGAAGCTTCGATTATCACTCCTTGAGTCCTAAAAAGCAAACCCTAGGAGTTACAAGCTAAGAAAACGAACCATGAGTTCAATCTTTAAAGAACTCTACAAAAAGAGTGAAGAAAACTCACCGAATGCGAAGGAAACTCTCTCGATCTCCAAATGGGAGTTAGAGTCCTTGCAATCCAACCTAAACCAAAGTTCTAAACTTATCAATTAGGCCCAAGAAGCCCCAAAACGAAAATCCCCAAATTAAACCCTAGAATTCCATTTCTAGGTTTTCATCTCAAGGAAACCTTCAAAATCCGAATCTGGAGGAAGGAAATCATCCACATACCTCTAAGAAGGTTCAATCCTTGCTCAAAATGCCCTAGGCTTGAAGTTTAATCCTCCACAAGTCTCCAAACACCAAGCTCCAAGCTCCAACAATGGAGGAAATAGGCTCTACCAAGCAAAAGAGAGCAAAGAGAGGGTTTTAATCCTCAAAAACCCATCCAAAACCAAGGAGAAATGAAGAAGATGGAGTGGAGGGAGCTCTTACCTCTTCTATTGCTGTGAAGAACACAAGGGGAAGCCCTAGGGGCGAGGCTTGCACTAATAGAAGTGCTACAATAGCCAAAAACTCCCTGCAGTTCGGTCTGCTCGAAAACTGCCAGCTTGTACCGGTACAAATCCATTTTGTACCGGTATAAACTCTACGAAAAGCCAAACCCGAGGCTCGGGTTGCCTCGCTCAGCTGGTCTGTATCGGTACAAAATCCATTTTGTACCGGTATAGCCATCACGCTTGTCTCATTTTGTACCGGTACAAGGTCTCAAAATTTCAATCCGAGAGCAACCTAAAATCCAACTTTTTGGACTTTAGAGCTTGGAAATCATCCACTAATCTCGGTACTCGTGCCATAGGTCGGAACACAGTCAACGACCCTCCAGAAAATCTGGAAAAGTTCAAATCTCAATTAAATACTCGAACTCCGCAATTTGCGCAAGTCCAGTATGCTACAGGACTACCTGTTTTCACAGTAGTTCTCACGCCCATTTTCTTCCACCGTTGTTGCAGGGCCTTCGGTTTCGGCTGCTGCTCCTTCTGAGGCTAGAGCCCTACCCTTCGAGTGCTGTTAGAGGATCCCGGCTGCAGGTAGTGTTGCTTTATTTTGGGAGAGTTATGTTCATACAGTTGTGAACTCGCTGGAGCGAGTAGACTTTTGTATCTGTGGATTTTGTATGTATATGTTACTTGTTATTCCAACCTGTTTGTATTTTATAGTTTCAGCTCAATGCTACTGTTTGTACCATTGTATGTTTATACAGGTACAGCTACGCTTCGTATACAGAAGAAATTCTTTTGTATACGGCGGATTTGTTGGCATGCCCGGGGATCGTGTAACTTGGGGCGTGACAAATTAAGTTGGTATCAGAGCATAGTATTAAGTCGTTGGGACCTAGGAACCCTAAGCAGGTAAACCATAGGAAGGCAGGACGCGAGAGGCGTGAATTAACGCGAAAGTTAATGATTGGTTTCCTAACTCATCCTGTAGTGGAGTGAGTGACTGAAGAAGTGTCTGTTTCGGTCCGGGAAAATTATGTTGGCTACGGACGACATAATTTCGCGGAAACGAGGACCGCCTTCGAGACTTTCGTTGATTGGGTCGAGAGTGTTCGTGTTTTATCTAACTATAGTTTCCTTTTGTGCGGCTATGTATCGACGTAGGGGACGACCGCGACTTGGGCTCGTGCCCCACCGCCATCACCACCGCCACGATGCACAGCGAGGTGGAGCGGAGCACCGACCTGAGACGGGTGTACCCCCGGTTGTGGAGCCGAGTACCCGCGCTGAGACGAGTGCGCCGTTGGATTTGAGCGCCCAGTTGGCCGTACTGACAGAGGTGACGATGCAACAGAGTCTATTGCTACAGCAGATGTGCGAGAGGTTAGCCGCACCATCGAGCCCAGCACCAGGGACACCAGAGCAGCCTGTTCCACCTCCTACTACCCCAGCGACAGCACCAGCCGCCACCACACCCCCACCGGCGGCGATTCCTTCGGCGCCAGTTGCGCCTGCCAGCGGACCAGTTCAGTTGACGGAGGCCGAGCAAGAGCGGATGACAGGGTTGCGGTTCGTTTCGTCGCCCGACCCACCGACCTTTGACGGTATTTGCGGCGAGCCCACAGGTAGTGGAGAGCTGGGTCAGCGCGATGGAGAGACTGTTTGAGGACCTGTACATCCGAGAGAGGGAGCAGGTCCACCTCGGGGTCCATTGCCTTGTAGGGGATGCCCGTGACTGGTGGAGGAGGATGAGGCGTGACCTGGGAGTAGAAGCATTGTAGACGAGCTGGGATCAGTTCTGTGGGATGTTATACAGTACATACTTTCCTGATAGTGTAAAGCAGAGAATCGAGGAGGATAGGGAGTCCATGCCGCGAGAGGGTAAGCAGCGGCAGCAGGCTCCGAGCGGCAGGATGTACACAGCCCAGTTAGAGGACTCTACAGTAGCCGACCGAGTGGTGGCAGGTATTACATTACTTTCTGGTGTTAGAGCATATACCTTATTTGATACCGGCGCATCACATTCTTTTGTTAGTCGTGCATTTGCATTGTTACATGGTCTAGAGATAGGGTTATTGCCTCAGGCCCGGGATATCAAGATCCCCGACCATGTACTTCAGGTTGTAGAGTGTTGTAGGTCATGTCCTGTGCAGTTAGGCGCGTGGATCTTGCCCGCAGACCTGTTGGTCTTAGGGCAACTGCAGGACTTTGACATTGTGCTCGGCATGGACTGGCTGGCGCGGTACTACGCGACTATCGACTGCGGCGAGAGGACGGTGATGCTCGCGAGCAGTCGGCGAGTTTACTTTTAGAGGCTGCAGGAGCACGTTGTTTGCCACGTGGATTTCTTCGGCGAGAGCTCGACGGTTGATGAGTAGATGATGCGTCGCATTTCTGGCGACGGTTGCAGAGGTACCTGCGGCGGTGCAGGGACTTGAGGATATCCCTGTAGTCCGCGAGTTCCCGGATGTGTTTCCTCCGGAGCTGACGACTATGCCGCCGAAGAGGGACGTTGAGTTTGTGATTGATGTAGTTCCTAGAACTGCACCAATCTCGAAGGTACCTTACCGGATGGCGCCGGCAGAACTGAGAGAACTAAAGACGCAGCTTCAGGATCTGATGGACAAGGGGTATATGAGACCCAGTGTGTCGCCTTGGGGAGCACCGATGTTATTTGTGAAGAAGAAGTATGGTTCACTTAGGTTATGTGTTGATTACCGGGAGTTGAATAAAGTGACCATCAAGAACAAGTATCCTTTGCCACGCATCGATGATCTGTTTGATTAGCTACAAGGATCTTGTGTCTTCTCGAAGATAGATCTCCAATCAGGTTACAACCAGCTGAGGGTGAGGGCCGAGGATGTTTCCAAGACGGCTTTTAGGACTCGGTACGGGCATTATGAGTTTACCGTGATGCATTTTGGATTGACGAATGCCCCTGCCGCATTCATGGATTTGATGAACAGAGTGTTCAAGCCGTTCTTGGATAGATTTGTAGTAGTCTTCATCGACGATATTCTGATATACTCCCGTAGTGATGCTGAACATGAGGAGCACTATCACGCCCCGGGGTCGGCAGGACCTTCCCCAAAGCGTGCCCAGACCCGCCATATGCCAACACATACAAGGCGTCTAAATAAAAACAGCGAAATTAAATCAATAATAGGCTACAACAAGGAATATCAGAGCCACAAACAGCTATCCCTATCAACAAGTAGGATCTACAAACAAGTAGGGGAAAAAGAGAGTACTAATCTGAAACAAGTATGAAATAAATACAACCGAGTATCCAGTAGTACTAAGTACAAAAGGGGTAGCCTCTACAAAAGGTACAAAACTCTCATCCTCTCCAACTAAAACAAAAGGAGAGATGAACCACCTAGCGAGACTCCTCGTCGCTAGCCTGAAGCGACACCTTTGCCGCGATCCCTGGCCTCCCCCGCTGAAGGCACTGAAACACGTCAGAAAACAGAGGGCGTGAGAACTATAAACATATAGTTCCCAGTGGGCAGTCTTGACACTGCACAATTGCTCCACTAGGCCCAAAAGAAAAAATAGCATAAGTACTGAAATATAGTAACAGCCAGTAAAGCATAACTGAAAAAGAGCATAACTTTAATGCTAAGTAATTAACCCAAATAAACATGATACATGCTTGTCAAACCGTTATATCAACTTTCAATAAGCACATTCTATTATGTTCTCAAGTACACTGTAATGGCAATGTCATTAGAAAATCTCTCAAGTATACTATATGTGTCCAACATAATAAAGTATCCAACTACTAAGTTTTATCAAGTAGTGATGTCATTTTCTATTTCATATCAGATTATATGCTTGTAATTTAACTCATGAAGGACCCACCCAAAATTTATCAAGAAGCGTGGGAACTCAGCATTGTCCAGCTGTGGACCATTTGTCCCATTTCTGTAATAGAACCATACCGTCTCGAGTCTCAAGTCTCAAACCTCATAGTCCTCACATGTTAAATGTCACTAGTAACCCAAGGTCTAGTACAATATCTTTCATGACACTAGTGTTATTTCTATGTCAAAGTTCCAATCCGAGCCAAATGCCGCTTGATGACATTAGCTCACTAGTTCACAAACCGATGCCAAGTCTAATGCCGCTTAATGACATTAGCTTTTCTCCTATGTTATACATAGTTCTAAGTTCAAGTTCACTTGTTCAATGTCATCGTCACTATATCCAACCTGCTCTCAAGCCACAAGTAGAATGCAACACTATGCCCAATTCCACAAGCCACTCTCTACTAAATAGAGGTCAATATTTTATTACACATAAGGCACAGGTTTAAGCATTCTAAAAATTCAATCATGATGTAAATAACACGAAAATACATGATTTTCTATTTT
Organism: Aechmea fasciata; assembly: GCA_025177825.1. Lineage (NCBI taxonomy): Eukaryota > Viridiplantae > Streptophyta > Magnoliopsida > Poales > Bromeliaceae > Aechmea > Aechmea fasciata. Next base: position 13,544,206 of record CM045931.1, on the reverse strand, counting down.
ACGGTACTCAAATATTTCCAATGAGAATTTTCATTGAATTTGAAGGTCAAACCCACCGACTATCCTCGCAAGCTCCGGGTCGCCAACCCTGACGCTTTTCAGACTCCTCGTACCCTAATAAGGTCGCACAAGAAGTTTCAAAGTCAACTGGCGAGCCCACGACTTAAACAGCGAGTAACAGAACTAGAGAACAGGAAAAAAAATTCACCTACGAGTGAAATCCCTCACGAAGCTTCAAATGGAAGCTAGATCCCCTCTAAGGCACCCTAATCAAAGATTCTAAACCAACTAATTAGGTTCAAAAGCCCTAAAAATTATCCAACATAAAACTCACATAGAGAAGGGTTAAACTCACTCTAGGTAGCCACCCCTCAAGAGATCTCAAAAGTAAGCTAGAGTCTCCTCAAACCAACCTAAAGGAAGGTTCTAACATCATCAGTTAAGCTCTAGATGCATCAAATAGAAAAGCCCCAAAGTAAACCCTAATGTCAACATCTAGGATTTCATCTCGAAAGAGGCAACCAAATCCTATATTAGAGGAAAAGAACTTGATGCTTACCTTCTAGGAGCTCCAAACAAGACTCAAATCTCTCTAAGCTTGAAGATCTTCCTCCAAATGGGTTCCAAGTCCAAGCCCCAAGCCTCTACCAAGATGACAAAAGCACTAGGAGGCAAAAGGAGAAGAAAAGAGAAGTTTAATCTCATGAAATCCACCCAAAAACCCAAGAAAACCATGAGATGTAGAGAGAGAGGCTCCTTACCTCTATTCCTCTTGTTCTCAGCACAAGGGAGAAGCCCTAAGGGCTGGGGTGCTATATTAGAAGCAACAAAATGCCAACAAGCCCCTGCAGTTTCGGATTTTCGAAAACTGCCAGCTTGTACCGGTACAAATCCAGTTTGTACCGGTATAAACCCTGCGAAACAGCAAACCCGAGCCTCGGGTTTGCCCAGCTGCTCATCTATACCGGTATAAATCTCGGCTTGTCTGGGTATAGCCATCATTTTATCTGGTATAGACACCATTTTGTGCGGTACAAAGGCATAAAATTCCAACCCGAGAGCAACCTAAAATCCAGCTTTTTGGACTTTAGTGCTTGGAAATCATCCACTAACCTCGGTACTCGTGCCATGGGTCGGAACACAGTCAACGACCCTCTAGAAAATCTGGAAAAGCTCAGATCTCACATCTAACACTCGAACATTGCAATTTGCAAGAGTTCAGTGCGTCACAAGCACTTGAGGATTGTGCTACATGTCCTGCGAGAGAAGGAGTTATATGCCAAATTGAAGAAGTGCGAGTTCTGGTTATGGGAGGTCTCGCTTTCTTGGGCCACGTGATTTCTGCAGATGGAGTGGCAGTGGACCCGAAGAAGATTGAAGCTATTCGGGATTGGCCCAGACCGACGACGATGACTGAGGTGCGGAGCTTTTACGGGAGCGAGGATACTACCGTCGATTTGTGGAAGGCTTTGCGAAGCTTTCCACACCCCTCACTCGATTGACTCGTAAAGGAATTAAGTTTATTTGGAGTGAGGATTCTCAGAGGAGCTTTGATGAGTTGAGACAGAGATTGACATCATCTCCTATCCTTACCCTTCCTGTTATGGGGGAAGGATATGTGATCTACAGTGATGCATCACACTGCGGGCTGGGTTGTGTGTTGATGCAGCATGGTAGGGTAATTGCCTATGCTTCACGGCAGTTAAAGGATTACGAGAAGAATTACCCTACGCATTACTTAGAGCTTGCCGCGGTAGTCTTTGCTTTGAAGCTATGGAGGCATTACTTGTATGGCGAGCACTGTGAGATTTTTACTGATCATAAAAGTCTCAAGTATCTGTTCTCACCCAAAGGGAGTTGAATCTGAGGCAGCGCCGGTGGTTGGAGTTACTGAAGGATTATGATATTAGCATCCAGTATCATCCCGGCAAGGCGAAAGTGGTGGCAGATGCATTGAGCAGAAAGACAGTGCAAAGCTTGAGCTTGATGATCACGCGGCGAGCGGGTGTTACTTGAGGAGCTACGGCGAGTTGAGACTTGGTCGTGTCCACCCTGGGTCTCTTGCAAGGCGATGTTTATGGGCTTCCAGCCTACTATGTTGGATAGGATCCGAGAGAAGCAGAGCGAGGACCTACACTTGTTGAGGAAATATGTTTTCGATCCTTCTCATGTGATTGACATCACTCCACTCGAGATTAGCGAGGATCTGAAATACGAGGAGCGACCGTTGCGAATTCTTGCTCGCGAGGCGAAAGAGTTGCGCAACCAGGTCATACCGTATGTCAAGGTGCAGTGGAGTAATCACGAGGAGCGGGAGGCGACCTGGGAGCCCGAGACGGTGATGAGGGAGGCCTATCCCTATCTGTTTGATGCGCCGAACTGAGGTATGCTTGAGTTTCGAGGACGAAACTTTTTGTAGTGGGGGGGATGTAGAGACCTGAAATTTCAACTGAGGCTTGTCGACAGCTCTGGTGAGTGTCGGGACAAGTCCGAGTCGCGTTGGCGCGAAAAGGACGCCAAACGGACCGACCCTGTGGGAATACGAGAGCAGCGAGTATCATGAAAATCTGTGAAATAGCAGACTTTTAAGTGAGTTGTACCAGTGCACTTTGACGGGTATGGTGTAGTTTGACTTTTGGTCATATTGTTTTTATCACCCACTTTTCCCCATACTTGTGGTGGAGCAGAGTGTGACGCACTGAACTTGTGCAAATAGCAAGGTTCGAGTGTGGAGGTGAGATTTGAGCTTTTCCAGATTTTCTGGAGGGTCGTTGACTGTGTTCCGACCTATGGCACGAGTACCGAGGTTGGTGGATGAATTCCAAGCACTAAAGTCCAAAAAGCTGGATTTTAGGTTGCTCTCGGGTTGAAATTTTTATGCCTTTGTACCGGTACAAAATGGTGTCTATACCGGTACAAAATGATGGCTATACCGGTACAGACCAAGATTTATACCGGTATAGAGGGGCGACAGCAACTTTGAGGCTCGGTTTGGGTATGTTTCGCGGGGTTTATCTGGTACAAACTTGATTTGTCTTGACTGCGATTTCAAAAATCCGAAACTGCAGGGGCTTTTTCGGCATTTTGTTACCTCTTAACAGCCTATATGGCTGCTCCCATCTCACTCCCTCTCATTTTTACACTCCCACACTTAGAGAGAGAGAAAGAGGAGGAGAAGGAGAAGAAGAAGAGGAGGAGATCTAGGGAGGAGGCTTGCTTGTGGCTTTCGTGCTTGCTACTTCATCTTCCTCACCATTGGAGAGCTTGAGCTTGGCTTGGGAGCTTTCTTGGAGGAAGATCTTTGCTTCTAGATGGTTTTAAACCTTGAGAGGAGGCTCCTAAGAGGTATGGATTACTTCTAATCCTCTAGATTAAGCTTCTATTGCTTCCTAGTAGATGAAACCCTAGATGTTGATATTAGGGTTTGTTTTTGGGGCTTTTTGATTTGGTGCATCTAGAGCTTAATTGATGATGTTAGAACCTTCCTTTAGGTTGGTTGGAGGAGACTCTAGCTTGCTTTTCAGATCTCTAGAGGGATTGCTACCTTAGAGGTGAGTTTTACCCTTTCTATGTGGTTTTGGAGTTGGGTAATTTCTAAGGCTTTTGAACCTAATTATGTGGTATAGAATCTTTACCTAGGTTGCCTTAGATGGGATCTAGCTTCCATTTGAAGCTTCGAGAAGGATTTCACTCTTAGGTGAATTTTTTCCTGTTCGCTAGTTTTGATCTTCGCAGTTTGAGTCGTGGGCTTGCCAGTTGACTGTGAAACTTCTTGTGTGACCTTTTTAGGGTACAATGAGTCTGAAAAGTGTCGGGGTTGGCGACCCGGAGCGTGCGAGGATCATCGGTGGGTTTGACCTCCAAATTCAATGAAAATTCTAATTGGAATTATTTGAGCACCGTAAAATAGAAATTATGTGTTTTCATGTTAGTTGCATCGTTGTTGAATTTTAGAATGCTTAAAACATATGCCTTATGTGTAATGAAATTTGTGACCTCTATATAGTAGAGAGTGGCTTGTGGACTTAGGCATAGTGTTGCATTCTACTTGTGGCTTGAGAGCATGTTGGATATAGTAAAAATGACATGAGAATAAGTGAACTTGAACTTAGACTATGTATAACATAGGAGAAAAGCTAATGTCATTAAGCGGCATTAGACTTGGCATCGATTTGTGAACTAGTGAGCTAATGTCATCAAGCGGCATTAGGCTCGGATTCGAACTTTGACATAGAAATTCTAGTGTCAGGTGAACTATTGTACTAGACCTTAGGATTACTAGTGACATTTGCCATGAGAGTGACATGAGGTTTTGGACACTTGAGACTTGGACAGTTCTTGTTGCCATTTGTGCTCTTCGCACATGCTTGTGAGGGTCGCTCCCTACAAGCCGGCACTCCGGAGTTGGCCTTCGCGATTCGTTCGCGCGTGCGGTGTTGAGAAGCTTACGGGACCGTTTGGGACAGACTCATTCCTTGCGAGGGATGTTGGGGGCTACCACGGTACTTAGCTTAGGGGGCACAAGCAGGATTACACTTGTGTAGATCCTAGAAAGAGAATGGAACTGCGAAATGTAATAGAAAATTGACATCACTACTAGATAGGACTTAGTAGTTGGATACTCGAAAATATTGGACATATGTAGTATACTTGAGAGCTTAATAGAAAGTACTTGTTTAAAGTTGACTTTTCGGGTATATTAAAGCATGTAACATATTTACTTTGGGTTTATTATTCAGCTTTACAGTTATGCCTTATTTACAGTTATTTACTTCAGTACTTGGACTATTACTTCTTTTGGGCCTAGTGGAGCAATCTGTGCAGGTCAGTAATTGCCCACTGGGAACTATATTTGTATAGTTCTCACGCCCTCTGTTTTCTGACGTGTTTCAGCGCCTTCAGCGGGGGAGGCCAGGGATCGCGGCAAGGGTGTCGCTTCGGCTAGCGGCGCGGAGTCTCGCTAGGTGGTTCATCTCTCCTTTTGTTTTAGTTGGAGAGGATGAGTGTGTGTACCTGTATTTTGGTAGAGGCTACCCTTTTGTACCTAGAGCTACACTGTTGTATTTACTTTTTACTTGTAGCGGTTATAGTACTCTCTTTCTTTCTTACCTGTCTTTTGATCCTACTTGCTGATAGGGATAGTTGTATGTGACTCTGATATTCTTAGTTGTAGCCTATTCTTGTTTTAATTCCGCTGTTTTTATTTAGACGCCTTGTATGTGTTGGCATATGGCGGGTCTGGGCACGCTTTGGGGAAGGTCCTGCCGACCCCGGGGCGTGACACAGAGAGAGAGAGAAAGGGGTCTTCTTCCTGCTGTTCTTCCACCTCCATCCTTTTCTCTAGCCTTGAGCAAGCAAGGAGGAGCTTGAGAGGAGTGCTTCCTCTTCGTCGACGTCGCGCTGAGGTGTTGTTCCAGCGGATTTTCGACGTCGTGTTGCCACGAGGAGGCCGGGCGGGTGTTGTTCCTTGCCATATATCCTCGACGTGGTGCTGCATCCAGAGGGATTTTGAGGTGAGTTGTTCATCAAGAGCACTTCTATTGCTGCGATCTCCGATGATTTTCGAACTTGAGTGCTGTCCTGCAGATTTCAGCGTCGACTCGCGGTATTTTGGCTCGTTCTCTGTGTGGGAGCGTTAGAATTCAGCGAAACTTGGTTCGCTGGATTCATGACTTCGAGAGGAAGATACAGAGCCCTTGATTGCTGGATTTGGAGAAGGTTAGCCCTGTCGAATCCCCGTTTTACTATACTGCTGTATGCCAAGCAGATTTTGAGGTGTTGATTTGCAGATTCCAGCGTCGACTTGCAGCATTTTGGCTCGTACGCGACGTAGGAGCATCGGATCGCGACGAGACTTACTTCGTTGGACTCGAGACTTCGAGGCGAATCTAGAGAGCCCAAGATCGTATTTTTGGAGAAGGTTTGCTTGCTCGAAATCTAGTTCTACTGTGCTGCTGTATGTCAAGCAGATTCTGAGGTGCTGATCTGCAGATTCCAGCGTCGACCTTCGGCATTTTGGCTCGTACGCGACGTAGGAGCATCGGATCGCGACGAAACTTGGTTTGCTGGATTCTCGACTGCAAGTGGAATCCACAGAGTCCAAGTTTGCTAGATTTGGAAAGGGTTAGCTTGGTCGAACTGGTATATTTTCCTGCTGCTGTTTTCTGGACAGATTTCGTGAGTTTGAGTATCCATGATTTTATTTCCCGCAGCGGTGGCAGTGCAGACCTGAGCCGGACACCTTGGTATTTTCACGGACCCGAAGACTTTTATTCCCTGTTTAGATACTCTCTTCGCCGTCGGAGAGTCACGCGAAAGGTGGGCTTTTATCGGTTTTGCTCCTAAGTGCAAAGTAGTCGACATGTATAGTTTAAATGTTGAACCTAAAATCCTTAGCTCAAATTCATGGATTATAGCATGATTAAAATCTAAATTGGGAGCATGATTAGTAATTAGTAAATATACATGTTGAACTTGGACTTGATTTAGGAGAAAACCACGATTTGATCGTTGTAATAAACCGACTTTTTACCTAAATAAAATTTGACTTTTGTTTCTGAATGTTATTGTGCGTAAATGTATTATAAGAGCACACGTCAAATTTCAGGCGAAACCGAGCTAAAACGAAAAAGTTACGCGACCCGGAAGTTTGACTTAAAGTGAATAGTAACTCCGGATTTTCGGGAAATCGCGGAGTAAAGATGGGTCCAGATGCGCACAGGACTCCGAATATAGGACTTCAATAGCTCGTTTCGAACGGCTCGACTATTATGGAACCAATGCAACTAACGGAATTGGATTCTGAATCACGGTTGTCGAGGAAAAGGGGGTTCGAACGATTTTACTTAAAGACTTAGCAAATTGGAGATATTGGAGGAATAAAGAAAAGAATGGATACTTCGCGAATCCGAGACCAAATCAAACGAAATAAAAGGCTAGATTCGATGTTCTCGACGCGCTGAACGCGCTGGCGCGATCCGATCGTGAATCTGACGGACGGATCTCTGGAAATCGCGAAAAGAACGCGAAGAGGCAAATCGCATAACGGTGGAATGCGAAAAGTCACTATATTTTATGTGCCGAATTGCGTGATTTTGATTGTGGAGGGACTTCTGTGCGTAATTCAACTAATGGCAGGGGCTGAAATACGAATTGTGGCTTGTGGTGGGCTAAAGTGAAAAAAGCCCTAAGTTTATTTAGTGGTTTCTAGGGTTCATGTACACTAAACCCTAACCCTAATTGGACCCTTCACGTCCCAGCCGCCCTAGCCACCTCCGACATTTCCTCTGCCATCCCGAGCGCGCGCCGCCCACCTCCGGCGAGCTCCTCCGGCCGCCGGAGAACCTCCCCGAGCCCTCAGCCACCTCCTCCACTTCTCCCCTCGGCCACCTAGCCACCAACTTGGCCGAGAGTGTGCGCGGTTGATCTCCAGGCCAAGCATCATCATCCCCGGGCTGAGACCAACCGCCGGCGCCCATCGCCGACCGCCGCCGCCGTCGGAGTCGCCGCCGGAGCCGAGGAAAGCCGCTGCCGCCATTGTTGCTCCACCAGGACCGAGCTCGGGAAGAGGCAGATCCGGGCGTTTCCTTCGCCGAGGAGGCTTGAATCCTCCTTCCCCGCCACGAGCCACCTCCGGCGCGCCACCCCGCTTCCTCACACCGCGGCCACCGCCGAGCAACCCACCGCCGCTCGGTTTTGGTGCACCGAGGGTGGTGGCCCTTGGTTTCCAAGCGCCTCCGCCGCCCGAGAAGGGAGCACGGCGATCCCCTAGACCTCCGGCGCCGACCGTGGTCGCCTCCGGCCGCCGCCGCGCGCCGGGAGACCACCAAACCCGAGAGCAAGGTGGGTTTGGATCTCCTCCGCGCGCCTCCGGCCACCCTCTCGCCGGCAACCGTGTGCCGTGGACCTCCTCGACCGGCCGCACCCTCACCGGCCGGACCGCCGCCGGCCGTGCTCCAACTCCCCGCGGCCGCCTCGGGTTGGTGTTGACCGAGGGTTGCACCCTCTCGTTCCGGCATCCTCGCCGCCTCCCGAGGGAGCATCGGCTTCCCCTCGGCCTCTGGGACCATCACCGTCCGGCGTCCCCGGCCGCCGGCGCCATCCAACCCGAGAGGAAGAAGAAGTGGATCGCCGCCGCCGCGCGTCCGGCCGCCGCCCGTCGCCGGCTACCTCCCTCCCTCGGACCTCCCGACCCGAGGCTCCCTTCCCCGGACGGCGCGCGCGCCTCCTTGCCGCCGGCGACCGAGCCCTAGCTCCCTCGGCTCCGGTGAGTGCTTTACAGTTTACAGCACCTAAGTCTAGGGTTCGGATCACCTATCTGGTGATCCGGTGGGTCAAATGAACCTCGGGAGGTGAGCACGGTCAAGGATTTTTCGTGCTGAACGCGATGCTCACCTCCGTTCCGAGTTTCGATGCTCCGTTTAGCGGGACGATCCCACTTTACGCGCTGTGCGCGCTATTTACTGAATTTAGTGTCGCTTGTGCGCGCACTACGATGTCCGATTGTGCTCCGAATGGCGAGCACGGTCTTCAGCATGTCGAAGACTTACAGCGTGTACGATTTCAGAATTTGCGATGCATCGGTTTGCGTGCACGGCCCATAATAACCCTATTTGTACATGAAATAATGCGATTTAGGATTCTTCAGGGACTTTTATGCAATTGTAGCCTCTGGGCTATCTTGGGCGATGTGTACGTGCGGGTAACCTCTGGACTGACTGTCCAAGGTCCCGAGCTTTTCGAAAAATAGTAAGTGTAATTCCGGGCGTTCGTCCGCGAAATTCGACGACGGAACGTGACTTTGGTTCGGATTTCTTCCGACGCTTTCCAGAGATTATTTTCTTTGTCGCTAAGCCTTGTTGGCTGGTCACCTGTGTCATGTCAAAGATCCGGAGACGACAGGTGAGCGACGGTGGGTTCCGGTGTCAAAGTCGACGCTTTCGGGAACTCGGATCGAAACGGACGTACTGTGGTAGTCGTTTCGAGGCAGTTACGTCGTGGAGTTTGTGAATTATGGTTCTAGTTTTAGTGGGTTAGTTTCTAACCCGGTGAACCCTCGTAGGTTCAGTCGTTCCTTTCCAGCAGTCGGCAGACCACTCCTTTTGATACTCAGGTAGGTATCCGGGTTGTCGTCGGTACAGTGGTACACGCTTGGTGACACTCCTTCACTTTACTCTACTCTACTTTACTTTTCTTACTTGCACCTTACTGTCGTTTCTATTCTCTACTCAGCTATATGCATACTTAGTATACTTGATAGGAGTAGAGTGGTTTGAGTTGACTCTTCGACCTACTTGGTCGATCCTTCGATTTCGGTGACCTATTCGGTCGGCTTGTTTCTGATTTCTCAGTGACCTGTTCGGTCGGTTTGCTTCAGTTTCAGTGACCTGTTCGGTCGGTTTGTATCAGTGCTTCTGTGACCTACGTGGTCGGCGAGTTTACTTGATGACCCAAAAATGGGTCGATGTCCCTTTAGGGACGGGATTGTCAGCTAGTTGCTGACGTTTGGCCCTTGAGCATAATAGCATCGATCGCCCAGGACTCGAGCGCAGTTCACGAACACCAGCGGTCTGATCCACCGGCATTGGGTGTTCTTTTCCGGAAAAGTGGTTTGGGACTGTCTACGGGACTTTGCCCAACCCGTGAGCCCATAGGCAACCATAGGTTGATATGGGTAGAATGCAGGCTTAGAGACAGGGGGCATTGCCTGAGGTCTGCGGACCAATATTGGCGGTTATGGATTGGGTATTTACTTTCTCAGCTTTTCGATGCATACATACGAGGGTTTGTTTATATTACATATATCTCTCTCCTGCTTACTTTGGCTACTGTATCTACTTACCAGTCTTTCCTTTGTTTTACTCCGTTACTAGTGGATACCCACTGGGAGGGGGAGACATGTTTACATGTTCTCACCCCCCGCCTTCTTTTTCAGGTGACATAGCAGGTCCTAGCGGGACAGCAGGTGCGGAGCGAGTCTAGTACGCGTGTAGCTCCTACCCGTATCGGTTACTTCTTTACCTTTCTTGTTTTATGTGAGACCCCAGATAGTCCTATATATGAGATATAATAGGGCTAAAAACTCTTAACCCGGCTTAAGCATTTTGGGTGGTGGCAAGGCCCAAGAGGTTAAGAGAGTTAAGTGTGCTAGGACGGGAGTAGTCCTAGGATGGGTGACCCCCTAGGAAGTTGGGGCGTCACAGATGGTATCAAAGCCAATTAATAGAGTACATTATGGTTCAGTTCTAGCTTCTGTTCTAGTTTCCCTTTAGTTGCTTTCAGTGGTGGATTGAGACACTTGATGGTTTTTGGAAGTTTATGAAAGAACTGTTTTGTGAAATAAACTGTCTCCTACCCTTCGTGGTAGCATTTCAAAGGAAAGGGTTTAATGGAAAGGATTTCTACCCCTCGTGGTAGTGTTTTTAAAAGAAAGCGTTTCCGTGTGGGAAACGGTTTTAAAAAGGGTTTTCTCAAAGTTTATAAATAGGCTAAGTTATGGATGTGGTGAATGGTTGTATGATGTTGAATATTCAGTCTATTTGTTATTCATACTGTTGTGGTTGAGTTCCTGGATGAATTGTAAACACTCTGTACATGTGCGATGCCGTGCAAGTACGGGAGACTGTCGTGTGTACGGTGGCCTCCACTGTATTTGTGGCGGATCTAGCACACCTGGGGGTCGAGGCTTTAAAAAAAAAAAAAAAATTCATTTGTGTTTATGTACCAAAGGGACCCCGGGGCGTGACACATATGCATACACTACCAGATTTAGCTCTAGGAGTCGTGATATGCTGTATCGTCGCTGTGTGAGTGCGAAGGATATCCAGGGTAGTGTAGTTTGCTTTTACGCTCGTGCTGGGATGCCGAGCTTAGTTACAGCAGTGTTAGGCTGTTTCGTGTTGTCGGGGACCGTCGGGGGTTGACGGTGGGCCCATATTACTGTTTGGATACAGATTGTGCCAAGGGCACATGATGTCACGCCCCGGGGTCGGCAGGACCTTCCCCAAAGCGTGCCCAGACCCGCCATATGCCAACACATACAAGGCGTCTAAATAAAAAAAGCGAAATTAAAACAATAATAGGCTACAACTAAGAATATCAGAGCCACATACAGCTATCCCTATCAGCAAGTAGGATCAAAAGACAGGTAAGAAAGAAAGAGAGTACTATAACCGCTACAAGTAAAAAGTAAATACAACATAGTAAACCAGTAGTGTAGTTCAAGGTACAAAGGGGTAGCCTCTACCAAAAGGTACACACACTCATCCTCTCCAACAAACTACAAAGGAGAGACGAACCACCTAGAGAGACTCCTCGTCGCTAGTCCGAAACGACACCCTTGCCGCGATCCCTGGCCTTCCCCGCTGAAGGCGCTGAAACACGTCAGAAAATAGATCGAGGGCGTGAGAACTATAAAAATATAGTTCCCAGTGGGCAATTACTGACCTGCACAGGTTGCACCACTAGGCCCAAAAGAAGTAATAGTACAAGAACTGAAGTAAATAACTGTAAATAAAGCATAACTGTAAATGCTAAATAATTAACCCAAAATAAAAATGGTACATGCTTTATTCAACCCGAAATGTCAACTTTAAACAAGTACTTTCTATTAATCTCTTGAGTATACTATAATGGAAATGTTGACCTATCAAGTATACTACATGTGTCCAATACTATGCCACAATATATCCGAGTATCCAACTACTAAGTCCTATTTAGTAGTGATGTCAATTTTCTATTATATGTCACTGTTCAATTCTCTTTCTAGGATCTACACAAGTGTAATCCAGCTTGTGCCGCCTAAGTACCGTGGTAGCCCCAACATCCCCCGCAAGGAATGAGTCCGTCCCAAACGGTCCCGTAGGCTTCTCAACACCGCACGCGCGAACGAATCGCGAAGGCCAACTCGAGTGCCGCTTGTAGGAGCGACCCTCACAAGCATGTGCGAAGAGCACAAATGGCAACAAGCACTGTCCAAGTCTCAAGTGTCCAAAACCTCATGTCACTCTCATGGCAAATGTCACTAGTAACCCTAAAGTCTAGTACAATAGTTCACATGACACTAGAATTTCTATGTCAAAGTTCGAATCCGAGCCTAATGCCGCTTGATGACATTAGCTCACTAGTTCACAAACCGATGCCAAGTCTAATGCCGCTTAATGACATTAGCTTTTCTCCTATGTCATACATAGTTCTAAGTTCAAGTTCACTTGTTCTCATGTCATTTTCACTATGTCCAACATGCTCTCAAGCCACAAGTAGAATGCAACACTATGCCTAAGTCCACAAGCCACTCTCTACTATATAGAGGTCAAAAATTTCATTACACATAAGGCATATGTTTTAAGCATTCTAAAATTCAACAACGATGCAACTATCATGAAAACACATAATTTTCTATTTTACGGTGCTCAAATAATCCCAATGAGAATTTTCATTGAATTTGGAGGTCAAACCCACCGATGATCCTCGCACGCTCCGGGTCGCCAACCCCGACACTTTTCAGACTCCTTATACTCTAGAAAGGTCACACAAGAAGTTCAAAGTCAATCGGCAAGCCCATGACTCAAAGCTGCGAAGATCAAAACTAGCGAACAGAAAAATTCACCTATGAGTGAAATCCCTCTCAAAGCTTCAAATGGAAGCTAAATCCCATTTAAGGCAACCTAAGTAAAGATTCTAAACTACATAATTAGGTTCAAAAGCCTTAGAAATTACCCAACTCCAAAACCACATAGAAAAGGGTAAAACTCACCTCTAAGGTAGCAATCCCTCTAGGGATCCCAAAAGCAAGCTAGAGTCTCCTCAAACCAACCTAAAGGAAGGTTCTAACATCATCAATTAAGCTCTAGATGCACCAAATCAAAAAGCCCCAAAAACAAACCCTAATATCAAAATCTAGGGTTTCATCTACTAGGAAGCAATAGAAGCTTAATCTAGAGGATTAGAAGTAATCCATACCTCTTAGGAGCCTCCTCTCAAGGTTCAAAACCATCTAGAAGCAAAGATCTTCCTCCAAGAAAGCTTCCAAGCCAAGCTCAAGCTCTCCAATGGTGAGGAAGATGAAGTAGTAAGCACCAAAGCCACAAGCAAGCCTCCTCCCTAGATCTCCTCCTCTTCTTCTTCTCCTTCTCCTCCTCTTTCTCTCTCTCTCTAAGTGTGGGAGAGTGTAAAAATGAGAGGGAGTGAGATGGGAGCAGCCATATAGGCTGTTAAGAGGTAACAAAATGCCGAAAAGCCCCTGCAGTTTCGGATTGTCTTGTACCAGACAAATCCGGTTTGTACCAGATAAACCTCGAAACAAAGAACCCGAGCATCGGGTTTGCCCATCTGCTCATCTATACCGGTATAAATCTCGGCTTGTACCGGTATAGCCATCATTTTGTACCGGTATAGACACCATTTTCTACCGGTACAAAGGCATAAAATTTCAACCCGAGAGCAACCTAAAATACATCTTTTTGGACTTTAGTGCTTGGAAATCATCCACTAACCTCGGTACTCGTGCCATAGGTCGGAACACAGTCAACGACCCTCCAGAAAATCTGGAAAAGCTCAGATCTCACAACCGACACTTTAACTTGCAATTTGCGAAAGTTCAGTGCGTCACACATGACCTAGTGGTGGTTAGACCAATTGGACCCTGTTTACTTGACTTATACCTGTGAGAGCCTGATTGAGCTCGACAGAGATACGCTTGCATGCTCGGTTGGTTCGCGCCCACGAGTGCCGCTCTGGAGTCTGGCTTACTGCTTTTGCGTTGTTGTCGCTGTGTCCTAGTTGTTGGACTCGCTCTCCACTAGCTATCCCTGGGGTAGTTGTTATTGTAGCTTCGACAGGCGGGACGGGTGTATCACAGTCCCTCGTGAGATTGGATCGCTTTTACTTGTTCTACGATTGACCAGTGTTCGAGCAGGATAGTGTAGTGACAATTAGCTGTTGAGTGTCTCCGGCTTACTTTTCTTCTATTCTTGCTTAACCTGTAGACTTAGTGGGTGGACCGATGATATTTAGGGCGGCACCCACTGAGGACTACCTGTTTTCACAATAGTTCTCACGCCCCTTTTCTTTCACCCTTGTTGTAGGGCCTTCGGTTTCGGCTGCTGCTCCTTCTGAGGCTGATCGAGGTAAGGGCGTCGCGAGCTAGAGCCCTACCCTTCGAGTGCTGTTAGAGGATCCCGGCTTGTGACGCACTGAACTTTCGCAAATAGCAAGGTTCGAGTGTTAGATGTGAGATCAGAGCTTTTCCAGATTTTCTGGAAGGTCGTTGACAGAGTTCCGACCTATGGTTCTAACCCCGAGAACGATGGTTTGCATCTCGGTACCAAAATCCGAAAAGACGGATGTTTGGTCAGCTCTCGGGTTGGGTTTCTGGGCTTTGTACCGGTACAAAAAGATGGCTATACCGGTACAGGCTGGGTGGCTATACCGGTACAAAATAGATTTTGTACCGGTACAGATGGCCGATTGCTGGCAAACCCGAGCCTCGGGTTTGGCTGTTTCGCAGGATTTGTACCGGTACAAAGTTGGCTTGTACCGGTACAAGCTGACAGATTTCGAAAATCTGAAACTGCAGGGACTGTTTTGCGTTTGTGCACCCCTTTAACAGCACCAAAGCCCTTAGGGCTTCCTTTTTGTGCTGTGGACGTGAGAGGGAGAGAGGTAAGAGCTCCTCTCTTTTTCCCCTCTTTCCTTTTGATTTTTGGGTGGTTTCTTTGGGGATTGATCACACTCCTTCTCTCTTTTGGCTTCTTGGTTCATGTTCCACCATGGATGAAGCTTGGACCTCGAAGTTGGTGCTTGGTTGTGGGTAGAACTTCAAGCCTTGAGGATTTTGGAGCTAGAAGAAAGCTTCAAAGAGGTAAACAACATACTTCTTTCCTCTAGTTCCGAGTTTTGTGCTTTCTTTTGGTAGAAACCCTAGTTTTGGGATTCTAGGGTTAGAATTGGGGATTTTGGATTTGGACCTTTTGGAACCTAATTGATGGGTGTAGAACTCTCCTTTAGGTTGGATTTGAAGATCCTTTGAGTTGATTTGAGCTTTGGACAAGATTTCCTAGATCAAAGGTAATTTTCACCTCTTTTTGTAACATACTGGACTTGCGCAAATTGCGGAGTTCGAGTATTCGACGTGAGTTCGGAGCTTTTCCAGATTTTCTGGAGGGTCGTTGACTATGTTCCGACCTAGAGCACGTGTACCGAGGTTAGCGGATGAATCCTAAGCACTAAAGTCCAAAAAGTTGGATTTTAGGTTGCTCTCGGATTGAGGTCTGGAGGGTCTGTACCGGTACAGAAATTGTTGCTATACCGGTACAGAAATTGTTGCTATACCGGTACAGGAAGAATTCTATACCGGTATGGGAGAGCTGATGGACGCCAACCCGAGCCTTTTTATTTTTGCAGGTCTATACCGGTATGGGATGGCTTGTACTTACAACTTTGGCTTTCGGCTTTAAAGCATAGGGGGTGTATTAGCATATTGTTGCTTCTATTAGGTTACCCCTTCACCCTAGGGCTCCATTTGAGCACCCCCATTGCAGCAAGAAGGTAGGAGGAGCTTCTCTCTCTACTCTCTTGTGTTTCCTAGGGTTTTGGTTGATTTTTGGAGGATTAAAACCCTCTCCTTGCTCTCTTTTGCTTGTTAGAGCCTCTACCACCATTGTTGGAGCTTGGAACTTGGTGTTTGGAACTTTGTGGAGGATCAAGCTTCAAGCCTAGGGCTTTTCGAGCTTGGATTAGAGCTTCTTAGAGGTATGTGAGTGATCTCTTTCCTCTAGTTTCGATTTTTGTGGGTTTTCATGAGATGAAACCCTAGAATGGGATTCTAGGGTTAGGATTTGGGGATTTTCGATTGAGGGCCTTTGGGACCTAATTGATGAGTTTAGAACTTTGATTTAGGTGGGATTAGAAGGACTCTAACTCCCATTTGGAGATCAAGAGCACTTTCTTCGCATTCGGTGAGTATTCTTCACCCTTTAGTAGAGTTTCTTATTGTTTGAACTCAAGACTCATCTTTTGAGTTTGTAATTCCTATGGCATGCGTTGTAGGGTGCTAGGAGTAGGAATCGAAGCTTAGTTAGCGATTCGGATCGGCGATTTTCGCACTCGGTGGGTTTGGCTTCATGAGCATAGGAGCAAATGGCTCCTAAGTGCTTAGTTGGTTTGATTTAAATATTTTGAATGCATATTCATGCTATATAGATTTATTATGAATTTTGAATCACTTAAAATGCATGCCTTATGTATGATAAAATATTCACTCTATATAGTAGAGCTATCTGGGTTAAACTGCATGCATGTGGGGGTGGTTCTTGGGGGCGCCTGGGAGTGTGACATTTATGGTGATTTTAGCTTTGCTAATGTTAATTGTGAACATTAAATACATGTTGGGACTTAGAAATCTTAAGTGTCATAAAGCGGCACTTAACATAGAAAACTATGAAACTGCAACATAGAGCCTTGACATAGGCCACTTAACATATACTATATTCCATGTTAGAGACATGATGACATAGAGATAGGCCTTTTGGACAATTGTACATTCCATGTTAGAGACATGATGATTTGGGACTTGTGACGAGTTTTGTGACTTTTGCCATCGTGCTCATTCGCACATGCTTGTGAAGGTAGCTCCATACAAGCCGGCACTCCGGAGTTGGTCAACGCGTTTCTTGTATTCGCCGTGCGGGATTGGGCGCCGAAGTGGATTGCCGTGGGACAGTCGCATTCCTAGGGTGGGAATGTTGACTACTACGGGGCCATTAGGCTCGGCATTTGGGCTAGGCAGCCTTCGGGTGGGCATCGGCCATATCGCCTTCGGGTTGATCTTATTGTGCTTAAACTTAATGTAGTTTAAAGAAAATTGTGGACTTTGACTAGAATAGTAAACTCTAACACCTTACTATCACTTGTGGGATTATTGGGCTATGGTTAGAATAGTAAACTTTAACTCTTTACTATTGCTATGGATATTGGACTTGTGGGTTATACTTACTATTCATGCTTAGAATAGTCGTTTACTTATGCTTATTTATGCTAAGTAGAGATATCATGCTTTAGTAGCTTGCTCGTTATTTATTTCGCTTACACTTACTTGCTTAGTTTTGGGCCTAGTGGAGCATGCAACTGAAGTCAGTAATTGCCCACTGGGAACTATTTTTAATAGTTCTCACGCCCTCTTTTTCTAATGTGTTTCAGAGCCTTCGGCACCGGCGGAGGCAAGGGATCGTGGAAAGGGAACCGCTAGCTAGTTATCGCAGCTTTCCACTTTGTAGGGGTTTTTCTCTCGTTTTGTACTTTGGTGAGATTGAGAGAGTTTTGTATCCCTATGTAGAGACTACCCTGTACTTAGTTATTGTGGTGTTCGGATCTCTTTTTATTGTACTCTCTTTATGGTTTATTTTAAGATTGGTGCTTTACTTTTAGACTCTTCTTTATGCTTCCTTGTATAGAATTCTAGTTGTTATACTGCTCTGATACTTCTAGATTCTTTTTACTTGTTGGTTATTTATCGTTTTTGTTAGACGCCTTGTATGTTGTAGACATACGGCGGGTCTGGGCACGCGCCGGGCGGGCTTCCGCTGGGTCCCGGGGCGTGACAGATTAAATTGGTATCAGAGACTAGGGTTGAGTCTTCTTGTGGACCTAGCAAACCTTAGGCCAGTTGGACTATAGGATATAGGCTCGTGAGAGACGAGGTCTATTTAACTTGTGAGCGAAAGTATTAAGATTGGGTATCTTGAATAACTCTAGTAAGTAGAGTTGAATCGAAGTGTACAACTTCTAACCGCGGAGGGTTACGTTGGCGGCCGACAACGTAACATCGGGAGTTAGTAGTAAATGACACTTCATTACTTTCGCATGATTTGGGTATTTATAGCATGAGCGGGGATGCGATTGCGTGAGCTTACTAACTTGCGCTTTTATGATGTTGTAGTGGTGATGCCGATAACTCGCTCGAAATGTTGGAGCGGACAATGCGGCGACTTTTGAGGAGGTCGAGGCCTCCGCTACCTCCGGATCCGGCGAGGTCCGTGAGTTGAGGGGCCAGTTGGCGGCCCTCACGGCTTTGGTGACGCGACGAGCGACCGCGGCCCGGCGTCGGGAAGCGCGCTTGGAGGATCTTCTATCGCAGCAGCGGGCTGCGAGGGAGGCTCGGACCCCTTCTCCGCCAAAGACCACCGAGGTTGACTTACCGCGGCGCAGCCCCCCGCGGCCGGCTCACACCGACGACACCGATTGAGCGCGGGAGGAGGACCGGAAACCCCGCCGATTCGAGCATCACCGGTGGCGGCGGCATTTCCGGTTATGGCTCGGGAGCGAGAGGGATCGACTCATGGCTCGCCTCAAGGAGTTCAGAGTGCGGCTCGAGGACCTTTGACGGAGAGAAGGTCGACCACTGGATCGTGGAAAAGTGGTTGATGCACATGGAGAAATTGTTCCGTGACACGTTCGTGGAGGAGCGGGACAGAGTGTGGCTCGCCACCCACCACTTGGACGGCGAGGCCTACCGGTGGATGGATCTTCAGGAGAACCCCAGCACAGACTTAGCTTCTATTACTTGGACGAGGTTCAAGGAGCTACCGTTGGCACACTACTTTCCGACGGCGTCACAAGAGCGGATGGAGCGAGTTTGCGCACCTCGACAAAGGGGGATGATTCGTAGCCGAGTACGAGAGAGAGTTTTCTCGGCTTACGCATTGCGTGCCCTTCGTCGTGCGGGACGACGAGGATAAGGCCCGCATTTTCGAGCGTGGATCGCGACCGTCGATTTTCCGTTCGTCCTCCTCCGAGCTTCAGACTTACCGACACAGAACCGCGCGCTCATCGTAGAGAGCGGCGCGGCCATGGTGCAGGAGAGACGCGAGGGTTTGGACAAGGGGAAGGGCAAGAGGCCCGCGGCCGAGGGTGCGAGCCAGACGCACTCTAGGAGGCCACCGAAGCATCCGAGATACCAGCAGCGCAGTCGTGGCGCACCGCCCCGGCCGAGAGGATCTCGACCGACGCCGCCTCCCGGTGTGTGATCTGCGTGGTCCTCACCACCCGCCGCAGTTGTCCACGGGGCGGCAGTGCTTCCGGTGTGGCCGGAGGGCCACATCCGTACCGAGTGCCCGAGAGGTTCCGCACCGGCACCGTCTTCAGACGGCACCGCTCTACCGCCCGCCAGTGGGACCCCGTCGACACGATACTGATCGGGCGACCGTCCAGCCGCCGGAGCGAGGGGTCACGTCAGGGCGCCGAGTGGGCGCATGTACGCCGCACGTATCGAGGCGGCGCGACAGTGAGGATGTGGTGGCGTGTATCATTTTACTTGATGGCATTAGAGTACGTGCATTATTTGATACGGTGCATCACATTCATTTATAGATCTGTTTGCCGAGTTGCATGACATCCAGTTTGTTCCTTTACTACACCCTGGACGTATTATTGTACCCGACCACATTGTGGACGTGCGAGAGTATTGCCCCAGTTGCCCTATTTGGGTAGGAGATTGGACCATGCCCGGATTTGCGAGTAGTGCGCAAGTTGGGGGATTTTGACGTGGTTTTGGGTATGGATTGGTAGACTAGATACTACGCCACTATCGATTTTGTTACTCGAACTGTTACTTTTAGAGAACCGGGTCAGGGTGAGGTGGTGTTTAGAGGATGCTAGAGTTCGTTTTTTGCGATGTCGATCAGCTCGTCTCGAGCTAGGCAACTGATCAACCGTGGATGCGTAGCCTATTTGGCTAGTATCGCATTGAGGGGTGAGGATGATACCCCTAGGATCGAGGATATCCCGGTGGTACGGGAGTTTCGGGACGTGTTTCCAGCGGAGCTATTAGGCATGCCACCTGATAGGGAGATCGAGTTTGTGGTAGGGCGCGCTCCCGGGACTACCCCAGTCTCGAAGGCACCCTATAAGATGGCACCGGCAGAGTTAATGGAGCTGAGGGCACAGTTACAGGATATGTTGGACAAGGGCTTCATTCGACCGAGTGTGTCACCTTGGGGAGCACCGGTTCTTTTTGTGAAGAAGAAGAACGGATCACTTCGCCTTTGCGTGGACTATCGTGAACTTAATAAAGTCACTATCAAGAATAAGTATCCGTTGCCGAGGATTGATGATCTTTTTGATCAACTTCAAGGGTCGAACGTGTATTCCAAGAGAGACTTGAAGTCGGGATACCATCAGTTGAAGATTGCGCCTGGGGACGTGGCGAAGACGGCTTTTAGATCACGGTATGGACATTATGAGTTCACTGTTATGCCGTTTGGGCTTACTAATGCCCCTAGCCTTTTATGGATCTAATGAACCGTGTCTGCAAGCCTGAGCTAGACAGGTTCGTCGTGGTCTTCATCGACGACATCTTTGTTTATTCCCGAAGTGATGTGGAGCACGAGGAACACTTGAGATTGGTACTACAAGTGCTTCGGGAAAAGAAGTTATTTGCTCAGCCGAAGAAGTGCGAATTTTGGCTTCGAGAAGTGGCTTTTCGGGACATGTGATTTCGGGATCGGGTATAGCAGGGATCCTAGAAAGATAGAAGCCATTCAGGGATTGGCCAAGACCGACGAGCGTCACCGAGATCGGGAGTTTCCTTGGTTTGGCCGGCTACTACCGCATTCGTGGAGGTCTTTGCGAAGTTATCTACTCCCCTCACGAGGCTCACGCACAAAGGAGCTAAGTTCATTTGGAATGATGCGTGTGAAAAGAGCTTTCAAGAGTTGAAGCTGAGATTGACGACCGCTCCAATCCTCACATTACCTATTGCTGGAGCAGGGTATGTGGTTTATAGTGATGCATCTCTTAACGGATTGGGCTGTGTCTTGATGCAGGGTGACAAGGTGATCGCGTATGCATCCCGCCAGTTAAAGGAATATGAGAAGAACTATCCTACACATGACTTGGAGTTGGCGGCCGTGGTCTTTGCATTAAAGCTGTGGCGCCACTATTTGTATGGCGAGCGAGGTGTATACGGATCACAAGAGCTTAAAGTACCTTTTCACTCAGAAGGAGCTGAACTTGAGACAGCGTAGATGGTTGGAGCTGCTCAAGGATTATGATTTGACTATTCTCTACCACCCGGGCAAGGCTAACGTGGTGGCGGATGCGCTAAGTCGGAAATCGACTGAAAACTTAGCGATGCATGTTGTTACTCAACCGCAGTTGATCGAGCAAATGAAGCGGTTGGAGTTGGAGATAGTGACTCCCGATACGCCTATGCGGCTGATGACTATGGTGGTGCAACCTACTCTTATGGATAGAATTACAGAGAAGCAAGCTCTTGACTTAGAGTTGCAAAGGATTCGAGACAAAATGGTTGATGGTTGCACCGGTGACTTCCTAGCGGACGATCAGGGAGTGATACGCTTTGGCGGACGGATTTGTGTGCCAGCGGATTTGGGACTTAGAGAGGACATCCTTCAGGAGGCACACAGGGCACCTTATGCTATTCATCCAGGAGGCACCAAAATGTACAAGGACTTGAGGTTACTCTATTGGTGGCCTGGGATGAAGAAGGATGTTGGCGAGTTTGTTGCTAGATGTCTAACTTGCCAACAAGTGAAAGCTGAGCATCGAGTTCCAGCGGGAAAACTTCAGAGTTTGCCTATTCCCGTGTGGAAGTGGGAGAAGATAACCATGGACTTCGTGACAGGATTGCCTCGCTCTCAAGCTGGGCATGATGCTATTTGGGTGATCGTGGATAGGTTGACGAAGTCGGCGCACTTTATACCTATCCATACTACTTGGGCTGGAGTGAAGCTCGCACAAGTGTACCTTGACGAGATTGTGCGACTTCATGGAGTACCTACATCGATCGTATCTGACAGGGACACACGCTTTGTGTCACACTTTTGGAGGAGTCTACAGGACGCCTTGGGTACTAGATTGGATTGCAGCACTGCTTTCCACCCCCAGAGTGACGGGCAGTCGGAGCGCACTATACAGACTCTTGAGGACATGCTTCGAGCATGCGTGATTGACTTCCAGGGAGGATGGTCGCAACATCTACCTATGGCGGAGTTTGCTTATAACAATAGTTATCAAGCAAGTATCAAGATGGCACCGTTCGAGGCATTGTATGGACGGAAGTGCAGATCGCCACTTCATTGGAGTGAAGTGGGCGAAAGATTGGCTTTAGGCCCTGAAGTGCTCCAGGAAGCAGAGGATAAAGTTCGAATCGCTCGGGAGCGACTACTGACGGCCCAGAGTAGGCAGGAGCTATGCGTATAAACGCCGACGAGACTTGGAGTTTCGATTGGAGATCATGTCTTCTTGAAAGTCTCGCCGTCAAAGGGGATTCGGAGATTTGGAATTCGAGGTAAGTTGAGTCCTCGATTTATTGGACCCTATGAGATCTTGGAACATATAGGTCCGGTAGCATATCGACTTGCTCTACCGCCGAACCTATCGGGCGTGCACAACGTCTTTCATGTATCGGTCCTTCGGAAGTACATCCATGATCCGGCTCATGTTTTGGAGGCTGTACCCATAGAGCTGCGGGAGGATTTGAGCTTCGAGGAGCAACCCGTGAAGATCTTGGCTCGCGAGGTGAAGAAATTGCGGAATCGGGACATTCCGTACGTGAAGGTTCTTTGGAGCAACCACGAGGAGCGAGAGGCCACGTGGGAGCCTGAGAGCGCACTGCAGGAGCGCTATCCCCATCTCTTTCAGATGGAATCTTGAGGTATGAGTTCGCTTTAGAGTTTCGCGACGAAACTCCTTTTAGGAGAGGTGAATGTAACATACTGGACTTGCGCAAATTGCGGAGTTCGAGTATTCGACGTGAGTTCGGAGCTTTTCCAGATTTTCTGGAGGGTCGTTGACTATGTTCCGACCTAGAGCACGTGTACCGAGGTTAGCGGATGAATCCTAAGCACTAAAGTCCAAAAAGTTGGATTTTAGATTGCTCTCGGATTGAGGTCTGGAGGGTCTGTACCGGTACAGAAATTGTTGCTATACCGGTACAGAATTGTTGCTATACCGGTACAGGATGGATTCTATATAGGTATGGGAGAGCTGATGGACGCCAACCCGAGCCTCTGTTTGGTCGTACAGGTCTATACGGTATGGGATGGCTTGTACCAGACAACCTGGCAGTTTCGAGCAGTTTAAACTACAGGGGTGTATTAGCATATTGTTGCTTCTATTAGGTTACCCCTTCACCCTAGGGCTCCATTTGAGCACCCCCATTGCAGCAAGAAGGTAGGAGGAGCTTCTCTCTACTCTCTTGTGTTTCCTAGGGTTTTGGTTGATTTTTGGAGGATTAAAACCCTCTCCTTGCTCTCTTTTGCTTGTTAGAGCCTCTACCACCATTGTTGGAGCTTGGAACTTGGTGTTTGGAACTTTGTGGAGGATCAAGCTTCAAGCCTAGGGCTTTTCGAGCTTGGATTAGAGCTTCTTAGAGGTATGTGAGTGATCTCTTTCCTCTAGTTTCGATTTTTGTGGGTTTTCATGAGATGAAACCCTAGAATGGGATTCTAGGGTTAGGATTTGGGGATTTTCGATTGAGGGCCTTTGGGACCTAATTGATGAGTTTAGAACTTTGATTTAGGTGGGATTAGAAGGACTCTAACTCCCATTTGGAGATCAAGAGCACTTTCTTCGCATTCGGTGAGTATTCTTCACCCTTTAGTAGAGTTTCTTATTGTTTGAACTCAAGACTCATCTTTTGAGTTTGTAATTCCTATGGCATGCGTTGTAGGGTGCTAGGAGTAGGAATCGAAGCTTAGTTAGCGATTCGGATCGGCGATTTTCGCACTCGGTGGGTTTGGCTTCATGAGCATAGGAGCAAATGGCTCCTAAGTGCTTAGTTGGTTTGATTTAAATATTTTGAATGCATATTCATGCTATATAGATTTATTATGAATTTTGAATCACTTAAAATGCATGCCTTATGTATGATAAAATATTCACTCTATATAGTAGAGCTATACGGGTTAAACCGCATGCATGTGGGGGTGGTTCTTGGGGGCGCCGGGAGTGTGCCATTTATGGTGATTTTAGCTTTGCTAATGTTAATTGTGAACATTAAATACATGTTGGGACTTAGAAATCTTAAGTGTCATCAAGCGGCACTTAACATAGAAAACTATGAAAGCGCAACATAGAGACTTGACATAGGCCACTTAACATATACTATATTCCATGTTAGAGACATGATGACATAGAGATAGGCCTTTTGGACAATTGTACATTCCATGTTAGAGACATGATGATTTGGGACTTGTGACGAGTTTTGTGACTTTTGCCATCGTGCTCATTCGCACATGCTTGTGAGGGTAGCTCCCAAGCGGCACTCGAGTTGGCCAACGCGTTTCTTGTATTCGCCGTGCGGATTGGGCGCCAAGTGGATTGCCGTGGGACGCGCATTCCTAGGGTGGGAATGTTGACTACTACGGGGCCATTAGGCTCAAAGATTTGGGCTAGGCAGCCTTCGGGTGGGCATCGGCCATATCGCCTTCGGGTTGATCTTATTGTGCTTAAACTTAATGTAGTTTAAAGAAAACTGTGGACTTTGACTAGAATAGTAAACTCTAACACCTTACTATCACTTGTGGGATTATTGGGCTATGGTTAGAATAGTAAACTTTAACTCTTTACTATTGCTATGGATATTGGACTTGTGGGTTATACTTACTATTCATGCTTAGAATAGTCGTTTACTTATGCTTATTTATGCTAAGTAGAGATATCATGCTTTAGTAGCTTGCTCGTTATTTATTTCGCTTACACTTACTTGCTTAGTTTTGGGCCTAGTGGAGCATGCAACTGAAGTCAGTAATTGCCCAATGGGAACTATTTTTAATAGTTCTCACGGCCTCTTTTTCTAATGTGTTTCAGAGCCTTCGGCAGCGGCGGAGGCAAGGGATCGTGGAAAGGGAACCGCTAGCTAGTTATCGCAGCCTTTCCACCTTGTAGGGTTTTTCTCGTTTTGTACTTTGGTGAGATTGAGAGAGTTTTGTATCCCTATGTAGAGACTACCCGTACTTAGTTATTGTGGTGTTCGGATCTCTTTTTATTGTACTCTCTTTATGGTTTATTTTAAGATTGGTGCTTTACTTTTAGACTCTTCTTTATGCTTCCTTGTATAGAATTCTAGTTGTTATACTGCTCTGATACTTCTAGATTCTTTTTACTTGTTGGTTATTTATCGTTTTTGTTAGACGCCGGTCTGGGCACGCGCCGGGCGGGCTTCCGCTGGGTCCCGGGGCGTGACACTTTTCCATGTGAATTTTGGATGATTTATTTAGATGCTTAGTCGAAGCTCGTATCCCTTCAAATATTTATCTTAGGGTACTAGGAGCTTGGGGGGCAACTTCGTTCGGCGAAACGAAAAGGATTCGAAACGTATCCGGTGGGTTTGATCTCACCGAAATGGGTGAACTTCTTCCATGTCTTCCCTTGGGTTTTAAGACATGTTTATATGATAACTTATACTCTTCAGGACATGCTTGAATTTATGAGATCATAAAATGACTATGTTATGTATAGTGGAATTTCTATGCTCTATGTAGTAGAGAAATACATGTAGTATTGGGCATAGTTGAGACTAATTGTTTGTGGCACCTTAGGAAGCATGCTAGAATATGATTGGTGAGATGTATTCCTTGAGGAAACCTAGTGGTTGAGTTACTTTTATAGTGTCACTCATAGTTACATCATTGCTCTTGTTTGAGGCATGTATATAGAACTTAATGTTTGTACTTTATGCTTGAGTAGATATGAAACATGACAATGTGAGTTGTAACCTTGGGATTAAAAGATGTTAACCTTGAGGTTAATAGCATGCCTATGCGAATGGGACGTAGGCTTGCATGAGACTTGGTGTTATTTGTCTTATACTTGTTGTAGACAAGACATATGTGATAATGTGAAATAGAGCATGATAAGATCATCCTGAGGTAATGTGATGCATATATTCTAATAGTATGACTAGCTTTGGCTATTGTGATCTTATATTCGATCTATGTTCTTGCAGGATCACGTTGGCGGCCGACAACGTGATATCAAGAAATAGTTGGAAGTCACTTCATTACTTTCGCATGATTGGGGCATTGTGTCTTTGAGTCGGGCTGCGTCAACATAGGTTGTTTTAACCTGTGCTTGTTATGTTTGTTGCAGCTTGCGACGCCGACGACATCGTGATGGCAGCCGAGGCGACCGGGGCAGGGAAGCCTGCATCCCCCCGATCCGGCGAGATACGGGAGTTGAGGGAACAGTTGACCGCCTTGGTCGGCGTGGTGGAACGACAGGCGAGCGTGGTGCTACTTCAGGCCGAGACCTTGCGCCGCCAGGACGAAGGAATCAGACGTTTGGAGAACCTACTGACCCAACCGACGGATGACCCCAGGAGGCCCCAAGAGGGTCTGGGCCGAGCGATATCCATGGAGAAAGGTGTGGACACCAGAGTGGCCAAGGAGACCACCAAGAGCAAGGAGTTGCAGGTCGGCGAATCGTCAAAGAAAGTAAATAAGAACCGGGGTCGAGGACGCGGTTCTTTCTACGGGAGAAGTCCGCCAAGATATCTAAGGAACCGGAGCCAGTCGCGAGGACGAGGCACATCTGCACCACAGAGAGGACCAGATCGTCATCGAGTTCTTAGTTGTGTGATCTGCGGTGGTTGTCACTACCCACCGCAGTGCCCGCATCATCGAGGCAAGTGCTACTTGTGTGGCCAGGCGGGCCATTTTCGACGTGATTGCCCGAGAGGTGGCGGGACTACAGGAACGTTGACGCCAGCGTCGACACGAGAGACATCCGATGAACGCATGCCTGCTGACCTTATGGAGCTGGATGTGACGACTGAGAGAGCTACTGCAGGTAGCATGTCTTACAGCGCTTTCTGAATTTCCTTCTGATTGTACTGATTGCATCTTTTGCACCCTTCGATCGGCTGTTTGCCGAGTTGTTTTGCATTGACTCTTCGCGATGCATGTAGGATGATTGGATGGTTGGGTGTGTCGTTTTACCACCCTACCTCGAGAGAGTTTTGGGTGCCAACGAAATAGATTGGCCATGTCTGGGATAGTTGTGGGTACTTGGTGCCCTTAGTCATGCGAGCAATGACTCGCCTCGGGGACTTGAGCACAATTAGTGCACCTTAAGGTTGTAATTCCGCTAGTTGCGATGATTTTCTCCTATCTAAAATCAGGTAGCTTGGAGTGGATTTGGGGCCTAATCGGCCGATGACCGTTGGCTAATCGAGGATCCTCAGAATGAAGGATATCTCGTGAGTAGTGGTGGTTGTTTCCCGACTGAGTCACAAATCGTGAGTCCAGTTGGCGGGGAAGTTGTACCTAGAGTTCGTTTTCGCCGAGAGGCGCTCTCACTTGACGTGAGGTTGGTTGGGGTCGTGTTGACTGTACGTCGACAATCGTGATCTAAATTGAAAC
Organism: Aechmea fasciata; assembly: GCA_025177825.1. NCBI lineage: Eukaryota > Viridiplantae > Streptophyta > Magnoliopsida > Poales > Bromeliaceae > Aechmea > Aechmea fasciata. The sequence goes on along the minus strand of CM045931.1, from coordinate 13,516,826 downwards.
ACGATTGAGATTTCGGACCCGAGTTGAGGCTCGTTGATTCGTTCAATTGGCCTTGTGAGTTGATGTACTCGGTAAGATTGGATGCAAGCTGAGTATCACCGTTTTGTGTTGGAGTTTGAGGTTGAACCTCAAACGGGAGTTGTTTTTGGATTGAGACCTCACAAGGATTATTGTGATGTTACCTAAGCTTGTAGTACGCCACCGGTGCTTAGGATGCGGAATCGGAGGCTGTTGGCCGTGGGAATCCTGTTGAGAATAGGTGAAGACTGACTGCATTGGTGGATTGACGTGACCGAGTTATGAAACTCCTAGCGATGGTCAAGCGATTGGAACCTTAAGAGGAATTCCCCAGATGCCTACTTTCCTTGTCGGCTCTTGCACAGGGAATTGAGTTTGCCGTTTGGAGCAGCAAGATGGATTGATAGAGAACCTTCGAATGAAATTTGAGTGGATCGCTCTCTATCCTTCGAGTTGGGATCTATAGATTGTGGGCAGGAAAACCCAATGCTAAGGAAAGCATTGAGGACGAGGATTTTGAGTGACACTTCACGAACTACTGAGTGGCTAAGGTCAAGAGTTAATCTCCCGAGGACAAGTCCTTAGCCTGGGCACGTGAAGAGTGTAAGCGGACACTAGGTTGAGGTGTTTGGAAGAATCCCACATGGACAACGGTTGTGAAGCCTCTAGCGATTGAGGCCAAGAGTATTGGATCAAGAGATTACTAATGGAAGTCGAGAAGACTCTTAAGTGTTGACCCACTATAATGAATATAGAGTAAATGCTGAGACTTTTACCTCACTAATGGACTCATGATTGAGGGGAAGAATTGTGGTGCGGACCATAGGATGAAATCCAATGATTATCATTGGTGAGTTGTTGGGATGATATGTTGAACTTCAATCGTTGGAGTGGAATTGCATTTATTATGCAAACTCTGGATGAGGTTTGACCTTGTGTGGAAGATCATAGTCAGAAACCGATTGATGACCAGCTGAACACTCCGGTGGAGTTTCGATGGATTATTTGACGAGTAAAATTTCCAGAATCTTTCATGAATAGTACTAGTATATCCTCCTTGGAAGGATATATGATAGAGTTCCTTGTATGAAGACAAGTTAAAGCAGAGCTTGATTTCGCCATCGATTTGGTTGAGAAATGTGAGGGTTAGAACTTAGCCTTTGGGAGCCTTTGGATTCTTGAGGACCAGCTGAGAAACTGGTTTGGTCACGTACGATTGTAATGGGACTTGTCATTGAAGAGCGGAGCTCGAGGAGTCGCTATAGAAGATGCCGGCTTTCGCCGTACCTTGGAGCCGCGGGATTCTGCGACGTTTGTGCTTTGGAGCAATTCGCCAGTCTTGAGACCTCATGGTCTAGTTTGTGCACTATTAGAACGTACCGGCCATTCCCTTCGGAAGGGTTAGTGTTGTGATTGATCCGCAGTTTCGCGGACGAAACTCCTTTTTAGGAGGGGAGAATGTGACGCACTGAACTTTCGCAAATAGCAAGGTTCGAGTGTTAGATGTGAGATCAGAACTTTTCCAGATTTTCTGGAAGGTCGTTGACAGAGTTCCGACCTATGGTTCTAACCCCGAGAACGATGGTTTGCATCTCGGTACCAAAATCCGAAAAGACGGATGTTTGGTCAGCTCTCGGGTTGGGATTTCTGGGCTTTGTACCGGTACAAAAAGATGGCTATACCAGACAGCCGGGTGGCTATACAGACAAAATAGATTTTGTACCTAAGATGTACGGCCGATTACGGCAAACCCGAGCCTCGGGTTTGGTGCTTACAGATTTGTAAAGATAAAGTTGGCTTGTACCTAAGACAAGCTTTCAGTATTAAAATCAAACCGCAGGACTGTTTTGCGTTTGTGCATTCCCTTTATCAAAGACCAAAGCCCTTAGGGCTTCCTTTTTGTGCTGTGGACGTGAGAGGGAGAGAGGTAAGAGCTCCTCTCTTTTTCCCCTTTTTCCTTTTGATTTTTGGGTGGTTTCTTTGGGGATTGATCACTCTCCTTCTCTCTTTTGGCTTCTTGGTGCATGTTCCACCATGGATGAAGCTTGGAGCTCGAAGTTGGTGCTTGGTTGTGGGTAGAACTTCAAGCCTTGAGGATTTTGGAGCTAGAAGAAAGCTTCAAAGAGGTAAACAACATACTTCTTTCCTCTAGTTCCGAGTTTTGTGCTCTCTTTTGGTAGAAACCCTAGTTTTGGGATTCTAGGGTTAGAATTGGGGATTTTGGATTTGGACCTTTTGGAACCTAATTGATGGGTGTAGAACTCTCCTTTAGGTTGGATTTGAAGATCCTTTGAGTTGATTTGAGCTTTGGACAAGATTTCCTAGATCAAAGGTAATTTTCACCTCTTTTCCATGTGAATTTTGGATGATTTATTTAGATGCTTAGTCGAAGCTCGTATCCCTTCAAATATTTATCTTAGAGTACTAGGAGCTTGGGGGGCAACTTCTGCTCGCGAAACGAAAAGGATTCGAAACGTATCCGGTGGGTTTGATCTCACCGAAATGGGTGAACTTCTTCCATGTCTTCCCTTGGGTTTTAAGACATGTTTATATGATAACTTATACTCTTCAGGACATGCTTGAATTTATGAGATCATAAAATGACTATGTTATGTATAGTGGAATTTCTATGCTCTATGTAGTAGAGAAATACATGTAGTATTGGGCATAGTTGAGACTAATTGTTTGTGGCACCTTAGGAAGCATGCTAGAATATGATTGGTGAGATGTATTCCTTGAGGAAACCTAGTGGTTGAGTTACTTTTATAGTGTCACTCATAGTTACATCATTGCTCTTGTTTGAGGCATGTATATAGAACTTAATGTTTGTACTTTATGCTTGAGTAGATATGAAACATGACAATGTGAGTTGTAACCTTGGGATTAAAAGATGTTAACCTTGAGGTTAATAGCATGCCTATGCGAATGGGACGTAGGCTTGCATGAGACTTGGTGTTATTTGTCTTATACTTGTTGTAGACAAGACATATGTGATAATGTGAAATAGAGCATGATAAGATCATCCTGAGGTAATGTGATGCATATATTCTAATAGTATGACTAGCTTTGGCTATTGTGATCTTATATTCGATCTATGAATCGACGAGTCAATTCCATGTTTTAGACATGAGGAGATTTAATGTTAAGCCTTCGGGGCATCTCTATGTGAGCTTATGGCATGAAATACAAGTGACTTAAACTATTTCTCGTGGTATTATTTACACACCCTGTAGTGAGAAGGATGGTTGAAAGACATATATTTTTCTAGTATTATGATACTTGTGAATGTTTAAAGCTCTCTTGCTTATGGTAATATTAGATATCTATTCGATATATATTGAAAGTGCATGTCATGAATTCCTTCCAAACCTTGTTTGAGTAATGAATTATCCCAAGTAGGATAGTGTCATTTGAGTTGTGACATGTTGAGCTAAATTCCGACTGTAGAGTCGACGAGTGAGATTCCAAGTTTTAGACTTGATGTTTGAGTATCCCAAGTAGGGACCCTATGTTATGATTATGCTCGTTGCCCTTAGGCTCATTCGCACTCGCTTGGGAGGGTCATAACCTACAAGCCGGCACTCCGAAGTGGGCCTTTGCGATTCGTTCGCCTTGCTTGTGAGGGTCGCTCCCTACAAGCCAGCACTTCGGAGTGGGTCTTCGCGATGCACTCGCCGTGCGGGACTGAGCGCCGAAAGTGGGTTGCCGTGTTCTCGTGTTTCCTTTCTTGCGGGGAAAGTCGACGACCTCCACGGGGCCATCTAGGCATGGCACGAGCCGGGATGTTACCTTGGGTACATTCCTTATGGATTGGGTTTTGAGACTTCTTTTGACTTAGTATATAGTCATGGTTTGTGCATACATAGTAGATATCCATACTTATGATTGTTACCTTAGATCACTACTTGATGCAGGTATAGTAGTTGGAAACTTTGGAACATTATGTCATCGTTATCACTAGTGGTAGTACACTTATACTATTATGGATTATCATGTATGCTTGGTAGAGTACAATGGAATGGATAAATTACTTGATGTAGTAATATGGACATTATGGTTGTGCTTGTAATTAAATGTTAGCTTACTTTGATTATGCAAGTTAATTGAATTGGACATATGTATGTGCCATTAAAAGTAGTATATCATGATTATGCTAGTTAAACTTGTAGTAGAAGCATGAATATGATAAGTTCCATTTATGTACTCGTTGCTTATTTATCGTTTCTTACTTTCTCTTAGCATGCTTATTTTTAGCCTAGTGGAGCATTTCGCTGAGTTCAGTAATTGCCCACTGGGAACTATTTTTGATAGTTCTCACGCCCTCTGTTTGTTGCTTTTTTTCAGAGCCATCCGCATCGGGAGTGGCTAGGGATCGAGGCGAGGGGTTTGCGGCTAGCTAGAGCCTTACGAAATTTCTATAGTGACCCGTTGTCATCTTTTCTTTTTTGTACTTGTAGAAAAGATGTATTATGTATCTGTTTAGAGTTTTGTATCAGATTCTGGATTTAGTAATCTGTTTATGTATCGCTTTGTGGATCTTTATGTTAGAACTTTGTGATTTTATATTACTCGCTCTGATAGCCTTTTTAGGATTTTCTCTCTTTTCCTTTCTTGTTTCGAGACGCCTTGTGTGCATTGTGTTTGTTTGACGAATGTACGCGCGCACGGCGGGCTCACGCCGGGCCCGGGCGTGACACTACGCAGTAGTGATGCTTTATTTTGGGAGAGTTATGTACATTCAGTTGTGAACTCGCTGGAGCGAGTAGACTTTTGTATCTGTGGATTTTGTATGTATATGGAACTTGTTATTCCTAACTGTTTGTATTTTATAGTTTCAGCTCTATGCTACTGTTTGTAGCACTGTATGTTTATACAGATATAGCTACGCTTCGTATACAGGAGAAATTTTTTTGTAAACGGCTGATTTGTCGGCGTGCCCGGGGATCGTGTAACCTGGGGCTTGACAAAAACATAATTTTTAAATATAATACTTAATATATATAAAATAAAATATTACAATATTAAAATATAAATGATATAACTTAATAAAATAAATTATATATCAAATTTAATTAATTTTTATTATATAATAAAATTTAAGTGTAAATATATTATCATAAAATAATATTGTATTAATATATCTCTTTATAGAGCTTTGCTAGAATAGTATCGGTGGTAAAACCGAGCGTTTACCACCGATTTGTTTTTGATGATAGAGTTTCCAAATTGACGATCGGCACTGCGTTGAACATGATCTAGATCATTTAAATTATTTAGAAATCAAATTTCATGATTTTTTGGCATCACTAATCGAACGATTAAAGGGTCACAAAATCTATAATTTTAATGGCCGTTATGGTGCATTTACTCGTTTAACGGTATTGAAGAGTTCAAATCAACTAAATTTTCGTTAGAAAGTTCTTTAAACTTTTTAAAATAAGATCTAGACTCTAGATCTCAAATATAAAAATTGTATCATCACTTTTTAAAAGATATTTATTTTCAGTCATTCATTTTCTGTTCACTTGATGGACAAGAGAACAATATCGAAAATGTGTGAAATTTGATTTCTAGATAATTTAAATAGTTTAGATCATGTTTAACGGTGCCGATCATCAATTTGGAAACTCTATCATTGAAAACAAATCGGTAGTAAACCTGCTCAGCTTTACTACCGATAGTATTCTAGCAAAGCTCCTCTTTATATATCTATTTATCTAATAAAATAAAGAGATGAACAAAGTTATACATTCTCGCCCTCGAACAATTTTTAACGGGTTGTTCCAGATCAAGTCAGAATAACCCGCTTTAACCAGAACAACCCGTTCCCTGTAGTTCTGCTGGCATTTGGCTAGAAATTGAGGGATATTCCCTTTTGTTCTGGAATATCCGTCGTGCCAAACGCACCCCAAAAGTACGTGACTCTCATATTTATTAGCCCTAAAAAATAGAAATGGTAAAATTTACTACTATAAAGTTTTAATTTCTTTCACATATATATTTACACCCTGTTTGGATGTCTAATTAACTATCCGATAATAGCTTTTTCCATATGAGAATTTTTCTAGTATGATTATAAGGAATTTAATTTTCGCTTTCTTCAAAATCCTGCTATCCAGATATCTTATTCCGAAAATTTAATTTAAAAGTCGAATATGATATTTCATTCTAAATATTTAATCACACTCATTATCAATCAACTATACAAATTTTTTTTTTATTTAATGACCGTCCCTAGAGCAAGTGGCAAAGGGCTTGGTGGTTGGTACCCAAGATCTAAATTCGAATTATAGTTGATTCACATTTCTAGCTAAGTTTATTTCTAAATGAAATAAACGAAGCGGGTAGTGTGCTACCTATGTCTCAAAAAACTAGACAAATTTTTTAAGTTTATCTCTCAAAAAACTATACAAATTTTTTAAATTTATGAGATATATGGAGGGAGCAATGCTTCAATACATCATAAGTATTAAAATTAAACTCTTAATTAGTAAAGGGTATAATTGGATTTTACATAAAGTAACTTATTAAATAGGTTACCAATTTGAATTAGTTAATATAACAATATTAGGAAAAAAATTAGTAGTATATACTAAATTTGTCAAAGATCTTTTATTTAGGTTTGTTACTTATCAAATTAGATAATACCCAATTTGTTAGGTATCAAACTGAAAAAAATATTGAATTTAAATTTAAGTTTTGAAGTTGGTATTGTAATATAAAATTTTAATTTCAAAATTTATATTAAATTTTAAAATTTTGAATCTACATTGTAGTTTTAATCAAAAACCAAATTTTAATTTTTGATTTAAATTAATATTTTGAATTTGAACTGAAGGTTTTATTTAAATTTGTGTCTTATATTTAAAAATTGAATTTGATTTATAATTAAGTTTGTTATGTTGTTTTGCATTTAAATTTATAATTTAGTTGTAATTTGAATTCCAACTATTGTTGTAGGTATTTGAGAAGGTTATAGTAATTTTTAGTTGGATAAAACTGATTTTGTAGACCAAAATATTTTTCTATGACCAAAATACCCTTTAAATAGGTACATAGTAAATGGTATCTATGCCTAAATGGTAAGTCGCTTCTAGAATTATATTACATCTCAACCATCTATGCAAAAAAATAAGTGGTCAAGATTTACATAGAGTTTAATTTTAATACTTATGGTGTATTGAAGCATTACTCATATGGAGGAAGATATTCATGCATCCAAATAAGTCTTTACAACTAAATTTTGTTAGTCTAGGACTGAATATAGTCGTTAATTAATCCTACAAAAAGACTCATATATTTGCCTGCCATCCAATTAAAGATGCCTCCTAAAAAATTTAAGTGGTGAAATTTATTTCTCCAAAGTTTCAATTTCTTTCAAATCTATCTTTAATTTTAACCGATCGAGATTAGCTAGGCAGAGGATGAAACTAACCATGATTATTCGGATATCAGCTGATGGAAGGACATATGTGAATAACGAGGAAACTTTGCTAGGAGAATAAATCTCGTCACTTATAAAATTTTCATGAAAAAAATATAAAAAAATAAACATTTTTGAGGAACATGTAAGTAATGCATTCCTAGCAAAAATAGTGAGAACAGTCTGTTGCATACGTATTAAAATTATAGATGATATTTAATTTAATATTTAGTGTTGTGAATTATTGATCATACGGTGGACTATATATAACTGAAGGAGATAATTGATGTTGCGGGGCAAAAACCTAATAAATGTCGATTCGAGAGGCTCTTGTTGCTAAGCCGGTTTGAGTGGGTGCCAGCTAATTCGTAGTACAGCTAGAATTAGGCACTCCGTGTCTTAATAAAGTCAAAAGCTTATTTTGGCTTCTTCGGCGCCAGGACGACAAACTATTGATATTTTGTTTGTCTAGGAACTAGGTTTCTACCCTTGAATTTATGAACAGTTAGTTTTTCGGCCAAAAAGTACACTAATTGAAGTTTGGCAGATATTTTAGGTACGTGTCTTCGGAACCTTCTAAAGGTGTGTTTGGTTCGGATTATCCCGTCATGATTACAAGTAATTTTGCGGGCATTACTATATTTAGTTCATTCGGTCTGTATTCTTGTCAGTAGTATAGCATTACAAATGGCGTAGGATTACACAAAAAATATTATCGAGCGCAAGGTGGGTATCCTCCCGTATTACCGAAAAGGGTTATCATGCAAGTTATGTAAAATTACAAGTTTATCTCTCCAACTGTCCCAAATCTTTTCAATACGTTAATTTAAAATTTTGACTATAAATTTTAAAATTTTAAAATTTGAAATTTTCATTTCAAATTTCAAATCTATATTTGAATTTCTAAATTTAAATTTTAGATTTTAAATTTCAAAATTTATATTTGAATTTCAAATTTTAAATTTTAATTTAAAATAAATTTTAAAATTTTAAATTGAAATATATATTTTAAATTGTAAATTTTGATATTTAGATTTTAAACTTTTCATATTTATATTTTAAATTAGAATATTAGGCTTTATACTTTTGTTTAGATTTTAAATTTAAAATTTTAAAATTTAAATTCAAATTCAAATTTAAAATTATTTTAAAATAAAATTTAATTAAAAAAATATTATTTGTGAATATTAAAAAACTAAGAGTAATTTTGAAATAGATTACGCTTTATTGTCAAAACTAGTGAAGGAGCCCATGCTTCGCAGCGGGCAGAAGTTGTAATAGTTATTTTTAATAAGAAAAATATTAAATATTCTTTTGTGTATCTCACTTGATATATCCACCAGACGTTATGGCGGAAAGGAGAAGTCGGTGCACATTAGTGAGAGACAGGGAGGGAGCAAGGGAAGGAGGCGATGGTGTATAGCAAAAGATGAGATATAGAGAATTGATGAATATATCTGGGATAAAAAATTAAAAGTATGGTGGAGGGAAGGAAAATGGATAATTGGAGATAGAAATGTTAGGATTGTAAGATGGTAGTGAGATCATTTAAGCATACTAATTGAAAGTTTGGTAGTGGAATCGTTTGAATTAATTGAAAGTATAGTGGAGGGAATGGAAATGGTCATAATGAATAATTGTAGAAAAAAACACTAGAATGATATATGATAGCGGGACCATTTAAATATATTAATTAAAAGTTTTGTTGGTGAAACTATTTAAATACATTAATTGAAAGTTTTGTTAGTGGAAACGTTAAAATGTACATTGAAAGTTTAGTGAGGGAAAGAAGAAGAGTCATATAGTAGTGAGGTTCAAGCATTGGTTCGGTTCAAATAATTAAATGAAAAATTCAGTTAAAAGATAAAAATATATGGATCAATTGGTCCGGTTTGATTGGTCTGGTTCCAATGATTCAAGCGGAGAAGAGGGAATCGGTTCGGTTGAAACAAAAAAACAAAGAAAAAATTTGAGTTGGTTTGGGTTGGCACCTACACTAAACAATATGATTCGGTTTAAGTAAAGAAAAAAGGAAATATATAAAGTACTTGAGCCGGTTCGGATTTGTATCCACACTCAATAAATCAGGTTCGGGTCAACCAAAAAAATTTCATTCCGGTTCGGTTCAACCAAGAGAATGTCATGCCGCCACGTGGCAAGATTAAGAAAAATAGTAATAAGGTAGAAGATTACTGAATTTTATAATATGAACCAAATATAATCTTCTATAATCTTCTATAAACTATATTAATCCCCATAACTTAAAACTGACGTAGCAAAGCCACATTTTTTTAGAATTTATTTTTATTTTAATTTTTTTATGTGGGCCCACCTTATATTTTTCACTATCAATGAATGGGTTCCTATTCCATCATTACGACATGGCGCTCATCTGGTTATTTTTCAATTTCTATAAACATATTCCTCTCCCTATTTTAAATTTATATAAATCTATAAATTTTCATATCCTTTAGCTGATGTAACGCAACCTCCTTAATTTGAACGTTTGGGTCTCATTATTTTTTTTAAAAAGTAATTAAAATTTTCTTTTCTTATTTAAAAAGCTTGGAATATTAAGAGTCATATATATATTAATAGATCTCATTAATATTTTTTTAATTATTTAATTTTTTTCTCATTTAAAAATCTCGAAAAATGAAGAGTCATATATATATATATATACATATATATATATATATATATATATATATATATATATATATATATAGAGTAAGGCTACAATACTATTATGAGTAGTAGAGCCCTACTACTCATAAGTTGTTTTCGATGATAGAGCTTAGAATCGACGATCCACTCCGTTAAATATGATCTAGAGTATTTAAAACTTCTAGAAAATAAATTTCGTAATTTTTCGAAATCATTTACCTTATGATCAAAAGCTCACAAAATTGACAATTTTTAACGGCCGATATGGGATACTTGCTAGTTTAACGGTGTAAAAGAATTGAAATAGGTTGAATTTTTGATAGAAAATTCTATTCACTACCTAGATAAAGATCAATAACTCCGATCTTAAATTGAAGGATCCGATCATCTATTTTTAGGACATCGTTCGATTTCGCCGTTCATTTTATGCCCATTTGATGGACTTTATTATGATTTTGAAAAATTACGAAATTTATTTTCTAGAAGTTTTAAATACTCTAGATCATATTTAACGGAGTGGATCGTCGATTCTAAGCTCTATCATCGAAACAACTTATGAGTAGTAAGGCTCTACTACTCATAATAAGATAAGTAGCCCTACTCTATATATATATATATATATAGTAGAGCTAGAATAATTTTAGAAGCACCAACCATTTGGTGCTTTTAAGTTTTTAGCCATTAGATCTACTCCTTGATTACTAATACTTTTGGATCAAATACTATTCCACCTACCACCACCTACCCCCACCTACCACCATCATCTCAACCTCACATCTCTCCATCCAAAGGCTACAAACTCAAAAGCACCAACCTCTTGGTGCTTTTGAGAGTATTCTAGCTCAACTCTATATATATATATACATATATATAAATATATATACATATATATATATATATATATATATATAGTAGGGCTACTATACTATTATGAGTAGTAGAGCCCTACTACTCATAAGTTGTTTTCGATGATAGAGCTTCCGAATCGACGATCCACTCCGTTAAATATGATCTAGAGTATTTAAAACTTCTTGAAAATAAATTTCGTAATTTTTCGACATCATTTACCTTACGATCAAAAGCTCACAAAATTGACAATTTTTAACTAGATATGGGATACTTGATAGTTTAACGGTGTAAAAGAATTGAAATAGATTGAATTTTTGATAGAAAATTCTATTCACTACCTAGATAAAGATCAATAACTCCGATCTTAAATTGAAGGATCCGATCATCTATTTTTAGAACATCGTTCGATTTCATTGCTCATTTTATGCCCATTTGATGGACTTTATTATGATTTTGAAAAATTACGAAATTTATTTTCTAGAAGTTTTAAATACTTTAGATCATATTTAACGGAGTGGATCGTCGATTCGGAAGCTCTATCATCGAAAACAACTTATGAGTAGTAGGCTCTACTACTCATAATAAGATAGTAGCCATACTCTATATATATATATATATATATATATATATATATATATATATATATATATATATATATATATATATATATATATATATAAGAAAATAAAAAGTCATATTAAAAGCTTAGAATATGAATAGTCATATATATTAATAAATTTCATTAATATTTTTATTTTTTTAATTAATTGAGTTTTTTTTTTCTTTTAAAAAGTATGAATATGAAGAGTCATATATATTAATAGAAAAAAATAAAAAGTCATCTTAGAAGCTTGGAATATAAAGAGTCATATATTAATCCCCATAACATAAAGCTGACATAACAAACCCACATTTTTTTAGAATTTATTTTTATTTTAATATTTTTTTATGTGGGCCCACCTTATATTTTTCACTCTCAATGAATGGGTTCCTATTCCATCATTACGACATGGGGCCCACCTAGTGATTTTTCAATTTTCTATAAACATATTCCTCTCCCTATTTTAAATTTATATAAATCTATAAATTTTCATATCTATCACGCCCCGGGGAGGGCACGCCGACAAATCCGCCGTGTACAGAAAATTTTTCCTGTACACGAAGCGTAGCTGTACCAGTAAATCATACAATACTATAAATAGTAGTATAGAGCTGAAAAGACTAAAACAAACTAAACATGCATAAAAGGAACGAATCTATATACATACAAAAGTCTTGATACAAAAACACTCGCTCTAACGAGTTCACAGATATGTATATAGCTCCCAAAACACGAGCACACTACCTGCAGTAGGGGAAATCCGCTAACTCAGCACCAGTTGTGTAAGGACTCGAAACTGCGAAACGAGAAACTGGACTATATTCAAATTGATCAAAGTTAAGTTAGGAATGCCTTAGAGTGATTAAAGGCATCAAGTAAGTTAAAAGTGCATTGGAAATGACCTGTACTGAAATCGGAGCGAAAACAGAAGACTTGAATTTTCTATAAGAAACGGGACAGATAAATTAGCAGAAAATGTACAGAGTCAGAAAATTATGAAAACTGTAGGGTATGTCAGAATTATTATTATGAGGGTAGATTTAAAGTTTCATGCCATTCTGACACCCGAAAATGCCCAAAATTGGGCTGTGCATTAGAGGGGTATTTTGGTAATTATGGATGCAAGTAGGCTATTTAGACTTGGTCTCTTCCTTTTCTCTCATTTCTTGCAGCCAAAGCAAGAAAAGAAGGGGCTCCTCTTTCTCTCTCTAAGGAAAAGAAAAGGAGAAAAAGAAGAAGAGAAGGAAGGAAAAGAAGAGAAGTTGGAGGAAGCTTTGGAGAGTGAAGTTTCTCTCCTTTGTGCTTTCCTCTACATCAAGTAGAGATCTTCTCAAGGTAAGCTTGGGATTTCTAAAGCTTAGTTTCTTCTAGGGTTTTATTAATTGGCCTTAGAATGGAATTTTAGAGAACTCTAGAGTTCTAGCTGGTTGCTAGAAGCATGATCTAGAGACCGTTACGGCTATTTTTGCCGATGTTGTGAGCTAGGGCTCCAAAATGCGATTTTGCTAACGGTTAGGGTTTGATCTAGTTTAACCCTATGTTTATGATGGTTTTAGGCTCACGAGTACTCCCGCGAAAATAGTTAGCGATTCGGACGAGCGAGTGCGGAGAAATCGAGCTGGGAGCCTAATCGGGCTCAAATTGCCGTAGAGTGCGGCGAAGCCTTCGAGAATTCGGCGAAGTGTGCCGGTGGAGCCTACACGGTATTAGAAGGTGGGGTGTTGTCCGAAGCAGCTGGGCTGCTCCCTATGTCTATTTGTGCATATATGTCCACAAATATGTAATATCGATCTAGTGTAATTGTCAAGTATATGATAGAGTTGAGATATTCTCTTTATTTGCATGTATTCTAGCTAGTGTAGCAAATTGAGCTGGACACTAGGAGAGAATACAGGAATAAAGGTGAATGATAATGTTGAAACCCTAATGTAAAGAACTTGTATGAGTGACAAGAACAAAGGACATTGACAATATAGATCGAGTGGCATCTAGGAGAAATGATAACCTAGATTGAGTGACATCTAGATGAATGAGAACCTAGATCGAGTGGCATCTAGTAGGATGATAACCTAGGTTGAATGACATCTAGGAAAATGATAACCTAGATTGAGTGACATCTAGATGAATGAGAACCTAGATCGAGTGGCATCTAGTAAACAAGAACATTGACAAGAATCTGTCGAACTAGTGTGTAGATGTACACCGTGCATATTGGGCTAGCATTGACAGCTTTAAGAGATTGCACCAGTGGTACACCGTGCATATTGGGCTAGCAATGATAGCTTTGAGAGATTGCACTAGTGGTACACCGTGCATATTGGGCTAGCAATGATAGCTTTGAGAGATTGCACTTGTAGTTGACAGGGTATTGTCACGCCCCGGGGTCGGCTGGACCTTCCCCAAAGCGTGCCCAGACACGCCATATGTCAACACATACAAGGCGTCTAACTAAAAACAGCGGAATTTAAAACAATATAAGGCTACAACAATGAATATCAGAGCCACAACTAAACAAGAACCAAACCACAAGTAAAAGAAAGTAAAGCGTCTAAATCACTAACAAAGAAATAGAGAGTAGTACACAGTTAACATCAATAGCTCTCAACTACACAAAAGTGGTGGTCTCTATACAAGGTAAAAACACTCCATCTCTCCAAAATAAAACAAGAGAAAAAGGAAACCACCTATTCAAAACCCTCTCACAAGCCGCTATCCCGAGGCAACTCCTTTGCCGCGGTCCCGAGCCTCCCCCGATGCAGAAGGCACTGAAACGAGTCAGAAACAGAGGGCGTGAGAACTATAAACATATAGTTCCCAGTGGGCAATTACTGACCTGCACAAAATTGCTCCACTAGGCCCAAAAGAGAGTAATATAAGTACTGAAATAAATAACTGTAAATAAAGCGTAACAGAAAAGCTGAATAATTAATCCAAGGTAATTATATTACATGCTTTAATCTATCCGTTAGCCAACTCTAAACAAGTATATCCAACCAAGTTCCCAAGTGTACCATAATAGAAATGATGACCTATCAAGTATACTACTATGTCCAATACTATGTCACAACATATATATCCAACTACTAATCTAAGTTAAGAAGTGATTATCCTTTAATATAGAATGACGACGTTCAATCTTAATTTGGGATCTACACAAGTGTAATCCCGCTTGCGCCCCCTAAGTGTCGTGGTAGCCCCAACATCCCCGTAGGAATGAGTCTAACCAATTCGGCCCCATAGGTTTCTCAATACCGCACGCGCGAATACATCGCAAAGGCTAACTCCGGAGTGCCGGCTTGTAGGGAGCGACCCTCACAAGCATGTGCGAAGAGCACAAATGGCAACAAGCAAGTCCAAGTCCCAAGTCCCACACATGGCAAATGTCACTAGCAACCCTAAGGTCTAGTACAACAAGTTCTCGTGACACTAGAATTTCTATGTCAAGTTCATTCACGAGCCTAATGCCGCTTGATGACATTAGCTCACTATTCTACACTTTTGATGCCAAGCCAATGCCGCTTAATGACAAGGGCTTTTCTCCTATGTCATGTATAGTTCTATGTTCTCAAACACATGTCAAAGTCCTCTTAAACACATAGTTTCAAGTTTCCAAATAGAATGCTACTGTGCTTCTCTCACATGCATTCGTCTCTACTATATAGAGTAAAATTGCATTACACATAACATATGTATCTTAAGCATTCTAAAATTCACAAATAAATCAAATAGCATGAAAATGTACTAATTCCCATTTAACCATAAGCAAATAAGCACCAATGAGAATTTCTCATTGTGCTAGGTGAGGCCAAACCCACCGTCGCTCCAAGCGTCGCTCTGAACCGCTAACGAAGCTTCGATTCCTACTCCTAGTACCCTACAAAGGAGATCCTAGGAGTTACAACCTCAAGAGATAAGTCTTGAGTTCAAACTTTAAGCTTCTATGTAGAGAGTAAGGAGAAATTCACCTTAGAGTAAAAATCCTTCTCCAATCCTCAAATGGAGGTGAGATCTCTTCCAAGGCAACTTAAACAAAGGTTCTAAACCAATTAATTGGACTCTAAAAGCCCTAGGTTGCAAATCCCCAAAATAAACCCTAATCTACTAAATCTAGGGTTTCAACAAGTAGAAAGCTTCAAAATCCCAAACTAGAGGAAATAGAGGTGATGCCTACCTTTAAGGAGCTCCAAATCAAAGTCCACAATCCTCTAGAAGTGAAGGTCTTCCTCCAATAGAGCTCCAAGATCAAGCTCCAAGCCTCAACCAAGAAGATGCTAGCACTAGCAAGCAAAAGAGGGAAAAAGAGAGGGTTAATCTCTTTAGAAATCCATCCAAAAACCAAGTAATGAAAGAGAAATGGTTGGAGGCTCCCCTACCTCTCTCCCTCAGGTCCTCAGCACAAAAAAAGTCCTAGGGGGCGTGGGTGCTACTAATAGAAGCAACAAATTGCTAAAAAGCCTTGCCGCTTCGGATAAAATTGCAGACATAAGCCAAGTCCGTACTGCACTTCGCGAAACCCAAACCCGAGGCTCGGTTTGTCGCTTCCTCCCATACCGACAGATCCCCTCCGTACTGGTATAGCAACCAAGGCCGTAGATAAGAACTTTTCCCGTACCTGCAGACTCCCGTATAGCAAACCGAGAGCATCCTAAAATCCAACTTTTTGAACTTTAGTGCTTGGGATTCATCCACTAACCTCGGTACACGTGCCATGCGTCGGAACACAGTCAACGACCCTCCAGAAAATCTGGAAAAGCTCAGATCTCACATCTAACACTCGAACCTGGCAATTTGCAAAGTCCAGTGCGTCACATTCACCCCTCCTAAAAGGAGGTTTCGTCCGCGAAACTCAAAATTAAGGTCATACCTCATGACTCCATCTGAAAGAGATGGGGATAGCGCTCTCGAAGCGCACTCTCTAGCTCCCACGTGGCCTCCCGCTCCTCGTGGTCGCTCCACAGGACCTTCACATAAGGAAGCTCCCGGTTCCTCAACTTCTTCACCTCGCGAGCTAAAATCTTCACGGGTTGCTCCTCGAAGCTCAAATCGTCCCTCAGCTCCAATGGTGTAGCATCCAAAACATGAGCTGGATCATGTATATACTTCCGAAGGACCGATACATGAAATACGTTGTGTACACCCGATAGGTTCGGCGGTAGAGCAAGTCTATACGCTACCGGGCCCACACGCTCCAAAATCTCATACGGTCCAATGAAACGGGGCCTCAACTTACCCCGAATCCCAAATCTCCTGACTCCTCTGGTCGGCGAGACTTTCAAAAAGACATGGTCTCCAATCCGAAACTCCAAGTCTCGTCGACGTCTATCAGCATAGCTCTTCTGCCTACTCCGGGTTGTCAACAACCGCTCCCTAGCAATGCGAACCTTGTCCTCTGTTTCCTGGAGCACATCTGGGCCTAGAGCCAAACTCTCACCAACTTCACTCCAATGAAGTGGCGATCTACATTTCCGTCCATAGAGTGCCTCAAATGGCGCCATCTTGATGCTTGCTTGATAACTGTTGTTATAAGCAAACTCTGCCATCGGTAGATGCTGCGACCATCCTCCCTAGAAGTCGATCACGCAGCTCGAAGCATGTCCTCGAGTGTCTCAGATAGTACGCTCCGACCGCCCGTCACTCCGAGGGTGGAAAGCAAGCCGAAATCCGCCGAGTACCCAAGGCGTCCCCGCAGACTCCTCCAAAAGTGTGACACAAAACGTGTGTCCCCGTCCGATACAATCGAGGTAGGTACTCCGTGAAGTCGCACAATCTCATCCAAGTAAACCTGTTCGAGTCTCTCTCCAGTCCAAGTAGTATGGATAGGTATGAAATGTGCCGATTTCGTCAACCTATCCACGATCACCCAAATAGCGTCATGCCCGGCCTGGGAGCGAGGCAATCCCATCACAAAGTCCATGGTGATCTTCTCCCACTTCCACACTGGAATCGGTAGGCTCTGTAATTTCTCCGCGGGAACTCGGTGCTCAGCCTTTACTTGTTGGCAAGTTAAACATCTAGCCACAAACTCGCCAACGTCCTTTTTCATCCCGGGCCACCAATAGTGTAACTTCAAATCCTTATACATTTTGGTGCCCCCCGGATGTATAGCATAAGGTGCACGGTGTGCCTCCAGAAGTATCTCATCTTTAAGCGTCGGCTCCGACGGTACACAAACCCGTCCACGGAATCGCATCAAGTCACCACCGTCCAAAGTAAAGTCCCCGGTGCAACCATCAATCATCTTTGCTCGGATCTTTAGCAACTCCGCATCAAGAGCTTGCTTTTCCTTAATTCTTTCCAATAAAGTAGGTTGCACCACTAATGTCATCAACCTCATAGGTGTGTCAGGAGCCACCACCTCCAACTCTAGCCGCTTCAACTGCTCGATCAACGGCGGTTGAGTAACTATCATCATCGCTAAGTTTTCCGTCGATTTCCTACTTAGCGCGTCAGCCACCACGTTAGCCTTACCTGGGTGGTAGAGTATCGTCAGATCATAATCCTTGAGCGGCTCCAACCATCTCGACATTGTCTCAAGTTCAACTCCTTCTGATTGAACAGTTACTTTAAGCTCTTGTGATCCGTATACACTTCACACCGCTCGCCATAAAGATAGTGGCGCTATAACTTCAGTGCGAACACTACAGCCGCCAACTCCAAATCATGTGTAGGATAATTCCTTTCATACTCCTTCAACTGGCGAGAAGCATACGCGATCACCTTTCCGTCCTGCATTAACACGCAACCCAATCCGCTAAAGGAAGCATCGCTATAAATCACATACCCCGCTTCCAAAGAATCGGCAAGGTCGGGATTGGCGCGGTAGTCAATCGCAGCCTTCAACTCTTGAAAGCTTTTCTCGCACGCATCATTCGAAATGAATTTGGTGCCTTTATGCGTGAGCCTCGTGAGGGGAGAAGATAACTTAGCAAATCCCTCAACAAACCTCCTGTAGTAGCCGGCCAAACCAATAAAACTCCGTATCTCTGTGACACTCGTCGGTCTTGGCCAATCCTTGACGGCTTCAATCTTCTTGGGATCCACGGCTATACCTGATCCTGAAATCACATGGCCCAAAACGCCACCTCTCTAAGCCAGAACTCGCATTTCTTCAACTTGGCATAGAGTTTCTTTTACCGAAGCACTTGAAGTACCAGTCTCAAGTGTTCCTCATGATCCGCATCACTTGGAATAGACCAAAATGTCGTCTATAAACACCACGACAAATCTGTCCAAATATGGCTTGAAGACACGGTTCATTAAATCCATAAAAGCTGCCGGGGCATTAGTAAGCCCGAACGGCATAATGGTGAACTCATAGTGTCCATACCGTGTCCTGAAAGCCGTCTTTGACACATCCTCAGGCTTGATCTTCAGCTGGTGATATCCCGACTGCAAGTCGATCTTGGAGTACACGCTTGATCCCTGAAGCTGATCAAACAGATCATCGATCCTCGGCTACGGATACTTATTCTTAATCGTGACTTTGTTAAGTTCACGATAATCCATACATAAGCGAAGTGATCCGTCCTTTTTCCTCACAAAGAGAACCGGTGCTCCCCAAGGCGACACGCTCGGCCTCACAAAACCTTTATCCAAAAGATCCTGTAACTGTGCCCTCAGCCCCTTAAGTTCTGCTGGTGCCCTCCTATAGGGAGCCTTTGAGATTGGAGTAGTCCCGGGGACGAGATCTACTACAAACTCAATCTCCTTATCGCGCCATTCCTCGTAGCTCTGCTGTAAACACATCCTGGAACTCCCTCACCACAGGAATATCCTCAATCCTAGGAGAGTCCTCAACATCTCGGGGTGCAATACTAGCCAAATAGGCTATGCACCCGCTACTAATCAACCGCCTAGCTCGAGAGGAGCTAATAGTCATCGCAAACGGCGAACTCGGCAACCCCGAAACACAACCTCGTCGTGACCGGGCTCTCTAAAAGTCACGACGACTCACACAATCGATCGCAAAGAAAGTACACGGGTCACCCAATCCATGCCCAAAACTATGTCAAACTCTCCAAGTTTGCGCACCACAAATAGGTCCGCGGGCATGATCCAATCCCCAATCTGAGCCGGGCAACTAGCACAACACTCCTGAACGTCTATAGAATGTCCGGGTATAACCACTCGCCCCGAATGCAACAAGGAAGTCATAGGAATGCTATGCAACTCGGCAAATAGCCGATCAATAAAAGAACAAGATGCGCCGGTATCAAATAAAGCACGAACTCGAATGCAGGAAATCAACATGATACTCGCAACCACGTCCTCACGCCGCCGCCTCGATGCAGGCGGCATACAATCGCCCACTCGGGCCCTGTCGTGACCCCTCGCTCTGCCTCTGTGCAGAAGATCTCCCGGCCTGGTAAGATGCTGCAGGTGTCCCCGGGCTGGAACCTGGTGAAGCCGGTGCTGAAGCTGTCGACGGTGTGGGGGCAGATCCCCTCGGACACTCTGACTGGAAATGGCCCTCCTGGCCGCAAGAGAAGCATCGGCCCGGCCCCTGCGGGCACTGTCGGGGGTGGTGGGGGCCGCTACAAATCACACATCGCGGCGCTGGTCGCCGCTCTGATCCTCGGCGCTGCTGTGGGGGTCCTCTTCCACGTGACTGGCTCCTGGGGGACTTTGGCGGCTTCCTAGAGTGCGCCCGGCTCGCACCCTCGCCCGAGGGCCTCTTGCCCTTGCCCCGATCCAAGCCTTCTGCTGTCCTTCAAGACCATCGCGCCCGCTCCACAATGAGAGCGCGATTCACCACCTCTCTATAGGTTTGCAACCCGACGATCGCACGAGCCTAAAGATAGATGGCCGAAGTCCATTCTCAAAGATCCCGGCCTTGTCCTCGTCGTCCCGCACGACGAAAGGTACACAATGTAGAAGCTCGGTGAACTCCCGCTCATACTCGCCCACTTCTGCTCCCCCCGGCGCAGTTGCGCAAATCGGTCTCCATCGCGTCGAACACGTCGGGAAATAGTGCTCCGAATAGTCCCTTGAACCTCGTCCAAGTCATCGCCAAGTCGGTGCTCGGGTTCTCCGAATATCCCGCCACCACCGATAGGCCTCGCCGTCCGGATGGTGAGTTGCGAGCCAAACTCGTCCCTCTCCTCGACAAAGGTATCCCGAAATAGCTTTTCCATGTGCATCAACCATTTCTCCACAATCCAGTGATCCACGTTCTCGCCGTCGAATATACGTGGATTACACCTCCTGAACTCGTTGAGGCGGCTCATCGGTCGGTCTCGCTCTAGCCCTCAACCAACGTAGGGAACACCGCTCCTCCCGGGGCATCCGAGCGGCGGTGCCGTCGCTACTCTCTCCTGGCGTGCCACAGACGGCACATAATGCAAAGATCCGGGCGCTGGAGTCGGCGCCCTCGGTGCTACCACCTCGGCTGGGGCTGGGGCTGGTGGTACAGGAGCCTTGGCCTCCCTGGCAGCCGCCTGCTGCAGAAGAAGGTCCTCAAGTCGCTTCATCCTCTCATCCTGTCGGCGTGCCGCCTCGTGGCCGGGCCGCCGTCGCCGAGCCACAAGGTCGGTGAGGACCGCCACCGATCCCTCGGCTCGCGGACCTCGCCGGACTCGAAGTAGGCCGAGGTCTCGACCTCCTCAAGGCGTGCCATGTTATCTGCCCCGACGGATTGGGAGCGAGTAATAGGCATCAACCCTGCAACAACATAAAAGCGCAAGTTAATAAAACCCACGCTATCGCAATCCCCACTCAGAAACCCAAATTGTGCGAAAGTAAAGAAGTGTGCTTTCTACTAACTCCCGATGTTACGTTGTCGGCCGCCAACGTAACCCTCCGCAAAGCTAGAAGTTATACACTTCGATTAAACTCCAACTTTTTAGAGTTATCATAAAACCCAATAAAACACTTTCGCTTATAAGTCAAATAGATCACGTCTCTCTTCCTCACCATTGGAGAGCTTGACCTTGGCTTGGGAGCTTTCTTGGAGGAAGATCTTTGCTTCTAGATGGTTTTGAACCTTGAGAGGAGGCTCCTAAGAGGTATGGATTACTTCTAATCCTCTAGATTAAGCTTCTATTGCTTCCTAGTAGATGAAACCCTAGATGTCGATATTAGGGTTTGTTTTTGGGGCTTTTTGATTTGGTGCATCTAGAGCTTAATTGATGATGTTAGAACCTTCCTTTAGGTTGGTTGGAGGAGACTCTAGCTTGCTTTTGGGATCTCTAGAGGGATTGCTACCTTAGAGGTGAGTTTTACCCTTTCTATGTGGTTTTGAAGTTGGGTAATTTCTAAGGCTTTTGAACCTAATTATGTGGTTTAGAATCTTTGCTTAGGTTGCCTTAGATGGGATCTAGCTTCCATTTGGATCAATTATTTAGCATTTACAGTTATGCTTTATTTACGGTTATTTACGCCTGTACTATTACTTATGTTGGGCCTAGTGGAGCAATCTGTGCAGGTCAGTAATTGCCCACTGGGAACTATATTTTTATAGTTCTCACGCCCTCCGTTTTCTGACGTGTTTCAGCGCCTTCTGCACCGGGGGAGGCTAGGGACCGCGGCAAGGAGATTGCCTCGGGATGGCTACTATCGTTGAGAGATCGTTTCGATAGGTGGTTCACCTCTTTTGTCTTCTTTTGGAGAGGTTGAGAGTGTACCTGTATGTAGTGAGACCACCATATTTTTGTGGATATTTGTGATAGATGTTGTATAACCTTATACTTCCATTTTATTTGTTCAGTTTACTATCCTTCCTAGTTGTTATAGTTTTAGTTGTATGTGGCTCTGATATTCTTAGTGATAGCTGGTTATTGTTTTAATTCCGCTGTTTTTGTTTAGACGCCTTGTATGTGTTGGCATATGGCGGGTCTGGGCATGCTTTGGGGAAGGTCCTGCCGACCTCGGGGCGTGACAAGAACCATTCGAAGTTCTTCTCTACAATGCTTTCCTTAGCATCGGATACCCTAGGTATCCTAGTCGCTCGGCTCAACTCAAGTGATAGAGAGGGTTCCAATTACAATTTAGTGATAGCTCCCTATCAATGTCACTATGAAGTGACTATCGACCAGAACGTCAATTTCCAACTACTCTTCCACGCAGTCTCCATTGTAAGGAACTTAATTCCATACGCAACATTCGAACAAGGGAAAATCAGCAACTTGGTACATTCTCTCACGAATTTTCCCAACAACTCGATCCAACAGTGAGAGTTCACACTCCGCTCACCTCAGTAAGCTTCCGGAGTTGATCCTTGCAGATCTTCATCGGAATACCCTGGCCATCTGCGACTGATTCCGCCAATCCATCTAGAGGGCTTGGAATTATCATTCCGCAAGTCCCTAACGTTGGTGCAGTACTACAGGCTTCGGCAACGTCACGCTAATCCTCGTGATGTCCCAAATAGTTATCAACATTCGCTTGAGGTACAACCTCAACTCCAACACAAAATGGTATTACTCCGATTGTATTATGCTTCAATCGAGTACACCAATACTCAAGGCTAATTGAAACGATCAACGAGCCTCTACTACCGAGAAATTGTCCATCTGTGATTCACTTTAGATCACGATGGTCGACATACAGTCGAAACGACCCTACAGGTCCCACCTCAATAGAGGGTGTTTCTCACGAAGCGAAACACGAGATGCAAAGATCTCCCTGCCACTTGAGCTCACAATTAGTGACTCCGTCAGGAGAACAACAACAACTCTAAAGATATCCTTCATTCTGAGGATTCTCGATCAACCGAAGGTAATGGCCAGTTAGGCCCCAAATCCTCTCCATTACTTACCCAATTTTAGGTGATGGAGGTAGTCAACGCAACCAGCGGAATAAGTCCTCAACGTGCACTATTTCGTGCACAAGTTCCCAAGGCGAGTCAAGTCAGCTCGCAAAACCCAAGGTACTCGGTACCTCACAAATTCCACACCAAGAAGGCCAATCCATTTGTTGGCACGCAAAACCTTCTCGCAAGGTAGGGTGTTCAAAACGACACACCCGATCATCCTTCCTGCACCGATGGAAGATCCAAACAAACAAACCTCCGGGTTGGTTCACTACACACTCGGTGCACTCACGATCTCACGATTCCACACGTGGCATTCCACGCTCTTGGGTCTAAGTTCGGACTACCGTCCTGACCAAAACTCTACCCTACCCAGAAGGTACCGGTCGTCACTACTCACTTAATCGCGCGCCTAAAGGGCCCAGTTCGCAGCTCATGATCTACATCGGTCCAGGCACGGGTCATCCCCGAGCACCATCCGGCAAACAACCGATCCAGGGGTGCAACTAATGCAATCGTCGTGAGATCCATAAGGCATAGCAAAAAGCTACCCACAACCCGCAAACTAACCGCCTCAGTCAAAGGCTAAACCTCATCGCAAACAGCGAACAAAAGTGATGCAATGCAACTCGGCAAATAGCCGATCAACAGATAGGTGCCACGCACCGGCGTCAAACAATGCATACTCGAAAGCCTTAGCACGAATCAAAACACGTAGCCATCAACTCGGCTGCCGTCGCCTCCTCAGTCTGAGCCGTATACACGCGGCCGCTCGGGGCCTGTTGTGACTCCTCCGTCTGCCACTAACCAGGTGGCCTCCTAGAGTGTGTCTGACTCGCACCCTCAGCCCTGGGCCTCTAGTCCACCTCCTTTGGGGCATACCACACAGATACTGTTCCGACTTTTCCTTAACACTGTCAGGGAAGTAGAGCTTCAACAGGAGTTCCTTGAACCTCCTTCAAGTAGCCGCCACAATATCAGCATTGGTGTTATCCTGAATATCCCATCACCAGCTATGGACCTCATCTTCCAGGTGGTGATCGGCAAGCCCAAACTCGGCCTCTCTCCTCCGCGAATGTGTCGCGAAAATAGTTTCTCCATCTGTATCGACCACTTCCCTACGATCCAGTGGTCGTCCTTCTCTCCATCGAGGATCCTGGAATTACACCTCTCGAACTCGTTGGGCGATCCATAAGCCACTCTCGCTCTGCTCCCTCAACCTTCACGGGGAAAACCGCCTGTTGCAGTAAGGGCCTCTCCAGGTACTTTATTCCCGCATCATGCCGGCGCGCCGCATTGGCCTGCTGCTGAGCCGCCGTCGCCTGCTGAGTCGCCAAATCAGTGAGAGCCGCAAGTAGGCACCTCAATCACGGACCTCATTGGTTTCGGGGGTAGTGGATGTCTCCACTTCCTCAAACGTTGTCGCGTCATCCACTCCAACAAGCTTAGAGCGGGTCGTCGACAAGACACCACAACATCATTAAAGCGCAAGTTAATAAAACCCACGCTATCGCAACCCCGCTCAATAATACCCAAATCATGCGAAAGTAATGAAGTGTGCTTCACAACTAACTCCCGATGTTACGTTGTCGGCCGGCAACGTAACCCTCCGCGAAGATAGAAGTTACACACTTCGATCAAACTCTAACTTTTTAGAGTTATAAATAAACCCAATCAAGCACTTTCGCTCACAAATCAAATAGACATCGTCTCTCACGAGCCTATTTCCTATAGTCCAACAAGCCTAAGGTTTGCTAGGTCCACTAAGACTTTACCCTAGGCTCTGATACCAAATTAATCTGTCACGCCCCGGGACCGGCAGGGCCTTTCCCGTAGCGTGTCCAGACCCGCCATATGTCAACACATATAAGGTGTCTACCAAAAACAGCGGAAATAAACAACAAAAGGCTACCACTAAGAATATCAGAGCCACCAACAACTAGAATTCTAAGCTAGGAAGCATACAAGAAGTGACTAAAATAAAGTACGAATCTCTACTATAAAACTATAAAGAGAGTGCAACAACAAGTAATCCAAACACCAACTAGTTCTATCAACAAGTATGAAGGATAATAAACTGAACAGTAACGAAGAAGTAAAGAGGTTACACAACAACTATCTCAAATATCACAATATGTGGTGGTCTCTATACAAGGTACAACACTCCCAAAACCTCTCCAAAGGTAGAAATAAAGAGAGGTAGACCACCTATCCACGATCCCTCGAACAAAAGCCGTTATCCCGGGGCAACCCCTTGCCGCGGTCCCTGGCCTCCCCCGATGCAGAAGGCGCTGAAACAAGTCAGAAAATAGAGGGCGTGAGAACTATAGATTTATAGTTCCCAGTGGGCAATTACTGACCTCAGTTGCATGCACCACTAGGCCCAAAACGAACAAATAAACGGGTAAGATATATATAAGCGAAATAAACGACATGTAAATAAACATGTAAGCTACTGAACACGATATCTCTATTTAGCATGACTTTGCATAAGTAAGCTATTCTAAGCATGAATAGAAAGCATGAACAACTAGTCCAAAGTCCACAAAGTAATAATAAAGTGTTAAGATTTACTATTCTAGTCCAAGTCCATAATGTAATAGTAAAGTGTTAAGATTTACTATTCTAGTCCAAGTCCACAATGTAATAGTAAAGTGTTAAGGTTTACTATTCTAGTCCAAGTCCACAATGTAATTAAACTACTTTAAGTTTAAAACTGATAAGACCCACCCGAAGTCTGCGATGCCCACCGAAGGTTTGCCTAGCCGATGCCGAGCCTAATGGCCCCGTAATAGTCAACATCCCCACCCTAGGAATAAGGCGTCCCACGGCAATCCACTTGGCGCCCAAGCCCGCACGGCGAATACATGAATCGAGTTGGCCAACTCCGGAGTGCCGGCTTGTAGGGAGCGACCCTCACAAGCATGTGCGAATGAGCACAATGGCATAAGTCACAAGATCCGTCACAAGTCTCAAGTCATCATGTCTTTAACATGGAAAGTAAAGTTACTGTGTCCAAGGCCTATCTCTATGTCATCATGTCTTCAACATGTGATATAATAGATGTCAGTGGCCTATGTCAATGTCTCTATGTTGCAGTTTCACAGTTTTCTAAGTTAAGTGCCGCTTGATGACACTTAATCTTTCTAAGTCCCAACAAGAGTTCAATGTTCACAAGTACATTATTTGAGCTATAATAAGCATAAAAGGCACATTCCCAAGTGCCCACAAGAACCACCCACACATGCATGCAAAATAATCCAGAATGCTCTACTATATAGAGTGAAAATTTTCTCATACTTAAGGCATGTATTTTAAGTGTTCCAAAATTCATAATA
Organism: Aechmea fasciata; assembly: GCA_025177825.1. NCBI lineage: Eukaryota > Viridiplantae > Streptophyta > Magnoliopsida > Poales > Bromeliaceae > Aechmea > Aechmea fasciata. The sequence continues at coordinate 13,490,181 of CM045931.1, read as the reverse complement.
ATTCTATCTAGAATGAATATGCACTTAGAATAATTTAATTAAATCAAATAAGCACTTAGGAGGCATTTCCTCCTATGCTCATGAAGCCAAACCAACCGAATGCGAATAGCGTTGCTCCGAACCGCTAACGAAGCTTCGATTATCACTCCTTGAGTCCTAAAAAGCAAACCCTAGGAGTTACAAGCTAAGAAGATGAACCATGAGTTCACACTTTAAGGATCTCAACAAAAGGTTGGAGAAAACTCACCGAATGTAAAGGAAGCTCACTCGATCTCCAAATGGGAGTTAGAGTCCTTGCAATCCAACCTAAACCAAAGTTCTAAACCCATCAAATAGGTTCTAGAAGCTACAAAACAAAAATCCCCAAATCCTAACCCTAAATCCAAAATCTAGGGTTTCATCTCACCAAAAGCCACAAAAACTGAAACTAGAGGGAGGAAATCATCCACCTACCTCTAAGAAGCTCCAATCCAAGCTCAAAAGGCCCAAGGGTTGAAGCTTGATCCACAACAAAGCTCCAATAGGCACGCTCCAAGCTCCAACAATGGTGAAGATGAAGGGAGAGGTGTTCCAAGGCCACAAGCAAGCTCTTCTTGATCTCCTCCTTCACTTCTTCTTCTTCTCCTTCTCTTTCTCCTTCTCTAACAAGGTGTGTGAGAGGGTGTGAGAGTTTAAAATGGAAGGAAAAGAGAAGAGGCAGCCATATAGGCCCTCTAAAGTATCAAAATCCCGAAAGGTCCCTCAACTGTGGACATCCCCGGTCTGGGCAGTTTTCGGGCTCTGAGACCGGTCTCCACAGGCCAAGACCGGTCTCGGGTGGCCTTCCCGCAAAAGCAGCGTACTGGAACTGGTCTTAGGAAGCCAAGACCGATCTCCCAGTCCTTCCCAGCAGACTGCGCGCACAAGGTCCGGTCTCTACCAGCCGAGACCGGATGCCACACCAGTCTCTGCCGCACTGCCTGGGGAGACCGGTCTCTCCCTCTGGAGACCGGTCCCTGAGAGCAACCCTCACAGGACCAAGCCAAAGCTCCAGAATTTTGAACCGTGTGTCGTTACACCATCTACGACCTTCCACAAAGCATGGAAAAGTTCGAAACTCGACTCCAACACTCGAACCTTGCTATTTGCGAAAGTTCAGTGCGTCACAAACCTATACCCGCTCTGATACCAATTGAAAGTTATGGATCCCTAGGATCTAAGAGGTAATCAACACCTAGAGGGGGGTGAATAGGTGTACAATGGCTAATTAAAAATCTCGATGCGATTTTAAAGTAAATGCGGAAAATAAAATCAACACACCAAGATTTTTTCGTGGGAAAACTCCAAAAGGAGTGAAAAACCCACGGGACCGATCACGCGAAATTATCCACTAAGAAACAATCAAGTACAAGGTGATATACCAATTACTCTACCCAATTTACCGAATCTTTGACGTGGATCTCTTTCGCCGGTCCTCGATCGCTTGAAATCCTCCAAACGATTCCGCTGCAAATCTTTACCGCGCCAACGCCTCGAATCCTCAAAGCGTCCACCGAATCCTCGGCCTCCACACGCGATCCCCGCGCAAACTCTCCGTCCGGAGAAAAATGATGATTTATGGTGATTTCAACTTTGTAGTACCATAGACTATGGGAAATCCCTTCTAGTTAATCATCAAGTTGATTCTCAAGGAAATAATCAAAGAGAAAACCTAGAATCAACTCGACGATCAACAAAAACGAAACCCTCTCTTAGAATTAGGTCATCAAGCTTAAAAGAGAGTTTCTAGGGTTTAGAATTGATCTAAAATCTGAAGCATATAATCCTTGGACCTCCCATGGTCTATATATAGAGTTAGAATACTTTGAAATAGAGTAGGATTCAAATCAGCCTTTTATGGAAATATTTCGTGTCCAATGTCCGGTCTTATAATGAATGTCCGGTCTTGCCTCTGTCCGGTCTTAGCTCCTTGTCCGGTCCATCCTTCTGTCAATATTTTCGCAATGAGCTAGGTCCGGACAGTGCCTGAGGATGTCCGGTCTTACTTTGCGTAGCATGAAAACTCAGCTTACTGAGATCGGACATAGGTAGGATGTCCGAACATGATTAAAAGATATGCAATGTGAAGCCTAGGGATCCGGACAGTGGCAAGATGTCCGGACATACATTGATAACCCGCAGCAAAAATGCTTACGCGATCCGGACAATGAGGAATGTCCGGACATTGACCACTCAATTTCTGATTTTCGCAAATTTATCAATTTTAAAGCTTTTTAAAGTCTTCTAACTAGTATAATGTTAATGTAAATCATCATAAATGATCTTTAAGATATACCTGAGGTGCCGAGCTTCTCTGACGAGTCCTGGATCATCCAACTTCATCTTGATACTCTTGATGTCTTCAAGACTCCGACAAGTTCACGAAATCCGCCAACCTATAAAATCCTTAACAATTTTGAGCCTCTCCACTGCAGCAAGGAAGGTATGAGAGCTCCTCCCTCCTCCCCTCTATATTTCTTGGGATTTTGGGTGGATTTCTTGAGGATTGATCTCTCTTTTCTCCCTCTTTGGCTTTTTGGTGCATCCTCCACCATGTGGGAAGGTTGGAAGCTTGGATTTGGAGCTTGTTGAAGAAAAGATCTTCAACTTTGAGGGTAGTTGAGCCTTGATTTGAGCTTCTAGAAGGTAAGCAACATGTTTCTTTCCTCTAGATTTGGTTTTTGTTGCCTCTTTGTAGATGAAACCCTAGATTGAGGACTTAGGGTTTATTTTGGGCATTTTGAATCTTGGGCTTTTAGAGCTCAATTAATTGGTTTAGAACCTTTGTTTAGGTTGCTTTGGGAGGGATCTAGCTTCCTTTTGGATTTTCTAAAAGGATTGTTGCACATTTAGGTGAGTATTTCCTTGCCCTCACCTAGATGTTTAAAATTTGAGCTCAAGACTCATCTTTTGAGGTTGTAACTTCTATGGCATGCCTTGTAGGGTGCTAGGAGAAGGAATATAAGCTTAGTTAGCGGTTCGGATCATCGCTTGGAGCAACGGTGGGTTTGGCCTCACCTAGCACAATGAGAAATTCTCATTGGTGCTTAATTACTTATGGTTAATTGGAAGATAATGCATTTTCATGCTAATAACAATATTTGTGAATTTTAGAATGCTTAAAACACTTATGTTATGTATATTGCAATTTTACCTCTATATAGTAGAGAAGTGTGCATATGTGAAACTAAGTAGTTGTTAGCATTCTAGTTGAGACTTGAACTACATGTTTAAGTGAATTCGAGACATGTTTGTGGACATATAAACTATGCATGACATAGGAGAAAAGCCCTTGTCATAAAGAGGCATTGGCTTGGCATCAATATGTGACTTAGTGAGCTAATGTCATCAAGCAGCATTAGGCTCGTGTTGGAACATTGACATAGTAAATTCTAGTGTCATGAGAGTTATTGAACTAGATCTTAGGGTTGCTAGTGACATTTGCCATGTGAGAAACATGAGGGTGGATACTTGAGACTTGACTGTGCTTGCTTGCCATTTGTGCTCATTCGCATATGCTTGTGAGGGTCGCTCCCTAAAAGCCGGCGCTCCGGAGTTGGCCTTTGCGATTCGTCACGCGTGCCTGTCCCACATGTTAGTTATGGGGTGCCCCAAGGATCTATCTAGATTGTATCAAAATACACCTATAGGGTGTAACGGCCAAAAACCACAAATCGATGCGATAAATGTAAATGCGGAAAATAATAAAAGCACACCGAGATTTACGTGGGAAAACTCCAACTCGGAGTGAAAAACCCACGGGACCAACACGCGATAACAATCCACTAAGAATAAAAGATTACAAGGTGATTTACCGAATCCACGGACTCAAACCTCTCTTTTATCTTTTTCGGATCTCGCGCACATCGCCGGGTTGTCCACGCCCCCCGTTCGAATCCACGAACGCCTCCACTTCGAATCCACAAAGCCTTCGATCACGCCAAATCCACGACGCCACTCGAATCCACGAGCGCACTCCGTCCGGAGTAAGAACAATTTGATCGATGATGATTTATTGCTTAGATAATCATTAAAGAACCGTAGAAGATGTTTCTAAGCAATAGCCGGATCAATTTTCAATAAAGAACGAGAAATTAGGGTTTCAATAATTGATCCGATAGAAACTTGTTGTTGAAGAAATAAAGAGAGCACCCAATAAGTTTCTAGGGTTTCATAATGATCTAAACTCTAAGCATACGAATTAATGGAACCCCCATCGCTTATTTATAGATTTAGAAGACTTAGAAATAGACTAGGATTGTGAAAATCTAATTTTGGAAATAAATTAGAGATAGACTAGGATTTGAAAATCTGTTTAAAATCAATTAGAAAACATAGAGATAGACTAGGATTTGAAAATCTGTTTAAAATCAATTAGAAAACATAGATATAGACTAGGATTTGAAAACCTCAATTTTGTCCATATATTCAATTTAAAAATATCCTAAGTCTTCCAAACACTTTTAAATATTTATAAATCATCATCAATAATATTTGAACTTACCGAGCATTGTGGATTCATGTTTTGAGTATGCGAGTCTTCGATCTTCATCTATTCTTCTTTAAACCTTCAATACTCAGGACTCACTTCACGAAATATGCCAACATAAAATCCGTAACAATCTCCACCTTTGGCAATTTCGTGATAAAACCCAAAATTACACCACAACGCTCAACTCACAAAAAAATAAAATTCATTGCCATCACCAAAGCAATGAACTTCTCGCGTGAAAGATCCAAAGAAATACAAAATTACAATTTTGCAACTCCTAAACAAACTCTATGACTTAGACGCAACTAGGAGTCTTGAAGAATTGATTTCCTGCAAAACAAATTTTCAACAAATATTCAAAAATATTTTATACCTCTTCTCCCTCTTTGTTCTTTTCTCCAACTTCTCGTTGTTCAAACATATTCTCTCCTTCTCCCTCCTTAATCTCATCATGTCTCCCCCTTCGTGTATGCATCAAATACCAAATATCTTCTCCCTCTATACCTTGTTCTTCATTCTCCCCCTTTTTGTCAAAAATTGCCAAAAAGAAACACAAATAGAGATAAAAGCAAACTAGCAAAAAGAAAGTAGTCATGTCATAGATATAAATCTAGATACCAAAAATAAGCAAACTAAACATAGTCCATGGATGAGAATGCGCAAATATTGCCTTATTTCTCAAAAATTCCTCCAAATTAAATTAATTTCATAAAAATTAAAGATTTTACTCCAAAAATCATTATGATGAAAATAAAATATTATAGGATTTCAAAACACATTGAAACATCAAAAATTTGATATTAAAGATAATCTAATGTTTCAAAACATCAAGACGCAAATTGATGAAAAATAATTTTTAGAAATTTGACAAAATTAACACCAATTTGTCACAATTCGTTCAAAATAGAGATTTAACTAATAAGGCACCGGGGTGGCTATTTGAGCATCTTTTTCAAACTATCACCTTATATCACCGAAAATTCTAAAATATTCATATATATTTTTTCAACCTTTTCGGTTTTTCATATAATTACCCATGTGGTAGCTTCAAACACGTACCGGACGACCAGGGTGGTAGCTCTTTCCTACATGTGGTGGTAGTTTTCACACTCCCTTTTAGGATGTAACTCTTTCCACATCTTTTAAACTTAGGAGTTTCTCCTTTTTTTTTAAATATCCAATTAGAAAACATAGAGATAGACTAGGATTTGAAAATCTGTTTAAAATCAATTTGAAAACATAGAGATAGACTAGGATTTGAAAACCTCAATTTTGTCCATATATTCAATTTAAAAATATCCTAAGTCTTCCAAACACTTTTAAATATTTATAAATCATCATCAATAATATTTGAACTTACCGAGCATTGTGGATTCATGTTTTGAGTATGCGAGTCTTCGATCTTCATCTCTTCTTCTTTAAACCTTCAATACTCCGGACTCACTTCACGAAATATGCCAACATAAAATCCGTAACACCACATGCATGTAAAATACCCCAGAATGCTTTACTACATAGAGTGAAATTCTTATAATATATAAGGCATGCATTTTAAGTGTTCTAAAATTCATATTGTCACGCCCCGGGACCGGCAGAACCTTCCGAGTAGCGTGTCCAGATCGGCCACATGTCAACACATATAAGGCGTCTACTAGAAGCAGCGGAATTAAAACACGAAAAGACTATAACTATAGATATCAGAGCAACATACAGCTAACCCTATCAACAAGTAGGTAGGAAAGTGTGATGCACTGAACTTTTGCAAATAGCAAGGTTCGAGTGTTAGATGTGAGATCTGAACTTTTCCAGATTTTCTGGAGGGTCGTTGACTGTGTTCCGACCTATGGCACGTGTACCGAGGTTAGTGGATGAATCCCAAGCACTAAAGTCCAAAAAGTTGGATTTTAGGTTGCTCTCGGATTGCAATACGGGTGTACGTCAGTACGGGAAAAGTTCTTTGTCTGGGTACGGCAATTGTTGCTATCTTACGGGAGGATTACGTACCGGTATGGGAGGGCGTGGGACACCAACCCGAGCATCGAGTTTGTCATTTTGCGAGTGCTGCGTACGGATCGCTTGTTCGGTCTGACTGGCGGTTTTAATCCGAAACTGCAGGGGCTTTTTGGCATTTTGTTGCTTCTTATAACAGCACCCACGACCCCTTAGGGTTCTTTTGTGCTGGGATCACTGAGGAAAAGAGGTAAGGAGCCCTCTCTACTTCTCTCTTGGTTTCTAGGGCTTTGGGTTGGTTTTTAAAGAGATTAATCACTCTCTTTTTCTCCTTTTTGCTTCTTGGTGCATTCTCCACCATGGGTGAAGCTTGGAGCTTGGATTTGGAGCTATTTGAAGGAAAGATCTTGAAGCTTTGAGGGTTTTGAGTCTTGTTTGGAGCTCCTAGAAGGTAAGCAACTCATCTCCTTCCTCTAGATTTGAGTTTGGTTGCTTCTTTATAGATGAAACCCTAGATTTGGTATATTATGGTTTATTTTGGGGATTTCTAATCTAAGGCTTTTATAACCTAATTGATGGGTTTAGAACCTTTGTTTAGGTTGCCTTGGAAGAGATCTAACCTCCATTTGAGGATTGGAGAAGGATTCTTACACTAGGTGAGTTTTTGCTTGCTCTCTAGTAAAGATCTTCGCGGATTGGTTTCGTGGCTTATAGTTAGAGGTTGTAACTTCTTGGGTGTGTTCCTTAGGGTGCTAGGAGCTTCGAAATAACCTCCTTTGGCGACCCGGAGCATCGGAGCTCAATCGGTGGGTTTGGCCTCACTTATGAAAATGAGAAAAAGTTCTCATTTGAGTATTGTAAAATAGAAAACTCTTCATTTCTATGATGTATGATTTATTTATGAATTTTAGAATGCTTAAAAACAATGCCTTGTGTGTAATGCGTTTTGGCCTCTATATAGTAGAGTGTAGCCTTATGAACTTAGGCATACTTGTAGCATTCTTCTAATGGATCGAGAACATGTTAAACTTAGTGTGAGGACATGTAAAATAGTAAGTTTCGACATATTTGTGAACTTGGAACTATGCATGACATAGGAGAAAAGCTAATATCATAAAGCGGCATTAGACTTGGCATCTATTTGTAGAATAGTGAGCTAATGCCATCAAGCGGCATTAGGCTCGTGAATGAACTTTGACATAGAAAATCTAGTGTCATGAGAGTATTTGAACTAGACCTTAGGGTTTCTAGTTGCTATTTCCATGTTGAGACATGAGGGTTGGACGTGAGACTTGACTATACTTGTTGCCATTTGTGCTCTTTCGCACATGCTTGTGAGGGTCGCTCCCTACAAGCCGGCACTCCGGAGTTGGCCTTTGCGATTCGTTCGCGTGTGCGGTATTGAGAAACCTATGGGACCGTTTGGGACAGACACATTCCTTGCGGGGGATGTCGGGCTACCACGGTACTTAGGTGGCACAAGTTGGATTACCTTGTGTATATTCTAGAAAAGAGAATTGAACTTGGACATTCATTATTATTGGACAATCACTACTAGATAGGATATATATAGTAGTTGGAATACTTGGACTTGCTCAAGGCATTATTTGGAACTTGTAGTAATTCCTTATTTACTTCATAGTATACTCGTTGCTATTATAGAACATAAATCTTGTATGTTGCTATTTCAATTTTGGACATTTATTACACTTAGTGGTACTTGTGGGTTGGTAATGTAGCATATCATTATGCTTTCTTTTCAGCAGTATATATATCTCTTTATATCGCATACTTACCCTTGTTTCTTTTGGGCCTAGTGGTGCATGAGCTGAGGTCAGTAATTGCCCACTGGGAACTATAAATTATAGTTCTCACGCCCTCTGTTTTTGTTTACTTTCAGCGCCTTCTGCATCGGGGGAGGCTCGGGACCGTGGCAAGGGTGTTGCCTCGGGATAGCGATCTTTGGGCGAGGATACGTGCTAGGTGGTCTACCGCTTCTCTTGTTTTATTTTGTGAGAGGTGGAGTGTTGTACCTTCCATAGAGACCACCACTTTTGTGTACTTTGAGGATGTTACTATTAGCCTTGTATTTTGTATGCTTCTAGTTGTACTTGGGGTAGTTACATTCTTTCTCTCTACTTGTTATTTAGCATTAGTTGTTGTGGCTCTGATATTCTAGTTTTAGCCTATTGTATAGTTTTATTTCCGCTGCTTTTGGTAGACGCCTTGTATGTGTTGACATATGGCGGGTCTGGGCACGCTTTGGGGAAGGTCCTGCCGACCCCGGGGCGTGACAGAAAGAGAACAAGACAAGAAGTATAAAACATAAAGTAGAGTACAACGACTGTCACAAATAACCCAAAACATGGTGGTCTCTCTCTACACAGGTAACGCTCAAAAACCTCTCCCAAAACTAAAAAGTCGAGAGGTAGACCACCTATCGTGTCCTCGCCGAAAACCGCTACCCCGAGGCAAAACCCTTGCCGCGGTCCCGAGCCTCCCCAGATGCAGAAGGCACTGAAAGAAACATGAAACAGAGGGCATGAGAACTATAATTTATAGTTCCCAGTGGGCAATTACTGACCTCAGCCACAAGCACCACCAGGCCCAAAAAGGAAAGCTGAAAGTACGATAAAAGAGATATGTACTGCAGAAATAAAAGCATGATAAAATGCTATAAACTGTCTGAAACTGATACGGCAACATTTAGAGTAAAGTTCTACTGCAACAGTCAAATACACTATGATGTAAATAATAACTATCATGTATACTACATATCCCAAGTAATGCCCTAAGCATGCCCACATAAACCAACTACTAAGTCCTATCTAGTAGTGTTTGTCATTAAATGTTGATTGTCATTGTCCAATCTCTTTTAGGATCTACACGAGTGCAATCCAACTTGTGCCACCTAAGTACCGTGGTAGCCCCAACATTCCCCGTAAGAAATGAGTCTGTCCCAAACGGTCCTGTAGGTTCCTCAATACCGCACGCGCGAACGAATCGCAAAGGCCAACTCCGGAGTGCCGACTTGTAGGGAGCGACCCTCATAAGCATGTGCGACAGAGCACAAATGGTAACAAGCACAGTCAAGTCTCAAGTCCAAACCTCATGTCTCAACATGGAAATAGCAACTAGCAACCCTAAGGTCTAGTTCAATTACTCTCATGACACTAGAATTTACTATGTCAAGGTTCAATTACGAGCCTAATGCCGCTTGATGAGATTAGCTCACTAAGCCCCAATTTGATGCCAAGCCAATGCCTCTTAATGACAAGGACTTTTCTCCTATGTCATGCATAGTCTCTATGTTCACAAATATATGTCAAATCCTCTGTAAGAGTATAGTTCCATGTCTAAAATTAGAATGCTAACAAACTACATAGTTCTCATGAGCACATCTCTACTATATAGAGGTAAATTTTCATTATACACAACCTATGTGTTTTAAGCATTCTAAAATTCAATAATAAGGTATCTAACATGAAAATGCATGTTTTTCCATTTATCCCAACCATAAGAACATTAATGAGATTTTCTCATTAATTAAAGTGAGGTCAAAACCATCGAGTGACCCGATGCTCCGAGTCGCCAACTGAGGCTATTTCCAGACTCCAAGCACCCTAGAAAACACGCCACAAAGGTTACAACTTCATCCGTTGAGCCATTTGTTCAATCCGCGAAGATCAATACTCAGGAGAAGGGAAAAACTCACCTAGGTGTAATAATCCCTCTCGATACCTCGAATGGGGGATGGATCTCTCCCAAGGCAGCCTAAACAAAGGTTCTAAATAAATCAAATGGGCTCTAAAAGCCTTCAATCAAAAAGCCCCAAATAAACCATAGATTTCCCAAACTAGGGTTTCATCTAGTAGAAAGCATCAAAACCTTATTCTAGAGGAATAGAAGATGATGCCTACCTCAAGAAGCCTCAAGATCAAGATCAAAACCTCCTTGGAGTGATGATCCTTCCCCAAAGTGACCTCCAAGACCAAGCTCCAAGCTCCAAAGTGTTACGGATTTTATGTTGGCATATTTCGTGAAGTGAGTCCGGAGTCTTGAAGGTTTAAAGAAGAAGAGATGAAGATCGAAGACTCGCATACTCAAAACATGAATCCACAATGGTCGGTAAGTTCAAATATTATTGATGATGATTTATAAATATTTAAAAGTGTTTGGAACACTTAGTGTCACGCCCCGAGCCCGCCAATTCGGTCGGATTCGGCGCGCCGGCAGACCGCCGAACGGACAGAGTTTCCCCTGTACGTCCAAGGCGTCGCAATCGATACAATTACAATGGAGGTTCCAACCAGGAACGTATTCAACATACAACGATTGCATAAGGAAGCTAGGTATCAAACAACATAAACACATCCTATGTTATTACATTCATTCCACATTCATTTTACATCACCGATTAATTTACATTAGACTTCCAAATACAATCCACTCATTATTACATTTTTGCTCACTACCCTCTAGTCCCCGCTATTAAGACGGCCTCAGGGTACTGCTACCTCTGGTCTCCTGGTAGGGCGCTATCTACAGATCTACGCCCTTGCCTCGCGCTGCCGCTGCTCCGCTAACGTGTATACCTGTACCCCCATAACCACAACACGGGGTGAGAACTATTGTCCATAGTTCTCGTGGTACGGTCACCCAAGAGAACAGCTCGACCAATAGGTCCAAGGAGGCACTGCAAATATGTTAGTCCAAAAATATATATAGGTATATAACTTGCAACTAACATAACAACATGCCTCACAAATGCAACATGCAAATTATTACTTTAGCTCTTAGCTTTTCTTTACTTTGTTGCTATTTTGTACTTTAGCCATTTCATTCTTACTTAGCTATTCGTTAATTTAGCTATTCATAACTCATACCAGTTATAACTCTAAGGTTTCTGCTTACCTTAGCTCACATCATTAACTTTCAAGGTTTCTATAACCCTAGGTTCCATCTCAAGTCCAACTTGCTTCTAAGGTGTCTATTACCTTAGGTTCACCATACATATCACTAGCCCTCAAGGTTCTTTCTACCTGATTCCAGCTAGCCACCCGACTCGGCCACGAGTCAATCAATAGCGGATAATCCGCACTTTGCCTGGCTCGAGATGAAGGACCCTGTCACTTACACCTCAGCCTGCAAGCCAAGAACCACATCGCCCAACGGTCCGCCCGAAGGTCCGTGCACCGTGGTCAGGGATCCGCTACTGGGAGAGGAACATGCCGCATACACCCATAGCCAAGATTCCCTGATAGGGAGAGGAACATGCCGCATACACCCTAGCGCTCACTTTGTTCTTGCTTAGTCACAATCCTCGAAGTTCTTCCGGTGGGAGAGTAACATGCCGCATACACCCGCGGAACCAGAACTATCGAGCTCACAATTACTGGGATTCCGGAATCCACTTTGCTCGAGGGTTGGCCTTGACCCTCAAGGGTCGACCCAATAGGTCCATTGTTCTTTACATCCTAGGTCCACTTGACTCTAGGGTTCATTCCTTGTCACATAACCTAGGTTTACATTAACTCTAGGTTCAGTTCTCAACCTAGGTTCTGTTACACTAGGCTAGGTTGCCACACTCCTAGGTCCATTGACTCTAGGTTTACTATAACCTATGTTCTTTACACTAGGTTAGATGCCACTCGATCTATATGTGCATTTAGTCCATGACTCACATTCTTTACTCGGCTTTCTTTACTTGGATCTCTTATTTCTATCAACCCACTCATATGCATGTTTCATTTATGCTAAGCTTATGTTCTTGCAACATTCTTTACACTATGTCATTGCACATATCATTCATCAAGTTATCTACTTGGTACTCATACATAATTAAGTCATCTCTAGGGTTCAGTGTCGCAATATTCATCCTGACGCTTCCTATGTCCAAATGCAAGCCTATGGTGCCGCACGATAAGGGAAGTGTGCAAGCAGACACCCTATGTCCTAATGCGACGCCCATAGCTCCGCACGATAAGGAAGCATACAAGGAAAGTCATCTGACCATACCAACCCTATCATGCATTTCACTCATTTATTCACATGCATCTACTTAGCATTTATTATATATATATCATTATCATGCTTTTCTTCTTATGCGTTATTGAACATGCATCAACAGGAGTTAAGTAACTCTTAGACATACAGGCGACCTAGTCGCTTCGGTAAACGCACCCACCTTGGTTTTGCTCTTCAATTGCTCGTCGTCACTCGCGCACCCGTGACCCGGTTCGGCTCGAACTCACGTGCGACCAACCGAACGGCCACCGAACCTCTATTTGAGACTCCCCCGCGTTAACTCACGTCTTCACGATGCCCCAGATCAGTTTTCATGAATTTAGGAGCTATATCTTGCGTGCTGCGGACATCTGGTAAGAATATATTATTTTATTAATATCCTTGCACTCGCTCGTCGGGTCACCGAACCGAGCGCGCCAACGCGTTCGTTAGGCCCCCAATTAGGTTTACATGGGGTCAAATGAGATCAAACCCCTCAATTTACAAAAACCCCATTTTGGATGCCCTAGATGCTTCTATAGCTAAATCCACCGAATCGATCTACGAAACGGGGAGAACTTGCCTTGCTAGCATGCTAGGGTTCCATAAATCCCAACTCTAGGGTTTAGGACCCACTACAAGGGGATCTACCATGAAAGAGAGAGAGGGAGAGCTCAAGCTTACCTCTCAAGAGCTTGCCCGCTTGAGGGAGAAGGAGGAGATGGTCATCATCATCATCACCATCATCTTCTTCTCCATCTTCTTCTTCCTCTTCTTCTTCTTCTTTCTTCTTCTTTCCTTTGGTCGAACAGAGGGAGAGAGGGAGAGAGTTCTGTGAGGGAGAGAGGGAGAGAAAGGGTTTTATTACCCTCTATTCACTTAACCCCCTGCATAATTGCAACCAAACCCCTCAACTCTACAATATTTGAAATGTTCAAACCGGGCATTTTCGGTCACGAGACCGGACATTCATCAATGTCCGGACCTTGGATGTCCGGACATTCATCAATGTCCCGACCTGGCCTGCGCAGGGCCCTTTTGCCCATTTTCCAGCTTACGGGGTCCGGACATCCACCATTGTCCGGACATTGGATGTCCGGACATTGGATCAATGTCCCGACCCCGCAGGTCCCCTCAGCCCACTCAAAGGACTTAGCCAAATTTTCAGCTTTTTCCGTTTCTTCTCCGTTCCAACTCACTTTTGGCCCGTCTGACCTCCGATTCGTTTCAAATCGAACAGAGACTCTCCAAACATGATTTAGATCATGTCCAAATGATCATTTCACCCGCGCAAGTGCCGGATTTGGCTCACGGCCCAAAGTAGCCTTTCGGGTTCCATTTCTCCTCCGTTCTAACTCACTTTTGGACTTGTGGGTCTCCGATTCACTTAAAATCGCACCGAGACTCCCCACACATGATTTGGATCATGTCCACATCATTATCTCATCCGAGCAAGCGTCGGATATAGCTCGTGGCCCAAGATAGCCTTTCGGGCTTCGTTCTCGCACCTAGTGCACCGAAAACACCCGAAAGCTCCCAAATTTCACCGGAACCATTCTTATGGCCTTCCAAGCCAACATACCTCGAAACTTCAAGACTTTAGAAGTTCGATATGTCACACTTAGGATGTTTTTAAATTGAATATATAGACAAAATTAAGGTTTTCAAATCCTAGTCTATCTCTATGTTTTCTAATTGATTTTAAATAGATTTTCAAATCCTAATCTATCTCTAATTTTATTTCCAAAATTGGGTTTTCACAATCCTAGTCTACTTCTAAGTCTCCTAAATCTATAAATATGCGATGGGGGTTCCATTAATTCGTATGCTTAGAGTTTAGACCGTTATAAAACCCTAGAAACTTGTTGGGTGCTTTCTTTCTTTCTTTCTTCAACAACAAGTTTCTATCGGATCAGTTCTTGAAACCCTAATTTCTCGTTCTTCATGGAGAATTGATCCGGCTATTGCTTAGAAACATCTTCTACGGTTCTTTAATGATTATCTAAGCAACAAATCATCACCGATCGTATCGTTCTTGCTCCGAACGGAGTGCGCTCGTGGATTCGAGTGGCGTCGTGGATTCGGCGTAATCGGAGGCTTCGTGGATTCGAAGTGGAAGCGTTCGTGGATTCGAACGTGGGGCGTGGACAACCCGGCGGCGTGCGCGAGATCCGAAGAAGATAAAGAGAGGTTTGAGTCCGTGGATTCGGTAAATCACCATGTAATCTTTTATTCTTAGTGGATTGTTATCGCGTGTTGGTCCCGTGGGTTTTTAACTCCGAGTTGGAGTTTTCCCACGTAAATCTCGGTGTGCTTTTTATTTTCCGCATTTATTTTTATTGCATCGAGAATTTATGGTTTTTGGCCTTTACACCTATTCACCCCCCTCTAGGTGATTAGATACGATCTAGATAGATCCTTGGGGCAACCCCATAACTTACAATTGGTATCAGAGAGGGATCTAAATATATTGCTATCTAATGGCCGAAGAGTTAGTAGGTGTGTTGCAAACTTATGATATGACTTTTCCTACTAACCAATCTTCTTCCAAGTTTTTTTCTAAAAGTACAGGGGTTGCGTTGAAAACATCAAAGGAAGAAGATGTGGAGTTGGATTCCGGCGAGGAGGAATCAAACGACGAGGATTTAGCGGAAGCGTATCATCAACTCCTCGTCGAATCTAAAAAGATGGCGAAGCATAACAAAAGGCTTAGAAAGCGTCTACTTGACATTGAAGAGGAGATCAAAAATTTGAAAACAATGACGAAAGCTTTCGAAGAGGAAAAGGAAGCAATATTGAAAGATAATTCGATCCTCCAAAAGAAGCTAGATGAAGCGGATTTAACGATCAAATCCTCTAAGAACAAAGTTGAATTTTTGGAGCATCAATTTGAGGAATCGCACAAATCCAACAAAGAGTTGACCAAAGAAGTTCATCAACTCAAGTCCAACATTCAACAATTTTCTTCCGGATCGAAGAAATTGGACCATATGCTTGGGTTAGGTCAAACGAACAAGTTGGGCCTCGGATACGAACGAACCTATGTTGAGAAGGATCAAACGTCAACATCTAATGTCTCAACAAATTCGAAGGAAAAGGTGTGTCACCGATGCGGCATCAAAGGACACATCAAAAAATGTTGCCCGAATAAGGATAAGAAAAATCGATCGGCAACATCGAAACCTCAATCGGCATCATCTACTACTCGGCTTCCGCCTCGGAATCAAAAGAAAATTAATTTGAGTCGAGTGCCTCTTTCGGACCAGTTTTTTAAGGAGCAACGGCGAGTTCGACCGAACCCACAACCGAATTGGATCTCAAAACCGAACCATCAAGGGAACCGGATTTCTAATTCAAAGCCTCAACGACAACATCAACCGAAGCTTCAAGCAACGAAACGACCAACGGTTGATCCAAAATCAAAGCAACTAAAACCTAACGTCGACAAGCAAAGCCAACGAAAGATCCGACAAGTTTGGATCCGGAAAGGTGATATCTTTCCTTGCTTTTCGTCTTAGTTTGTTTTTATTGTTTATGTAATGTTTTGATTGGTGCATATTGCATATTTTTCTTTTATTACATTACATGATTAGACGATGTTTGATCTTTAAAATTTGTTTTGAAAATCGTTTTTAAGGAAAGGTTTTTGGAGAGTTTTTAATTTGATTGAAAATTTTTGAGAAAGGAGATGATTGAAAATCATTAAATTAGAGAGATTAAAGGTTTTGAAAAGAGCCTTAACCGGTATCTAAAGTCAATTCAAATTGAATTAAATTCATATTAATTATCGGTTTCACTCCACTTTTTATTATCTTGACGATAATTTAATATATGATTTCTTCTTACATACTTTCATCAAAATTTTGAAATTAATTTTAATCTATTAGTAATTAATTCATCTTGGTAGTGAATGTTGAATATAATTGATGGATATTTGCTAATTGACTAAGATTCGTCAAAATTATTTTCTATTGTGAGATTGTCTAATTTAGGAGGAGTTTGAATATTTTTTTAAAAAAAAGGAAAAAAAAGGAAGAAACTCCTATGATTATAAAGATGTGGAAAGAGTTACATCCGAAAGGAGTGTGAAAACTACCACCACATGTAGGAAAGAGCTACCACCCTAGTCGTCCTAAGACGTGTGTGAAGCTACCACATGGGTAATTATATGAAAAACCGAAAAGGTTGAGAAAAATATATGTGAATATTTTAGAATTTTCGGCATTATAAGGTGGTAGATTGAAAAAGATGCTCAAAGAGCCACCCCGGTTTATTGGCTAAATCTCTATTTTGAACGGGTTGCGACAAATTGGTGTCAATTTTGCTAAATTTCTAGAAATTATTTTTCATCAATTTGCATCTTGATGACTTTAAATAATTAGATTATTCTTAATATCAAATTTTGATATTTTGATGTCTTTTGAAATCAAATAATATTTTATTTTCATCATAATAATTTTTGGAGTACAACTTTTAATTTTTATGAAATTAATCTAATTTAGAAGGATTTTTGAGGAAACAAAGCAAAATTTTTGATGAGGAGGACACGGAGTGATTTTACCTTTTTGAGCCTCATTATTTATGTTTTATCTTTTCTCTCCTAGGACTATGTTTAGTTTGCTTATTTTTGCTTTTAACTATAACATGATTACTTTCTTTTTGCTAGTTTGTATTTCTCTCTATTTGTATTTCTTTTTGGCAATTTTTGACAAAAAGGGGGAGAATGAAGAGCAAATGAAGAGCAAGGTATAGAGGGAGAAGATATTTGTTATTTGATGCATACACGAAGGGGGAGACATGATGAGATTAAGGAGGGAGAAGGAGAGAATATGTTTAAACAACGAGAAGTTGGAGAAAAGAACAAAGAGGGAAAAGAGGTATAAAATATTTTTGAATATTTGTTGAAAATTTATTTTGCAGGAAATCAATTCTTTAAGACTCCTAGTTGCGTCTAAGTCATAGAGTTTGTTTAGGAGTTGCAAAATTGTAATTTTGTATTTCTTTGGATCTTTCACGCGAGAAGTTCATTGTTTTGGTGATGGCAATGAATTTTATTTTTGGTGAGTTGAGCGTTGTGAGTATTTTTATGTAATTTTGGATTTTGTCACGAAATTGCCAAAGGGGGAGATTGTTACGGATTTTATGTTGGCATATTTCGTGAAGTGAGTCCGGAGTCTTGAAGGTTTAAAGAAGAAGAGATGAAGATCGAAGACTCGCATACTCAAAACATGAATCCACAATGGTCGGTAAGTTCAAATATTATTGATGATGATTTATAAATATTTAAAAGTGTTTGGAACACTTAGGATGTTTTTAAATTGAATATATAGACAAAATTAAGGTTTTCAAATCCTAGTCTATCTCTATGTTTTCTAATTGATTTTAAATAGATTTTCAAATCCTAATCTATCTCTAATTTTATTTCCAAAATTGGGTTTTCACAATCCTAGTCTACTTCTAAGTCTTCTAAATCTATAAATATGCGATGGGGGTTCCATTAATTCGTATGCTTAGAGTTTAGACCGTTATAAAACCCTAGAAACTTGTTGGGTGCTTTCTTTCTTTCTTCAACAACAAGTTTCTATCGGATCAGTTCTTGAAACCCTAATTTCTCGTTCTTCATGGAGAATTGATCCGGCTAGTACTTAGAAACATCTTCTACGGTTCTTTAATGATTATCTAAGCAACAAATCATCACCGATTGTATCGTTCTTGCTCCGGACGGAGTGCGCTCGTGGATTCGAGTGGCGTCGTGGATTCGGCGTAATCGGAGGCTTCGTGGATTCGAAGTGGAAGCGTTCGTGGATTCGAACGTGGGGCGTGGACAACCCGGCGGCGTGCGCGAGATCCGAAGAAGATAAAGAGAGGTTTGAGTCCGTGGATTCGGTAAATCACCTTGTAATCTTTTATTCTTAGTGGATTGTTATCGCGTGTTGGTCCCGTGGGTTTTTAACTCCGAGTTGGAGTTTTCCCACGTAAATCTCGGTGTGCTTTTTATTTTCCGCATTTATTTTTATTGCATCGAGAATTTGTGGTTTTTGGCCTTTACACCTATTCACCCCCCTCTAGGTGATTAGATACGATCTAGATAGATCCTTGGGGCAACCCCATAACTTACACAAAGGTGAGGGTGAAGAAGAGGGAGATGCTCCAAGTCCACATGCAAGCCCTCCTTGATCACCTCCTTCACTCCTTCTCCTTCTCCTTCTCCTTCTCTTTCTCCTTCTCTTTCTAGGTGTGAGAGTGTGAGAGAGTGTGTGAAATGAGAAGGAAGAGGAAGAGGCAGCCATATAGGCTGTCTAAAGTAACAAAATCCCGAAAAGCCCCTCAACTATGCACTCTGCGCAATGCCAGGTCTGGGCAGTTTTCGGGGCTCAGGACCGGTCTCCACTTCCCGGGTCCGGATGCCACGCCTCCTGCCGTGGCTTCTGCTTGGGGAGACCGGCCTCTCTCTTTGGAGACCGGTCTCAGAGAGCAATCTCCCGAGACTTAGCCAAAAGCTCCAGAATCTCGAACCACGGGTCGAGACTCCCTCCAGGACCCTCTACAAAGAGTAGAAAAGTTCGAAACCAACACGAACACTCGAACCTTGCTATTTGCAAATGTCTAGTGCGTCACACATATAAATTCTATCTAGCATGAATATGATTGCCAAATAATTTATTGATACTAATGAACAACATAGGAGACATTTTCTCCTCTACTTGTGAAGCCAAACCCACCGAATGCTCCGAGCGTTGTTTCGAAACGCTAACGAAGTTTATATTGTTGCTCCTATTGCCCTAAAAAGCAAACCATAGGAGTTACAACCTCAAACGACGAACCGTGAGTTCAAACATTAAGAAACTCAACAAAAGGGTGAAGAAAACTCACCGGATGCGAAGGAAACTCTCTCGATCTCCAAATGAGAATTAGAGTCCTTCCAATCCAACCTGAACAAAGATTCTAAACTCTTCAATTAGGTCGCAAAGCCCTAAAATCGAAAATCCCCAATTCTAACCCTAGAATCCCATTCTAGGGTTTCTACACAAAGAAACCACCCAAACTCCAAATCTAGAGGAAGAAAACTTGCAACTTACCTCTAAGAAGCTCCAATCCAAGTTCAAAGGGTTCTAGGGTTAAAGTTTGATCCTCCATGATGCTCCAACCGCAAGCTCCAAGCCTTCAACCAAGGTGAAAAAGGCTCAATCTAGCAAAAAGGAGCAAAAGAAGGGTTTTGATCTCAAAAACCCTAGCCAAAATAAAAGGAAAATGAAAGAGATGAAGTGGGGGGTCTCCCTACCTTCTCTCCTCTAGTTCTCAGCTCAGGAGAAGCCCTAGGGGGCGTGGGGTATACTAATAGAGGTTCACAAATGCAGAAAACCCCCTGCAGTTCAAACTGCTCAGAATCTGCCAAAGTGTACCGGTACAGACCCAAAGTGTACCGGTACAAACCCTGCGAAATGGCCAAACCTGAGCCTCGGGTTGCCCCTCTCTCGGCCAAGTATATGTGACGCACTGAACTTTCGCAAATAGCAAGGTTCGAGTGTTAAATGCGAGAACTGAGCTTTTCCAGATTTTCCGGAGGGTCGTTGACTGTGTTCCGACCTATGGCACGTGTACCGAGGTTAGTGGATGAATCCCAAGCACTAAAGTCCAAAAAGTTGGATTTTAGGTTGCTCTGCTTATCTGGGAGTCCGCACTGACAGAAAAGTTGCTGCAGCACCTTTGCTATACGAGGGGGATCTGAGATGGGACTACCGGAGGCGAAACCCGAGCCTCGGGTTTGGTCGTTTACAGGTCTGACTCGAGACTTGGCTTGTACCCAGACTGCAGTTTTCGAAAATCCGAAACTGCAGGGGCTCTTCGGCATTTTGTTACTTCCCATCAGCCTTATAGGCTGCTCCCATCTCACTCCCTCTCATTTTTACACTCTCCCACCCTTAGAGAGAGAGAGAGAGAAGAAGGAGGAGGAGAAGTAGAGAAGGAGGAGATCTTGAGAGGAGGCTTGCTTGGGGTTTTGGGAGCTTGCTACCTCATCTACCTCACCCTTGGAGGGCTAGGGTTTGGCATGGGAGCTTCTTGGAGGAGGGGCTTTGCTTCTAGAGGCCTTGGATCCTTGAGGGGAAGCTTCTAAGAGGTATGTATTACTTCTAAAGCATCTAGTTTATGCTTTTGTTGCTTGCTATTAGTTGAAACCCTAGATTGAGCACCTAGGGTTTGTTTTGGGGGCTTTCTAAGGCTTTTAGAACCTAATTGATGAGTTTAGAACCTCTATTTAGGTTGCATTGGAAGAGATCTAACCTCCATTTGAAGATTGGATAAGGATTCTTGCATTAGGTGAGTTCAACCCCTCTCTATGTGATTTTTATGTTGGGTAAATTTTAGGGCTTTTGAACCTAATTAGTTGGTTTAGAATCTTTGATTAGGGTGCCTTAGAAGGGATCTAGCTTCCATTCGAAGCTTGGTGAGGGATTTCACTCGTTGGTGAGTTTTTCCCTGTTCTTTAGATCTGATACTCGCAGTTTGAGTCGTGGGCTCGCTAGTTGACTTTGAAACTTCTTGTGTGACCTTTCTAGGGTACAAGGAGTCTGAAAAGTGTCAGGGTTGGAGACCCGGAGCGTGCGGGGTTCATTGGTGGGTTTGGCCTCACTTATGTAAATGGGAAAAATATTCTCATTGGAGTATTATTAATTAGAAAGCTCTTCATTTCCACGTTGTATGAATTATTTATGAATTTTAGAGTGCTTAAAACATATGCCTTATGTACAATACATTTTGGAACTCTATGTGGTAGAGACTATGTATGTAGTAGCATTCTATTTGTAATATGTGAACATGTTGTATTTGAAAAATAGGCATGTAATAGAGTATTATGGGACTTAGAAACTATGCATGACATAGGAGAAAAGCTAATGTCATCAAGCGGCATTAGACTTGGCATCTACTTGTAAAATAGTGAGCTAATGTCATCAAGCGGCATTAGGCTCGTGAATGAACTTGACTTAGAGAATCTAGGGTTATGAGAATAATTGAACTAGACCTTAGGGTTGCTAGTTACTAGTACCATGTTGAGACATGAGGTTTGGACTTGAGACTTGACTATACTTGTTGCCATTTGTGCTCTTTCGCACATGCTTGTGAGGGTCGCTCCCTACAAGCCGGCACTCCGGAGTTGGCCTTCGCGATTCGTTCGCGCGTGCGGTGTTGAGAAACCTACGGGACCGTTGGGACACATTCCTTGCGAGGGATGTCGGGCTACCACGGTACTTAGGTGGCACAAGTTGGGTTACTATGGGTAAATCCTAGAGAAAGAGAATTGACTTGGACATTCAACATTACGATTGACAATCACTACTAGATAGGACTTAGTAGTTGGATTATGTGGATTATGCTCGAATATATAGTATACTTGATAATGCTTTAATTACATTTTAGTATACTTGTTGGTTAAAGTAAAACGTATCATGCTTATATATTGGAACTTGGTTATAGCAGCATTTCCTTAAGCTTTATTCACAAGTTTATTTATATCGCCTACTTGCTCTCTTCTTAGCCATAGTAGTGCAATTGGTGCAGGTCAGTAATTGCCCACTGGGAACTATAAATTATAGTTCTCACGCCCTCTGTTTATGTTTCCTTTCAGTGCCTTCTGCATCGGGGGAGGCTCGGGACCGTGGCAAGGGTGTCGCCTCGGGGTAGCGACATTCGGTGAGTTGTGCGATAGGTGGTCTACCGTTTCTCCTGTTTTATTTGTGAGAGATGGAGAGTTGTACCTTGTATAGAGGCCACCACTTTTGTGTATTTTGAGGATGATACTATTAGCCTTGTATTACTTATGCTTCTAGTTGTACTTGATGTAGTTTCTTTCTTTCTCTCTATTTGTTCTTTAGCATTAGTTGTTGTGGCTCTGATATACTAGTTATAGCTCTTTATTGTTTTTAATTCTGTTGTTTTTAGTTACACGCCTCATATGTGTTGGCATATGGCGGGTCTGGGCACGCTTTGGGGAAGGTCCTGCCGACCCCGGGGCGTGACAGTATACCGGTATAGAACCCAAAGTATACCGGTATACCCATCAGTTTGTACCGGTACAAAGCCCAAAAATTCCAATCCGAGAGCTAACCAAACATCCGACTTTTCGGTTTTGGTGCTTAGATGCAAACCATCATTCTCGGGGTTCGAACCATAGGTCGAAACACTGTCAACGACCTTCCAGCAAATGTGGAAAAGTTTCGAAATCAGTCGAATACTCGAACTCCGCAATTTGCGCAAGTCCAGTATGTTACAGATCCGGAGGTAGCGGAAGTCTCAACTTCCTCAAGATATGCCATATTCTCCGCTCCAGCAGATTTGGAGCGCGTAATCGGCATAACACTGAAACAACATAAGAGCGCAAGTTAATAAAACCCACGCTAACGCATCCCCACTCAAAACCCAAATCATGCGAAAGTAAGGAAGTGTGTTTCACCGCTAACTCCCGATATTACGTTGTCGGTCGCCAACGTAACCCTACGCGAAGATAGAAGTTATACACTTCGATCAAACTCTAACTCTTTGGAGTTTTCATAAAACCCAATCAGATACTTTCGCTCACAACTCAAATAGACCTCGTCTCTCACGAGCCTATTTCCTATGGTCCAACCAGCCTAAGGTTTGCTAGGTCCTCTAAGACTTTACCCTAGGCTCTGATACCAAATTAATCTGTCACGCGCCGAGACCGGCAGAGGCCTTCCCAGTAGCGTGCCCAGACCGCCGTATGTCCACACATACAAGGCATCTACTAAAAACAGCGGAAATAAAACCAACATAAAGGCTGCACTAGAGATATCAGAGCACATACAGCTAATTCTAACACAAGTAGGAAAGAAAGTAAACTAACGATAAAAGGGAAGTGTAAGGTAAATACATCATCCGTCTCAATGTCTACAAAATATGGCGGTCTCTCTACACATAGGTGGCTCTCACAAAACCTCTCCCAAAAATAAAAACATTGAGAGGTAGACCACCTATCAACCGTGTCCTCGCCCAAAGTCGCTATCCCGGGCCTCCCCCGATGCAGAAGGCACTGAAAAATATCAAAAAACAGAGGGCGTGAGAACTATAATTTATAGTTCCCAGTGGGCAATTACTGACCTCAGTTCATGCGCCACTAGGCCCAAAAGAGATAGTATAAAACTGCGATAAGTAAATAACTGTAATAAATTCTGCCGAAATAAAAGCATAATGAAATGCTAAACTACCATGTCATATGAACGCGAGATAAAAGCATAAGCTATCCCAACCCAATATACCAACACATAATAACATGTTCTACCTTGATCTCAAGTATACTATGATGCATATAATGGCCTATCAAGTATACTATATGTCCCAAAGTAGGCTCTAAGCATGTCCAAGTATCCAACTACTATGTCCTATCTAGTAGTGATGTCATTTCTCGTTGAATGTCATTGTCCAATCTCTTTTAGGATCTACACGAGTGTAATCCAGCTTGTGCCACCTAAGTACCGTGGTAGCCCCAACATTCCCCGCAAGGAATGAGTCTGTCCCAAACGGTCCCGTAGGTTCCTTAATACCGCACGCGCGAACGAATCGCAAAGGCCAACTCCGGAGTGCAGGCTTGTAGGGAGCGACCCTCACAAGCATGTGCGAATGAACACAAACGGCAAGCAAGCAAAGTCCAATCTCAAGTATCAACCTCATGTCTCTCACATGAACGTCATTCGCAACCCTAAGGTCTAGTTCAAACACTACAAAAAATCTTGCATTTAAGGACACTTTAAATCATAATTAGTGACACTTTAAAGCGTCGGCAAAAATAATCCCGACGCTTGTAAAAGCGTCAGGTAAAGAGTCGTTAAATAAACATGTCGGGATAAATATACCGACGTTTTAATATACCGTCGGAAAATGTATATAAATATTTGATAAAAATATATTTATTGGCGACGCTTAATCATAGTGTCGGCAAATCCTAAATATTAAAGACGCTAGAAAAAAGCGTCGTCTAAAAAGCGTCGTCTAAAACATATTTTGTTGTAGTGAAAGTTCATCTCATGGCCCAAGTCCAATTTCCAACACTAATGCCGCTTTATGACATTAGGTTCTCAAGTTCCACACACACTCTAATCCTAATGCCACTAATGTCATTAGTTTAGTTTTCCATACAAATGCCAAGCTCAATCCCCCTTTATGACATCGGCCTTTCTCCTATGTTCAATATAGTACTAAGTCCCATGATACATGTACAATGTCACTTTGTTAGATACAACAAGTTCTCACGTCAAATAAGAGTGCTACTCTCATGCATGTCCCAACATAGTTAATACTCTACTACATAGAGGTCAAAAATATGCTATACATAAAGCATACCTTTTAAGCACTCTAAAATTTATAAATAATGTATCTAATATGAAAATGCATGATTTTGTATTTATCCAAGCCATAAAAGCATTAATGAGATTTTCTCATTAATTAAGGTGAGGCCAAACCCACCGAATCCACCCGGTGCTCCAAGTCGCCAACGAAGCCTATTTCCAGACTCCTCCTAGCACCCTAAAAAGTATGCCATAAAAATTACAACCTCAAACGATGAG
This sequence comes from Aechmea fasciata, assembly GCA_025177825.1. Classification (NCBI taxonomy): domain Eukaryota; kingdom Viridiplantae; phylum Streptophyta; class Magnoliopsida; order Poales; family Bromeliaceae; genus Aechmea; species Aechmea fasciata. The sequence goes on along the minus strand of CM045931.1, from coordinate 13,465,137 downwards.
CCGTTGCTCAAACTGCGAAGATCAATACTAGAGAGCAGGAAAAACTCACTTAAGTGAAGAAATCTCTCTCGAGTCCTCAAATGGAGGATGGATCCCTTCCAAGGCAACCTAAACAAAGGTTCTAAACCCATCAATTAGGTTCCAAAAGCCTTAGATCGAAAATCCCCAAAATGAAACCCTAATCTCAAAATCTAGGGTTTCATCTAGCAAAGAGCATCAAAATCCTATTCTAAGGGGAAGGATGTGATGTTTACCTCTTAGAAGCTCACTCCCAAGGATCTAAACCTTCTAGAAGCAAAGATCTCCCTCCAAGTATGCTCCAAAGCCGAGCCCTAAGCTCCAATGGTGAGGAAGATGAAGTGGGAGAGCTCCAAGATCCACAAGCATGCACCCTTTGATCTCCTCCTCTCCTTCTTCTCATTCTCCTTCTTCTTTTCTCCTTCTCTTTCTAAGTGTGAGAGGGTGAGAGAGAGTGAAATGAGAGAATAGAAAAGAGGAAGAGCTATATAGGCTGTGCAATGTAACAATATCCCAGCTAGCCCCTCAACTTTGCAACCAGTGCAACAGCCCGAACTGGGCATTTTTCGGGGCTCAAGACCGGTCCTGGAGCCAATGTCCGGTCTTGGCTGGCCCTCCTGCGAAACCTTGCCCACGGGATCCGGACATTGAGGGCAATGTCCGGTCTTGGGCCTTCCTCCGTGAAATACCACCCACGGGTTCTGGACATCTATGCCGATGTCCGGATGCCACGGCCACCAGTCGCGCCTCCCTTTGGGATGTCCGGACATCCCAGCTGATGTCTGGTCCCCGAGGACCAATCTCATAGGACTTAGCCAAAACTCCGAATTTTCGATTCCAAAGGTCGGAACACCGTCGACGACCCTCCACAACCAGTGGAAAAGCTTGAAAATCACCTCAGACACTCGAACCTCGCTATTTGCGAAAGTCCAGTGCGTCACATTTGGGTGCCCTAGGTTCAGCATATACACAAAACCCTTGTTTTGATCTCTACCACAAGCAAAAACTAGCTTGTTTACACCTCGAGAGTCCATCAAAACCATTCCTAGGTCAATCAAAACTCATCCTAGGGTTCTACCATGAGAAGGGGAGAAGCTTACCTCAAAGCTTTCCTTGGTCTTACACCTAGGAAGAGGAAGAAGAAGCTATCTCACTTCCCTTGCTCCTTCTCCACCTTCTTCTCCTTCTTGCTCTACTTCTTAGAGGGAGCGAGAGTTCCTAGAGAGAGAAAGAGAGGGCTTGAGTCTGTGTGTGAGGGAGTGAAATGAGAGAAAGCCCTTATATGCCCCTCAACATAACCCCACACATGCACATTTGCATTTAAACCCCTCACCTTCTATCTCAATACACTGCTCAGACTGGGCATTTTTCGGGCACGAGGACCGGTCTCTCTAGTGGGGACCGGTCCCCGAGAGCACCTCCTGCCAATTTACGCACACGGGGACCGGTCTCTCTCACTAGGGACCGGTTCCCGTGAGTAAGTCTCCAGGGACTTATCCAAATTTTCCTCTTTTTCAGCTTCCACGCATACGAGGACCGGTCTTCCTATGAAGGACCGGACCCACGGGGACCGGTCTTCCCCTGAGGGACTAGACCCCGAGAGCATGAACTCTATACATTAGCCATTTTGCAAATTCTGCACCTACAGAGATCGGTCTGTACCACGAGGGACCGATTCCCATAGGGGGTGATTTTAGGACTTAGCAGATTTTCTCCCCATGAACATCCTCTACGCGTACGGGGACCGGTCTGTCCCACTAGGGACCGGTCCCCGAGAGCCTAAATCTGTAATTTGCATATTTTTCTCTTTTTCTTTTATCAATAGCTCTCGAAGATCCCCTACAATGTACTTCTGCATTGTAGGTGCCTTCGGCCTTTCCAAAGCATCCCAACGTCACACTTTGGTCATTTTGACTAAAGTTTGATATTCGTTTACCGAAGTTTCGGTATATTACACGACTACTCAGGTCAATTAGGATGGAACAACTTAACATCCTCTCAACTGTATGCAAATACTGATTACTCAAGTCAACTGGGATGGAACAACTCAACATCCTACCGAAGGTATGCATGTACCGACTACTCAAGTCAACTAACAAATACTCAAGAACTAACCAATAGGTCACACGAATGTCACATAACGTATCACTAAAATCTAGAACTACTGTCAGCGACTAGCCGACAATCAAACTCCTCAAGGTACACCGACCTCGACGGTCATCAACGACAGAAGTCAAGGAACCGACACGAGATACAATGACCGACCAATCAGTTCACGAAAATAGATACAATGCACTGACCGACTAGGTCACCATTTCACAGATAGTCACAAAACCACTCTACTCTAGACAGGATACAGGATATGTAGAACAGGCAAATAGAGTAACAAGGAAACATAGTATCACATACAGATAAACTACTCTACTCCTACACATGATACTAAGCATGGAAACATCTGAGTAGAGTATAACCAAACAACGTGGGTGCTAGGCTCAACATATAGTTTAAGCACGGATAATAATAAGAGAGCAAGGGTAAGAAACCATCACCGAACGTGCACCAGTGTACCGACGTTGGATCGAACTACCCACCTGTACGATTATCGCGTATGTCTTCTGACTGCGAAAGAACGTCAACTGGACCTAAGGAGGGTCCGCCGGGTTAGTGCCTAGCCCATAAATAAACAACACTGAAATCACAACCCCACAAATGAACTACGGGAATCGGTTTCCCAAAATCGATTGCCGAACTCACCGGAAGTCCCGAAAATCGTACCGAAAATCCGCCGGGACCCACGAACTGTCCCGAAATTCACCGACTCAAGATACGAGTCGCCCGCTGCCACTAAACGCATATTAACGTGTGACTTTCCAGCAAAAATATTAACTTACTCCGAAACGATGTGACGCACTGGACTTGTGCAAATAGCAAGGTTCGAGTGTGGATGTAAGATTTGCGCTTTTCCAGATTTTCTGGAGGGTCGTTGACTGTGTTCCGACCTATGGCACGAGTACCGAGGTTAGTGGATGATTTCCAAGCACTAAAGTCCAAAAAGCTGGATTTTAGGTTGCTCTCGGGCTGGATTTTCATGCTTTTTTACCGGTACAGAATTGTTGCTATCTTAGGTACAAAATGGTGGCTATAGGTACAAGCGAGATTTATACCGGTATAGATGAGTGGACAAACCCGAGGCTCGGGTTTCTTTTTCGCAGGTTTATACCGGTACAAAGCGGATTTGTACCGGTCTGGCGATTTTGAAAATCCGAAACTGCAGGGACTGTTTGGCATTTTGTTGCTTTATACATATGCCCCTTCACCCCTAGGGCTCATTTTGAGCCCTTCACTGCAGGAGATAGAGGTAGGGAGCTCTCCCCCTTTTTCCTCCTTTGATTTCTTGGGTCTAGGGTGCTCTTTAGTGGTTTAACCCTTCTCTCTTCTTCTCCTTTTGCTTCTTGGTGCATCTTCCAACATGGATGAAGCTTGGTGCTTGGTTTTGGGAGCAAGTTGAGGGAAAGATCTTCAAGTTTGGTGGACTTGGAACTTGTTTGTGAGCTTCTTGAAGGTAGGCATCACCTCTATTTCCTCTAGTTTGGGATTTTGAAGCTTTCTACTTGTTGAAACCCTAGTTTTTGTAGATTAGGGTTTATTTTGGGGATTTGCAACCTAGGAATTTTAGAGTCCAATTAATTGGTTTAGAACCTTTGTTTAGGTTGCCTTGGAAGAGATCTCACCTCCATTTGAGGATTGGAGAAGGATTTTTACTCTAAGGTGAATTTTTCCTTACTCTCTACATAGAAGCTTAAAGTTTGAACTCAAGACTTATCTCTTGAGGTTGTAACTCCTAGGATCTACTTTGTAGGGTACTAGGAGTAGGAATCGAAGCTTCGTTAGCGGTTCGGAGCGACGCTTGGAGCGACGGTGGGTTTGGCCTCACCTAGCACAATGAGAAATTCTCATTGGTGCTTATTTGCTTATGGTTAAATGGAAATTAGTGCATTTTCATGTTATTTAATTTATTTGTGAATTTTAGAATGCTTAAGATACATATGTTATGTGTAACGTAATTTTACTCTATATAGTAGAGACGTATGCATGTGAGAGCTGAAGCTTTGTAGCATTCTATTGGGAAACTAGAAACTATGTGTTTGAGAGGACTTTGACATGTGTTTGAGAACATAGAACTATACATGATATATGAGAAAAGCCCTTGTCATTAAACGGCATTGGCTTGGCATCAAAAGTATAGAATAGTGAGCTAATGTCATCAAACGGCATTAGGCTCGTGAATGAACTTGACATAGAAATTCTAGTGTCATGAGAATTTGTTGTACTAGACCTTAGGGTTGCTAGTGACATTTGCCATGTGTGGGACTTGGGACTTGGACTTGCTTGTTGCCATTTGTGCTCTTCGCACATGCTTGTGAGGGTCGCGCCCTCCAAGCCGGCACTCCGGAGTAAGCCTTTGCGATGTATTCGCACGTGCGGTATCGAGAAACCTATGGGGCCGAATTGGTTAGACTCATTCCTACGGGGATGTTGGGGCTACCACGACACTTAGGGGGCGCAAGCGGGATTGCACTTGTGTAGATCCCAAATTGAGATTGAACATCGTCTTTCTATAATAAAGGATAATCACTACCTAACTTAGATTAGTAGTTGGATATATATGTTGTGATATAGTATTGGACATAGTAGTATACTTGATAGGTCTTCATTTCTATTATAGTATACTTGTGAACTTAATTGAATATACTTGTTTAAAGTTGGCTATCGGGTAGATTAAAGCATGTAATATAATTACCTTGGGTTAATTATTCAGCTTTTCTGTTACGCTTTATTTACAGTTATTTATTTCAGTACTTATATTACTCTCCTTTGGGCCTAGTGGAGCAATTTTGTGCTGGTCAGTAATTGCCCACTGGGAACTATATGTTTATAGTTCTCACGCCCTCTGTTTCTGACTCGTTTCAGTGCCTTCTGCATCGGGGGAGGCTCGGGACCGCGACAAGGGAGTTGCCTCGGGATAGCGTCTTGTGAGAGGGTTTTGGATAGGTGGTTTTCTTTTTCTCTTGTTTTATTTTGGAGAGAAGGAGTGTTTTCACCTTGTATAGAGACCACCACTTTTGTATAGTTGAGAGGTATGGATGTTATCTGTGTACTACTCTCTATTTCTTTGTTAGTGATTTAGACACTTTACTTTCTTTTACTTGTGGTTTGGTTCTTGTTTAGTTGTGGCTCTGATATTCGTAGTTGTAGCCTTATATAGTTTTAAATTTCGCTGTTTTGAGTTAGACGCCTCGTATGTGTTGACATATGGCGGAGTGCAGGCACGGTTAGGGGGAGGTCCTGCCGACCCCGCGGCGTGACAGATTAATTTGGTATCAGAGCCTAGGGTGACGTCTTAGAGGACCTAGTAAACCTTAGGCTGGTTGGACTATAAGGATTAGACTCGTGAGAGACGTGATCTATTTGACTTATAAGCGAAAGTGTTTGATTGGGTTTTATGATAACTCTAAAATGTTGGAGTTTAATCGAAGTGTATAACTTCTAGCTTCGCGGAAGGTTACGTTGGCGGCCGACAACGTAACATCGGGAGTTAGTAGAAAGCACACTTCTTTACTTTCGCACGATCTGGGTTTCTGAGTGGGGATTGCGATAGCGTGGGTTTTATTAACTTGCACTTTTATGTTGTTGCAGTGTTGATGCCTATCACTCGCTCCCAGTCTATTGGAGCAGCGGACATGGCACATCTTGAGGAGGTCGAGACCTCCGCTACTTCTGAGTCCAGCGAGGTCCGCGAGCCGAGGATCGGTGGCGGTCCTCACCGACCTTGTGGCTCGGCGAGACGGCGGCGGCCCGGCAACAGCCGAGCGGCGCGCGACGACGACGAGAGGATGAAGCGGCGACCGGAGGACCTTCTTCGCGGCGGCCGCCGGGGAGGCCGAGACAACTGTACCACCGGCTCCGGTAGAGGTGGTAGCACCGAAGCGCCGACTCCATCGCCCGATCCTTACATTACGTGCCGTACGCGTGGCACGGCGAGAGAGTGGCGACGGCACCGCCGATTCGAATGCCCGGGAGGAGCAAGGTGTTCCGACGATGGTTGAGGGACTTGAGCGTGATCGACTTATGAGCCGCCTCAATGAGTCCAGGCGGTGCAGTCCGCGTGTATTCGCCGGCGAGAACGTGGATCATTGGATAGTCGAGAAGTGGCTTATGCATATGGAGAAGCTCTTTCGCGACACTTTTGTTGAGGAGAGGGACGAGTTCGGCTCGCCACTCACCACACGGACGGCGAGGCCTATCGGTGGTGGCGGGACATTCGGGAGAACCGAGCACCGACTTAGCGGCGATGACTTGGACGAGGTTCAAGGGACTGTTACTTGAGCACTACTTCCCCGACAGTGTTCGACGCCAGATGGAGACTGATTTGCGCAGCTTGCGTCAGGGGGAGCGGACAGTGGCTGAGTACGAGCGGGAGTTTACCAGACTGCTACACTGTGTACCTTTCGTCGTGCGGGACGACGAGGATAAGGCCAGGATCTTCGAGAGTGGTGAGGCCTTCTATCTATAGGCTTGTGCGGTCGCTAACTGCGCACTTGCGTGAGGTGGTAAATCGCGCTCTTATTGTGGAGCGGGCGCGATAGTCTTGAAGGACAGGCAGGAAGGCTTGGATCGGGGCAAGGGCAAGAGGCCCTCAGGCGAGGGTGCGAGCCAGGCGCACTCTAGGAAGCCGCCAAAGTACCCCAGGAGCCAGTCACGTGGTCGAGGACCCCCACAGCGGCGCCGAGGATCAGAGCGGCGACCGGCGCCGCGATGTGTGAGTTGTGGCGGCCCCCACCACCCCAGACGGTGCCGCGGCGGGGCGATGCTTTTCTTGCGGCCGGGAGGGCCATTTCGATCTGAGTGTCAGGGGATGCCCCCACACCGTCGACGACTTCGACACCGGCTTCACCGGGTTCCGGCCGGGGACACTGCGGCATCTTACCGGGCGGGAGATCTTACGCACGGGAGACGAGAGCGAGGGGTCACGACAGGGCCCGAGTGGACGATTGTATGCCGCCCAGACTGAGGCAGCGGCAGCAGCTGAGGACGTGGTTGCAGGTATCATTTTGATTTCCTGCATTCGAGTTCGTGCTTTATTTGATACCGGCGCATCTTGTTCTTTTATTGATCGGCTATTTGCCGAGTTGCATAGCATTCCTATGACTTCCTTGTTGCATCCGGGGCGAGTGGTTATACCGGACATTATATAGACGTTCAGGAGTGTTGTGCTAGTTGCCCGGTTCAGATTGGGGATTGGATTATGCCCGCGGACCTATTTGTGGTGCGCAAGCTTGGAGAGTTTGACATAGTTTTGGGTATGGATTGGTTGACCTGGTACTTTGCTACGATCGATTGTGTGAGTCGTACTGTGACTTTTAGAGAGCCTGGTCACGAGGAGGTTGTGTTTCAGGGTTGCCAGAGTTCGCTGTTTGCGATGACTATTAGCTCCTCTCGAGCTAGGCAGTTGATTAGTAGCGGGTGCATAGCCTATTTGGCTAGTATTGCACCCCGAGATGTTGAGGACTCTCCTAGGATTGAGGATATCCCTGTGGTGAGGGAGTTCCCGGATGTGTTTCCGGCGAGCTACCGGGAATGCCGCACGATAGGGAGATTGAGTTTGTAGTAGATCTCGTCCCTGGGACTACTCCAATCTCAAAGGCGCCCTATAGGATGGCACCAGCAGAACTTAAGGAGCTGAGGGCACAGTTGCAGGATCTTTTGGATAAAGGTTTTGTGTCAGGCCGAGTGTGTCGCCTTGGGGAGCACCGGTTCTCTTTGTGAGGAAAAAGGACGGATCACTTCGCTTATGTATGGATTATCGTGAGCTTAACAAAGTCACGATTAAGAATAAGTATCCGTTCTTGAGGATCGATGATCCTGTTTGACCGACTTCGGGGATCTAGCGTGTACTCCAAGATCGACTTGCGGTCGGGTTATCATCGGTGAAGATCAAGCACGAGGATGTGTCAAAGACGGCTTTCAGGTCACGGTATGGACACTATGAGTTCACCGTTATGCCGGTCGGGCTTACTAAGGCCCCGGCAGCTTTTATGGATTTAGTGAACCGTGTCTTCAAGCCATATTTGGACATTTGTCGTGGTGTTTATAGACGACATTTTGGTCTATTCCGAAGTGATGCGGATCACGAGGAACACTTGAGATTGGTACTTCAAGTGCTTCGGGAAAAGAAACTCTATGCCAAGTTGAAGAAATGCGAGTTCTGGCTTAGAGAGGTGGCGTTTTTGGGCCATGTGATTTCGGGATCAGGTATAGCCGTGGACCCCAAGAAAATTGAAGCCGTCAAGGATTGGCCAAGACCGACGAGTGTCACAGAGATACGGAGTTTTATTGGTTTGGCCGGCTACTACAGGAGGTTTGTTGAGGGATTTGCTAAGTTATCTACTCCCCTCACGAGACTCACGCATAAAGGCACCAAGTTTATTTGGAATGAAGCGTGCGAGAAAAGCTTTCAAGAGTTGAAGCTGCGATTGACTACCGCGCCAATCCTAACCTTGCCAGTTGCTGGAGCAGGGTATGTGATTTATAGCGATGCTTCATTTAACGGATTGGGTTGCGTGTTAATGCAGGACGGAAAGGTGATCGCGTATGCTTCTCGCCAGTTGAAGGAGTATGAAAGGAATTATCCTACTCACGATTTGGAGTTGGCGGCTGTAGTGTTCGCACTGAAGCTAAGGCGCCACTATCTTTATGGCGAGCGGTGTGAAGTGTATACGGATCACAAGAGCTTAAAGTACTGTTCACTCGAAGGAGTTGAACTTGAGGCAATGTGAGATGGTTGGAGGCTCAAGGATTATGATCGACGATACTCTACCACCCGAGCAAGGCTAACGTGGTGGCTGATGCGCTAAGTAGGAAATCGACGGAAAACTTAGCGATGATGATAGTTACTCAACCGCCGTTGATCGAGCAGTTGAAGCGACTAGAGTTGGAGGTGGTGGCTCCTGACACACCTATGAGGTTGATGACATTAGTGGTGCAACCTACTTTATTGGAAAGAATTAAGGAAAAGCAAGCTCTTGATGCGGAGTTGCTAAAGATCCGAGCAAAGATGATTGATGGTTGCACCGGGGACTTTACTTGGGACGGCGGTGACTTGATGAGATTCCGTGGGCGGATTTGTGTACCGGCGGAACCGACACTTAAAGATGAGATTCTTCTAGAAGCACACCGTGCACCTCATGCTATACATCCGGGAGGCACCAAGATGTATAAGGATTTGAAACTACACTATTGGTGGCCCGGGATGAAAAAGGATGTTGGCGAGTTTGTAGCTCGTTGTTTAACTTGCCAACAAGTGAAGGCTGAGCATAGAGTTCCCGCGGGGAAATTACAGAGCTTACCGATTCCAGTGTGGAAGTGGGAGAAGATTACCATGGACTTTGTGATGGGATTGCCTCACTCCCAGGCCGGGCATGACGCTATTTGGGTGATCGTGGATAGGTTGACGAAATCGGCACATTTCATACCTATCCATACCACTTGGACTGGGGAGAGACTCGCACAGGTTTACTTGGATGAGATTGTGCGACTTCACGGAGTACCTACCTCGATTGTATCGGACAGGGACACACGTTTTGTGTCACACTTTTGGAGGAGTCTGTAGGACGCCTTAGGTACTCGATCGGACTTCAGCACTGCTTTCCACCCTCAGAGTGACGGACGGTCGGAGCGTACTATACAGACACTCGAGGACATGCTTCGAGCCTGCGTGATCGACTTCCAGGTGTAGGTTATAGGTCTCAAGGATCTAAAAGGTAATTAACACCTAGAGGGGGGTGAATAGGTGCACAATGGCCTAATAAAAATTCTCGATGCGATTTTAAATAAATGCGAAAAAATAAAATCAACACACCGAGATTTTACGTGGGAAAACTCCAACTCGGAGTAAAAAACCCACGGGACCGATCACACGAAAATTCACTAAGAAACAACCGAGTACAAGGCGATTCACCCACGACTTTACCCGATTAACCGTATCTTCTATGTGAATATCCTTCGCTGGTCCACGATCGATTGAAGTCCTCCAACCGACCACGCCGCAACTCCTTGCCGCGCCAACGCCTCGAATCCACAAAGCGTCCAACGAGTCCTCGGCGCCCCCTACCCGCGATCCCCGCGCAACACACCTCCGTCCGGAGAAGAAGAACGAAGATTTATGGTGATCTCCAAATTAAAGCACCGTAGACGATGGGAAGAATTCGTCTAATTGATCATCAAGTTGATTCACAAGAGTAGAATCAAATGAAAGAAACTAGAATCAACTTGACGATCAATACTCCATCAAATCTCTCTAAGAACTAGGTCAAAAAGCTTAGGAGAGAGATTCTAGGGTTTTGAGGATTAATAATATTCCGGTATATATTTTTCTTAAACTCCCATGGTCTATTTATAGTGTTTAGAAGACTTGTTAATTAGAGTAGGATTGAAAACAACCTTTCAGAAATAGATTAGAATTGAAATCGGCTTTGATTTGGAATAGATTAACTTTGATTTGGAAATGCATTTCGAGTCCTTTGTCCAGGTCAAACCATCTCGGTCCGGTCTCAGTGTGTCGTCAAATTTTTCGCATCGAGCACTGACCGGTCAGACCAGGGGATTGTCCGGTCCTAGGCTATAGCACTCGGAAAGTTCATCTCACTGCGTCCGGACAGAATCCACGATCCGGTCAAAGCACGAAACTTTACGCTATCAACCTCACGTGTCCAGGTCAAAGAAGTTGGTCGGACGGTGATGCGAAAAGCCGGATATGAGACTCACGTGTCCGGTCAAAAGGGCGATCCGGACGGGGTTTATACTGAAAATATTTTTCATAAAAACCAATATTTTAAACACTATTTAAGTCTTCTAACTACTATGTTATTAATGTTAATCACCATAAATGATCTTAAATGCATACCTGAGGTGTCGAGCTTCTCTGACGAGTCCTGGAGGGTCCGATCTTCTTGTAATCTCTTGATCTCTTCAAGACTCCGACAAACTCACGAAATCCGCCAACTTACAAAATCCTTAACACCAGGGAGGATGGTCGCAGCATCTACCGATGGCTGAGTTTGCTTATAACAACAGTTATCAAGCAAGCATCAAGATGGCGCCATTTGAGGCACTCTATGGACGGAAATGTAGATCGCCACTTCATTGGAGTGAAGTTGGTGAGAGTTTGGCTCTAGGCCCAGATGTGCTCCAGGAAGCCGAGGACAAGGTTCGCATTGCTAGGGAGCGGTTGTTGACGACGAGTAGGCGAGAAGAGCTATCGATAGACGTCGACGAGACTTGGAGTTTCAGATTGGAGACCATGTCTTTTTGAAAGTCTCGCCGACCAGAGGAGTCAGGAGATTTGGGATTCGGGGTAAGTTGAGCCCCGTTTCTTTGGACCGTATGAGATTTTGGAGCGTGTGGGCCCGGTAGCGTATAGACTTGCTCTACCGCCGAACCTATCGGGTGTACAGAACGTATTTCATGTATCGGTCCTTCGGAAGTATGTACATGATCCAGCACATGTTTTGGATGCTACACCATTGGAGCTGAGGGACGATTTGAGCTTCGAGGAGCAACCCGTGAAGGTTTTAGCTCGCGAGGTGAAGAAGTTGAGGAACCGGGAGCTTCCTTATGTGAAGGTCCTGTGGAGCAACCACGAGGAGCGGGAGGCCACGTGGGAGCTAGAGAGTGCGCTTCGAGAGCGCTATCCCCATCTCTTTCAGATGGAGTCATGAGGTATGACTTTAATTTTGAGTTTCGCGGACGAAACCTCCTTTTAGGAGGGGTGAATGTGACGCACTGGACTTGTGCAAATAGCAAGGTTCGAGTGTGGATGTGAGATTTGCGCATTTCCAGATTTTCTGGTGGGTCGTTGACTGTGTTCCGACCTATGGCACGAGTCAGGGTTAGTGGATGATTTCCAAGCACTAAAGTCCAAAAAATTTTAGGTTGCTCTCGGGTTGAGTTTCGAGCTTTTGTACCGGTACAAAATTGTTGCTATCGGTACAAAATGGTGGCTATCTTAGGTACAAGCCGAGATTTATCTTGGTATAGATGAGCGGTGGACAAACCCGAGGCTCGGGTTTCTTTGTTTCGCGAGGTTTATAGGTACAAAGCGGATTTGTCTGGGTACAAACAGATTTTGAAAATCCGAAAGCTGAGGGGCATTTGGCATTTTGTTGCTTTATACATATGCCCCTTCACCCCTAGGGCTCATTTTGAGCCCTTCACTGCAGGAGATAGAGGTAGGGAGCTCTCCCCCTTTTTCCTCCCTTGATTTCTTAGGTCTAGGGTGCTCTTTGGTGGTTTAACCCTTCTCTCTTCTTCTCCTTTTGCTTCTTGGTGCATCTTCCAACAGGGATGAAGCTTGGTGCTTGGTTTGGGAGCAAGTTGAGGGAAAGATCTTCAAGTTTGGTGGACTTGGAACTTGTTTGTGAGCTTCTTGAAGGTAGGCATCACCTCTATTTCCTCTAGTTTGGGATTTTGAAGCTTTCTACTTGTTGAAACCCTAGTTTTTGTAGATTAGGGTTTATTTTGGGGATTTGCAACCTAGGGCTTTTAGAGTCCAATTAATTGGTTTAGAACCTTTGTTTAGGTTGCCTTGGAAGAGATCTCACCTCCATTTGAGGATTGGAGAAGGATTTTTTACTCTAAGGTGAATTTTTCCTTACTCTCTACATAGAAGCTTAAAGTTTGAACTCAAGACTTATCTCTTGAGGTTGTAACTCCTAGGATCTACTTTGTAGGGTACTAGGAGTAGGAATCGAAGCTTCGTTAGCGGTTCGGAGCGACGCTTGGAGCGACGGTGGGTTTGGCCTCACCTAGCACAATGAGAAATTCTCATTGGTGCTTATTTGCGTATGGTTAAATGGAAATTAGTGCATTTTCATGTTATTTAATTTATTTGTGAATTTTCGAATGCTTAAGATACATATGTTATGTGTAACGCAATTTTACTCTATATAGTAGAGACGTATGCATGTGAGAGCTGAAGCTTTGTAGCATTCTATTGGGAAACTAGAAACTATGTGTTTGAGAGGACTTTGACATGTGTTTGAGAACATAGAACTATACATGATATAGGAGAAAAGCCCTTGTCATTAAACGGCATTGGCTTGGCATCAAAAGTGTAGAATAGTGAGCTAATGTCATCAAGCGGCATTAGGCTCGTGAATGAACTTGACATAGAAATTCTAGTGTCATGAGAATTTGTTGTACTAGACCTTAGGGTTGCTAGTGACATTTGACATGTGTGGGACTTGGGACTTGGACTTGCTTGTTGCCATTTGTGCTCTTCGCACATGCTTGTGAGGGTCGCTCCCTACAAGCGGCACTCCGAGTTAGCCTTTGCGATGTATTCGCACGTGCGGTGAGAAACCTATGGGGCCGAATTGGTTAGACTCATTCCTACGGGGATGTTGGGGCTACCACGACACTTAGGGCGCAAGCGGGATTGCACTTGTGTAGATCCCAAATTGAGATTGAACATCGTCTTTCTATAATAAAGGATAATCACTACCTAACTTAGATTAGTAGTTGGATATATATGTTGTGATATAGTATTGGACATAGTAGTATACTTGATAGGTCTTCATTTCTATTATAGTATACTTGTGAACTTAATTGAATATACTTGTTTAAAGTTGGCTATCGGGTAGATTAAAGCTTGTAATATAATTACCTTGGGTTAATTATTCAGCTTTTCAGTTACGCTTTATTTACAGTTATTTATTTCAGTACTTATATTACTCTCTTTTGGGCCTAGTGGAGCAATTTTGTGCGGGTCGGTAATTGCCCACCGGGAACTATATGTTTATCGTTCTCACGCTCTCTGTTTCTGACTCGTTTCAGTGCCTTCTGCATCGGGGGAGGCTCGGGACCGCGGCAAGGGAGTTGCCTCGGGATAGCGGCTTGTGAGAGGGTTTTGGATAGGTGGTTTCCTTTTTCTCTTGTTTTATTTTGGAGAGAAGGAGTGTTTTTACCTTGTATAGAGACCACCACTTTTGTGTAGTTGAGAGGTATGGATGTTATCTGTGTACTACTCTCTATTTCTTTGTTAGTGATTTAGACACTTTACTTTCTTTTACTTGTGGTTTGGTTCTTGTTTAGTCGTGGCTCTGATATTCGTAGTTGTAGCCTTATATTGTTTTAAATTCCGCTGTTTTTAGTTAGACGCCTTGTATGTGTTGACATATGGCGGGTCTGGGCACGCTTTGGGGAAGGTCCTGCCGACCCCGGGGCGTGACAAACGATTATCGACAGATAATCGTTACGATCCGGGTTCCTAGAAGGGTAAAATTTGACACCAGAATCCACCATCGCTCACCCGTCATTTTTCAACCCTCGAAATGACTCGATTGACCAGCCAACAAGGCTTGGCAACTACACAATTCATCACGAAGCACCATCGGAAGAATTCTAACCCGAACACGCGTTCCGTAGGCGGATTTCGCTGAAAATCGCACCGGAAATCAATTTTCGGTCTCCGCAAAGGCATGGGACCATAGACAATCAGTGCAGAGATTACCCACTGCCCGCACATGCTGCCAACAACAGCCACAAGATGTACAATTGCATAGAAACCCTCGCGATTACCCAAAATCGCATTATTCCATGCGATTTCAAGGGTTTTATGGCCCGTCAGCGCAAACATAGTGTCATTCAACCAAGCTGAGACACCCGTTGACAGATCTCAATGTACCGGAGGCCGTGCTCACACTTCGGAGCACTGCCGACCACTGTGGAAAGCGCGGAAGCGACGTGAAAGTCTGCGAACAACACGCACAGCATGAAAAACATGCTTATCTCATAAACTAGGGGCTCTCCAACCCTAAATAAGGTGATAACTGTGATCAGCACTGACTGACGATCACCGTGCTCACCTCCGGAGGCATCGAAACAGCCTTGGATGGCCGAAACAGTGAAAACAACCCCCAACCAGTGCACAAAAAGCTAAATGAAGCTCACCGGAGCTAGGTGGAGCACAACCAGGCCAGCAGCGATCGGACGGCGGGCACGTGTAACATTCTGGACTTGCGCAAATTGCGGAGTTCGAGTAGTTGACTTGAGTTTGGAGCTTTTCCAAATTTTTCTGGAGGGTCGTTGACTGTGTTCCGACCTATGGCACGAGCACCGAGGTTAGTGGATGAATTCCAAGCACTAAAGTCCAAAAAGTTGGATTTTAGGTTGCTCTCGGGTTTGACTCTGGAGGGCTTGTACCGGTACAGCCATGGTTGCTATACCGGTACAGCCATTGTTGCTATACTGGTACAGGGTGGATTCTGTACTGGTATGGGATGTGGAGGCGACCAACCCGAGCCTCGGGTTTGGGTTTCGCGAGTGCATGCGGTATGGGATGGCTTGTCTTAGAGTACGGCTGGCGATTCGGCGATTTAAACTGCAGGGGTGTTTTAGCATTTTGTTGCTTCTATTAGTGTACCACACACCCCTAGGGCTCCTTTTGAGCACCCTCATTGCAGCAAGGAGGTGGGAGGAGCTTCTCTCTCTACTCCCTTGTGTTTTATAGAGTTTTGGTTGGATTTTTAGAGGATTAACCCTCTCTTTTGCTCTCTTTTGCTTGGTAGAGCATATCCCACCATTGTTGGAGCTTGGAGCTTGGTGGTTGGAGCCTTGTGGTGGATCAAGCTTCAAGCCTAGGGCTATTTGAGCTTGGTTTTGAGCTTCTTAGAGGTATGTGAATGATCTCTTTCCTCTAGTTTTGGTTTTTGTGGGTTTTTGTGAGATGAAACCCTAGAATGGGATTCTAGGGTTAGGATTTGGGGATTTTCGATTTAGGGCCTTTGGGACCTAATTGATGGGTTTAGAACTTTGATTTAGGTTGGATTAGAAGGACTCTAACTCCCATTTGGAGATCAAGAGCACTTCCTTGTGGTGAGTTTTCCCCAACCTTTTGTAGAGTTCCTTAAAGTGTGAACTCAAGGTTCATCTTCTTAGCTTGTAACTCCTAGGGTGTGCTTTTTAGGACTCAAGGAGTAATTATCGAAGCTTCGTTAGCGGTTCGGAGCAACGCTTTTCGCACTTGGTGGGTTTGGCTTCATGAGCATAGGGGCAAATGGCTCCTAAGTGCTTATTCGGTTTGATTTAATTACTTTGAATGCATATTCATGCTAAATAAATTTATTATGAATTTTAAATCACTCAAAATGCATGCCTTATGTATGATTAAAATTTGACTCTATATAGTAGAGGAATCTGGGTTATATAGCTGGCATGTGGGGGTGATTCCTGTGGGCTCCTGGGAGTGGGCACTTGATGATATTATAGCTTAATTAATGTAATTGAGAACATTAAACTTGTGTTGGAACTTAGAAAAGCTTAAGTGTCATCAAGCGGCACTTAACTTAGAAAACTATGAAACTGCAACATAGAGACTTGACATAGGCCACTGGACATCTATTATTTCCATGTTAGAGACATGATGACATAGAGATAGGCCTTTTGGACACTTGTACATTCCATGTTAGAGACATGACGATTTGGGACTTGTGACGAGTTTGTGACTACATGCCATTGTGCTCATTCGCACATGCTTGTGAGGGTCGCTCCCTACAAGCCGGCACTCCGGAGATGGCCAACGCGTTTCATGTATTCGCCGTGCGGGATTGGGCGCCAAAGTGGATTGCCGTGGGACGAGTCTCATTCCTAGGGTGGGAATGTTGATTACTACGGGGCCATTAGGCTCGGCATTTGGGCTAGGCAGCCTTCGGGTGGGCATCGGCCATATCGCCTTCGGGTTGATCTTATTGTACTTAAACTTAATATAGTTTAAGGAAAACTGTGGACTTTGACTAGAATAGTAAACTTTAACACTTTACTATCACATGTGGACATTATAGATCTTGATTAGAATAGTAAACTTAGTCTTTTACTATCAAGTTGGGAACTTCATGTTAATTATAACGCTTTCTATTCATGCTTAGAATAGCTTACTTATGCAAATTCATGCTAAGTAGAGATATTGTGTTTAGTAGTTTACATGTTATTTACATGTCGCTTATTATCGCTTATATCATCGTTTATACTTACTTGCTTAGTTTTGGGCCTAGTGGAGCATGCAACTGAAGTCAGTAATTGCCCACTGGGTACTATTAATTCATAGTTCTCACGCCCTCTTTTTCTAATGTGTTTCAGAGCCTTCGGCACGGCGGAGAGCACGGGATCGCGGCAAGGGAGTCGCCTAGTTAGCTAGCTTCTTTGCCATACATTAGGTGGCTTTTCCTCTCCTTTTGTGTTTAGTGAGAGAGTGATTTTTGTATCCATTTATAGAGACCACCTTGTATTATGTTAGTTTTCACTTTGGGATCTTTAGTTGTTGCTCGTGGAGGTTATTGTTGTATTTACTCTTTTATAGTTCTTAGTGGATTTTGGTTCTTTCTTTTATCTACTTCTGGTATGCTTATTAGTTTAGAATTCTAGTTGTTATGCTGCTCTGATGCTTCTAGATTCTTCTTATTTTAGTGGTTATTTATCGTTTTTGTTAGACGCCTTGTATGTTGTAGACATACGGCGGGTCTGGGCACGCGCCGGGCGGGCTTCCGCTGGGTCCCGGGGCGTGACGGCGCGCCGGCACGGGGAGGTTACTAGCGACGCGAAGGCGGGACACGCGTCGGCCGGCATTGGGAGGCGACGGAGGCGACGGGCCATGATGTCCTAGCCGCAACAAGGTAGGGGAGCTCGACTCCAAATTCGGCTAGCGGGGGCTCCGGCGGCGGTAGTGCGGCGGCAACCGGGTGCGGACCGGCCGAGGAAGATGGCATGCCGGTCGGCCGGCGTCGGAAAGCGCGGCGGCGGTGGCTTAGGAGCAACCTAAGCTCACGCGGGCACGGCTCGGGTTCAGCCAATCACGGCGGCCGGGCGCTGCGAGGCGACGGCGAGAGGACCGCCGAGGCCGGAGGACGTGGTACGCTCGGTGTTGAGCGGCGGCGGCGAACCGCGGCACGGCTAGCTTGGCCTCGGCTTTGAGTTCGCGGAGCGGGCAAGGCGGCGGCGAGAGCCATAGGAGATGACGGCCACGGCGCACGGGAGGTCGCCGGTGGCCAAGGGGACGCGACTCGGCTAGATCCAGCTGGCGGCAGCCCGCGGGCCTCGAGCTAGGCTGGGCTCGGCCAAGCTTGGTCTGGGTTGGCTGCAAGGAGCACGGGCGGTGCCGGCGGAGCACGAGGACGGCGGGGGCCGGCAAGGGTGACGCCTCAGGGGAGGACTCGGCCGGAGAACACTAGTTCGACGCAAATAGTTGCTTCCTGGGATCCACGGACGATGTTGTGGAACCCGATGGAGAGGAGAGCACTTGAAGGCCTACTCCGGCGGCCGAAAAAGCTTGCCGGCGGCCGAGGTGCAAACGGCTAGGCAGGGGAAGGTTCAAAGGGTAGCAGGGAGGTTGGCTGAGGGAGAAGGTGAACCAAGGTTAGGGTTTTCTATGTTGAAACCGTAGAAAGTCCATATATCTCATTGTCAACTTTGCGGACAAGTCCCTCTAAACTGATTAGTTGCAGCCGAGCCCTTCACAGCGCGAGAAAATCGCGTGCCCGCACCTCCATGTCCGATCTCTCACGATTCGGTACATAAAATACTACGACTTTTGCGAACTTTCCAATTCGTCACATTTGACCCCTTCCCAATCATCATGCGATATCTGGTGATCCGTTCGTCGAATTTTTGATCCGATTGCGCCATCGCGTTCAGCACGATGGGGGCATCGAAACTACAATTTTGTTTCATCCGATTCGATTGTTGATAAGTGACGAAACCCTTCCACTCTCCAAACATCCAAACACCACACATGCACATATGTGAAAACCCCATAAACCTTAATTTCAAATCCGAAATTGGACTCCCTACCACCAGTAGGTACCAGAAACATTTCTCACCCAACTCCCAGTCACAAGCACGGAGCACGAGGAGTTTCACAATGCAAGAAAAGCAAAGAGCGAAAACTCTCTCTTCGATGGAACTCTTTTTTCTCGAAAACCATGCATCAGATCTGAAATCCGTCAGCGCTATTGGTTCCAGAATAGTTGAACCATTCGAAATGAGCTATTGGATTGCTATGAACGGAGTCCGATACGCGCCGAAAGCCAACTCTACTTCTTGGCTTCTCCGGAAAATCGGGTTTTTGTTGACCTTAAGTGAAAACTAATGATTGCATATGTAGCATACCGAACATCTATAATTATGAAGTTATGGGGTATGTTGGTTTGGAAAGCCATTGGAATGGTTCCGGTGAAGTTCGGAGGCATTCGAGCGTTTTCGGTGCGCGTAGGCGCGAAAACGGGACTCGAAAGGCTATTCTGCCGTGAACTAAATCCAGCATTTGCGTGGATGAAAAGATGATGTAAATACGCTCGAAATCATATTTTGAGAGTCTCGATTCTATTTGAGACGAATCGGAAGTCAAATGGGCGAAAACGGAACAAAATGGAGCGAAATAAGCGAAAGCTAAAATTTTCAGTTTTCTGGACCATGGGGGTCCGGTCCTTAACTCCAAGGACCGGTCCTCGTACCCGAAAATGCCCATTTTTGGGATGTTCACACTTTGTGAAGTTGAGGGGTCTAATTTAAAACTGCCAAGTGGGGTTATTTGAGAGTGAGTTAGAGCTCTTTCTTCTCTCCCTCATACTCTAAACCTAAAAAGAGACCTCTCTCTCTCTCCCTCTCTCTCTAAGCTCTTGTTCTCTCTCTCTCTCTCATCAAGGAAGGCAAAGAGGAGGAGGGAAGGAAGGAGAAGGAAGCTAGGAAGAAGAAGCTTCTTGTCACGCCCGGGGGTCCCTTTGGTACATAAATACAGCGAAATTTTTTTTTTTTTTTTTTTTTTTTTGAAAGCGACCCTCGAGAGGTGTGCCGGATCCGCCACAAATACGGAAGGCCACGATCACACGGACGAGTCTCCCTGTATTTGCCGTCACGCACAAGTACGAGTACAAATAAACAACCGGGAACACAACCACAACAGTATGAACAGACTAGTATACAAGATATACAAGATCATACAACCATTCACCACATACACCACTTAGCTTATTTATAAACCTTGAGAAAACCTTTTTAAAACCGTTTCCCACACGGAAACGATTTCTTTGAAAACACTACCACGAGGGGTAGAAAACCAGTTGATTTCATCAATCACAAGTTCTTTTTTTCATTTTCAAAACCATAATAAGTCCTCATGAAACTAACGTGACATAAAACCAAACAAGTGTAATATTCGATACAAAAACAGAACTGAACCATAATATAATAATCTAAACCATATAGCAAGAAAGGTTAAGGAGTAACCGATGTACGGGAAGGAGCTAAGCGTACTCTAGACCCGTGTCACGCCCCGGGCCCAGCGGAAGCTCGCCGGCACGTGCACAGACCCGCCGTGTACACCAAACAAACACAATGCACACAAGGCGTCTACCGAAACAAGAAAGGAAAAGAGAGAAATCCTAATAAGGCTATCAGAGCGAGTAATATAAAACCACTAAGTTCTAACATAAAGATCCACAAAGTGATACATAAACAGAGTACTAAATCCAGAATCTGATACAAAACTCTAAACAGATACATAATACATCTTTTCTACAAGTACAAAAAGAAAATATGACAACGGGTCACTATAGAAACTCCGTATGGCTCTAGCTAGCCGCAAACCCCTTGCCTCGATCCCTAGCCACTCCCGATGTGGATGGCTCTGAAAATAGCAACAAATAGAGGGCGTGAGAACTATAAAAAATAGTTCCCAGTGGGCAATTACTGAACTCAGCGAAATGCTCCACTAGGCTAAAAATAAGCATGCTAATAGAAAGTAAGAAGCGATAAATAAGCAACGAGTACATAAATGGAATTTATCATATTCATGCTTCTACTACGAGTTTAACTAGCATAATCATGATATACTACTTTTAATGGCACAAACATATGTCCAATTCAATTAACTTGCATAATCAAAGTAAGCTAACATTTAATTACAAGCACAACCATAATGTCCATATTACTACATCAAGTAATTTATCCATTCCATTGTACTTTACCAAGCATACATGATAATCCATAATAATATAAGTGTACTACCACTAGTGATGACAATGGCATAATGTTCCAAGGTTTCCCACTACTATACAATTATCAAGTAGTGATCTAAGGCAACAATCATAAGTATGGATATCTACTATGTATGCACAAACCGTGACTATATATTAAGTCAAGAGAAGTCTCAAAACCCAATCCATAAGGAATGTACCCAAGGTAACATCCCGGCTCGTGCCATGCCTAGGTGGCCCCGTGGAAGTCGTCGACTTTCCCCGCAAGAAAGGAGACACGAGAACACGGCAATCCACTTTCGGCGCTCAGTCCCGCACGGCGAGTGCATCGCGAAGACCCACTCCGAAGTGCCGGCTTGTAGGGAGCGACCCTCACAAGCAAGGCGAACGAATCGCAAAGGCCCACTTCGGAGTGCCGGCTTGTAGGTTATGACCCTCCCAAGCGAGTGCGAATGAGCATAAGGGCAACG
Organism: Aechmea fasciata; assembly: GCA_025177825.1. NCBI lineage: Eukaryota > Viridiplantae > Streptophyta > Magnoliopsida > Poales > Bromeliaceae > Aechmea > Aechmea fasciata. Next base: position 13,443,566 of record CM045931.1, on the reverse strand, counting down.
AGCATAATCATAACATAGGGTCCCTACTTGGGATACTCAATCATCAAGTCTAAAACTTGGAATCTCACTCGTCGACTCTACAGTCGGAATTTAGCTCGACATGTCACAACTTGTTTACATCTATTGGGTGGTATGTCTCTACCAAACACATAATGTTCATGACATGTACAACTCAAATGACACTATCCTACTTGGGATAATTCATTATTTTAAACAAGATTTCCAAGGAGTTTATGATATACAATTCCACTAATTATCGAATAGATACTTATCAATACCATAAGCAAGAGAATTATGAATTATTCACAAGTATCATAATACTAGAATACACATGTCTTTTCCCACGATAGAGTGTACAAATATCACATTGCAATTAGTTTAAAAACACTTATATTACATGCCAATAGCTCACATAAGAATGCCCCAAGGGCTTAACATTACCTTCCTCATGTCTAAAACATGGAATAGTCCATCGATCCATAGATCGAATACAAGTTCGCAAATGTCAACGCTAGTCATATTACTAGGATTAAAGTGCCAACTAAACTCATAGTGCTCTTGTCTGTATTATGTTACATTATGACAATTATCTTGTCTACAACAAGTATTAGGCAAAACATGCTAAATCTCATGCATGCATATATCTCACACAATTAGAATGTCATTAACATCAAGGTCAACACCTTTTACTTACCAAGTCACAAAGCCACATACTTTATCTACCAAAGCATAAGGTAAGAACACTAAGTTCTATTTACTTGTCTCTAACAAGGGTCAAGATATAAACATGTGTGATACTATAAAAGTAATCCAAACACTAAGTACCCTCAACGATTCACCTCAACAATCATACTCTAACATGTTTCATATGGTGGCACAAACAAAAGTCTCAACTATAGTTGACTATGCCCAACACAACATATAAGTCTCTACTACATAGAGCATGTTAAGGATTTTGTGTTGGCAAGTTTCGTGAATTGAGTCGGAGTCTTGAAGGATCGGAGCGGATCGAAGAACGGTGAAGAATCAAAGACTTCGAAGAAAGCGGAATTGGCTCACGATGAGAATCACGATGCCTAGGTAAGTTTTTAATTCATGTTATGGTGATTCATACTTAGTTATAGGCATTAGAATCATAAAATCATTGTATAACGGATTAGAAATTGTATCGGAACTTTGTAGTTTTCGAAAAGTAAAATTTCAGCAAAAATACAAAGTTATACCGGTATAAAATTGGTTTTGTACCGGTACAAAAAAGTTGCTATACCGGTATAACCATCAATCCATTACCGGTAATGGCCCTTCGCAGAAAAATCTTCCGTCATTGCATTACCGTGTGGCCCTGTTTTGTATGCACAAGAATGTAAAAATCTGATTTTTCTCTAATCCGAATCTAATTGATTCTAAAGTCTATAAATAGGTTCTTAGGGTTCTCTAACTCTGTGTGCTTCATGAAAATACTTATTTGAGAAACCCTAGTGGCTAGGAATTCATCTAAAACCTATTTTCTACATATTAGCCTCTTCTAGGTCAAATCGAGATATCGTATTAAATATCTATATGTCGATTTGATCTACAATTCGCTTGGAGTTTTCTTCTTCGGTTTTCTACGATACTCCTAAGCGAAGGATCACCATACTCATGATGCTTCTCATGAACGGCGTCGTGGATTCGGCGTGAGGCGTCGTGGATTCGGCGCGATTGAAGGCGATTCGTGGATTCGGATCGTTGGCTCGTGGATTCGAGTGGGCGTCGTGGATTTGGCGTGATCAAGGCTTCGTGGATTCGAAGTGGAGGCGTTTCGTGGATTCGGGACGTGGCGTTCGTGGACTCGGACGTGGACAACACGGCGGCGTGCGCGAAGATTCATAGGAGGTTAAGAGAGGTTAAGTCCGTGGAGTCGGTAATCACCTTGTAATCTTTTCTCTTAGTGGATTGTTATTCGCGTGTTGGTCCCGTGGGTTTTTTACTCCGAGTTTGGAGTTTTCCCACGTAAATCTTCGTGTGTTTTTAATTTCCGCATTTACTTTTAACGCATCGATTATTTGTGATTTTTGGCCGGTACACCTATTCACCCCCCTCTAGGTGTCGGATACAATCTAGATAGATCCTTGGGGCTTCCCCGTAACTAACAGAGCATATGATTTTCACTATACATAACGTAGTCCTTTTATGTTCTCATAAATTCTAGCATATCTTAGAGAGCATAAATTATCATATAAACATATCTTAAAACCCAAAGGAAGATATAGAAGGAGTTCACCCATTTCGGTGAGATCAAACCCACCGGATACGCTTCGAATCCTTTTCGTTTCGTCAAACGAAGTTGCCCCTCAAGCTCCTAGTACCCTAAGATAATTTTCAAGAGGGATACGAGCTTCGACTAAGTATCAAACTAAATTCACCAAAAATCACATAGAAAAGAGGTGAAAATTACCTTTGATCAAGAAGATCTTGTCCAAAGCTCAAATCAACTCAAAGGACCTTCAAATCCAACCTAAAGGAGAGTTCTACACCCATCAATTAGGTTCTAAAAGCTCCAAATCGAAAATCCCCAAATCTAACCCTAGAATCCCATTTCTAGGGTCTCTACCAAAAGAGAGCTACAAAATCCAAACTAGGGGGAGATGATGAGTTGCTTACCTTCTAGAATCACCAAACCAAGATCAAAATCTCCTAGGCCTGAAGATTTCTCCTCCAACAAGCTCAACTCCAAGCTTCAAGTCTTCTCCAATGGCGGAAATAGCTCTAATAAGCAAAAGAGAGCCAAAGGGAGAAGATTAAGCCCCCAAAAATCTAACCAAACTCAAAGGAGATCAAAGAGAGCAGAAGGAGAACTCTCTACCTCTTCTCTCCCTGGTTCACAGCACAAAAGAACCCTCTAAGGGTGTGGGGTGCTGTTATAGAAGGGCACAATCGCGCACAAGCCCCTGCAGTTTTACATTTCGAAATCGCGGACATCTGGTACAAATCCATTTTGTACCGGTATAAACCCTGCGAAAAGGCCAAACCCGAGCCTCGGGTTGCCAGCAATTCGGCCATCTGTACCGGTACAAAATCTATTTTGTACCGGTATAGCCATCAAGCCTGTACCGGTATAGCCATCTTTTTGTACCGGTACAAAGCCCAGAAATCCCAACCCGAGAGCTGACCAAACATTTGTTTTTTCGGATTTTGCTGCCGAGATGCAAACCATCGTTCTCGGGGTTAGAACCATAGGTCGGAACTCTGTCAACGACCTTCCAGAAAATCTGGAAAAGCTCAGATCTCACATCTAACACTCGAACCTTGCTATTTGCGAAAGTTCAGTGCGTCACAACCCGCTCCTCACCTGCTGTCCCACTAGGACCCGCTACGTCACCTGAAAAAGAAGGCGGGGGGTGAGAACATGTAAACATGTCTCCCCTCCCAATGGGTACCCACTAGTCACGGAGTAAAGCAAAGGAAAGACTGGTAAGTAGATACAGTAGCGGAAGTAAGCAGGAGAGAGATATATGTAATATAAACAAACTGCTACGGTATGTATGCATCGAAAAGCTGAGAAAGTAAAATACCCAATCCATAACCGCCAATATATTGGTCGCATTAAACCCAAGGTCGCCTATGGGCTCACGGGTTGGCACATCCAACCACTTTTTCGGAAAAGAACACCCTGGCACGGTGGATCAGACTGCATGTGTTCGTGAAATGCGCTCGAGTCCTGGGCGATCGATGCTGTTATGCTCAAAAGCCAGACGTCAGCAACTAGCTGACAATCCCGTCCCTAAAGGGACATCGACCCCTTTAGGTCATTAGGTAAACTCGCCGACCACGTAGGTCACAGAAGCACTGAAACAAGACGACCGAACAGGTCACTGAAACTGAAGCAAACTGACCGAACAGGTCACTGAAAACAAACCGCCCGAATAGGTCACTGAAAAACTGTAAAGGATCGACCAAGTAGGTCGCTGAAGAGCTGTAAACCCAAACCACTCTACTCCTATCAAGTATACTGAGCATGCATATAACCGAGTAGAGAACAAAAACGACAGTAAGGAGCAAGTAAGAAGAGTAAAGTTGTCACGCCCCGGGGTCGGCAGGACCTTCCCCAAAGCGTGCCCAGACCCGCCATATGTCAACACATACAAGGCGTCTAACTAAAAACAGCGGAATTAAAACAATAAAAGGCTATAACTAGAATATCAGAGCCACAACAACCAACGCTAAAGAACAGGTAGAGAGAAATAAGGAAACTACATCAAGTACAACTGAAGTATAAATAAAAGAAGTCTAAAAGTAACATCCTCAAAATACACAAAAGTGGTGGTCTCTATACAAGGTACACTCTCCATCTCTCACAAAATAAAACAAGAGAAATGGTAGACCACCTATGCACGCGTCCTCTCCAACGATCGCTAACCCGAGGCAATACTCTTGCCACGGTCCCGAGCCTCCCCGATGCGAGAAGGCAGAAAGTAAACGAAACGAGAGGCGTGAGAACTATAATTTATAGTTCCCGGTGGGCAGTGCGGCACGAACCATTGCACCACTAGGCCCAAAGAGAAGAGAGTAAGTAAGCGATATAAATGAACTTGTAAATAAAGCATAAGAAATGCTACCATAATCATGTTCCAAATATATATAGTCATAAGTTCTCGTTCCAACATATCGGATGTTATGTTTTACTTTAACCAACAAGTATACTGAAATATAATTAAAGCATTATCAAGTATACTATACAATCGAGCAAAATCCACATAATCCAACTACTAAGCCCTATCTAGTAGTGATTGTCATTTAGTATTGTTGAATGTCCAAGTTCAATTCTCTTTCACTAGGATTTACCATAGTAATCCAACTTGTGCCACCTAAGTACCGTGGTAGCCCAACATCCCCCGCAAGGGATGAGTCTGTCCCAACGGTCCCGTAGGTTTCTCAACACGCGCGAACGAATCGCGAAGGCCAACTCGGAGTGCCTTAGGCTTGTAGGGAGCGACCCTCACAAGCATGTGCGAAAGAGCACAAATGGCAACAAGTAAAGTCAAGTCTCAAGTCCAAACCTCATGTCTCAATATAGCAATAGTGACTAGCAACCCTACGGTCTAGTTCAAATATTCTCATGACACTAGATTCTCTATGTCAAGTTCATTCACGAGCCTAATGCCGCTTGATGACATTAGCTCACTATTCTACACTTTTGATGCCAAGCCAATGCCGCTTAATGACAAGGGCTTTTCTCCTATGTCATGCATAGTTCTATGTTCTCAAACACATGTCAAAATTCTTCTTAAACACATAGTTTCAAGTTTCCAAATAGAATGCTACAAGGCTTCAGCTCTCACATGCATACGTCTCTACTATATAGAGTAAAATTGCATTACACACAACATATGTATCTTAAGCATTCTAAAATTCACAAATAAATCAAATAGTATGAAAATGAACTAATTTCCATTTAACCATAAGCAAATAAGCACCAATGAGAATTTCTCATTGTGCTAGGTGAGGCCAAACCCACCGTCGCTCCAAGCGTCGCTCCGAACCGCTAACGAAGCTTCGATTCCTACTCCTAGTACCCTACAAGGTAGATCCTAGGAGTTACAACCTCAAGAGATAAGTCTTGAGTTCAAACTTTAAACATCTAGGTTAAAGTCAAGAAATACTCACCTAAATGTGCAACAATCCTCTTAGAAAATCCAAAAGGAAGCTAGATCCCTCCCAAGGCAACCTAAACAAAGGTTCTAAACCATTCAAAAGGAATCTAAAAGCCCCAAATCAAAAAGCCCCAAATAAAACCCTAATTCCCAAAATCTAGGGTTTCATCTATAGAGAAGCAACCAAACTCGAATCTAAAGGAAATGGAGAAGTTGCTTACCTCTTAGAAGCTCTAATCAAGGCTCTAGAGTCACCAAAGTTGAAGATCTTCCTTCAACTAGCTCCCAAACCAAGCTTCCAACCTTCCCTCATGGTGGAAAATGCACCAACAAGCAAAAGAGAGAAGAGGAGAACAATCCACAAGAAAACACCCAAAGTCCAAAAGATTGCAAAGGGGATAGAGAGAGAAACTCCCTTACCTTTCTCTCCCTTGTTCTCAGCACAAGAGAGGAGCCCTAAGGGCTGGGGTGCTATATTAGAAGCAACAAAATGCCAATAAGCCCCTACGATTTCGGATTTTGGAAAGCGCCGGTTTATCTTGCGGTACAAACCCGTTTTGTACCTTAGAGTATAAACCTGCGAGACAAACCGAGCCTCGGGTTTGCCCAGCCGCTCATCTATACCGGTATAAATCTTGGCTTGTACCGGTATAGCCATCATTTTGTACCGGTATAGCAACAATTTTGTACCGGTACAAAAGCATGAAATTCCAACCCGAGAGCAACCTAAAATCCAGCTTTTTGGACTTTAGTGCTTGGAAATCATCCACTAACCTCGGTACTCGTGCCATAGGTCGGAACACAGTCAACGACCCTCCAGAAAATCTGGAAAAGCTCAGATCTCACATCTAACACTCGAACATTGCAATTTGCAAAGTCCGGTGCGTCACATTCACCCTCCTAAAAGAGGTTTCGTCACGAAACTCAAAATTAAAGTCATACCTCATGACTCCATCTGAAAGAGATGGGGATAGCGCTCTCGAAGCGCACTCTCTAGCTCCCACGTGGCCTCCCGCTCCTCGTGGTTGCTCCAAAGGACTTTCGCATAAGAAAGCTCCCGGTTCCTCAACTTCTTCACCTCGCGAGCCAAAATCTTCACGGGCTGTTCCTCGAAGCTCAAATCGTCGCTCAGCTCCACTGGTGTAGCATCCACAACATGAGCTGAATCATGTATATACTTCGAGGACCGATACATGGAAGACATTGTGTACACCCGATAGGTTCGGCGGTAGAGCAAGTCTATACGCTACCGGGCCCACACGCTCAAGAATCTCATACGGTCCAATGAAACGGGGCTCAACTTACCCCCGGCTCCCAAGTCGCCCGACTCCTCGGGTCGGCGAGACTTTCAGAAAGACATGGTCTCCAATCTGAAACTCCAAGTCTCGTCGACGCCTATCAGCATAGCTCTTCTGCCTACTCTGGGCTGTCAACAACCGCTCCCTAGCAATGCGAACCTTGTCCTCTCGCTTCGGAGTACATCTGGGCCTAAAGCCAAACTCTCACCAACTTCACTCCAGTGAAGTGGCGATCTACACTTCCGTCCATAGAGTGCCTCAAATGGCGCCATCTTGATGCTTGCTTGATAACTGTTGTTATAAGCAAACTCAGCCATCGGTAGATGCTGCGACCATCCTCCCTGGAAGTCGATCACGCAGGCTCGAAGCATATCCTCGAGTGTCTGTATAGTACGCTCTGACTGCCCGTCACTCTGAGGGTGGAAAGCAGTGTTGAAGTCCAGCCGAGTACCCTAGGCGTCCTGCACACTCCTCCAAAAGTCTGACTCAAAACATGTGTCCCTGTCCGATACAATCGAGGTAGGTACTCCGTGAAGTCGCACAATCTCATCCAAGTAAACCTGTGCGAGTCTCTCTCCAGTCCAAGTAGTATGGATAGGTATGAAATGTGCCGATTTCGTCAACCTATCCACGATCACCCAAATAGCGTCATGCCCGGCCTGAGAGCGAGGCAATCCCATCACAAAGTCCATGGTGATCTTCTCCCACTTCCACACTGGGATCGGTAGGCTCTGTAATTTCCCCGCGGGAACTCGGTGCTCAGCCTTCACTTGTTGGCAAGTTAAACATCTAGCCACAAACTCGCCAACGTCCTTTTTCATCCCGGGCCACCAATAGTGTAACTTCAAATCCTTATACATTTTGGTGCCTCCCGGATGTATAGCATAAGGTGCACGGTGTGCCTCTAGAAGAATCTCCTCTCTAAGTGTCGGTTCCGCCGGTACACAAATCCGCCCACGGAATCTCATCAAGTCACCATCGTCCACACTAAAATCACCGGTGCAACCATCAACCATTTTCGCTCGAACCCTTTGCAACTCCACATCAAGAGCTTGCTTTTCCTTTATCCTTTCAAATAAAGTGGGTTGCACCACCAAAGTCATCAACCTCATAGGTGTGGCAGGAGTCACTACCTCCAACTCTAACCGCTTCATCTGCTCGATCAACGGCGGTTGAGTAACTATCATCATCGCTAAGTTTTCCGTCGATTTCCTACTTAGCGCATCAGCCACCACGTTAGCCTTGCCTGGGTGGTAAAGTATCGTCAAATCATAATCCTTGAGGAGCTCCAACCATCTGCGCTGCCTCAAGTTCAATTCCTTCTGAGTGAACAGATACTTTAAGCTCTTGTGATCCGTGTATACTTCACGCTCGCCATAAAGATAGTGGCGCCATAGCTTCAAAGCAAAGACTACAGCCGCCAACTCCAAGTCATGAGTAGGATAATTCCTTTCGTATTCCTTCAGCTGGCGTGAAGCATACGCGATCACCTTCCCATCCTGCATCAACACGCAACCCAATCCATTAAAGGAAGCATCACTATAAATCACATACCCTGCTCCAGCAACTGGCAAGGTTAGGATTGGTGCGGTAGTCAATCGCAGCTTCAACTCTTGAAAGCTTCTCTCACACGCATCATTCCAAATGAACTTGGTTCCTCTGCGTGAGCCTCGTGAGGAGTAGATAACTTAGCAAATCCCTCAACAAACCTCCCGTAGTAGCCGGCCAAACCAATAAAACTCCGTATCTCAGTGACACTCGTCGGTCTTGGCCAATCCTTGACGGCTTCAATCTTCTTGGGATCCACGGCTATACCTGATCCAGAAATCACATGGCCCAAAAACGCCACCTCTCTAAGCCAGAGCTCGCATTTCTTCAACTTGGCAGAGAGTCTCTTTTCCCGAAGCACTTGAAGTACAAGTCTCAAGTGTTCCTCGTGATCCGCATCACTTCGGGAATAAACCAAAATGTCGTCGATAAACACTACGACAAATCTATCCAGATATGGCCTGAAGACACGGTTCATCAAATCCATAAAAGCTGCCGGGGCATTAGTAAGCCCAAACGGCATCACAGTGAACTCATAGTGTCCATACCGTGTCCAGAAAGCCGTCTTCGATACCTCCTCAGGCTTGATCTTCAGCGGTGATATCCGTGCAAGTCGATCTTGGAGTACACGCTTGATCCCTGAAGGCGATCAAACGGATCATCGATCCTCGGCAACGGATACTTATTCTTAATCGTGACTTTATTGAGTTCACGGTAATCCATACATAAGCGAAGTGATCCGTCCTTCTTCTTCACAAAAAGGACTGGCGCTCCCCAAGGTGACACGCTCGGTCTCACATAACCTCTATCCAAAAGATCCTGCTGTGCCTTCGACTCTTTCGGCTCTGCGGTGCCATCCTATAGGGCGCCTTTGAGATTGGAGTAGTCCCGAACGAGATCTACTACAAACTCAATCTCCCTATCGAGCAGCATTCCTGGTAGCTCAGCTGGAAACACATCCTGGAACTCCCTCACCACAGGAATATCCTCAATACTAGGGGAGTCCTCAACATCTCGGAGTGCAATACTAGCCAAATAGGCTATGCACCCACTACTAATCAACTGTCTAGCTCGAGAGGAGCTAATAGTCATCGCAAACAGCGAACTCGGCATCCACGAAATACCACTACCTCGTGACCAGGCTCTCTAAAGGTCACAGTACGATTCACACAGTCGATCGGAGCAAAGTACTGGGTCAGCCAATCCATGCCCAAAACTATATCACACTCCCCCAGTTTGTGCACCACAAATAGGTCCACGGGCATGATCCAATCCCCAATCTGAACTGGGCAACCACTACAACACTCTCGGACATCTATAGAATGACCAGGTATAACAACTCGTCCCGAAAATGACAAAGGTGTCCTAGGGATGTCATGCAACTCGGCAAACAGCCGATCAATAAAAGAGCAAGATGCACCGGTATCAAATAAAGCACGAACTCGAATGCTGGAAATCAAAATGATACCTGCAACGACATCCTCAGCCGCCCATTGCCTCGATCGGGCGGCATACAACGCCCACTCGGGCCTGCCGTGACCCCTCGCTCGGCCTCTGCGCGAGAAGATCTCCCGGCTGGTAGGATGCGTAGGTGTCCCCCGGCCGGAACACGTGAAGCTAGTCTTTGAAGGCGACGACGGTGTCGGTGCAGATCCCCTCGGGCAATCTGACTGGAAGTGGCCCTCCTGACCACAAGAGTAGCACCGGCCCCGACCCTGCGGGCACTGTCGGGGGTGGTGGGGGCCGCTGCAAATCACACAACGCGGTGCCTGCCGTCGATCTGGTCCTCGGCGGCTCGCGGCCTCGTCCTCGTGGCGGCTCCTGGGGTACTTTGGCGGTTTCCTTGAGTGCGTCTGACTCGCACCATCGCCGGCGGGCCTCTTGCCCTTACCCCGATCCAAGCCTTCCTGTCGCTCCTTCATCACTATCGCGCCCCGCTCCACAATGAGAGCGCGATTTACCACCTCACGGTATGTGCGCAGGTTAGCGGACTGCACAAGCCTATAGATAGAAGGCCTCGGCCCACTCTCGAAGATCCCTGGCCTTGTCCTCGTCGTCCCGCACAACAAAAGGTACGCGGTGTAAAAGCACAGTAAACTCCCGCTCGTACTCGATCCTTTGTCCGCTCCCCACGACGCAAGGCTGCGCAAGTCTGCATCTCCATACGTCGCCGAACACATCGGGGAAGTAGTGCTCGAGTAGCGTCCCTTGAACCTCGTCCAAGTCATCGATGCCAAGTCGGTGCTCGGGTTCTCCTGGATGTCCCGCCACCACTGATAGGCCTCGCCGTCCAGATGGTGAGTGGCGAGCCAAACTCTGTCCCTCTCCTCAACAAAAGTGTCGCGAAAGAGCTTCTCCATATGCATAAGCCACTTCTCGACTATCCAATGATCCACGTTCTCGCCGTCGAATACACGTGGTGCACCTCCCGAACTCATTGAGGCGGCTCATCGGTCGGTCTCGCTCTAACCCCTCAACCATCGTCGGAAAACCGCTCCTCCGGAGGTATCTCGAACCGGTGGTGCCGTCGCCACCCTCTCTGCCGTGCCACCGACGGTGCGAGAATGTAAAGATCCGGGCGCGGGAGTCGGCGCCTCGGCGCTACCACCTCGGCTGGGGCTGGTGGTACCGGTGCTTGGGCCTCCCTGGCAGCCGCCTGCTGCAGAAGAAGGTCCTCAAGTCGCTTCATCCTCTCGTCCTGTCGGCGCGCCGCCTCGGCTGTTCTTTGGGCCGCCGCCGTCTGGCGAGCCACAAGGTCCGTGAGGACCGCCACAGTCCCTCAACTCGCGGACCTCGGCCGGACTCGAAGTAGGCGAGGCCTCGACCTCCTCAATGCGTGCCATGTTATCGACGGATTGGGAGCGAGTAATAGGCATCCACACTGCAGCAACATAAAAGCGCAAGTTAGTAAAACCCACGCTATCGCAACCCCACTCAAAAACCCAAATCATGCGAAAGTAAAGAAGTGTGCTTTCTACTAACTCCCGATGTTACGTTGTCGGCCGCCAACGTAACCCTCCGCGAAGCTAGAAGTTATACACTTCGATTAAACTCCAACTTTTTAGAGTTATAATAAAACCCAATCAAGTACTTTCGCTCACAAGTTATATAGACCTCGTCTCTCGCGAGCCTATTTCCTATTGTTCAACCAGCCTAAGGTTTACTAGGTCCTCTAAGACGTCACCCTAGGCTCTGATACCAAATTAATCTGTCACGCCCCGGGGTCGGCAGGACCTTCCCCAAAGCGTGCCCAGCCCCGCCATATGTCAACACATACAAGGCGTCTAACTAAAAACAGCGGAATTAAAACAATAAAAGGCTATAACTAGAATATCAGAGCCACAACAACCAACGCTAAAGAACAGTGAGAGAAATAAGGAAACTACATCAAGTACAACTGAAGTATAAATAAAAGAAGTCTAAAAGTAACATCCTCAAAATACACAAAAGTGGTGGTCTCTATACAAGGTACACTCTCCATCTCTCACAAAATAAAACAAGAGAAATGGTAGACCACCTATGCACGCGTCCTCTCCAACGATCGCTAACCCGAGGCAATACTCTTGCCACGGTCCCGAGCCTCCCCGATGCGAAGGCCGAAAGTAAACGAAACGAGAGGCGTGAGAACTATAATTTATAGTTCCCGGTGGGCAGTCTGACACAGAACCATTGCACCACTAGGCCCAAAGAGAAGAGAGTAAAGCGATATAAATGAACTTGTAAATAAAGCATAAGAAATGCTACCATAATCATGTTCCAAATATATATAGTCATAAGTTCTCGTTCCAACATATCGGATGTTATGTTTTACTTTAACCAACAAGTATACTGAAATATAATTAAAGCATTATCAAGTATACTATACAATCGAGCAAAATCCACATAATCCAACTACTAAGCCCTATCTAGTAGTGATTGTCATTTAGTATTGTTGAATGTCCAAGTTCAATTCTCTTTCACTAGGATTTACCATAGTAATCCAACTTGTGCCACCTAAGTACCGTGGTAGCCCAACATCCCCCGCAAGGGATGAGTCTGTCCCAACGGTCCCGTAGGTTTCTCAACACCGCACGCGCGAACGAATCGCGAAGGCCAACTCCGAGTGCCGGCTTGTAGGGAGCGACCCTCACAAGCATGTGCGAAAGAGCACAAATGGCAACAAGTAAAGTCAAGTCTCAAGTCCAAACCTCATGTCTCAATATAGCAATAGTGACTAGCAACCCTACGGTCTAGTTCAAATATTCTCATGACACTAGATTCTCTATGTCAAGTTCATTCACGAGCCTAATGCCGCTTGATGACATTAGCTCACTATTCTACACTTTTGATGCCAAGCCAATGCCGCTTAATGACAAGGGCTTTTCTCCTATGTCATGCATAGTTCTATGTTCTCAAACACATGTCAAAATTCTTCTTAAACACATAGTTTCAAGTTTCCAAATAGAATGCTACAAGGCATCAGATCTCACATGCATACGTCTCTACTATATAGAGTAAAATTGCATTACACACAACATATGTATCTTAAGCATTCTAAAATTCACAAATAAATCAAATAGTATGAAAATGAACTAATTTCCATTTAACCATAAGCAAATAAGCACCAATGAGAATTTCTCATTGTGCTAGGTGAGGCCAAACCCACCGTCGCTCCAAGCGTCGCTCCGAACCGCTAACGAAGCTTCGATTCCTACTCCTAGTACCCTACAAGGTAGATCCTAGGAGTTACAACCTCAAGAGATAAGTCTTGAGTTCAAACTTTAAACATCTAGGTTAAAGTCAAGAAATACTCACCTAAATGTGCAACAATCCTCTTAGAAAATCCAAAAGGAAGCTAGATCCCTCCCAAGGCAACCTAAACAAAGGTTCTAAACCATTCAAAAGGAATCTAAAAGCCCCAAATCAAAAAGCCCCAAATAAAACCCTAATTCCCAAAATCTAGGGTTTCATCTATAGAGAAGCAACCAAACTCGAATCTAAAGGAAATGGAGAAGTTGCTTACCTCTTAGAAGCTCTAATCAAGGCTCTAGAGTCACCAAAGTTGAAGATCTTCCTTCAACTAGCTCCCAAACCAAGCTTCCAACCTTCCCTCATGGTGGAAAATGCACCAACAAGCAAAAGAGAGAGAAGAGGGAGATCAATCCACAAGAAAACACCCAAAGTCCAAAAGATTGCAAAGGGGATAGAGAGAAACTCCTTACCTTTCTCTCCCTTGTTCTCGCACAAGAGAGGAGCCCTAAGTGGGGTGCTATATTAGAAGCAACAAAATGCCAATAAGCCCCTACGCTTTCGGATTTTGGAAAGCGCCGGTTATTGTACGGTACAAACCCGTTTTGTACCGTATAAACCTCGAGGCAAAGAAACCCGAGCCTCGGGTTTGCTCACCGCTCATCTATACCTATAAATCTTGGCTTGTGGTATAGCCATCATTTTGTACCGGTATAGCAACAATTTTGTACCGGTACAAAAGCATGAAATTCCAACCCGAGAGCAACCTAAAATCCAGCTTTTTGGACTTTAGTGCTTGGAAATCATCCACTAACCTCGGTACTCGTGCCATAGGTCGGAACACAGTCAACGACCCTCCAGAAAATCTGGAAAAGCTCAGATCTCACATCTAACACTCGAACATTGCAATTTGCAAAGTCCAGTGCGTCACAAAAGTAGAGTAAAGTAAAGGTGAAGGAGTGTCACCAAGCGTGTACCACTGTACCGACGGCAAACCGGATACCCACCTGAGTATCGAAAGGAGTGGTCTGCCGACTGCTGGAAAGAAACGACTGAACCAACGAGGGTTCACCGGGTTAGAAACTAACCCACTAAAACTAGAACCATAATTCACAAATTCCACGACGTAGCTGCCTCGAAACGATTTCTACAGAACGTCCCTTTCGATCCGGGTTCCCGAAAGCGTCGACTTTGACACCGGAACCCACCGTCGCTCACCCGTCGTCTCCGGACTTTCGAAACGACACGGGTGACCAGCCAATAAGGCTTGGCGACAAAGAAAATAATCTCAGGAAAGCGTCGGAAGAAATCCGAACCAAAGTCGCGTTTCGTCGTCGAATTTCGCCGACGAACGCTCCGGAATTACACTTACTGTTTTCCGAAAAGCTCGGGACCTTGAACGGTCAGTCCAGAGGTTACCCGCAACATGTACACATTGCACAAGATAGCCCAGGAGGCTACAATTGCATAAAAGTCCCTGAAAAATCCTAAATCGCACTATTTTATGTGATTATTGGGCTTTTACGGACCGTGCATGCCAATCAGTGCATCGCAAATTCCGAAATCGCACTCGCTGTAAGTCTTCGACATGCCGAAGACCGTGCTCGCCTTTCGAAGCACTGTCGGGCATTGTAGTGCGCGCACAAGCGACATTAATTTATGTAAATAGCGCGCACAGCGCGTAAAGTGCGATCGTTCGGCTAAACGGGGTATCAAAACTTAGAACGGAGGTGAGCATCGCGTTCAGTACGGAAAACCCTTGACCGTGCTCACCTCCCAAGGTTAATTTGACCCACCGGATCACCAGATAGGTGATCCGAACCCTAGACCTAGGTGCTGGAACAGTAAATCCATACCGAGGCTTGAGGGGGCTAGGGCTCGGTCGCCGGCGGCAAGGGGGCCGCGCCGGCCGGGGGAGGAAGCCTCGGGTCCGGGAGGTCCGAGGAGGGAGCCGGCGGCGGGCGGCGGCCGGAGGCGCGGCGGCGGCGATCCAAGCCTCCCACTTGCTCTCGGGTTGGGGGTTCTCCGCGACGACGCGACGGCCGGGGAGCTCGGATCGGGGCCGAACCGCCGTAGGAGGTCGAGGGGGAGGTGATGCTCCTCTCAGGAGGTGGCGGCGACGGCCGGATGCCGAGGGAGCCCGATCATGACCCGCATGCACTCGGGGCGGCCGCAGAGAGATGGAGCGGCGGCCGGAGACTTCGGGGACGGCCGGGGAAGTACGCCGGAGGTCGCCGAGGTCGGAGGAAGACGATGCGGCCGAGCGGGGGTGGCGGCGCGCGCGGTGGCGAGGCGGCGGCGATCTAAGCCGCCACTATGCTCACGGGTTAGGAGCTTCTCCGGCGATGTCGCGGCGGCGGAGGAGCTTGGGCCGGCGAGGATCCGGCCGAGAGGACGAAGGGAAGATGGTGCTCCCTCCGGAGGTGGCGGCGGCGGGCGGAAGTCCGGGGGCTCGGCCGCGCCCGCACGGCCCGACCGGGCGGCGTCGGCGTTGCCTAGGGACGGCCGGGAGGGCACGCGGAAGCTTCCGGTGCGAAGGAGGTCGGGGCACCCGAGGGGAAACGGCGGCCGCGCGCGAGTCGGAGAAGATCCGGCTCGGCACTGGGTGACCGAGAGCGGCCCGCGAGCAAGGCGGCTCCGGCGGCGGATCCGGCGACGGCGGCGGTCGGCGATGGGCGCCGGTGGTTGGTCTCGGCCCGGGGATAATGGTTCTTGGCTCAGAGACCAACCCCGCACGTTCTCGGCCGAGGTGGTGGGTAGAGTGGCCGAAGGGAGAGATGGAGGAGGTGGCTGGAGGTTCTCCGGCGGTCGGAGGCGCTCGCCGGTGGGGGGTGGCGCGCGCACGGGGTGCGGGGGTGGTCTTTGAGCGGGCGAGGGGGGTGGCTAGGGTTAGGGTTTAGGTCCATGAAAACCCTAAAACCATATTTTATACACAAACGCACTTTTGCATTTTAGCCCTCCAAACACTTCTATTCCATCTCCAGTCCCTGCCAGGAGGTGAATTATGCGTATAAGCCCCTCTATATTCGAATTCGCGCATTTCGGCGCATAAAATATAGCGACTCTTCGCATTCCGCCGTTATGCGAATTTTAACCTCTTCGCGTTCTTTTCGCGATTCCCGGAGATCCGTCCGTCGGATTCACGATCGGACACGCCAGCGCATTCAGCGCGTCGAGAACATCGAATCTAGCCCTTTACTTCATTTGATTTGGTCTCGGATTCACGAAGTATCAATTCTCCTCTTTTTCTCCATAAACCTCCAATTGCTTAAGTCTTTAAGTAAAACCGTTCAAACCCCTTTTCTCGACAACCGTGCATCGGAATCCAATTCCGTCAGTGGCATTGGTTCCAGAATAGTCGAGCTGTTTGAAATGAGCTATTGAAGTCCTATATTCGGAGTCCCGTACGCATCTGGACCCTTCTCTACTCTGCAGTTCGCCGGAAATCGGGATTTACTATTCACTTAAGTTGTTTCTTCCGGGTCGCGTAACTTTTTCGTTTTAGCTCATTTCGACCTGAAATTTGACTTGTGCTCTTATAATACATTTACGCACAATAACATTCAAAAACGAAAGTCAAATTTCATTCAGGTAAAAAGTCGGTTTATTACACTTCTTCTCATCTTCTTCCTTACCATTGGAGGAGCAAGCTTGAGGTAAGCTTTTGGCTTTTAAAGTAGATCCTTAGAGATGAGTTCTTATGCTCTAAGAATGGATTTAGATGTATTCTAGCATGCTAATTAAAGGTTTGTTGGTTGAATCCAAAGCTATAATGGTGGATTTTTACCTAGTAGCAAACCTAGGGTTTAAATGGGTTTTCTTGGTAGATCATGGGGTTGATCTCTAGAAGTGGTATCTTTGGAATCCTAAGATGCTAATGAGATAACTATTACCTAAATCTTGGATTGATTTGGAATATTTTGTAGTAATGGCATCTAGCGCTCCAAAAATGGGATTTTTGTAAATAGTTGGGTTTGATCTCTTTTAATCCTCCATAAACCTAATTGATAGGTGTCCGAACGCGTGGGAAGCGACGGTTCGTCGATTCGTCGAGCGGGTGCGACGTTTCGGCTGAAACAAGTGTTTGTGGTTTTGAGTTTACTCGAGAAGTTGTAGCGGCGACTTGTGGTCGCAAGATCGGATTCCGAGCATCGTAACAAGAAACCGAAGACCTTTAATGTCACGCCGCGGGATAGGCGGAGGCCTTCCCGGTAGCACACCCAGACCCGCCATATGTCAACACATATAAGGTGTCCAACAAAAACAGCAGAAATAAAACCAAAAAAGGCTACAACTAGAGATATCAGAGCAATATACAACTAGTTCTAATAACAGGTAAGGTAAAAGAGAGCTAAACAATAAAGAGAAAGTATAAGGTGATACAACATCTGTCTCAAACAAGTCCAAAAACATGGTGGTCTCTCTATACACAGGTACTCTCAAAAGCCTCTCCAAAAACAAATACTATAGTGGTAGACCACCTACGCAAATCCTCGCCCAACGATGCTAGCCCGCGGCAATCCCCTTGCCACGGTCCCTGGCCTCCTCCGGTGCAGAAGGCGCTGAAAAGTATCAGAAACAGAGGGCGTGAGAACTATAATTTATAGTTCCCAGTGGGCAATTACTAACCTGAACCATTGCACCACTAAGCCCGGAGCAATAAAGTAAATATGGTAAATAGATGATAACCAACTGTAATAAAAACATAAATGAAATGCTACACAAGTATACCACAAGTAAGCATGATGTATGTCAAAGCTATCATGAACCAAGATACCAATAAGAATGACTACGATCTATCATGGCTAACAAGTATACTACGATGCAATAAGCGACCTATCAAGTATACTACATGTCCTGAGTTATGCTATAAGCATGTCCAAGTAGTCCAACTACTATGTCCTATCTAGTAGTGATTATCATTTACTATTGAATGTTAAAGTTCAATTTAATTCTAGGATCTACACGAATGTAATTCGGCTTGTGCCACCTAAGTGCCGTGGTAGCCCAGCATCCCCCGTAAGGAATGAGTCTATCCCAATCGGCCCGTAGGTTTCTCAATACCGCACGCGCGAAACAAGTCGCATAGGCTAACTCCGAGTCTTAGGCTTGTAGGGAGCGACCCTCACAAGCATGTGCGAATGAGCTCAAATGGCAAGCAAGCATGGTCGCCGTCTCAAGTATCCAATCCTCATGTCTCACACATGGCAATAGTCACTAGCAACCCTAAGGTCTAGTTAAATGTCCCTCGTGACACTACATTTCACTATGTCATTGTTCAATCCCGAGTTTAATGCCGTTTGATGACATTAGCTCACTATTCACATATTTATGCCAAGCCCAATGCCTTTATATGACAATGGCTTTTCTCCTATGTCATGCATAGTTCTAAGTCCACAAGTACATGTCAATTCCACTATAAGAATATAGTCCCATGTCCCAATTAGAATGCTAACACATGCATAGATCTCACATGCACACACATCTACTACATAGAGGCAAGAATTATATTATACATAATATAAGTGTTTTAAGCATTCTAAAATTCACAAATAATATATCTATCATGAAAATGTATGATATTCCATTTAGCCGAACATAAATTGACACCAATGAGATTCTCTCATTGTGTTGGCGAGGCCAAACCCCACCAATACTCCGAGCAATCTCCCGAACCGCTAACGAAGTTTATATTCCCGCTCCTAGTACCCTAAGAAGTAAACCATAGGAGTTACAACCTCAAAAAATGAACTATGAGTTCAATCTTTAAACATCAAGGCAAAAGGTAAGGGAAAACTCACCTAATGTGTGGAAAATTTCTTAGAAAATCCAAAAGGAAACCAAAGCCCACCCAAAGCAAACTATATCAAGGTTCCAATCCCTTTAGAAAAGCTCTAAAAGCCTACAATCAAAAAGCCCCAAATAAATCCTAGATTCCCCAAAACTAGGGTTTCATCACATAGAACCATCAAAATTCAAATCTAGAGGGAAATGATATGTGGCTTACCTCTTAGAAGCTCCAAAGCAGGGATCAAAACCCTCTAGGAGTGATGATCTTCCTCCAAACTAGCTCCAAGCCCAAGCTCTAAGGTCCAATGGTGGTGATGAGGGAGAGGAAGTGCTCCAAGACCACCAAGCAAGCTCTTCTCCTCCTCCTTCTTCTTCTCATTCTTCTTCTCTTTCTAGGTGCAAGAGAGAGTGGAAGAGGGAGAAATGAGGGAGAGAGAGAAGTATAGGGCCATATAAGCCTTCTATGGTAACAAAATCCAGAAAGGCCCCTCAACAATTCATCAAACCTTTGCCCAGTGCAGGCGGTTTCGGGCACAGAGACCGGTCTCCACTGCCGAGATGGGGCCCTCAGGACCCTCCCCACAAAACCAGCGTACGGGAACCGGTCTCTGCCAGCCGAGACCGGTCTCTGAGGTTCCTCCCGCAGACTACGCGAATGGGAACCGGTCTCCAGGGCTGGGGACCAGTCTCCCCGACTCCTCAGCAACACTCACTCAGGGAGACCGGTCTCTCACCTCTAGGGACCGGTCCCCGAGAGTGGGTCTCCCAGGACTTAGCCAAAATCTCTAGAATCTCGAACTGCGGGTCAGAACACCGTCTACGAACCTCCACAAAGTGTGGAAAAGTTCGATACACTAACCAAACACTCGAACCTTGCTATTTGCGAAAGTTCAGTGCGTCATATTTAATTTCTGGATCACGGATCGGAGGTCGTTCGGTGGTCGCGCGTGAGTTGGGTCGAGCCGTGTAGCGTGCGCCACGGGAGGCCGATTGCAAGTGACGACGAGCAATCGGAACGCTATAAAAGGTGGGTGGTGACCATCCCGAAGCAGCTGGGCTTCTCCCTATGTGTATATATATATATATATATATATATATATATATATATATATATATATATATATATATATATATATATACATCGTCGATCTATTGTATATTGTTGAGTGCAGACTAGGGTAGCCAGGTGCTTTACTTGCATGTTGTGTAGCGAGGTGAGCTGACACTAGTATTGAATGCATGAGAAAAATGGACTTGTGACATAGAAACCCTAGAGAAAAGAACTTGCATGAGTTTAACAAAACCAAGAACAAATGACAATAGAGATCGAGTGGCATCTAGTTGAATGATAACCTAGATCGAGTGGCATCTAGTTGGATGATAATCTTGATTGAGTGGCATCTAGTTAAACGAAAAAAATGAACTGAGGACATGTCACGCCCCAGGGCCAATTTTTAAAGCCTTTTTGCAATGAATGCCATTTGAAACCAGAGCTTGTGGAAAACGTGTCGTTTTTTTTTTCTTTTTTTCTTTTTTTTTTTTTTTTTTTTTCTTTTTTTTTTAAACCTGGCCCACGTGACGTACAGACCCGCCTCAAATACACAGTTCCTCTGTTCCCTAGAATAGAGTCTCCTTTGTATTTGCACGGCGTACCAACTGATACACAGGATCTCAACCACAAACTACATTCACCAATCAACAACCAAATCATGCCGTGCATTTCCATACAGCTAACAATCCTTAGAATGATGCATGCCTCTAAACACTCCTTAGGCGCTGGATGATGCAATGCACAATACAACAAACAACCTATTTAAAAGTGCTTTCCACCCGAAAGCTTTGTTTTAAACTCTAATTCAATCATTCGCGAAAACCATTCAAAAACTTTTTGAAAACTGTTTCCTACACGGAAACTCCATTTGAAAACCAACTACCTCGAGGGGTAGAAAACCACGATTCGTAAAACCATGAATACAAATCCAAGAGCCACAAAATACACATATCACAAACTGAAGATTCATAAACCAAAACCATATATTCATAAACTCCAATCACATGCAAAGGAAAACCAATTCAACCAGCTCACCATATTCAGACATCAAGTAAGATCATCTAACTGAACCATTAATCATTAAAAACTAGTAAATGCAGGAAATAAAATATAACCAGGGTGACGACGCTATGGCAGGCTAGCTAGATCGTCCTCTCGTTGCGCCCAAACACTAACTCCTTACCCGCAGTACCTGAAAAGTAGTGGGGGAGGTGAGAACATGTAAACATGTCTCCCTCCCAGTGGGTACCGCAAGCCACGAAGGCAAGCCGTAATCACCGAAAACCAAAGGAGATAGATAAACAAATATATAAGCTGTGATATGAAATAGAACTACAGTAGCTACAACAGATAATAAGAAGCAATAAATAAACCTGCTACTGTATAGATAACAATGCTAATAATGCCTCAAAGTAATGAACAAGAAACTGTACCCAATCTGTCTGCCATATCGGTCCGCAGACCTCAAGCGCTGCCTGTCACTAACTGCACCGACCTGATCCATCCGCCCCAAGGGCGACCCATCTGGATAAGTACACCTTCGATCGGTGGCCAAACCGATTCGGTGTCATGAATACCCCCAAGCGCTGTGACTAAGTCATACTGATATGCTCAAACAAAAATCCGGCTAAAGCCGGTGCCTAGGCTGAAGCCAACAACAAGGGCGTACATCGCCGAACTGTGATAGATGCTAGGGTGTACAACACCGAACCTCGATCAACCAGATCGAAACACATGACGAGAGAGTCAATGTGTTGCCTGGACCCAAGGTCCACAGAGATACTGAAATACAAATGCCAACCTGCTCTACATGTCTATCAACAACTAATAGTATGCAATCAACGAAATACGATAACCAAACGATAAACAAGCAATGACATGTAGAGACTAAAATGCTAGAATAGAAAATAGGAGAAGTAGGCGAAACGCTCTCACCGACTACCAGCTCGAAGCACCCACCTGTCAAAGTCGAGTCAGAACACTGGGTACGCACAAGTCGACCGGACCTACGAAGATCCACCGGGTCAGTAACAAACCCACTAACTCAAAACACGAGACTCACAAACCCCCACACAAGTCCCCAGATCGGTTTCCCAAAACCAATCACCGTAACTCACCGGGAGTCCCGAAAATCACACCGGACGCAGTCGGGACCAAGTGTCCCGAAACTCACCGACTCGTGCCACGAGTCACCCGCTGCCCCAAAACACTCCAATTGGGATGTTTCGGCAGCAACACAAGGTAACCAAACTACGTCGGAAGAAATCCGACCCGAAACCCGCGTTCTTTCGGCAAATTTTGCCGAAAAACGCACCGAAATCGACTTCTCGACTTTCGCGAAAGCTACCGAATCATGGACAATTAGTCCAGAGGTCAAACACACTCAAACATGCTGCTCACAATAGCCACACGATGCATAAATGCACAAAAGTCCCTCTAATTACATAAAATACTATCATTTTATGTAATTAGAGCGAAGTGGCTCGTACACGTAAACCGAGAATTTCCAAGGTCTACCGAGACACATACTACTAGGTCTCAGCGTGCCGGAGGCCGTGCTCACCTTTCGGAGCACTGCCGACTACTATGGAGAGCGCGGGAGCAACCTAAAATTCTGCGAACAGCGCGCAGTCGGCGAAAAACACGCCGAACAGAACTAACCGGACACTATAGATCCAAAATTAGGTGATCACTGTGATCGTAACTGACCCACGATCACCGTGCTCACCTCCGGAGGCATCAGAACAGCCCCGGATCACCGAAAAAATGCGTACAAACCCGTAACAGCAGCCAAAAAGGCTCAATGGGGTCGACATCACCGAAACAGCAGAACGAGGCCTTCCCAACAGAAACCAAGGTAAACACGATGATCAGCGATGATTCACGATCATCGTGCTCCCTTCCGTGGAGATCGCAGAGCCTCGGATAGCACGGAACACGAAGTCGACAAGGAATAGCCCTATTTCGGGCTTGGCCGGAGCAAGGTTGCTCCGGCCGGCTTCCGGCGGCACGGCGAGGCACGCGGCGGCCAGGGATGGGTGCGGGGGAGGTGAGGAGTACGAGGCTCACCTCAGGTGGTGGCTGGATGCGGTGGCGGCGGCGTCGGATCAACCCGAGCCCGCACAAAAGTCGGCTCGGGTTTTGAGGGCGATTGTGGCGACGGCGGTGGCGGGGCGAGCGGGGACGACGGCGGCGGTTTCTTTGGAGGCCGGGGATGCCGCGGGGAGTGGACCAAGGTGGCGGCGGCGCTCGGGGAAGGGCCGCAAGCTTGCCTCGGCTTTGAGCTCGGTGGGGCTGCGAGCGGCTCGCGCCGCGGCGCGGCGCTACAGGCGGCTCGGGACGACGGCGGCCAGCGGTCTAAGGTCGGAGAAGGATGAGGGAGGCGGCGGGCGCGCGCGGGGAGGCCGCGAGCCCACCTCGGCCTCGGCTCGGCCAAGCGGGCGACAGGAGCGGCGGCGCTCGAGGCTGCTCGGGCGGTGGGCTGCCAAGCTAACGAGGCGCGGCTAGGGTAGGGAAAACCAAGGGAGGTGGCTGGGGGTGATTAGGGTAGCAGGGGGCTGGCTAGGGTTAGGTCTAGGGTTTCAATGGAGCAAACCCTAGAAGCACAAATATATATAACAAGTACAATTTTGCAAATAAGTCCACCCAAACTCAGAATTTTGATCCGAGTCTCTCACAGCATGAGTAAAACGCACGAATACCCCTCCACGCAAGATCTCAAGCGAAACGGTACATAAAATGTCGCAATTTTTGCGAAATTACTATTTTTCCCTTACCAACCTCTCCTCGATCAACGTGCAATTACCGCAGATCCGTCCGTCAGATTTGCGAACGGATCGTACCAATGCGATCAGCACAACGGAAAGAACAAAGCTACGATTTTGGTTCTCCTCGATCAATTACGGATTTACGACGAAATCTGCTTTCTCTCTAAAGGCCAAAATGACGAATAATACAAATAAAACGTGTATTTTTAGATTTTCTCGAAATCCATGCGTCAAACCCAAAATCCGTCAGTGCCACTAGTCCCAGAATAGCTGAATCGTTCGAAACGAGCTATTGGACTGCTATGAACGGAGTCCGATACGAGACAGAAGTCAACTTCGCACCGTGACTTATCCGGAAAACCGAGTCAGTATTCACTTTAAGTGAAACTTGGAAATCGCGTAGAATCTCCATTTTAACTCATTTTCGCCCGAAACTTGACGAGTGCTTTTGTAATTAAATTACACACAAAAACATCGTCAACTGAGAGTTTAGCTACACTACAAAAATCTCAGTCCTTACAGGACATAATGAACTAGAGGTGATAGTTCTGGATAGTTGTAGCCTTAGTTGGTAGGGTATCCTCAAGGTGAGAGGATTGGATCATACTCACAGTCTGTTTGAGCTTGTGGTGGTCGCTCCACACAAGCGTGCACTCCGGAGGTTGACACATGGTTGATGTCCCGGGGCAGAGGTGATGTCCCGTAGACGGTATCGGGTTTGATAGCGAGTTGAGTCTCCTTACGCTACGAGATTAGTGTGAGTGTGACGCACTGAACTTTTGCAAATAGCAAGGTTCGAGTGTTTGATGTGAGATCTAAGCTTTTCCAGATTTTCTGGAGGGTCGTTGACTGTGTTCCGACCTATGGCACGTGTTCCAAGGTTAGTGGATGAATCCCAAGCACTAAAGTCCAAAAAGTTGGATTTTAGGTTGCTCTCGGATTTCGTGCAGGTATCTGTGCGGTACGGGAAAAGTTCTTTGGTGCAAGAATTGTTGCTATGCAGTACGGGGGATTAAACGTAGGTATGGGATGGCTGTTGGACACCAACCCGAGCCTCGGGTTTGGCGGTTTCGTGGGACTTGTACCGGTACAGGTTGGGTCTGTACCGGTACAGACTGGCAGTTTTCGAAATCTGGAAACTGCAGAGGCTTTTGTGCGTTTGTGCCCTTCTATAACAGGATCCCACGCCCCTTAGGGTTCTTTTGTGCTGGGATTTGCTGAGATAAGAGGTTAGAAGCTCTCTTTTCTTCTCCTTTGGATTTCTATGGGTTTGGTTGGATTTTTGGGGCTTAATCTTCTCCCTTTTGCTCTCTTTTGGCTTGTTGGAGCTATTTCCACCATTAGAGGAGCATTGAGCTTGGACTTGGAGCTTGTGGAGAGGAAGATCTTCACTCCTAGAGGGTTTTGATCCTTGATTTGGAGCTTTTGGAAGGTATGCAACCAATCCCTTCCTCTAGATTTAGATTTGGGAGCTTTCTTTGTATAGAAGCCCTAGAAATGGGATTCTAGGGTTAGGATTGGGGATTCTCGTTTTGGGACTTTTAGAACCTAATTGATGGGTGTAGAAAACGAGCTAGAATTGGGGATTCTCATCAGAGGGAACCCTTGCCCCGATCCAAGCCTTCTTGCCGCTCCTTCATAACTATCGCGCCCCGCTCCACAATGAGAGCGCGATTTACCACCTCACGGTATGTGCGCAGGTTAGCGGACTGCACAAGCCTATAGGTAGAAGGCCTCAGTCCACTCTCGAAAATCCTGGCCTTGTCCTCGTCGTCCCGCACGACGAAAGGTACATAGTGTAGCAGTCTGGTGAACTCCCGCTCACACTCAGCCACTGTCCGCTCCCCCTGACGCAAGCTGCGCAAATCAGTCTCCATCTGGCGTCGAACACTATCGGGGAAATAGTGCTCAAGTAGAAGTCCCTTGAACCTCGTCCAAGACATCGCCGCTAGATCGGTGCTCGGGTTCTCCTGAATGTCTCGCCACCACTGATAGGCCTCGCCGTCCAAATGGTGTGTGGCGAGCTATACCCTGTCCCTCTCCTCGACGAAAGTGTCTCGAAACAGCTTTTCCATATGCATGAGCCATTTCCCTACTATCTAATGGTCCACGTTCTCGCCGTCGAACACACGTGGACTACACCTCCTGAACTCATTGAGGCGGCTCATCAGTCGGTCTCGCTCTAGCCCCTCAACTATCGTCGGGAAAACCGCTCCTCCTGGAGGTATCTGAACTGGGGGTGCCGTCGCCACCCTCTCCTACCGTGCCACCGACGGCGCAGAATGTAAAGATCCGGGCGCTGGAGTCGGCGCCCTCGGTGCTACCACCTCGGTGCCGGTGGTCTTTGGAGCACAGGCCTCTGCGGCCGCCGCTCCAAGCGCTTCATCCGCTTGTCCTGTCGGCGCGCCGCCTCTGCCTGCTGCTGGGCCGCCGCCGTCTGCTGAGCCACAAGGTCAGTGAGGACCGCCACCTGGTCCCTCAGCTCGCGGACCTCGCTGGACTCAGAAGTAGCTGAGGTCTCGACCTCCTCAAGGCGTGCCATGTTATCTGCCCCGACAGATTGAGAGCGAGTAATAGGCATCAACCCTACAACAATATAAAAGCGCAAGTTAATAAAACCCACGCCATCGCAATCCCCACTCAGAAACCCAAATCATGCGAAAGTAAAGAAGTGTGCTTCACAACTAACTCCCGATGTTACGTTGTCGGCCGCCAACGTAGCCCTCCGCGAAGTTAGAAGCTACACACCTCGATCAAACTCCAACTTTTTAGAGTTATAATAAAACCCAATCAGGTACTTTCGCTCACAAGTCAAATAGACCTCGTCTCTCACGAGCCTATTTCCTATAGTCCAACCAGCCTAAGGTTTGCTAGGTCCTCTAAGACGTCACCCTACGCTCTGATACCAAATTAATCTGTCACGCCCCGGGGTCGGCAGGACCTTCCCCAACGCGTGCCCAGACCCGCCATATGTCATCAACATACAAGGCGTCTAACTAAAAACAGCGGAAATAAAACGATAAAGAGCTATAACTAGTATATCAGAGCCACAACAACTAGTGCTAAACAATAAGTAGAGAGAGAGAAAGAAACTACACCAAGTATAACGAGAAGTATACATAAAACAAGGCTAAAAGAACATCCTCAAAATACACAAATGTGGTGGTCACTATACAAGGTACAACTTTCCATCTCTCACAAAATAAAACAAGAGAAATGGTAAATCATCTATCCACGTGTCCTCCCCAAAGGTCGCTAGCCCGAGGCAACACCCTTGCCACGGTCCCGAGCCTCCCCCGATGCAGAAGGCACTGAAAGTAAACAGAAACAGAGGGCGTGAGAACTATACTTTATAGTTCCCAGTGGGCAATTACTGACCTGCACTATTGCTCCACCAGGCCCAAGGAAAAGAGGGTAAGTAAGCGAAATAATAAAACTTGTAAATAAAGCATAAGGAAAAATGCTACACTACTCATGTTCCAAATCTGTTACCATAAGTCCAAGTTCTAACATATAAGCATGATATGTTTTACTTTAACCAACAAGTATGCTAAAATGTAAATAAAGCATTATCAAGTATACTACACATTCGAACAAAGTCCACATAATCCAACTACTAAGTCCTATCTAGTAGTGATTGTCATTTAGTATAGTTGAATGTCCAAGTTCAATTCTCTTTCACTAGGATGTACCCACAGTAATCCAACTTGTGCCACCTAAGTACCGTGGTAGCCCCAACATCCCCCGCAAGGAATGAGTCTGTCTCAACGGTCCCGTAGGTTTCTCAACACCGCACGCGCGAACGAATCGCAAAGGCCAACTCCGGAGTGCCGGCTTGTAGGGAGCGACCCTCACAAGCATGTGCGAAAGAGCACAAATGGCAACAAGTATAGTCAAGTCCAAACTTCATGTCTCAACATGGCAATAGTAACTAGCAACCCTACGGTCTAGTTCAATTGTTCTCATGACACTAGATTATCTATGTCAAGTTCATTCACGAGCCTAATGCCGCTTGATGACATTAGCTCACTATTCTACAAATAGATGCCAAGTCTAATGCCGCTTTATGACATTAGCTTTTCTCCTTTGTCATGCATAGTTCTAAGTCCAATAATACCTCATTACATGTCCATTATATTAAATTCAACATGTTCACAAACTACCATTAGAATGCTACCACATGCATTGCCAACATAGCTAGTCTCTACTATATAGAGGTCAAAATGCATTACACACAAGGTATAGTTTTTAAGCATTCTAAAATTCATAAATAAATCATACATCATGGAAATGAAGAGTTTTCTATTTAACAATACTCCAATGGGAATATTTTTCTCATTTACAAAAGTGAGGCCAAACCCACCAATGATCCTCGCACGCTCCGGGTCGCCAACCCCGACACTTTTCAGACTCCTTGTACCCTAGAAAGGTCATGCAAGAAGTTTCAAAGTCAACTGGCGAGCCCACGACTCAAACAGCGAGTAACAGAACTAGAGAACAGGAAAAAACTCACCAATGAGTAAAATTCCTCACGAAGCTTCGAATGGAAGCTAGATCCCTTCTAAGGCACCCTAATCAAAGATTCTAAAACCACTAATTAGGTTCAAAAGCCCTAGAAATTACCCAACATAAAACTCACATAGAAAAGGGTAAAACTCATCTCTAGGTAGCCACCCCTCAAGAGAACTCAAAAGCAAGCTAGAGTCTCCTCAAACCAACCTAAAGGAAGGTTCTAAACTCATCAATTAGCCTCTAGAAGCATCAAAACAAAAAGCCCCAAAGTAAACCCTAATATGCCAAATCTAGGGTTTCATCTCAAAAGAGGCAACAAAAAACTATACTAGAGGAAAAGAACTTGATGCTTACCTTCTAGGAGCTCTAAACAAGGCTCAAAGCCCTCAAAGCTTGAAGATCTTCCTCCAAATGAGCTCCAATCACAAGCCCCAAGCCTCTAGCAAGATGACAATGGCACTAGGAGGCAAAAGGAGAAGAAAAGAGAGGGTTAATCTCTTAAAATCCACCAAGAATCCAAAGAAAACCAAAGGAGTAGAGAGAGGAACTCTCCTACCTCTTTCCCTCTTGTTCTCAGCACAAGGAAGAAGCCCTAAGGGCTGGGGTGCTATATTAGAAGCAACAAAATGCCAATAAGCCCCTGCAGTTTCGGATTTTCAAAAACTGCCAGCTTGTACCGGTACAAATCCAGTTTGTACCGGTATAAACCCTGCGAAACAGCAAACCCGAGCCTCGGGTTTGCCCAGCTGCTCATCTATACCGGTATAAATCTCGGCTTGTACCGGTATAGCCATCATTTTGTACCGATATAGACACCATTTTGTACCGGTACGAAGGCATAAAATTCCAACCCAAGAGCAACCTAAAATCCTTTTTGGACTTTAGTGCTTGGAAATCATCCACTAACCTCGGTACTCGTGCCATGGGTCGGAACACAGTCAACGACCCTCCAGAAAATCTGGAAAAGCTCAGATCTCACATCTAACACTCGAACCTTGCAATTTGCAAAAGTTCAGTGCGTCACATTGGTGCCCTTAGCTGTGCGAGCTGAATTGACTCGCCTTTGGGACTTGAGCACTCTTAGTGCACCTCGTGGTTGTGGTTCCGCTGGTTGCGATGATTTTCCTCCCTATCTAAAATCAGGTAGTTTGGAGTGGATTTGGGGCCTAATTGGCCGATGACCGTTGGTTAATCGAGGATCCTCAGAACGAAGGATATCTCTTGAGTATTGGTGGTTGTTCCCCGACTGAGTCACAAATTGTGAGTCCACTTGGAGGGGAAGTTGGTACCTAGAGTTCGTTCTCGCCGTGATGCGCTCTCACTTGATGTGAGACCGATTGGGGTCGTGTTGACTGTGCGTCGACAATCATGATCTAAATTGAAACACAATCGAGATTTTGGACCCGAGTAGAGGCTCGTTGATTCGTTCAGTTGGCCTGGTACGTTGGAGTACTCTGTATGATTGATTGCAATCTGAGTATCACCGTTTTGTGTTGGAGTTTGAGGTTGTACCTCAAACGAATGTTGTTGTTGGGTTGAGACATCACGAAAATTATTGTGATGTTACCTAAACTTGTAGTACTCCACTAGCGTTAGGGATTGGTGGAATGCTATCCCCAGCCCTTCTGGATGGATTTGTGGAATCGGAGGCTTTTGACTGTGGGAATCCGGTTGAGGATAAGTGAAGGCTGACTGTGTTGGCAGATGGACGAGACCGAGATATGGAACTCCCAATAATGGGATGAGTGATTCGAATCTCGAGAGGAATTTACCGAGAGCCTACCTTCCTTGTCGGTTCTTGGACAAGGAGTTGAGTACGCAGTTGGAGCAGCGAGAAGAGATTATGGAATTGATGTTACCGTGGCGGTTAGACGAGAAGCTCGGGATAGCCCTAATTACAATCTTTGCACAAGATGGATTGATAGAGAACTTTCTAACGAAGTCTGAGTGGACTACTCTCTATCATTTGAGTTGGGAACTATAGATTGTGGACGACGGTTGTGAAGACTCCCTCGATGGAGGCCAAGAGTATTGGATCAAAGAGATTTCTATTGGAAGTCGAGAAGACTCTTAAGTGTTGATCCACTATAATGATTATAGAGTGGATGTTGAGACTACTACCTCCCTAATGGAATCATGTTTAGGAGGAAGCATTGTGATGCCCTGCTATAGAATGAAATCCAATGATCATCATTGGTGAGCTATTGGGATGAGTTGGTGATCTTCGATCCCTGTTGGAGTGGAATTGCACTTATTATGCAAACTCTGGATGAGGTTTGACCTTGTGTGGAAGATCATAGTCAGAAACTGATCGATGACCAGCTGAACACTCCGGTGGAGTTTCGATGGATTATTTGACGGGTATAATTTCCGGAATCTTTCATGGATAGTGCTAGTATATCCTCCTCGAAAGGATATATGATAGAGTTCCTGGTATAAAGACAAGTTAAAGCAGAGCTTTATTTCGCCATCGATTTGGTTGAGGAAAGTGAGCGTCGAAAATTAGCCTTTGGAAACTTTCGGATGCATGTGGACAACTGAGGAACTGGATTGGCCAAGTGCTAATTGAGATGGGACTTCCTTTTGAAGAGCGGAGTTCGAGGAGATACTGGCGATGATGTCGACTTTTCGCCGTATCCTTGGAGCCACGGAATTCTGCGATGTTTGAGCCTTGGAGCTTTTCGACCTTTTTTTTAACCTTGGTGGTCTAGGTTGTGGGCTTTTGGAGCGTTCCTGCCGTTCCCTTTCGTATGGGTCGGTGCGGTGGATGATTCGTAGTTTTGCGGACGAAACTCCTTTTTAGGAGGGGACAATGTGACGCACTGAACTTTTGCAAATAGCAAGGTTCGAGTGTTTTTGATGTGAGATCTGAGCTTTTCCAGATTTTCTGGAGGGTCGTTGACTGTGTTCCGACCTATGGCACGTGTACCGAGGTTAGTGGATGAATCCCAAGCACTAAAGTCCAAAAAGTTGGATTTTAGGTGTCTTCTGCAGAAAAGCGGCATAAAGAATTGTTGCTATACCGGTACAGGGGTGATTCTGTACCGGTATGGGATGGCTGTTGGACACCAACCCGAGCCTCGGGTTTGGCGGTTTCGTGGGACTTGTACCGGTACAGGTTGGGTATGTACCGGTACAGACTGACAGTTTTTGAAATCTGGAAACTGCAGGGGCTTTTGTGCGTTTGTGCCCTTCTATAACAGCACCCCACGCCCCTTAGGGTTCTTTTGTGCTGGGATTTGCTGAGAGAAGAGGTAAGAAGCTCTCTTTTCTTCTCCTTTGGATTTCTATGGGTTTGGTTGGATTTTTGGGGCTTAATCTTCTCCCTTTTGCTCTCTTTTGGTTTGTTGGAGCTATTTCCACCATTAGAGGAGCATTGAGCTTGGACTTGGAGCTTGTGGAGAGGAAGATCTTCACTCCTATAGGGTTTTGATCCTTGATTTGGAGCTTTTGGAAGGTATGCAGCCAATCCCTTCCTCTAGATTTAGATTTGGGAGCTTTCTTTGTATAGAAACCCTAGAAATGGGATTCTAGGGTTAGAATTGGGGATTCTCGTTTTGGGACTTTTAGAACCTAATTGATAGGTGTAGAACTGTCCTTTAGGTTGGATTTGAAGATCGTTTGAGTTGATTTGAGATTTTGACAAGATTTTCTTGATCAAAGGTAATTTTCACCTCTTTTCCATGTGATTTTTGGTGAATTTTGTTAGATGCTTATTCGATGCTCGTATCCCTCTTAGAAATTATCTTAGGGTACTAGGAGCTTAGGGGGCAACTTCGTTCGGCGAAACGAAAAGGATTCGAAGGATATCCGGTGGGTTTGATCTCACCGAAATGGGTGAACTCCTCCTATGCCTTCCCTTGGGTTTTAAGACATGTGTATATGTTAACTTATGCTCTTTAGGACATGCTTGAATTTATGATATCATAAAATGACTATGTTATATATAGTGGAATTTCTATGCTCTATGTAGTAGAGAAATATATGTAGTATTGGACATAGTTGAGACTAATTGTTTGTGGCACCTTAGGAAGCTTGCTAGAACATGATTGGTGAGATGTATTCCTTGAGGAAACCTAGTGGTTGGGTTACTTTTATAGTGTCACTCATAGTTACATCATTGCTCTTGTTTGAGGCATGTATATAGAACTTAGTGTTCTTACTTATTGCTTGGTAGATAAGACACTTGGCATTGTGACTTTGTAATTAAAAGGTGTTGACCTTGAGGTTAATAGCATTTCCATATAATTGAGATTATGCCTTATGGGACTATGCATGTTTTCGTCTTATACTTGTTGTAGACAAGGTAGTTATGTTAAAGTAATATAACACATGACAAGATCATTATGAGATTAGCTTGGTGAGTTTATCCTAGTAATATGACTAGTTTTGGCAATCGTGATCTTGTATTCGATCTATAGATTGAGGGGTTAATTCCATGTTGTAGACATGAAGAATGAAATGTTAAGCCTTCGGGGCATCTTTATGTGAGCTAATGGCATGTAATATATATAAGTGACTTACACTGTTTTGCATTCTAGTATTACGATGCTTGTGAGTAACCCATAGTTCTCTTGCTTATGGTATTGATAGATATCTAGTCGATAATTGTTGAAATTGTATGTCATAAACTCCTTGGAAATCTTGCTTAATATAATGAATTATCCCAAGTAGGATAGTGTCATTTGAGTTGTACATGTTGTGAGCGGCATGTGTCGGTAGAGACAAACCACCCAAGTAGATGTAAACGAGTTGTGACATGTTGAGCTATTTTCCGACCGTCGAGTCGACGAGTGAGATTCCAAGTTTTAGACTTGATGATTGAGTATCCCAAATAGGGACCCTATGCTATGATTATGCTCGTTGCCCCCATGCTCATTCGCACTTGCTTGTGAGGGTCGCTCCCTACAAGCCGGCACTCCGAAGTGGGCCTTTGCGATTCTTTCGCCTTGCTTGTGAGGGTCGCTCCCTACAAGCCGGCACTTCGGAGTGGGCCTTCGCGATGCACTCGCCGTGCGGGACTGAGCGCCGAAAGTGTGTTGCCGTCTTCTCGTGTCTCCTTTCTTGCGGGAAAAGTCGACGACTTCCACGGGGCCACCTAAGCATGACACGAGCCGGGATGTTACCTTGGGTACATTCCTTGTGGATTGGGTTTTGAGACTTCTCTTGACTTAATATATAGTCATGGTTTGTGCATACATAGTAGATATCCATACTTATGATTGTTGCCTTAGATCACTACTTGAAACATGTATAGTAGTTGGAAACTTTGGAACATTATGTCATCGTCATCACTAGTGGTAGTATACTTATATTATCATGGGATATCATGTATGCTTGGTAGAGAACAATGGAATGCATAAATTACTTCATGTTGTAATATGGACATTATGGATGTGCTTGTAATTAAATGTTAGCTTACTTTAATTATGCAAGTTAATTGAATTGGACATATGTTTGTGCCATTAAAAGTAGAATATCATGATTATGAAAGTTAAACTCGTAGTAGAAGCATGAATATGATTAATTCCATTTATGTACTCGTTTCTTATTTATCGCTTCTTACTTCCTTTTTGCATGCTTATATTAGCCTAGTGGAGCATTTCACTGAGATCAGTAATTGCCCACTGGGAACTATTTTTGATGGTTCTCACGCCCTCTGTTTGTTGTTAATTTTCAGAGCCATCCGCATCGGGAATGGCTAAGGATCGAGGCAAGGGTTTTGCGGCTAGCTAGAGCCCTACGGAGTTACTAGTGGACCCGAAGTCATCTTTTCTTTTTGTACTTTTGGAAAAGATGTATTATGTATCTATTTAGAGATTTGTATCAGATTCTGGATTTAGTTCCATTCTTTGTATCACTTTTGTGGATCTATTATGTTAGAACTTAGTGGTTTTATATTGCACGCTCTGATAGCCTTGTTAGGAATTCTCTCTTTTCCTTCTTTGTTTCAGTAGACGCCTTGTGTTTGTTTGGTGTACACGGCGGGTCTGTGCACGTGCCGGCGGGCTTCCGCTGGGCCCGGGGCGTGACAGTGAGTCGTGGGCGAACCTTTGGGTAAGCCAAGAGATTGAACAAAAAGAGCAAATGGTTTTCTTATTGGACATAGTAGCATGATAGTTCATTATATACTATATTGTGCATGCATACTTAGATTTGATTGGGCATAGTAGCGTATTTGAAATAGCATGCTTTGCTGCTTTTCATATCTATCTATCTGTATATCTGCTTATGCCTATATAGACCTAGTGGGGAGACCGGTGGAGTCGGCGGCCGAACCCACTGGAAACTATATTTATATAATTCTCACCCCACCATGTTGCAGGGCCTAGCAAGAGTGTACCGGCAGAGGACAGAGGTAGGGGCACAGCGCCCTAATAGCTAGCGGCTTCCATTATGCATTAGAGTACCCTCGTGTACATAAGAGTTATTGGTGAGGGGGCTAGATGGAGAGCCATATTTGTATGATGAGAAGTATATGTCTATTCATTTGAGGGCCATATTTGTATTGTGAGAAGTATATGTGTATTCATTTGAGAGATGAAAAATGTAAATCATTAGGTAAATGTTGAAAGTGGATGTAATAGCTAGATGTATCTCTTTTTATTTACTTGTATTGTATACTTGTATCTTGCTCTTACTTGTTAGCACTTGTGGTGCTCCGTTTCTTGTCATGTTGTCACGCCCCGAGGCCGGCAGGGCCTTCCCCATAGCGTGCCCAGACCCGCCATATGTCAACACATATCAGGCGTCTACTAAAAACAGCGGAAATAAACCAAAAATAAGGCTGCAACTATTAATATCAGAGCAACATACAGCTATCCCTATCAATGTCACGCCCCGGGGTCGGCAGGACCTTCCCCAAAGCGTGCCCAGACCCGCCATATGTCAACACATACAAGGCGTCTAACTAAAACTGTAACCAGTGAGAAATAAATACATCAGAGAATCCAGTAGTACTAAGTACAAAAAGGTAGCCTCTACAAAAGGTACAAAACTCTCATCCTCTCCAACTAAAACAAAAGGAGGGATGAACCACCTAGCGAGACTCCTCGTCGCTAGTCTGAAGCGACACCCTTGCCGCGATCCCTAGCCTCCCCCGCTGAAGGCACTGAAACACATCAGAAAACAGAGGGCGTGAGAACTATAAACATATAGTTCCCAGTGGGCAATTACAGACCTGCACAAATTGCACCACTAAGCCCAAAAGAGATAACGTAACTGCGATAAGTAAGCAACTGAAAGTAAAGCATAACTGTAAATAAAAAGCATGAAGTAAAGATACTCTACTATGCCACTTGCATAAATAATAAATGCATAAGTAACCTGCTCTACTATGTTCTCAAGTACACTATGATGTCATAAGAAAATCTCTCAAGTATACTATAGGTGCCCAACACCATGTCCAAACATAACTAAGTATCCAACTACTAAATCCTATCTAGTAGTGATATCAATTTCCTATTACATGTCACTTTTCAATTCTCTTTCTAGGATCTACACATGTGTAATCCAGCTTGTACCGCCTAAGTACCGTGGTAGCCCCAACATCTCTCGCAAGGAATGAGTCTGTCCCAAACGGTCCCGTAGGCTTCTCAACACCGCACGCGCGAACGAATCGCGAAGGCCAACTCCGGAGTGTCGGCTTGTAGGGAGAGACCCTTACAAGCATGTGCGAAGAGCACAAATGGCAACAAGCACTGTCCAAGTCTCAAGTGTCCAACCTCATGTCTCTCACATGGCAATGTCACTAGCAACCCTAAGGTCTAGTACAATATCTCTCATGACACTAGAAGTTTCTATGTCAAAGTTCATTCACGAGCCTAATGCCGCTTGATGACATTAGCTCACTATTCTACAAACAGATGCCAAGTCTAATACCGCTTTATGACATTAGCTTTTCTCCTATGTCATGCATAGTTTTATGTTCTCAAAACACATGTCAAACTAACTATAACCATTTAGTTCAAGTTCCCAAATAGAATGCTACAACCACTCAGCTCTCACAAGCATGCATCTCTACTATATAGAGGAAAATTGCATTATACATAATATATGTATCTTAAGCATTCTAAAATTCACAAATAATATATGAATTGATCCATGAAAACACATAATTTTCCAATTAACCGTAAGCATATAAGCACCAATGAGAATTTCTCATTGTGATAGGTGAGGCCAAACCCACCGTCGCTCCAAGCGTCGCTCCGAACCGCTAACGAAGCTTCGATTCCTACTCCTAGTACCCTACAAAGTAAATCCTTGGAGTTACAACCTCTAGAGTTGAACCATGAGTTCAATCTTTAAGCTTCTATGTAGAGAGTAAGGAAAAACTCACCTTAGAGTAAAAATCCTTCTCCAATCCTCAAATGGAGGTTAGATCTCTTCCAAGGCAACCTAAACAAAGGTTCTAAACCCATCAATTAGGTTCTAAAAGCCTTAGATTAGAAATCCCCAAAATAAACCCTAATCTACCAAATCTAGGGTTTCATCCAAAGGGATCCGGACCACACCCACTGGGTCCGGATGCCACGCCAACCCCTCCCCACTGCCAGTGGGGTCCGGTCTCCCTCCTCAGGTCCGGTCCCAGAGAGCTGACCTTCCAGGACTTAGCCAAAACCTCCAGAATTTCGAACCACGGGTCGGGACTACCTCCAGGACCCTCTACAAAGAGTAGAAAAGTTCGAAACCCAGTCGAACACTCGAACCTTGCAATTTGCAAAGGTCCTGTGCGTCACACATGTATGTATTTGAATTACTTCCTGGGCAATTCATGTACATGACTTGTTGTCGAGCCTTGGGCGGGCAGGGGAGGTGTTGTCCGTCCGGCGTCTGTTCGACGTGCCCGGACCGGACTAAATTGGTAGCGGTCGCTGAGCGTGACAGCGTAACTTCTCCATTCTAGCTCGTTTTCTCCTGAAACTTGAAGAGTATTTATGTAATTAAATTACACACAAAAATATCATCAACAGAGAGTTTAGCTATACTGCCAAAATCTCAATCCTTACAGAGCGAGGATCGGCTCAGCCATGTTCTGCCTCAATACATAGAAAAGACATGTAAGGAAGTGAATTCTCAAAATTCGAGAGTTGGACTTCACTTAGAATCGACTAATTGTCGAGTGGATGTGCTTCGAAAAAGCCGAAGAAGTCAAGAGCACCAAAAGTGCACTGGAGTTGGACCTCGGAGAGCAAATTGATGAAAATCTGCATTTGGCAGATTTTCCACTCTGGGACCGGTCCTTGACATGAGGGACCGATTCCTGTAGGCAGGGGGTGCGTAGAGAAACCCTCTGCGCACAAATATTGCTCTCGGGGATGTTAAGGATTTATAAGTTGGCGGATTTCGTGAGGTTATTGGAGTCTTGAAGGAGTCAGGAGCACGAAGATACAATTTGAAGACTCAAGGCTCGACGGAGAAGCTCGGCACCTCAGGTATGATCTAAAGATTATTTTTGGTGATTTAAATTAATATATAGTGATTAGAAGACTTGGATTATACTTAAAATTAACAAATTTTCAAATCTAAAAATCCTATGGATGAAGATCGGTCTTGAGGATGAAGACCGGTCCCAGTAAGCTTGATATTGCGCAGTCTTTAATCAAGACCGGACTTGATGGATCAAGACCGGTCTCAGTACCTTGACAATTATGCTTGCGTAATTCAAGACCGGTCCTGATGGCTCGAGACCGGTCTCCATAGGCTGAGATTTTATTGACTGAAGGGTGGACCGGTTGAGGAGTCTGAGACCGGTCCTACCAAGACCGGTCTCCCTAATGAAGACCGGTCTCGGCTTGCGTGAATTTTTCCAAAATTAGCCATTTTAAATCCTACTCTAATTCCAAGTCTTCTAACTCTATAAATAGACAATGAGGGGTTCATTAATCAATATGCTCAGAATATTCTTATATTTTAGACTCTCTTAAAACTCTAGAAACTCCGTCTATACTTTATGATTATATTCTAAAAGCGAGTTTCATCTTGTTGATCGTCAAGTAGATTCTAGGTTTTTTATTTGATTGTTCTTCATGAATCAACTTGATGATTGACTAATAGGGTTTCCCCCATCGTCTATGGTTCTTAAAAGTTACGATCACCATAAATCATCTTCTACTACTCCGGACGGAGTGTTGCACTGGATCGCGTGTTTTTGCCGAGGATTCGGAGGACGCATCGAGGAGTCGAGGCGTTGACACGACAAGGAATTGCGGCGTGATCGGTTGAAGGATTTCAAGCGATCGAGGACCAGCGAAGGAGATCCACGTTGGAGATTCGGTAAATTTGGGTAGGGTAATCGGTATATCACCTTGTACTCAATTTGTTTCTTAGTGGATTTTTCGTGTGATCGGTCCCGTGGGTTTTTTCACTCCGATTTGGAGTTTTCCCACGTAAAAATCTCGGTGTGTGATTTTTAATTTCCACATTTACGCATTGAGATTTTTAATTTGCCATTGTACACCTATTCACCCCTTGTGAGACCCAAGATAGTCCTATATATGAGATATAATAGGGCTAAAACTCTTAACCCGGCTTAAGCATTTTGGGTAGTGGCAAGACCCAAGAGGTTA
The DNA here is from genome assembly GCA_025177825.1 of Aechmea fasciata. Lineage (NCBI taxonomy): Eukaryota > Viridiplantae > Streptophyta > Magnoliopsida > Poales > Bromeliaceae > Aechmea > Aechmea fasciata. The sequence continues at coordinate 13,404,671 of CM045931.1, read as the reverse complement.
AGAGAGTTAAGCGTGCTAGGGTGGGAGTAGTCCTAGGATGGGTGACCCCCTGGGAAGTTGGGGCGTCACAGATGGTATTAGAGCCAATTACCAGCCGGAAGTGTGAGATGAGTCTCGGTTGAGCCAGTGTCTTGATGACGGACTAGCAAGACGAGTCTCACATCGCCTGGTATTTGTGAGTCTGAGCCTGACAAGGACGTCAGGGCTTAAAGGTGGGGAGATTGTGAGACCCCAGATAGTCCTATATATGAGATATAATAGGGCTAAAACTCTTAACCCGGCTTAAGCATTTTGGATGATGGCAAGACCCAAGAGGTTAAGAGAGTTAAGCGTGCTAGGACGGGAGTAGTCCTAGGATGGGTGACCCCTTGGGAAGTTGGGGCGTCACACCCCCCCTCTAGGTGTTGATTACCTTTTAGATCCTCGGGATCCATATCTTACAATTGGTATCAGAGCGGGTATAGGTTGTACAAAATGGCCGAGGGCGGTAACTGTGATGCACTGGACTTTCGCAAATAGCGAGGTTCGAGTGTCTGAGGTGATTTTCGAGCTTTTCCACTGGTTGTGGATGGTCGTCGACGGTGTTCCGACCTTTGGAATCGAAAATTCGGAGTTTTGGCTAAGTCTTGTGAGATTTGTCCTAGGGGACCGGACATCAGCTGGGATGTCCGGACATCCCAGAGGGAGGCGCGGCTGGTGGCCGTGGCATCCGGACATCGGCACGGATGTCCGGATCCCGTGGGTGGTATTTCGCGGAGGAAGGCCCAAGACCGGACATTGCCCTCAATGTCCGGATCCCGTGGGCAAGGTTTCGCAGGAGGGCCAGCCAAGACCGGACATTGGCTCCAGGACCGGTCTTGAGCCCCGAAAAATGCCCAGTTCGGGCTGTTGCACAGGTTGCAAAGTTGAGGGGCTATCTAGGATATTGTTACATCGCACAGCCTATATGGCTCTTCCTCTCCTCTATTCTCTCATTTCACTCTCTCTCACGCTCTCACACTTAGAAATAGAAGGAGAGAAGAAGAAGGAAAATGAGAAGAAGGAGAGGAGGAGATCAAAGGGTGCATGCTTGTGGATCTTGGAGCTCTCCCACTTCATCTTCCTCCCCATTGGAGCTTAGGGCTCAGCTTTTGTAATAAACCGACTTTTTACCTAAATGAAATTTGACTTTCATTTCTGAATTTTATTGTGCGTAAATGTATTATAAGAGCACACGTCAAATTTCAGGCGAAACTGAGCTAAAACGAAAAAGTTACGCGACCCGGCAGTTTGACTTAAAGTGAATAGTAACTCCGGATTTTCGGGAAATCGCGGAGTAAAGATGGGTCCAGATGCGTACAGGACTCCGAATATAGGACTTCAATAACTCATTTCGAACGGCTCGACTATTCTGGAACCAATGCCACTGACGGAATTAGATTCTGAATCACGGTTGTCGAGGAAAAGGGGTTTGAACAGTTTTACTTAAAGACTTAAGAAAATTGGAGGTTTATGGAGAAAATGAGGAGAATGGATACTTCACGAATCCGAGACCAAATCAAACAAAGTAAAAGGGTAGATTCGATGTCCTCGACGCGCTGAACGCGCTGGCGCGATCCGATCGTAAATCCGACGGACGGATCTCCGGGAATCGCGAAAAGAACGCGAAGAGGCAAAAATCGCATAACGGTGGAATGGGAAAAGTCACTATATTTTATGCGCCAAAATGCGAAGGCTTGAACGTGGAGGGTCCTATGCGCATGATTCACATGCTGGCAGGGACTAAAGTATGAATAGTGGGCTTTGGAGGGCTAAAATGCAAAAAATACATTTGTGTATAAACTTGGTTTTAGGGTTTTCAAGGACCTAACCCTAAACCTAGCCAACCCTTCACCTCCCAGCCGCCCTAGCCACCTCCTGCCCCTCCTCTGCCATCCCGAGCGCGCGCCACCCACCTCCGGCGAGCTCATCCGGCCGCCGGAGAACCTCCCCGAGCCCTCAGCCACCTCCTCCACTTCTCCCCTCGGCCACCTAGCCACCAACTTGGCCGAGAAAGTGCGGGGTTGGTCTTTGAGCCAAGCATCATCATCCCCGGGCCGAAACCAACCGCCGGCGCCCATCGCCGACCGCCGCCGCCGTCGAGTCGCCGCCGGAGCCGAGAAAGCCGCCCGTCGCCATTGTTGCTCCACCGCACCGAGCTCGGGAAGAGGCGATCCGGCGTTTTCTTCGCCGAGGAGGCTTGAATCCTCCTTCCCGCCACGAGCCACCTCCGCGCGCGCCTCCCGGCTTCCCCGTACACCGCGGCCGCCGCCGAGCAACCCGCCCGTCGCTCGGTTTTGGTGCGACCGAGGGTGGTGGCCCTTGGTTTCCAAGCGTCTCCGTCGCCCGAGGAGGAGCACGGCGATCCCCAGTGTCCTCCTGTCGACCCCGTGGCCGCCCGACCGCCTCCGGCCGCCGCGCGCCGGAAGCCACCAAACCCGAGAGCAAGGTGGGTTTGGATCTCTTCCGTCGCGCTCCGGCCACCCTCTACCGCCGGCAACCGTGTGCCGTGGACCTCCCCGACCGGCCGCACCCTCACCGGCCAGTACCGCCGCGCCGCCGCGCTCCCACTCCCCGCGGCCGCCTCAGGTTGGTGCAGACCGAGGGAGAGCCTCCTCGGCTTCCGGTGTGACGCACTGAACTTGTGCAAATAGCAAGGTTCGAGTGTGGATGTGAGATCTGAGCTTTTCCAGATTTTCTGGAGGGTCGTTGACTGTGTTCCGACCCATGGCACGAGTACCGAGGTTCGTGGATGATTTCCAGGCACTAAAGTCCAAAAAGCTGGATTTTAGGTTGCTCTCGGGTTGGAATTTTATGCCTTTGTACCGGTACAAAATGGTGTCTATACCGGTACAAGCCGAGATTTATACCGGTATAGATGAGCAGCTGGGCAAACCCGAGGCTCGGTTTGTCGATTCGCAGAGTTTGTACCGCACAACCGGCTTGTACCAGACACGGGCAGCTTTTCTAAAATCCGAAACTGCAGGGGCTTTTTGGCATTTTGTTGATCTATACATGTGCCCCTCAGCCCCTAGGGCTTCTTTTGAGCCTTCCCACTGCAGCAAGAGAGGTAGGAGAGTTTCTCCCACTAAACTCTTGGGTTTCTTTGATTTAGTGGTGGATTTCAAAGGGATTGATCTCTCTTTTCTTCTCCTTTTGTCTCCTAGAGCCATTTCCTTCTTGGTAGAGGCTTTGAGCTTGGTGTTGGGAGCTTGAAGGAAGAGAGAACTCCAAGATTGGTGGGCTTTGATCTTGTTTTAGAGCTTCTACGAGGTATGTATTACTTCTAAAGCATCTAGTTTATGCTTTTGTTGCTTGCTAGTAGTTGAAACCCTAGAATGTGGATATTAGGGTTTGTTTTGGGGGTTTTCTTTCTAAGGCTTTTAGAACCTAATTGATGAGTTTAGAACCTCTATTTAGCTTGCCTTGGAAGAGATCTAACCTCCATTTGTGGATTGGAGAAGGATTCTTGCACAAGGTGAGTTTAACCCTTCTCTATGTGATTTTTATGTTGGGTAAATTCTAGGGCTTTTGAACCTAATTAGTTGGTTTAGAATCTTTGATTAGGGTGCCTTAGAAGGGATTTAGCTTCCATTCGAAGCTTCGTGAGGAATATCACTCGTTGGTGAGTTTTTTCCTGTTCTTTAGATCTAATACTCGCAGTTTGAGTCGTGGGCTCGCAAGTTGACTTTGAAACTTCTTGTGTGACCTTTCTAGGGTGCAAGGTGTCTGAAAAGTGTCAGGGTTGGAGACCCGAAGCGTGCGAGGTTCATTGGTGGGTTTGGCCTCACTTATGTAAATGGGAAAAATATTCTCATTGGAGTATTGTTAATTAGAAAGCTCTTCATTTCCATGTTGTATGAATTATTTATGAATTTTAGAGTGCTTAAAACATATGCCTTATGTACAATGCATTTTGGAACTCTATGTAGTAGAGACTAGCTATGTTGACAATGTATGTGGTAGCATTCTATTTGTAATATGTGAACATGTTGTATTTGATAAAATAGACATGTAATAGAGTATTATGGGACTTAGAAATTATGCATGATATAGGAGAAAAGCTAATGTCATCAAGCGGCATTAGACTTGGCATCTACTTGTAAAATAGTGAGCTAATGTCATCAAGCGGCATTAGGCTCGTGAATGAACTTGACATAGAGAATCTAGTGTCATGAGAACAATTGAACTAGACCTTAGGGATACTAGTTACTATTTCCATGTGAGACATGAGGTTTGGACTTGAGACTTGACTATACTTGTTGCCATTTGTGCTCTTTCGCACATGCTTGTGAGGGTCGCTCCCTACAAGCCGGCACTCCGGAGTTGGCCTTTGCGATTCGTTCGCGCGTGCGGTGTTGAGAAACCTACGGGACCGTTGGGACAGACTCATTCCTTGCGAGGGATGTTGGGGCTACCACGGTACTTAGGTGGCACAAGTTGGATTACTGTGGGCACATCCTAGTGAAAGTGAATTGAACTTGGACATTCAACATTACTATTGACAATCACTACTAGATAGGACTTAGTAGTTGGATTTTGTGGATTATGCTCGAATATACGGTATACTTGATAATGCTTTAATTACATTTTAGCATACTTGTTGGTTAAAGTAAAACGTAGCATGCTTATATATTGGAACTTGGTTATTGTACCATTCCTTATGCTTTATTTACAAGTTTATTTATATCGTTTACTTACTCTCCTTTCTTTGGGCCTATTGGTGCAATAGTGTGTCAAGCACTTGCCCACCGGGAACTATAAATTATAGTTTTCTTTTGCCCTTCGTTTCTCTGCCTTCGCGGGGAGGCTGGGACCGTGCGTGGTGTCGCCTCGGGATAGCGACATTCGGCGAGTTGTGCGATAGGTGGTCTACCGTTTCTCCTGTTTTATTTTGTGAGAGATGGAGAGTTGTACCTTGTATAGAGGCCACCACTTTTGTGTATTTTTTTTTTTTGAGGATGATACTATTAGCCTTGTACTACTTATGCTTCTAGTTATACTTGATGTGGTTTATTTCTTTCTCTCTATTTGTTCTTTAGCATTAGTTACAGTGGCTCTGATATACTAGTTATAGCTCTTTATTATTTTTAATTCCGCTGTTTTTAGTTAGACGCCTCATATGTGTTAGCATATGGCGGGTCTGGGCACGCTTTGGGGAAGGTCCTGCCGACCCCGGGGCGTGACATCCGGTCACCCCCGCCGCTTCCCGAGGGGAGCATCGACTTCCCCTCGGCCTCCGGTGCCGGACCATCACCATCCCGGCTGTCTCCGGCCGCGCCGTGCCGCCGGCGCCATCCAACCCGAGAGGAAGAAGAAGAAGAGGATCGCCGCCGCCGCGCTCCGGCCGCCGCCGCCGCCGCCGGCTACCTCCCTCTTCGGACCTCCCGGACCCGAGGCTCCCTTCCCCGGCCGGCGCGCGCGCCTCCTTGCCGCCGGCGACCGAACCCTAGCTCCCTCAGCCTCGGTAGTCTAGGGTTCGGATTACCTATTTGGTGATCCGGTGGGTCAAATGAACCTCGGGAGGTGAGCACGGTCAAGGATTTTTTGTGCTGAACGCGATGCTCACCTCCGTTCTGAGTTTCGATTCTCCGATTAGCGGGACGATCGCACTTTACGCGCCGTGCGCGCTCGTTTACTGAATTTAATGTCGCTTGTGCGCGCACTACGATGTCCGATTGTGCTCCGAAAGGCGAGCACGGTCTTCAGCATGTCAAGGACTTACAGCGAGTGCGATTTCAGAATTTGCGATGCATCGGTTTGCGTGCACGGCCCATAATAACCCTATTTGTACATGAAATAATACGATTTAGGATTCTTTAGGGACTTTTTTTCAATTGTGGCCTCCTGGGCTATCTTGGGCAGTGTGTACGTGCTGCGGGTAACCTCTGGACTGACTGTCCATGGTCCCGAGCTTTTCGGAAAACAGTAAGTGTAATTCCGGTGCGTTCGTCGGCAAAATTCGACGACGGAACGCGACTTTGGTTCAGATTTCTTCCGACACTTTCCAGAGATTATTTTCTTTGTCGCTAAGCCTTGTTGGCTGGTCACCTGTGTCGTGTCGAAGGTCCGGAGCCGACGGGTGAGCCACGGTGGGTTCCGGTGTCAAAGCAGACGCTTTCGGGAACCCGGATCGAAACGGACGTACTGTAGTAGTCGTTTCAAGGCAGTTATGTCGTGGGATTTGTGAATTATGGTTCTAGTTTTAGTGGGTTAGTTTCTAACCCGGTGAACCCTCGTAGGTTCAGTCGTTCCTTCCAGCAGTCGGCAGACCACTTCTTTCGATACTCAGGTGGGTATCCGGGTTGTCGTCGGTACAGTGGTACACGCTTGGTGACACTCCTTCACTTTACTCTACTCTACTTTACTTTTCTTACTTGCACCTTACTGTCGTTTCTATTCTCTACTCAGTTATATGCATACCTAGTATACTTGATAGGAGTAGAGTGGTTTGAGTTTACAGCTCTTCAGCGACCTACTTGGTCGCTCCTTTACAGTTTCAGTGACCTATTCGGTCGGCTTGTTTACAGTTTCTCAGTGACCTGTTCGGTCGGTTTGCTTCAGTTTCAGTGACCTATTCGGTCGGCTTGTTTCAGTGCTTCTGTGACCTACGTGGTCGGCGAGTTTACCTAATGACCCAAAGGGGTCGATGTTCCTTTAGGGACGGGATTGTCAGCTAGTTGCTGACGTCTGGCTTTTGAGCATAACAGCATTGATCGCCCAGGACTCGAGCGCATATCACGAACACAAAGGTCCGATCCACCGCTGTGTTGTTCTTTTCCGGAAAAGTGGTTGGACGCCAACCCGTGAGCCCAAGTGGGATTGGGTTGAATGCAGGCTTAGAGACAGGGGGCATTGCCTGAGGTCTGCGGACCAATATTGGCGGTTATGGATTGGGTATTTACTTTCTCGCCTTTTCGATGCATACATACAAGAGCGCTTGTTTATATTACATATATCTCTCTCCTGCTTACTTTGGCTACTGTATCTACTTACCAGTCCTTCCTTTGCTTTACTCCGTTGCTAGTGGATACCCACTGGGAGGGGAGACATGTTTACATGTTCTCACCCCCCGCCTTCTTTTTCAGGTGACATAGCGGGTCCTAGCGGGACAGCAGGTGAGGAGCGAGTCTAGTACGCGTGTAGCTCCTACCCGTATCGGTTACTTCTTTACCTTTCTCGTTTTATTACTTAGAGTACATTATGGTTCAGTTCTAGTTCACTTTAGTTTACTTTCAGTGGTGAATTGAGGCATATGTGTGAGTTATGGGGAAGCCCCTAGGATCTATCTAGATTGTATCAAACAACACCTAGGGGGGGTGAATAGGTGTATCGGCCAAAAACCACAATTCTCGATGCTTTAAAAAGGTAAATGCGGAAATTAAAAACACACCGAGATTTACATGGAAAACTCCAAACCCGAGTAAAAAATCCACGGACAAACACGCGAATAAACAATCAATAAGAGAAAAGATTACAAGGTGATACCGAACTCCACTCGACTCGACCTCTCTAACTCTCCTATGGATCTCCGCGCAATCCTCCTTCGAGTTGTCCACGCCCTCACGTTCGAGTCCACGAACGCCACCACTTCGAATCCACGAAGCTTCTATCACGCCGAATCCACGACGCCACTCGAATCCACGAGGCAACGATCCGAATCCACGAACCGCCTTCAACACGCCGAATCCACGACGCCGTTCATGAGAAGCATGAATATGGTGATCCTTCGCTTAGGAGTATCGTAGAAAACCGAAGAAGAAAACTCCAAGCGAATCGTAGATCAAATCGACATATAGATATTCAATACGATATCTCGATTTGACCTAAAAGAGGCGAGCATTGTGGATTCATATTTTGAATATGCGCGAGTCTTCGATCTTCATTTCTTCTTCTTTAAACCTTCAAGACTCCGAACTAACTTCACGAAATATGCCAACATAAAATCCGTAACAATCTCCCCCTTTGGCAATTTCGTGACAAAACCCAAAATTACATCACAACGCTCAACTCACAAAAAAAATGAAATTCATTGCCATCACCAAAACAATGAACTTCTCGCGTGAAAGATCCAAAGAGAAATACAAAATAACACTTTTAAAACTCCTAAACAAACTCTATGACTTAGACGCAACTAGGAGTTTTGAAGTCTTCAATGATCTGCAATTAAGTTACTTTATCCACGAACAAAGATCACAAACAAAGGTAGTAGTAAAAATATGAAAATAAAATTCTCTCCCCCTTTGTTCATGCATCAAAAGATTGAAATTCAAACTCGAAAATAAAAAATTATCACACGCTCTCCCTTTGATCTTAAATTCAAGTTTTCAATTCTTCTCCCCTTTTTGTCAAAAATTGCAAAAAAAAAGAAACACAAATAGAGAGAAAAACAAACTAGCAAAAAGAAAGTAGTCATGTCATAGTTAAAAATCTAGATACCAAAAATAAACAAACTAGACATAGTCCTAGGAGAGAAAAGATAAAATATAGATAATGAAGCTCAAAAAAAAAAAATCACTCCGTATCCTCCTCATCAAAAATATTGCCTTGTTTTCTCAAAAATCCTTCAAAATTAGATTAATTTCATAAAATTAATGATTTCACTTCAAAAATTACTATAATGAAAATAAAATATTATTTGATTTCAAAAGACATCAATTCATCAAAATTTGATATTAAGAAAAATCTAATGATTTAAAGTCATCAAGATGCAAATTGATGAAAAATAATTTTTAAAAATTTGGCAAAATTGACACCAATTTGTCGCAATTCGTTCAAAATAGAGATTTAACTAATAAGGCACCGGGGGTGGCTCTTTGAGCATCGTTTTCAAACTATCACCTTATATCACCGAAAATTCTAAAATATTCATATATATATTTTCAACCTTTTCGGTTTTTCATATACTTTCTCATGTGGTAGCTTCACACACGTACGACGACGGGTGGTAGCTCTTTCCTACATGTGTCTTTGGTAGTTTTCACACTCCTTTCTGGATGTAACTCTTTCCACATCTTTTATACTTAGGAGTTTCTTCCTTTTTTTTTAAAGTATTCAAACTCTCCCTAAATTAGACAATCTCACAATTGAAAATAATTTTGACGAACTTTAGTCGATTAGCAAATATCCATCAATTATATTCAACATTCACTACCAAGATGAATTAATTACCAAGAGATTAAAATTAATTTCAAAATTTTGATGAATGTATGTAAGAAGAAATCACATATTAAATTATCGTCAAAATAATAAAAAGTGGAGTAAAATCGATAATTAATATGAATTTAATTCAATTTGAATTGACTTTAAATACCGTTTAAGGCTCTATAAAAAACCTTTAATCTCTCTAACTTTATGATTTTCAATCATCTCCTTTCTCAAGTAAATTTTCAATCAAATTAAAAATTTCCCTTTACCTTTCCTCAACAAGATTTTCAAAACAAAATTTTAAACAATTCAAACCCCGTCTAAACATGTAATGCAATGAAAGAAAAATATGCAATAATCACCAATCAAAGCATTATAAAAATAAAAATAAACTAAGACGAGGAGCAAGGAAAGATATCACATTTCCGGATCCAAACTTGTCGGATTGTTGGTTGTCTTGGCTTGTCGACGATTTTTGTGGTTCGTTTAAACGTTTGATCCACCGTAGGTCCTTTCGAAGCAAGTTTCTTCGATTGATGTTGTTGTTGAGGCTTAGAAATCCAAACCGCTTGTGGCTTCGACTTAGAAATCCGGTTCGGTTGTGGGTTCGGTCGATATTGACGTTGAGGCTTAGATGTCCGATTCGCTTGTGGCTTTGATTTCCGGTTCACATATGAGTCACGGTTTGCTTGATGCACTCGACTCAATTGATTTTTCTTTTGATTCCATGGGGGATGTCGAGTTTTAGATGATACCAATTGTCGTTTCGAAGTTGCCGATTGAGACTTGAAATTTTTGTCCGGACAACTCTTTTTGATGTGTCCTTTGATGCCACATCTATGACACACCTTCTCCTTCAAACTTGTTGAGACTTTCGATGTCATCTGTTGAACCTTCTCAACATATGTTCTTTCGTACCCAAGTCCAACCTTGATCGTTTGACCCAATCCGAGCATGTGATCTAATTTCTTCGATCCCGAAGAAAATTTTTGAAGATCGGACTTGAGTTGATGAACTTGATTAGTTAACTCTTTATTGGATTTGTGCGATTCCTCATATTGATGCTCCAAAAATTTAATTTTATCCATAGAGGATTTGATCGTTGAATCCGCTTCATCTAGCTTCTTTTGGAGGACCGAATTGTTATTCAAAATTGATTCCCTCTCCTCCTCAAGAGTTTTATTCGATGTCTTCAAATTATTATTCTCCTTTTCAAGTTCCAATAGACGACGCCTTAACTTTTTATTGAACTTCGCCATCTTTTTGGATTCGACGAGGAGTTGATGATACGCTTCCGCTAATTCCTCGTCGTTTGATTCCTCATCGCCGGAATCTGAGTTCACGTCTTCTTCCTTTGGTGTTTTCAACGCAACCCTATTACTTTGAGAAAAAGACTTGGAAGAAGATTGGTTAGTAGGAAAAGTCATATCGTAAGTTTGCAACACACCTACTAACTTTTCGGCCATTAGATAGCAATATATCTAGATCCCGCTCTGATACCAATTGTGAGTTATGGGGAAGCCCCAAGGATCTATCTAGATTGTATCAAACAACACCTAGAGGGGGGTGAATAGGTGTATCGGCCAAAAACCACAATTCTCGATGCTTTAAAAAGGTAAATGCGGAAATTAAAAACACACCGAGATTTACATGGGAAAACTCCAAACTCGGAGTAAAAAACCAACGGGACAAACACGCGAATAAACAATCAATAAGAGAAAAGATTACAAGGTGATACCGAACTCCACGGACTCGACCTCTCTAACTCTCCTATGGATCTCCGCGCAATCCTCCTTCGGGTTGTCCACGCCCTCACGTTCGAGTCCACGAACGCCACCACTTCGAATCCACGAAGCTTCTATCACGCCGAATCCACGACGCCACTCGAATCCACGAGGCAATGATCCGAATCCACGAACCGCCTTCAACACGCCGAATCCACGACGCCGTTCATGAGAAGCATGAATATGGTGATCCTTCGCTTAGGAGTATCGTAGAAAACCGAAGAAGAAAACTCCAAGCGAATCGTAGATCAAATCGACATATAGATATTCAATACGATATCTCGATTTGACCTAAAAGAGGCGAGCATTGTGGATTCATATTTTGAATATGCGCGAGTCTTCGATCTTCATTTCTTCTTCTTTAAACCTTCAAGACTCCGAACTAACTTCACGAAATATGCCAACATAAAATCCGTAACAATATGATGGTTTTTGGAAATGGGTTTAAAGGACTTATGTTTTGTGAATTAAACTGTCTCCTACCCTTCGAGGTAGCATTTCAAAGAAAAGGGTTAAAGAAAAGGTTTTCTACCCCTCGTGGTAGTGTTTTCAAAGCAAAAGGGTTTCCGTGTGGGAAACGGTTTTAAAACGTTTATAAATAAGCTAAGTTGTGAATGTGGTGAATGGTTGTATGATGAGGTATATTTAGTGTACTTGATATTCATACTGTTGTGGTTGTGTTCCTGGTTGTCTAAGTGTACTCAGACTTGTGCGACGCTGCAAATACAGTGGAGACTCGTCCGTGTGTACAAAGTGGCATCCCCGTATTTGTGGCGGATCCGGCACACCTCTAGGGGTCGACTTTAAAAAAAAAAATTTCGCGTATTTATGTACCAAAGGGACCCCGGGGCGTGACAGATTAAAATGGTATCGAGCCGGTTCACCACCGGACATGTGTGGCGAGTCTCTACGAGCTGTGGTTCTGGATGACGGGCTAGCGAGACGAGTCTCACATCGCCTGGTGTTCTTGGGCTGTGTGTGTGTGATTGGACTGATGAGGACGTCAGGGCCTTAACGGGGGGAGTCTGTGACACCCCAATAATCCCACATCGGATGGGAATGGGTTTGTCATTGGGTTTATATGAGACTTGGACACTAGTAAAAATAACTGGGCTTAAGCATTTTGGGCCGATGGTTGGGCCCAACGAGTTATTGTTGCTAGTGGACTGGGTCGTTACAAATGGTATCAGAGCGAATTACAACCACAACACCATTCACCGGACGTTTTTTTTGAAAAAGAAAAAGGAACTGAACCATTGGTTAGGATAACCCTAGGAAGACCTACGATTTATAGGAACGCTAGTGCGGGGTTTTGGCTCAAGTCCTAGTGTTAGGCCGTTGAGCGATTTTCGACTAACGGTGTTTTCTGTTGTAGATGGCTCGTGGTAGAGGTAGACCTCCTCGGGATCGTACCGGTGGACATGCAGCTGCGGATATACCTAGTGGATCGGGAGAGATTGCCCCTGCGGGCACGGGTGGCGGGGAGCAGGGCGGCTCTCAGCCGCTTGGTCAGCGGAGTGCCCAGCAGCTCGGGGCCGAAGTAGCTGAGTTGAGAGGCTGTTAAGGATTTTATAGGTTGGGGAATTTCGTGGACGAGTCGGAGTCTTGAAGAGATCAAGTCAATCAAGATGAAGACGGAGGCTCCAGGACTCGTTGAAGAAGCTCAACACCTCAGGTATGCTTTTAAGATCATTTATGGTGATTAACAATATGGATATAGTAGTTAGAAGACTTTAGAAAGCTTTAAAATATTGATTTTACAAAAACTGTTTTTAGATGGTTTCTGTCCGGACCGTAGGTCCTGTCCGGTCTCAGTAAGCTTGTTTTTGTTGCGAAAGCTTAAACCCTGACCGGACACCACCTTCTGTCCGGAGTCAGTAAGTTTGATATTTGAAATCTTCGCAAACACTGACCGGACACCACTTTCTGACCGGACAGAGTCCCTGTGCGAAAATATTGACGGAAGCACGGGGACCGGACAGGAAATGGAGACCGACAAGAACCCGAAAAATATTTCCAAAATAATCTGATTTGATTTCTAGTCTACTTCAAAGTCTTCTAACTCTATAAATAGACCATGAGAAGCCTTAGGACGTGAGATACCTGAATAAGCTTCATTCAAAACCCTAGATACTCTCTTCTAAGCTTTTTCCTTCTAATCTTAAGAGAGAGTAAGATACTAGTAGTTCATTGAGTTGATGTTGCTTTGATGCTTCTTCTTTGAATCGATTCGATGAATAACTAGAAAGGATTCTCATGGTCCACGGTGCTTAAAGAGTTAATCATCATCAATCATCGTTGTTCTCTTCGGACGAAGAGGTTGCGCGAGGATCGCGTGTGGAGGCCGAGGATTCGGTGAAAGCTTTGGAGAATCGAAGTGTGGTCGCGGCGAGGAGTTGCGACGTGATCGGTTGAAGGATTTCAAGCGATCGAGGACCAGCGAAAGGGATCCACATAGAAGATTCGGTAAATTGGGTAAAGCCGTGGGTGAATCGCCTTGTACTCAATAGTTTCTTAGTGGAGTTTCGTGTGATCGATCCCGTGGGTTTTTTACTCCTTGTGGAGTTTTCCCACGTATATCTTGGTGTGTTTGATTTTATTTTCCGCATTTACTTTAAAATCGCATCGAGATTTTTAATTGACCATTGTACACCTATTCACCCCCCCTCTAGGTGTAGTTTACCTATAGATCCTTGAGACCTATAACCTACAGTTGGTATCAGAGCGGGTTTAGGTTTCTTATAATGGCTAAGGAAGGTTCCTCACCCGAGCCATCCGAAAGCAGTCCTCCGCGGAGGAGGAATCGGATGTAGACGAGATGGCGACCGCATATCACCAATTGGTCATCGAATCGAAAAAGATGGCGAAGCACAACAAGAGGTTGAGAAGAAGGGTCTTCGACGTAGGAAAAGAAAACACCAAACTGACTGATCTATTGAAATCCTTGGAACAAGAAAAGGAGGGCTTATCAAAGGCCTATAATTTCCTAGTAGAGAAGGTTGCTATGCTTGAGAACGAAAGAGAGACGAGTGAAGAAAACTTGAAGTATCTCAACGAGCAATTTGTGGAAGCAAAGGAGGCAAACTTGGAATTCTCAAAGACAATTGAACAACTTAGATCAGACTTGAACAAGTTCTCCTCCGGAACAACCAAACTTGACAAGATGCTAGGACTCGGACAAACTTCAAAACTTGGACTTGGATATGAGAGGACATACGTTGATCAAGTCACTAAAGGAATGGACATGAATTCGACGAAGACAAGAACCAAAGCCCAAGGTAAGTTTGCTTCAACTATAAAACCTTTCGCTAACAAAGTTTGTTACCGCTGTGGGACTTTAGGCCATGTGAAGAAGTTTTGCAAACAAAAGAAGAAAGTCACAACACACGCGAATCAGAGGACTTCTTCAAAATCAATCAAACAAACTTGGAGGCCAAAGGTGGATGATCACATAAATAAGCAAACCAAATTCGTCGACAAGCATCACAAGGCGCAATCAAGTTGGCCAATGCACCCGAAAACTCGTAAGGTTTGGGTGCGCAAAGGTGAGATCTACCCTTGTTTCGTTATTCATACATCTCTTCATGCTTACGATAACACTTCATGGTACCTTGATAGTGGTTGTTCCCGACACATGACCGGAGACAAACATTGGTTTACTTCCTTTCATGAACTCTCCGGTGGATGTGTAATGTTTGGAGATGGTCGGTCTTCAAAGATCATGGGAAAGGGGATAATCCCTATCTCGGATGGCCCTACTTTGAACGATGTCTTCTTTGTTGAGGGGCTTAAATCTAATCTTGTCAGCATTAGTCAATTATGTGATGATGGATACAATGTGAATTTCTCTTCCAAAGAATGTTTGGTGACTCTAGATGACGACACTCTCTTTCTAAAAGGTGTTAGATCTCAAAACAATTGTTACATAGTTCCTAGCAATTTATCCGAGACTTGTAACCTAGCGAACTTAGAGACCGAAACTCTCTGGCATGAACGTCTAGGTCACATAAATTTTAAGGAGCTATCTAAGATCACCAAGAAAGAGATAGTGTTAGGTGTCCCTCAAATTGATTTTCCGGAAAACGTTGTGTGTGGTGGTTGTCAATTGGGAAAGCAAACTAGATCCGCACATAAGAGCGTGAATCATTTAGGAACTACTCGACCTCTAGAATTACTTCATATGGATTTAATGGGACCTTCTAGAATCCAAAGTTTGGGTGGTAAACGTTATATCCTTGATTGTTGATGATGTTTCGCGTTATGCTTGGAGTGTAATTTTACGTGAAAAAGCCGATACTTTTGATTTCTTTTCTGAGATTTGCCTTCGTCTTATGAACGAGCGTGATGACAAAATTGTACGTATAAGAAGTGATCGAGGAGGAGAATTCGTGAACTCTACATTTATTGATTTTTGTGTTTCAAATGGCATTAAACACGAATTCTCCGCTCCCTACACACCACAACAAAATGGAGTTGTAGAACGAAAGAATCGAGTGGTACAAGAGATGGCACGTGTTATGCTTCACAGTAAAAAGATTGCTTTACATTTTTGGGCTGAAGCGGTTAACACGGCCGTCTATGTTATCAACCGAATCTATGTACGACCAGGTACTTTGAATACTCCATATGAATTGTGGGTAGGTAGAAAGCCGAACATCAAATATTTTCGCATATTCGGGAGTAAATGTTTTATCCTTCGGATCATGAAAATCTTGGAAAATTTGACTCCCGAAGTGACGAAGGTATTTTTCTTGGGTATTCTACCTCTAGTCGAGCTTATAGAGCGTACAATTTAAAAACTAAGACGGTGGTGGAATCTATCAATATAAAAGTAGATGAGGCTTCTTTACCTACTTCTTCTGTGATTGATACTACATACATTCCTTCTAATGATGATGAGAATGATTCACCTTTTAGTGTTACTTTGGTGATGAAAGCATTCCTTTCCGAAATTTCTACTAATGTGAGTGCGCCAATCGATTCATCCGAACCACGAATTGAGACACCAATCCCTTCAACCGAATCTTTTGAGAGTACTCCGATGAGAGTCACAAAGGATCATCCATTGACGAATGTGATAGGAGATCCCCAAGATGGAGTGAAAACAAGGAGTCAACTAGGTGAGTTCTCATGTTATGTATCTTTGATGGAACCCAAAACCGTAGATGAAGCTCTTCTAGATGAATACTGGATTAACGCAATGCAAGAAGAGCTCGCACAATTTGTGAGAAATGATGTGTGGGAACTTGTGCCACGCCCGGCAAATCAACATATAATTGGTACCAAATGGATCTTTAAGAATAAGAAAAGTGAAGATGGTACTATAGTTCGGAACAAGGCAAGATTGGTTGCACAAGGTTACTCCCAAGTTGAAGGTATCAATTTCGAAGAAACCTTCGCCCCGGTTGCAAGACTTGAGTCGATTCGAATTCTCTTTGCTATCGCGTGTCATTTTAAAATAACACTTTTTCAAATGGATGTAAAGAGCGCCTTCTTAAATGGTCTTTTAAAAGAAGAGGTCTATGTTGAACAACCGAAAGGTTTTGTAGACTCTAAATTTTCAAACCATGTTTACTACCTTAAAAAGGCTCTTTATGGTCTAAAGCAAGCACCGCGAGCATGGTATGAGCAACTCACTAAGTATCTTTTGGAAAAGGGATGCAACCGAGGGGGAGCGGATAGAACATTGTTTGTGAAGCACACTAAGGATGATTTTATAGTTGCACAAATTTACGTGGATGATATTGTCTTTGGAGCAACAAAAGACAAGGATGCTTCGGAATTTGCCACGTTAATGACCAATGAATTTGAAATGTCTATGATGGGAGAACTCAACTACTTTCTTGGTCTTCAAATCAAACAAACAAAGGAAGGAATTCATTTATCCCAAACTAAATATGCAAAGGAACTGGTCAAGAAATTTGGGTTGGATGGTGCAAAACATTTTGATACTCCAATGGGAACAAGCAACAAAGGACTTGGAGTAAACATTGAAGGAAATAGAGTGGATGAAAAGTTGTATCGAAGTATGATTGGAAGCTTGTTGTACTTGACGGTGAGTAGGCCAGATATTTCATTCAGTGTTGGAATGTGTGCTCGTTATCAAGCTAATCCAAAAGAGATACACTTAAAGGTCGTGAAAAGAGTGATTAGGTATGTGAAAGGGACAACGGACTTTGGAATTTGGTATCCGATGGGAACTTCACTTGATCTCATTGGCTATTCGGATGCCGACTGGGCTAGATCTGCAGATGACAGGAAAAGCACTAGTGGAGCATGTTTCTATCTGGGTCATTGTTTGGTGGCTTGGCACAGTAAGAAACAGAATTGCATTGCCTTGTCTACCGCTGAGGCTGAGTACATCTCTGCTGGTAGTTGTGCTACTCAGTTAGTGTGGATGAGGAGTTTACTTAGTGACTATCGGATCCCTTCCTCTAATCTCACAGTTCTTTGCGACAACACAAGTGCCATAAATATTTCTAAAAACCCTGTTCTACATTCTCGAACAAAACACATTGATATAAGATATCACTTCTTAAGAGAATTGGTCGAATCTAACATTCTTAAACTTGAATACATTTCAACCGATGATCAATTAGCTGATATTTTGACTAAGCCTTTAGATCAAAAACGTTTTCTTCATTTAAGAAAGGCTATCGGTATGAATCCTTCAATCTAGAAATATTCCATGGATCATCATGTAGATATTGTCAATTATGTTTTTTTGTTATTTGATGGATGCATGATCTATTTTAACGTTCTTCAATTCACTAGAATTCGTTTATGTCATTCTATTTTGAATCTCTACATCTTCTTGAAAGTGATTGTGTATGTATGTTAAATTGGTACATCTCTCTTGAACTATCTAAAGCGTATTGAGATTATTCGAGTGTTTGCATTATTTAAAAATTTAACTTTATATTGTCATTACTTTATGAAATCACAATACTATTCTCTCATTGGGGATTGCACTATTTGAGGGGGAGTATTTTCAACATTCAAAGATGTGGAAAGAGTTACATCCCTTCGAGGGAGTGTGAAAACTACCACCAATTCAAGATGTGGAAAGAGTTACATCTTTTGAAAGAGTGTGAAAACTACCACCACATGTAGGAAAGAGCTACCATCCCGGTCGTCCGGTAAATGTGTGCAGCTACCACATGAATATGAGTTTATCTTTTAAAAAAAAGGTCATATTTCTTAGAACTGATGTGCTTGGTAGAGTCTCCTTTTTAATCGAACGGTATAAGGTGGATTTCCTGATAAAGATGCTCAAAGAGCCACTCCTGATTTTAGATGTGTGCATAACTCAATTAGACAATATTCTTGTGTTTATTTTATTTAGTGTGATAATTCTTAATCAATTCAATGCGTACATATCAAGTAAAATCAGTGCAGTTTGTGTTTAGTTCTCGATTGATGTGCTTAATTTAACGATATATATTATTAAGTTCTGGTTGATGTTCGATTTAACGTGTATGACATCCTTGAATTCTTTTGACTAGAAGTTTGTTATTATATTTTATGTCAACTTTTCGTTGGACACAAATTTTTTTTAAAAAAAAATCTCATATTTTTTTTGGAATAGTCATCTGAGACCGGTCTCCGTTGCTATGTCCGGACCGCACACTCGTAAACTGCAGGGGGCATTGTGGCATCCGGACATTGAGGTCTTTGTCCGGTCTCGGCTACAATTATGCCTGTATATGTATTTATTTGCACAATTGTCTCATATGATGGTCCTAAGAATCTCTAGAAACTTATTCTTGATGATATATTATGATCAGTGTGTTTAAACTTCTAAGAACAGCGGATTGTTAACTTTCACATCCTGTTTTTTCATGAATTTTTGGCATTTATTGTTACTATAGTTAGAGGAGATTACGATGGGATGTGGATGTGGATTCTCTTGACTGTGACTACGATCATTTTGTGGGTTTTTGGCGTTTTCGGACAAAAAGGGGGAGAACTGGGATGACTTGAACTTAAACATAAGATGTTTTTCTAATATTTTGAGATCTCTTTTGCAGGAACATTCAAGACTTCAAGACTCCATTGTCTAAGTCATAGAGTTTGTATAGGATAAGTTCTAACTTGTAAGTTTATTGGATCGATCATGCTTGAGAGTTATCGTTTGGTGATTGCGATAAGTCTCAATTTTTTCTGTATTTGAGGTTGTAAAGGCATGTATTATGTTTTGTCACGAAATCGCCAAAGGGGGAGATTGTTAAGGATTTTATAGGTTGGCGAATTTCGTGGACGAGTCGGAGTCTTGAAGAGATCAAGTCAATCAAGATGAAGACGGAGGCTCCAAGACTCGTTGAAGAAGCTCAACACCTCAGGTATGCTTTTAAGATCATTTATGGTGATTAACAATATGGATATAGTAGTTAGAAGACTTTAGAAAGCTTTAAAATATTGATTTTACAAAAACTGTTTTTAGATGGTTTCTGTCCGGACCGTAGGTCCTGTCCGGTCTCAGTAAGCTTGTTTTTGTTGCGAAAGCTTAAACCCTGACCGGACACCACCTTCTGTCCGGAGTCAGTAAGTTTGATATTTGAAATCTTCACAAACACTGACCGGACACCACTTTCTGACCGGACAGAGTCCCTGTGCGAAAATATTGACGGAAGCACGGGGACCGGACAGGAAATGGAGACCGGACAGTAAACCCGAAAAATATTTCCAAAATAAGCTGATTTGATTTCTAGTCTACTTCAAAGTCTTCTAACTCTATAAATAGACCATGAGAAGCCTTAGGACGTGAGATACCTGAATAAACTTCATTCAAAACCCTAGATACTCTCTTCTAAGCTTTTTCCTTCTAATCTTAAGAGAGAGTAAGATACTAGTAGTTCATTGACTTGATGTTGCTTTGATGCTTCTTCTTTGAATCGACTTGATGAATAACTAGAAAGGATTCTCATGGTCCACGGTGCTTAAAGAGTTAATCATCATCAATCATCGTTGTTCTCTCTTCGGACGAAGAGGTTGCGCGGGGATCGCGTGTGGAGGCCGAGGATTCGGTGAAAGCTTTGGAGAATCGAAGCGTGGTCGCGGCGAGGAGTTGCGACGTGATCGGTTGAAGGATTTCAAGCGATCGAGGACCAGCGAAAGGGATCCACATAGAAGATTCGGTAAATTGGGTAAAGCCGTGGGTGAATCGCCTTGTACTCAATAGTTTCTTAATGGAGTTTCGTGTGATCGGTCCCGTGGGTTTGTTACTCACTGTGGAGTTTTCCCACGTATATCTTGGTGTGTTTGATTTTATTTTCCGCATTTACTTTAAAATCGCATCGAGATTTTTAATTGGCCATTGTACACCTATTCACCCCCCTCTAGGTGTAGTTTACCTATAGATCCTTGAGCCCTATAACCTACGAGGCCACCGACGGCTCTCACGGGCATGTTCCAAATAGCTTCCTACAAAGAAGCAGTCATGCTGCCGCACCCCGGTTCCACCACCAGTTGCACCTCCGATTCCACCCCCGGTTCCACCACCAGTTGCACCCCCGATTCCACCTCCCGTTGCACCTCCGGTTCCACCTCCAGTTGTACCTCCGATTCCACCTCCGGCCGCACCTCCGGTTGCACCCCCGGCTCCACCTCTGGTGCCACCTACGGCCCCGACTACTCCAGTGACTGGGGATACTCCGGTGGTACCTCCACCGACCCCTGCTACTACGACGCTGACGACTGCGACCGCGACGGTTTCTGGTGGAGGTACCAGTTCCTCTGTAGCGGAGGGCGTTCCCATTCGGGCAATGCTGGCGGAGTTCCGAAAATTTGATCCCCCCATGTTCGAGGGCAAGAAAGAGGATAAGGGGACGCTGGAGCTGTGGATCACAGATATAGAGAAGCTGTTCCGTGATCTCCACATCGAGACGGAGGATTGCGTTCCCCTGGCAGCCCATTGTTTGGGGAGGACTTCGTACTCGTGGTGGTTTCGCCACTTCTCGAAGAAACTGAACAGTGTCTACCCTACCTGGGAGGAGTTCAGGAGCCTCCTCTACGAGCGCATTTCGGGGATAGTACGAGACAGGACTTGGAGCGCGAGCTGGAGCGTCTCCGACAGGGGAACCGTACTGTCGCCGAGTACGAGCAGGACTTCACCCGTATTATCGAGATGATCCCCTTCACTGTGCGTGACGAATACCATAAGGCCAGGCTCTTCATGAGGGGATTGCGGCCCAACCTCCGTATGTTGGCTGCGTCCAATGGCGCGATCACCTATGATGCCTGCCTCGAGCGAGCTTTCCTACTTCAGAGCGAGTCAGAGGATCTGAAGGCGGATCGAGATGCAGCTGAGCGTTCCGGGGACAGGAAGCGCTCGCACGCTCGCCGAGTGGTGACCCTCTTTCACCCGCAGGCCACCTAAGTATCCGCGTCCCGCTAGCCGAATCCGGAGTGCACCGTGCCCCTCAGCTAGCCGAACCGGAGTGCACCGCGCCCTGCTAGCCGAATTGAGTGCACCGCGCCCCCGCAGCCGACCAGAGTGCACCGCGCCCCCAGCTAGCCGATCAGAGTGCACCGCGCCCTCGCAGCTCGATCGGGAGTGCACCATCGGCGGTTATCGCCCGTGCTGGAGCGTGATTTGCGGGCGTGGACATGCCGTGAACACTTGCCCGAGAGGGAGGCCGTTGCTACCGATGCGGCTGCAAGGACACCGTCGATCCCGGTGCCCTCGGGTAACGGGGCTACCACTGAGCGCCGCTTCTTCCCCGGCCGCACCACCCCGACGAACCGTGGAGCTTCCGAGCGCAAGTGCTTCGTCCGGCGCCCTCTTCCTCCCACCAGACGGAGGGGGCACGCCAGGCTTCTGGAGGGCGAGTCTTCGCCCTGACGCAGCAGGAAGGCGACACGGGTTCTCACGCCCCGGGGTCGGCAGGACCTTCCCCAAAGCGTGCCCAGACCCGCCATATGCCAACACATATAAGGCGTCTAAATAAAAACAGCGGAATTAAAACAATAATAGGCTACAACTAAGAATATCAGAGCGACATACAGCTATCCCTATCAGCAAGTAGGATCAATAAACAGTTAGGAAGGAAAGAGAGTACTAAAACTGCTACTAGTAAAAAGTAAACACAACCGTGTAGCTCTAGGTACATAAGGGTAGCCTCTACCAAAATACAGGTACACACACTCATCCTCTCCAACTAAAACAAAGGAGAGATGAACCACCTAGCGAGACACCCGTCGCTAGCCGAAGCGACACCCTTGCCGCGATCCCTGGCCTCCCCCGCTGAAGGCGCTGAAACACGTCAGAAAATAGAGGGCGTGAGAACTATAAAAATATAGTTCCCAGTGGGCAATTACTGACCTGCACAGGTTGCACCACTAGGCCCCAAAAGAAGTAATAGTACAGAAGTAAATAACTATAAATAAAGCATAACGGTAAATAGAGCACAACTGTAAAGCTGAGTAATTAACCCAAAGTAAATATGCTACATGCTTTATTAAACCCGAAATGCCCACTTTAAACAAGTACATTCTAATAAGCTCTCAAGTATACCATAATGGAAATGTTGTCCTATCAAGTATACTACCCATGTCCAATACTATGCCACAGTATATCCGAGTATCCAACTACTAAGTCCTATCTAGTAGTGATGTCAATTTTCTATTATATGTAACTGTTCAATTCTCTTTCTAGGATCTACACAAGTGTAGTCCAGCTTGTGCCGCCTAAGTACCGTGGTAGCCCCAACATCCCCCGCAAGGAATGAGCCTGTCCCAAACGGTCCCGTAGGCTTCTCACACCGCACGCGCGAACGAATCGCAAAGGCTAACTCCGGAGTGCCGGCTTGTAGGGAGCGACCCTCACAAGCATGTGCGAAGAGCACAAATGGCAACAAGCACTGTCCAAGTCTCAAGTGTCCAAAACCTCACGTCACTCACATGGCAAATGTCACTAGTAACCCTAAGGTCTAGTACAATAGTTCACATGACACTAGAATTTCTATGTCAAAGTTCGAATCCGAGACTAATGCCGCTTGATGACATTAGCTCACTAGTTCACAAACCGATGCCAAGTCTAATGCCGCTTAATGACATTAGCTTTTCCCCTATGTTATATATAGTCTAAGTTCAAGTTCACTTGTTCTCATGTCATTTTCACTATATCCAACATGCTCTCAAGCCACAAGTAGAATGCAACACTATGCCTAAGTCCACAAGCCACTCTCTACTATATAGAGGTCAAAAATTTCATTACACATAAGGCATATGTTTTAAGCATTCTAAAATTCAACAACGATGCAACTAACATGAAAACACATAATTTTCTATTTTACGGTGCTCAAATAATTCCAATGAGAATTTTCATTGAATTTGGAGGTCAAACCCACCGATGGTCCTCGCACGCTCCGGGTCGCCAACCCCGACACTTTTCAGACTCCTTGTACCCTAGAAAGGTCACACAAGAAGTTTCAAAATCAACTGGCAAGCCCACGACTCAAACTGCGAAGATCAAAACTAGCGAACAGGGAAAAATTCACCTATGAGTGAAATCCCTCTCTAAGCTTCAAATGGAAGCTAGTCTAAGGTAACCTAAGTAAAGAATCTAAACCACATAATTAGGTTCAAAAGCCTTAGAAATTACCCAACTCCAAAACCACATAGAAAGGGTAAAACTCACCTCTAAGGTAGCAATCCCCAGAGATCCCAAAAGCAAGCTAGAGTCTCCTCAAACCAACCTAAAGGAAGGTTCTAACATCATCAATTAAGCTCTAGATGCACCAAATCAAAAAGCCCCAAAAACAAACCCTAACATCAACATCTAGGGTTTCATCTATTATAACGCAAAAGAAGCTTAATCTAGAGGATTAGAAGTAATCCATACCTCTTAGGAGCCTCCTCTCAAGGATCAAAACCTTCTAGAAGCAAAGATCTCTCTCACACCAAGCTCCAAGTCCAAGCTCTAAGCTCTCTAATGGTGGAAAATGCACCAAGAAGCAAAAGGGGGGAAAGAGAAGATCAATCTCTTAAAAACAACCAACCAAAATCAAGAAATAGAGAGGGAAGGGTTTGAGAAGCTCCTACCTCTCTCTCTCTCTGGTCTCAGCACAAAAAGACCCTAAGGGGGCTGAGGGGTTACAAATAGAAGCAACAAAATGCTAACAAGCCCCTGCAGTTTCGGATTTTCGAAAACTGCCAGGCTGTACCGGTACAAGCCAATTTTGTACCGGTACAAACCCCACGAAACAGCCAAACCCGAGGCTCGGTTAGCTCGGTCTGCACTTCTATACCGGTATAAATCTCGGTCTGTACCGGTATAGCCATCAAGGCTGTACCGGTATAGCAACAATTTTGTACCGGTACAAGAGCATAGAAATTCAACCCGGGAGCAACCTAAAATCCAACTTTTTGGACTTTAGAGCTTGGAACTCATCCACTAACCTCGGTACTCGTGCCATTGGTCGGAACACAGTCAACGACCCTCCAGAAAATCTGGAAAAGCTCAGATCTCACATCCAACACTCGAACCTTGCTATTTGCAAAGTTCAGTGCGTCACATTCACCTTTCCTAAAAAGGGGTTTCGTCCGCGAAACTCGAAATCACAGTCATACCTCATGACTCCATCTGAAAGAGATGGGGGTAGCGCTCTCGAAGCGCTCTCTCAAACTCCTACGTGGCCTCCCGCTCCTCGTGGTTGCTCCACATGACTTTCACATAAGAAAGCTCCCGATTCCCCAACTTCTTCACCTTGCGAGCCAACATCTTCACGGGTTGCTCCTCGAAGCTCAAATCATCCCTTAGCTCTAATGGTGTAGCATCCAAAACAAGAGCTGTATCATGTATATACTTCCGGAGGACCGATACATAGAATACGTTGTGTACACCCGACAAGTTCGGCGATAGAGCAAGTCTATACACTACCGAGCCCACACGCTCCAAAATCTCATACGGTCCAATGAATCTGGAGCTCAACCTACCCCGAATCCCGAATCTCCTGATCCCCTTGGTCGGCGAGACTTTCAAAAAGACATAATCTCCACTTTGAACCTCCAAGTCTCGTCGACGCTGGTCAGCGAAGCTCCTCTGCCTACTCTGGGCTGTCAACAACCGCTCTTTAGCAATGCGAACTTTGTCCTCTGCTTCCTGGAGCACATCTGGGCCTAAAGCCAAACTCTCGCCAACTTCACTCCAATGAAGTGGCGATCTACAGTTCCGTCCATAGAGTGCCTCAAATGGTGTCATTTCGATTCAAGCTTGATAACTGTCGCTGTAAGCAAACTCGCCATCGGTAGTTGCCGCGACCATCCTCCCCGGAAGCCGATCACGCAGCTCGAAGCATATCCTCGCGTGTCCGTACAATACGCTCCGATCGCCGTCACTCGAGGGTGGAAAGCGATCGAAGTCCGCCGAGCACCTAAGACGTCCTGCAGACTCCTCCAAAAGTGTGACACAAAACGTGTGTCCCTGTTTGATATAATCGATGTATGTACTTCGTGTAGTCGCACAATCTTATCCAATTATATCTGTGCGAGTCTCTCTCTAGTCCAAGTAGTATGGATAGGTATGAAATGCGCCTATTTCGTCAACCTATCCACGATCACCCAAATAGCATCATGCCCGGCCTGAGAGCGAGGCAATCCCATCACAAAGTCCATGGTGATCATCTCCCACTTCCACACTGGAATCGGTAGGCTCTACAATTCCCCCGCGGGAACTCTATGTTCAGCTTTCACTTGTTGGCAAGTCAAACATCTAGCCACAAGCTCGCCAACGTCCTTATCATTCTGGGCCACCAATAAAGCAACTTCAAGTCTTCTCCGAGAAGTTCCTTCTCTAAAATGCGCTCGTTCGACAAGCTATTCAGTTGGTCATCACCAAAACCAAGTGCTCCCAAAAGCTGAATTCCAGTACTCACTTTCCTCGTCTAGGTTGAGGGCGAAGCCTAGCTCTGCCTCAATTTACTCGTACAACTGGAATTCCGTTATATAGCTCTCTGAGGCGGATCCAACAATATCGCTCGTAGCAAGAACCCGGGGTTCAAACCCGTTACCTGATCCATCAACACTCCATCGGAATGCTCACTAAAGGGATGTGATACAATATCTAATCGTTGGCTCGAATCCCAACGATGCTCACTCACTCAAAGCCAGATCTTATCAAAAGATTGCACGACTGAGTGCAACTCCAATCCTTAATTAAGCATAGCGTAATTTTCACCTGGTTATCCTTTTATACCTGCTGGCATGAACACCCGACAATCAAAATCCATAATAATCATCTCTTCGACTGTAGCAACACTTGACGAATCGTCCAAATTGGTTCTCCAGCAGTGGTCACTCGATTCACCAATCGGCATTGCACCCCAATGCCTCCACAGTAGTCTCAACTCCACCACTGGGGTGGTACTCGCTGCTTCTCTTCTATATATATTGTCAAGAACCACAACCCACACACATCCTCGATCTACTAAGGTCATTCCTTAGTCTCGACTTGATGCCTCAAGTAAACTCTTCATAAGCCTACGCCGAGAGCTTATCTTCGATAGAGGGTCCCATAGCACTAACTGCTCAAGCGCTCGAAATGAATCATTCGAAATTCTTCTCCACAATTCTTCTCTTAGCATCAGATACCCCAGGTATCTATAGTCACAGAGCTCAACTCAAGTGATAGAGAGGGTTCCATTTACAATTTAGTAGTAGCTCTCTATCAATGTCATCATGAAGTGACTATCGACCAGAACGTCGATCTCAACCACTCTTCTACGAAATCTCCAGTGCACGGAACTCAATTCCACGTGCAACATCCGAACAACGGAAAATCAGCACTTGGTACTTTCCCTCACGAATTTTCCCAACAACTTGATCCAACAGTGAGAGTTCACGCTCCGCTCACCTCGGTATGCCTCCAGCTTGATCCTTGCATCTTCATTGGAGCACCCATGGCCATCTACGACCGGTTCCGCCAATCCATCTAGAGGGCTTGGAATTATCATTCCGCAAGTCCCTAACGTTGGTGAAGTACTACAGGCTTCAGCAGCGCCACGCTAATCCCCATGATGTCCCAAACAAGTACCAACATTCGCGCTGAGGTACAACCTGAAACTCCTACACAATATGGTATTACTCCGAATGCAATACGATTCAATCGAGTACGCCAATAACTCGAGTCTAATTGAAACGATCAACGAGCCTCTACAGCCGACGATTGCCCAATCGTGATTCACTTTAGATCACGATGGCCGACATACAGTCGAAACGACCCTACAGGTCCCACTTCAATAGAGGGCGTTTCTCACGAGACGAAACACTAGATGCAAAGATCTCCCCGTCACCCGAGCTCGCGATTCGCGACTCAGTCAGGAGAACAATAACCACTCCGAAGATGTCCCTCATTCTGAGGATTCTCGAACAACCGAAGGTAATGGCCAATTAGGCCCCCAAATCCTCCCCAAAACTTACCCAATTTAGGCAAGAGAGGTAGTCATCACAACCAGTGGAATAAATCCTCAACATGCACTCTTTCGTGCTCAAGTTCCAAGGCGAGTCAAGTCAGCTCGCAAGACCCAAGGTACAAAGTACCTCACAAACTCCACACCAACAAGGCCAATCTATTGGTTGGCACGCAAAACCTGCTCGCAAGGCAGGGTGTTCGAAACGACACACCCGATCATCCGATCATCCTATAGGCATCGAAGAATGATCAATGCTAGAAATCCTCGGGTTGGTTCACTACACACTCGGTGTATCCTTGATCTCACGATCCCACACGTGGCATTCCACGCTCTTGGGTCAAAGCTCGGACTACCGTCCTGACCAAAACTCTGCCCTACCCGAAGCGGCGGGCCGCGTCACTCACAAACTTAATCGCGCCGCCCAAAGGGCCTGTGCTCCACGATCTACAATCGGTCCAGGCACGGGTCGTCCCCGAGCACCATCCGGCATACAGCCGATCCAGGGATGCAACTAATGCAATCGTCGTGAGATCCATATAGCTAGCAGAAAGCTACCCACAACCCGCAAACAAACCGTCTCAGTCAAGGGCTAATCCTCATCGCAAACTGCGAACTAACGTGATGCAATGCAACTCGGCAAATAGCCGATCAAAGGATAGGTGCAATGCACCGGCATCAACCAATGCACACTCAAAAGTCATAGCACGAACCAAAACACGTAGTCACCACCTCGGCTGCCGTCGCCTCCTCAGTCTGAGTCGTATACATGCGGCCGCTCGGCCTCGTTGTGACTCCTCCGTCGCCTCTAAACAAAGTTGCCTCCCGAGTGCGTCTGACTCGCACCCTCGGCCGTGGGCCTCTAGCCCAGGTCCTTAGTCTAAGCCTTCTCAACGAGCACGCGGTTTACCACATCTCGGTAAGTCTGAAGGTCGAAAGGTTGCGCCAACCGAAAGATCAACGGCCGAAGTCTTCGCCGTCTCGCACAACAACAGCCACCCTGTGGGAGCCGAGGGAACTCCCTCTCGCACTCGGCCACCGCCCGGTTCCCTTGGAACATACCACACAGATCCTGCTCTGACTTTCTCTTAACACTGCCAGTGAAGTAAAGCTTCAACAGGAGTTCCTTGAACCTCCTTCAAGAAGTCGCCACAATATCAGCATTGGTGCTATCCTGAATGTCCAACCACCAGCTACAAACCTCATCGCTCAGGTGATGAGCGGCAAACCAAACTCTGCCTCTCTCCTCCACGAATGTGTCGCGGAATTAGTTTCTCCACCCGCCTCGACCACTTTCCTACGATCCTGGTCATCCTTCTCTCCATCGAGGATCCTGGGATTACACCTCTTGAACTCGTTGGGCAATCCATGAGCCACTCTCGCTCTGCTCCCTCAACCATCACGGGAAAACCGCCTGTTGCAGTAAGGATCTCCCCAGGTGTTCATGCGCGCATCCTGTCTGCGTGCCGCATTTGCCTATCGTTGAGCCGGTGTCGCCTGCTGAGCCGCCAAACCAGTGAGAGCCGCAAGAAGGCACCTCACCCACGGACCTCGTTGGATCCGGGGGTAGTGGACATCTCCACTTCCCCTGACGTTGTCGCGTCATCCGCTCCAACAAACTTAGAGCGGGTCGTCAACAAGACGCCACAACATCACTAAAGCGCAAGTTAATAAAACCCACGCTACCGCAATCCCCACTCAGGAACCCAAATCATGCGAAAGTAAAGAAGTGTGCTTCACAACTAACTCCCGATGTTACGTTGTCGGCCGCCAACGTAACCCTCCGCGAAGCTAGAAGCTATACACCTCGATCAAACTCCAACTTTTTAGAGTTATAGTGAAACCCAATCAGGTACTTTCGCTCACATGTAAAATAGACCTCGTCTCTCGCGAGCCTATTTCCTATAGTCCAACCAGCCTAAGGTTTGCTAGGTCCCCTAAGACGTCACCCTAGGCTCTGATACCAAATTAATCTGTCACGCCCCGGGGTCGGTAGGACCTTCCCCAAAGCGTGCCCAGACCCGCCATATGCCAACACATATAAGGCGTCTAAATAAAAACAATGAATGAAAACAATAATAGGCTATGACTAAGAATATCAGAGCGACATACAGCTATCCCTATCAGCAAGTAGGATCAATAAACAGTTAGGAAGGAAAGAGAGTACTAAAACTGCTACTAGTAAAAAGTAAACACAACCGTGTAGCTCTAGGTACATAAGGGTAGCCTCTACCAAAATACAGGTACACACACTCATCCTCTCCAACTAAAACAAAGGAGAGATACCGACCGTCCCTAGAGCAAGTGGCAAAGGGCTTGGTGGTTGGTACCCGTGACCCTAGTTCGAATCCCAGTTGATTCACATTTCTGGCTAAGTTTATTTCTAAAATACCTATCTCTCAAAAAAAAAAAAAAAAAAAAAAAAAAAAAAAAAAAAAAAACAAAGGAGAGATGAACCACCTAGCGAGACTCCCCGTTGCTAGCCGAAGCGACACCCTTGCCGCGATCCCTGGCCTCCCCCGCTGAAGGCGCTGAAACACGTCAGAAAATAGAGGGCGTGAGAACTATAAAAATATAGTTCCCAGTGGGCAATTACTGACCTGCACAGGTTGCACCACTAGGCCCCAAAAGAAGTAATAGTACAGAAGTAAATAACTGTAAATAAAGCATAACGGTAAATAGAGCACAACTGTAAAGCTGAGTAATTAACCCAAAGTAAATATGCTACATGCTTTATTAAACCCGAAATGCCCACTTTAAACAAGTACATTCTAATAAGCTCTCAAGTATACCATAATGGAAATGTTGTCCTATCAAGTATACTACCCATGTCCAATACTATGCCACAGTATATCCGAGTATCCAACTACTAAGTCCTATCTAGTAGTGATGTCAATTTTCTATTATATGTCACTGTTCAATTCTCTTTCTAGGATCTACACAAGTGTAGTCCACTTGTGCCGCCTAAGTACCGTGGTAGCCCCAACATCCCCCGCAAGGAATGAGTCTGTCCCAAACGGTCCCGTAGGCTTCTCAACACCGCACGCGCGAACGAATCGCGAAGGCCACCTCCGGAGTGCCGGCTTGTAGGGAGCGACCCTCACAAGCATGTGCGAAGAGCACAAATGGCAACAAGCACTGTCCAAGTCTCAAGTGTCCAAAACCTCACGTCACTCACATGGCAAATGTCACTAGTAACCCTAAGGTCTAGTACAATAGTTCACATGACACTAGAATTTCTATGTCAAAGTTCGAATCCGAGCCTAATGCCACTTGATGACATTAGCTCAGTAGTTCACAAACCGACGCCAAGTCTAATGCCGCTTAATGACATTAGCTTTTCCCCTATGTTATAAATAGTCTAAGTTCAAGTTCACTTGTTCTCATGTCATTTTCACTATATCCAACATGCTCTCAAGCCACAAGTAGAATGCAACACTATGCCTAAGTCCACAAGCCACTCTCTACTATATAGAGGTCAAAAATTTCATTACACATAAGGCATATGTTTTAAGCATTCTAAAATTCAACAACGATGCAACTAACATGAAAACACATAATTTTCTATTTTACGGTGCTCAAATAATTCCAATGAGAATTTTCATTGAATTTGGAGGTCAAACCCACCGATGGTCCTCGCACGCTTCCGGTCGCCAACCCCGACACTTTTCAGACTCCTTGTACCCTAGAAAGGTCACACAAGAAGTTTCAAAATCAACTGGCAAGCCCACGACTCAAACTGCGAAGATCAAAACTAGCGAACAGGGAAAAATTCACCTATGAGTGAAATCACTCTCTAAGCTTCAAATGGAAGCTAGATCCCATCTAAGGTAACCTAAGTAAAGAATCTAAACCACATAATTAGGTTCAAAAGCCTTAGAAATTACCCAACTCCAAAACCACATAGAAAGGATAAAACTCACCTCTAAGGTAGCAATCCCCCCAGAGATCCCAAAAGCAAGCTAGAGTCTCCTCAAACCAACCTAAAGGAAGGTTCTAACATCATCAATTAAGCTCTAGATGCACCAAATCAAAAAGCCCCCAAAACAAACCCTAACATCAACATCTAGGGTTTCATCTATTATAACGCAAAAGAAGCTTAATCTAGAGGATTAGAAGTAATCCATACCTCTTAGGAGCCTCCTCTCAAGGATCAAAACCTTCTAGAAGCAAAGATCTCCCTCACACCAAGCTCCAAGTCCAAGCTCTAAGCTCTCCAATGGTGGAAAATGCACCAAGAAGCAAAAGGGGGGAAAGAGAAGATCAATCTCTTAAAAACAACCAACCAAAATCAAGAAATAGAGAGGGAAGGGTTTGAGAAGCTCCTACCTCTCTCTCTCTCTGGTCTCAGCACAAAAAGACCCTAAGGGGGCTGAGGGGTTACAAATAGTAGCAACAAAATGCTAGATTTTTTTTTTAAAACGCGCAGCCGTACTGCAGATACAAGCCAATTTTGTATGCAGTACAAACCCCACGTACCCAAACCCGAGGCTCGGTTAGCTCGTTCTGCACTTCTATACCGGTATAAATCTCGGTTTGTACCGGTATAGCCATCAAGGCTGTACCGGTATAGCAACAATTTTGTACCGGTACAAGAGCATAGAAATTCAACCCGGGAGCAACCTAAAATCCAACTTTTTGGACTTTAGAGCTTGGAACTCATCCACTAACCTCGGTACTCGTGCCATAGGTCGGAACACAGTCAACGACCCTCCAGAAAATCTGGAAAAGCTCAGATCTCACATCCAACACTCGAACCTTGCTATTTGCAAAGTTCAGTGCGTCACACGGGTGGCGACCATCTCGCAGGTATTGTCACCCTTTCCGCCTCTCGAGCTAGAGCCTTATTTGATACTGGTGCGTCGCTTTCATTTCTCTCGCATTCTTATGCATGTGAGCACGGTATCCCTTCACATCCACTGAGCGCACCACTCCATATCGACACGCCCGGAGGCGATATCATAGCCGAGCGGGGCGTCATATCCTATCCGGTTGTTCTTGATGGCCGATGTGTAACATACTGGACTTACGCAAATTGCGAAGTTCGAGTATTCGACTTGAGTATTCGACTTGAGGGTCGTTGACTGTGTTCCGACCTATGGCACGTGTACCGAGGTTAGCGGATGAATCCCTAGCACTAAAGTCCAAAAAGTTAGTTTTTAGGTGGCTCTCGGGTTGGAATTCTGTGCCTTTGTACCGGTACAAAATGGTGTCTATACCGGTATAAAATGATGGCTATACCGGTACAGACCGAGATTTATACCGGTATAAAAGGGCAGACTTGGCAAACCCGAGGCTCGGGTTTGGCTGTTTCGCAGGGTTTATACCGGTACAAATCTGATTTGTACCGGTACAAACTGGCAGATTTCGAGCAGTTTAAACTGCATGGGTGTTTTAGCATTTTGTTGCTTCTATTAGGTTACCCCCTCATCCTAGGGCTCCATTTGAGCACCCCCATTGCAGCAAAGAGGTAGGAGGAGCTCATCTCTCTACTCCCTTGTGTTTTCTAGGGTTTTGGTTGGATTTTTAGAGGATTAAAACCCTCCTTTTGCTTCTTTGTGCTTAGTAGAGAAAACACCACCATTGTTGGAGCTCGGAGCTTGGTGGTTGGAGCTTTGTGGTGGATCAAGCTTCAAGCCTAGGGCCTTTTGAGCTTGGTTTAGAGCTTCTTAGAGGTATGTGAACGATTTCCTTCCTCTAGTTTCGGATTTTGGAGGTTTCTTTGAGATGAAACCCTAGTTTTGGATTCTAGGGTTAGGATTTGGGGATTTTCGATTTAGGGCCTTTGGGACCTAATTGATGGGTTTAGAACTTTGGTTTAGGTTGGATTGCAAGGACTCTAACTCCCATTTGGAGATCGAGAGAGTTTCCTTCGCATTCGGACTCAAGGAGTGATTATCGAAGCTTCGTTAGCGGTTCGGAGCAACGCTTTTCGCACTTGGTGGGTTTGGCTTCACGAGCATAGGGGCAAATGGCTCCTAAGTGCTTATTTGGTTTGATTTAATTATTTTGAATGCATATTCATGCTAAATAGATTTATTATGAATTTTGAATCACTTAAATTGCATGCCTTATGTATGATTAAAATTTGACTCTATATAGTAGAGAAATCTGGGTTAAATAGCAGGCATGTGGGGGTGATTCTTGTGGGCGCCTGGGAATGGGCCCTTTATGATGTTATAGCTTAATTAATATAGTTGTGAACATCGAACTCTTGTTGGAACTTAGATAAGCTTAAGTGTCATCAAGCGGCACTTAACTTAGAAAACTATGAAACTGCAACATAGAGACTTGACATAGGCCACTGGACATCTATTATTTCCATGTTAGAGACATGATGACATAGAGATAGGCCTTTTGGACACTTGTATATTCCATGTTAGAGACATGACGATTTGGGACATATGACGAGTTTTGTGACTATATGCCATTGTGCTCATTCGCACATGCTTGTGAGGGTCGCTCCCTACAAGCCGGCACTCCGGAGTTGGCCAACGCGTTTCATGTATTCGCCGTGCGGGATTGGGCACCGAAGTGGATTGCCGTGGGACAGTCTCATTCCTAGGGTGGGAATGTTGACTACTACGGGGCCATTAGGCTCGGCATTTGGGCTAGGTAGCCTTCGGGTGGGCATCGGCCATATCGCCTTCGAGTTGGATCTTATTGTACTTAAACTTAATGTAGTTTAAAGAAAACTGTGGACTTTGACTAGAATAGTAAGCTTTAACACTTTACTATCACTTGTGGACATTATAGATCTTGATTAGAATAGTAAACTTAATGTAATAACTGGCATTTTTCCAGAACAAGAAATAGAATATTTGGAGACGGTGAATATGTGCGTAATTGTATTATAAGAGCACACGTCAAATTTCAGGCGAAACCGAGCTAAAACGGAAAAGTTACGCGACCCGAAAGATTCGACTTAAGTGAATAGTAACTCCGGACTTTCGAGAAATCGCGGAGTAAAGAAGGGTCCAGGAGCATACCGGACTCCGAACATAGGCTTCCAATAGCTCGTTTCGAACGGCTTGACTATTCTGGAACCAATGCCACTGACGGAATTGAATTCTGATTCACGGTTATCGAGAAAAAGGGTTTTGAAGGATTTGACCTAAAAAGTTAAAGAATTGGGGAATAACGGAGAAAAAGAGGAGATGTGATACTTCGCGAATCCGAGACCGAATCAAACAAAGTAAAAGGCCAGATTCCATGTTCTCGACGCGCTGAACGCGCTGGCGTGATCCGATCGTGAATCTGACTGACGGATCTTCGGGAATCGCGAAAAGAACGCAAAGGGGTCGAAATCGCAGAACGACGGAATGCGAAGAGTCGCTATATTTTATGCGCCGAAATGCGCGAATTCGAATATAGAGGGGCTTATACGTATAATACACATCTTGTGAGGACTAGAACGTAAAAAGATGAGCGTGGTGGGCTAATGTGCAATTGTGCACACGTGTATATATAGTAGTGTTAGGGTTTTCATGGACCTAAACCCTAACCCTAGCCACCCCTTCACCTCCCTAGCCCTCACCCGCCTCCAGCATCACCCCAGGCTCCCCTCTCCGGTCGCCGCCACCGTGCCGGAGCGCCGCCTCGGCCGCTGCTGCTCCTGCGGCCAGCCCGGGGTCATCCAACCCGAGTTGGGTAGTCTCGGCTAAAGCGCGGCCGCCGTCTCTTCCTGTCGGGTGCGGAGGACTCCCACACCTCCGGTGACCCCGTGCTCCCCGTCCGGCCGACCACCGCACACCGCCGGCCGCCGTGGGAACTCCCTTGACCACCCAAGGCCGCGCACCGAGGAGGTGGCATCTCCTCCTCCGAGCAACGCCGCGGCCCAAGGAAGGAAGCCCGGCCTCCCCGTGTTCCCCGCGGCCAGGAGAACCGCCGCCCGACGCCTCCGACCGCCGGATTGCCGCCGGTGAACTTGTGAACCCGAGAGCTTCCTCGGATGAACCTGTCGCCGCCGCGCCACCGGCCGCCCTCCGCCGCCGCCGACGACTTCCCGGACACCTTGGACCCGGCGCTTCCTTCCCCGGCGCGCCCCCTTGCCGCCGGCGACCAAGCCCTAGTCCCATGCGCCGGTAAGCCTTAGTTTTCTGGTACTGGTTGTTGTCTAGGGTTTTGGGCACGTTTCCCGAGGCTACTGTTGGTCTTTTTGACCAAGTGAGGTGAGCACGGTCTTCGCCTTTCCGTGCTGACTGCGATGCTCACCTCCGCTTAGGCATTTGATGCCTCGATTAGCGGGAAAAGTGTACCTTTCGCGCTGTGCGCGCTGTTTACAGAACTTCGCGTCGCTCGTGCGAGTTCTACAGTGACCGAAAGTGCTCCAAAAGGCGAGCACGGTCTTCAGCATGTCGAAGACTTACAGAGTGCGATTTCGAATTTATGGTGCACCGGTTTGCGTGCACGACCCATATTAGCCTTAAATCGCATGAAATAATGCGATTTCGTGTAACGTGAGGGACTTTTATGCAATTCGAATTTCGTGGTCGTGTAGACAGCGTAGGAATGTTGCGGGTAACCTCTGGACTGATCGTCCAAGGTCCTAAATATTTACGGAAAATCAGAAGTGATTTTCGGAGCGTTTTTCGGCCAAATTCGCCGACGGAAACGTGTTTACGGTTCGGATTTCTTCCGACAACTCTTAGTGATTATTTACGGTGTCGCTGAGCCTTGTTGGCTGCTCACCCGCGTTATTTCGAGGGTTTAGAAATGACGGGCGAGCGACGGTTGGTTCCGGTGTCGAAATAGACACTTTCGGGAACCCGTATTCGTACAATTAGCCGATGATAATTGTATTGTAGTGTTATCTTATGGTTGTTGCCAGAACAGCCAAATAAGCGTGTTTTATGGCGGGTAACTCGTGACACGAGTCGGTGCTTTCGGGACGGTTCGTGGGTCCGTGAGTCCTGTGTGGTTTACGGGACTTCCGGTGAGTTACGGTAATTGGTTCGGAAAACCAATCTCCGTGGGATTAGTTGTGAGTTGTGCTATTAGTGTTTTGTGTTAGTGGGTTAGATACTAACCCGGTGGACCCTCTCGTAGGTCCAGTCGCTTTACTTCCATGAGCACGAGATCTGATCTTCTACAGTCGTACAGGTGGGTATCCGGTTTGACATCCGTACAGTGGTACACGCTTGGTGACACCTCTTCACCTTTACTTCGTTCTACTTTACTTTTCTTACATGCACCTTACTGCCATTTCTATTCTCGACTCAGTTATATGCATACTTAGTATACTTGATAGGAGTAGAGTGGTTTGAGTTTACAGCTCTTCAGCGACCTACTTGGTCGATCCTTTACAGTTTCTCTGTGACCTATTCGGTCGGCTTGTTTCAGTTTCTCAGTGACCTGTTCGGTCAGTTTGCTTCAGTTTCAGTGACCTGTTCGGTCGGCTTGTTTCAGTGCTTCTGTGACCTACGTGGTCGGCGAGTTTACTTGATGACCCAAAAAGGGGTCGATGTCCCTTTAGGGACGGGATTGTCAGCCAGTTGCTGACGTATGGTTTTTGAGCATAACAGCATCGATTGCCCAGGATTTGAGCGCAGTTCACGAACACGGGCGGTCTGATCCACCGTACCATGATGTGTTCTTTTCCGGAAAGGTGGTTGGACGAGCCAACCCGTGAGCCCATAGGCGACCATTGGTTGATATGGGTAGAATGCAGGTTTTGAGATACAGGGGGCATAGGCTTGAGGTCTGAGGACCAACAGAGCAACAGATTCCAGATTGGGTATTTTACTTTATCAGCTTTTCGATGCATACATACAGTAGCAGTTTATTTTTATTACCTATATCTCTCTCCTGCTTACTTAGCTACTGTATCTACTTAACAGTCCTTCCTTCGCTTTACTCCGTTTCTAGTGGATACCCACTGGGAGGGGGAGACATGTTTACATGTTCTCACCCCTCGCCTTCTTCTTTTTTCAGGTGACGTTACAGGTCATAGTGGGACAGCAGGTGAGGAGCGAGTCTAGTACGCTTAGCTCCTACCAGTATCGGTTACTTCCTTACCCTTCTCGTTTCATTACTTAGAGTACATCATGGTTCAGTTCTAGCTTCAATTTAATGGTGGATTGAGATTTATAATGGTTTTTGAAAGTTTATGAAAGAACTCATGTTTTGTGAATTAAACTGTCTCCTACCCTTCGTGGTAGCATTTCAAAGGAAAAAGGATTTCTACCCCTCGTGGTACTGTTTTCAAAGAAAGGGTTTCCGTGTGAAAACTTTGTAAAAGGTTTTCAAAAGAGATTTTATAACTTAGAGTTTCAAAACCCGTTCCGAGTAGGGAACATTACAAAAGATAGATGTTGTTTATATACAAAGGTAAATGTGAATGACCCTGTGGTGAATGGTGTGAATATGTGTATGTTGATTGGAATTAATATCTGTACACTTTGTTGTGGTTGTATGATTGTAAAAGACTCCTTCTACTTGTGCGATGCCGTGCAAATATAGGGGAGACTCTGTCCGTGTGTACAGTGGTCTCTCTGTATTTGTGGCAGGTCTGTCATGTCCTTGGGGGTCAAGGTTTATAAAAAAAAAAAAATTCCGCTGTTTCTATACTCTAAAATGACCCGGGGCGTGACAGATTAAAATGGTATCAGAGCGAAGTTACAACCACAACACCATTCGCAGGTTGTTTTGAAAAGTAATTGAACTGAAAATGAAAAGAACTGAACCATTGGTTAGGTTGACCCTAGGAAGACTTGCGATACTTAGGCACGTGAGTGCGGGGTTTGGACTTGTGTTCCGGTGTGCATGTCGAGTCGATAAACTTCGAGTGCACGGTGTTTTCGGTATGTGTTGAGATTTTCGCATAAGCAGGTGTCTAAGTGGGGAGTAGTGGCGGTGCTTCTTTTGGACATCGAATGGCGGGGTGAAGTCCCCCGTGTGTGGCCATTTCGGTCGGGGGGGCCTGGAAAGGCCGGTGATATCGGGCTTAGGCGACGCCCGGGCCACTATTCCTACTTTTGACACGAGAGCTACTGCGAGTGTCTCTACGGAGACGGTACTTAGACCTGTTACGGTCCTGACTTCTGTGGGGCTACTTGGGTGTAGTCCAGGGTCTAGTCGACTGCAACATTGGTGTTGCTTTCGCAGTTCTTTGGGTAGTGTTGTGACGCCTACTCCTTGTTGCTGATGGAATCAGCAATTCAGGTCTTTTGACTTTTAACGAGTTCATACGTCAAATTGACGCGTACTAGAGTCGGACTGACACAGTTGTGGTGTCAGGTTTCCGTTGAGGCCTACATCGTGTACGGGTATTCTAACACCTAAATTGGGTGTATTGTGGAATCGTCTGTGGATGGCGATAGAAGTAGAGTTGACGCGGGTTACTCCTGAATATTGATGGAGTTCCTGGAGCTTCGAGTTAAGCTCGGTTGTGGTGCGGAAAACGGTTTGAGGAACCATTTCCTCAAGCCTCAGCTGCGCGTGCGCGACTTAGTGTCGCCTGTAGCTTTCAGAGGTTGAAAGCTATGGACCCCCAGTGAGTCGATTTAGAGTCGTTCTGATTTCGATTGTCGACTTATAAAGTCGATGTTTCGATGATAATGGTTGTGAACCCTTAGTTCCGAGAAGAGGTGTCAATGGATTTGATACTTCGAGGTGTCACGCTTCCAACTCGATGTTGGTAGTGGATCTTGGATATTTCATTTTTCTTTGATAAGTATATTGGCTGCAGACAATATACTGTCGAAAGTGATACGAAATATCCCCTTTCCCTGTTTGGGACTTATAGATTGGGTCGATGTTTTCCCTAGATTGTCTTGGGAACTCTTGAGTGTTGGTTGTCTCTGACCAAGTAGCGAGCCTTGGGTTATTCCCTGGCAAATTTGCACAGTTGATTCATCATAACTGCAGATGGATTTGACTCTAGTTCGAGTCTGGGTGTTTATAGTAGTCTCAGTCTATTTTGCGAGAGGTTCGAAATCACAGTTATTGGGCGACTTAAGTCTGGTTGTCGGCTTTGATAATCACCGTATGTGATAATGGTTAGGGTTTGCTTCTCAATTTATTTGTGCAAATCTAGGAGTGGTATGCTTGTCCGATCAAGTGGTGACAGGTGCGCTTGGGTCTCAATGAGACAAGTATCTGGTGTTGCTCGGAATATTGCTCGCTAGGGTCCCTCGTAGGACGGCGACAACGGGGTCTCGTGGAGACGGATGTTGAGCATCACCGATGGTTAGTAACGCATAGTGCGATTGGCAATCCCTGTGCATCAAGGGATGGACTTGCATGGACCACATGTTGGTTTGTTGCAATATTGAGAGAAGCAGTTAGTTAGTTCAATGGGTATTGTCGGCCTTGGACCTTTTGGTCGGTGGAAAATGAGGTCTTGGACCTAGAAGTCGAATGCCAAAAGTGGCTTTCGGTTGATGAGGTTTTGACTTCGACCGTTTGTGTGTAGTAGCGGTGAGACTTGTGGTCTCCAAGGTGAGTGTTTCGACTCAGGTTTTGGACAACGATACATTTAGCTCGTGGTGAGATAATTGATATTGTGGATGAGTTCTTCGGAAACATACTCCGAACTCGCGGTGTTGTCCGTGACTTTTCTACGTGAATTTTCGACGTAGTCGAATCGGTTACGGCTATGCGGACCAAAGTTGAGTGGACCTAGCAATCCTGAGGGATGAATTATTATCTTAGAATTTGCAAGATGGGATCGGATTATTCTAGACGCGGAACTATCTTTGTCCGCAGGTTATAAGATGGATATGATTCCAGTGAATCTTGATCCGTAGATGTGGGTTGGAATGTTTACCCTCGTCCCGTCCAGGTGAAACGATTGATGAGTTGTCGTGATTTATGAAAATGTAATTGACCAGTACTCAGGTGATACCGCATTGGCCGAGCAGTATAAAAAGATGATTGTGGTGGGTACCTGGTCAAGTTTCGGGAACTTCACTATCCACGCTGATGGGTTTTTGCACTTTAAGGGCGAGATGGTGCTTCTTGAGTGACTCGGAGTTGAGGAGCGACATCCTATCCGAGGCGCACCAATCCCCTTTCACGGTTCATCCAGGCGGAACCAAGATGTATAGCGACTTGAAACAAAACTTCAGGTGGCCTGGAATGAAACAGGAGGTGGCTCAACACGTGGCTCGGTGCTTGGTTTGCTAGCAGGTAAAAGCCGAGCATCAGCCACCGGCAGGGAAGCTGCAACCACTTCCGATACCAGTATGGAAGTGGGAGCAGATTTCTATGGATTTCGTCGCTGGATTGCCTCGATCACAGCGAGGCCATGATACGATCTAGGTTGTAGTGGATCGGCTGACGAAATCGGCTCACTTCCTGCCGATGCACACGACGTGGTTCCGTGATCGACTGGCACAGTTATATATCGACGAGATCGTCCGACTTCACGGTGTGCCAGTGTCGATCGTATCTGATCGGGACACTCGTTTCGTTTCCTATTTTTGGAAGAGCTTGCAGCAGGCTATGGGTACGAAGCTGAACTACAGTACCGCGTTCTATCCGCAGAGCGACGGACAGTCGGAGTGCGTTATTCAGACTCTCGAGAATATGCTACGCGCTTGTGTCCTGGATTATGGAGATGGATGGTATCGTTACCTATCTCTGGTGGAATTCGCCTAGAATAACAGCTACCAGGCGAGCATTGAGATGGCTCCGTACGAGGCTTTATATGGGCGTCGGTGTCGGTCTCCTATCTGTTGGGACGATGTCAGAGAACGCCGGTTGATCGGGCCTGACTTAGTGGAGGATGCGGAGCCGAAAGTCCGCATTGCGAGAGAGCGACTTCAGACTGCACAGAGTCGACAGAGGAGCTACGCGGACCAGTGGAGGCGTGACCTAGAGTTTCTGGTCGGTGAGCACGTGTTGCTCAAGGTGTCGCCATCCAGGGGGATCAAGCGGTTCGGGTTGCGGAACAAGCTTAGTCCGTGTTTAGTGGGACCGTTTGAGATCCTGGAACGTGTTGGTCCGGTGGCGTACAGGTTGGCCCTACCTCCGAGTCTCGCCCGGGTGCACAATGTCTTTCACGTGTCCATACTTGAAAGTATATTTGAGATTCGTCCCAAATCATCGTTGCCGTCTATACGATTACGAGAGATCCGAGCAATGATGAGGCTCGTTGCGGGTTTAGGAATGTGAAGTGAAGCAGTTGCCAAACAGGAGCATTCCGTACGTGAAAGTTCAGTGGGAAAACCACGAAGAGCGTGAGGCGACTTGGGAGCTTGAGTCCTCTATGAGGGAGCGTTATCCACCTTTGTTTATGGGGGATCCTTGACCTAGTTTCGGGGACGAAACTTCCAATAAGGAGGGAATGATGTAATAACTGGCATTTTTCCAGAACAAGAAATAGAATATTTGGAGACGGTGAATATGTGCGTAATTGTATTATAAGAGCACACGTCAAATTTCAGGCGAAACCGAGCTAAAACGGAAAAGTTACGCGACCCGAAAGATTCGACTTAAGTGAATAGTAACTCCGGACTTTCGAGAAATCGCGGAGTAAAGAAGGGTCCAGGAGCATACCGGACTCCGAACATAGGCTTCCAATAGCTCGTTTCGAACGGCTTGACTATTCTGGAACCAATGCCACTGACGGAATTGAATTCTGATTCACGGTTATCGAGAAAAAGGGTTTTGAAGGATTTGACCTAAAAAGTTAAAGAATTGGGGAATAACGGAGAAAAAGAGGAGATGTGATACTTCGCGAATCCGAGACCGAATCAAACAAAGTAAAAGGCCAGATTCGATGTTCTCAACGGCGAACGCGGCGTGATCCGATCGTGAATCGGCGACGGATCTT
Organism: Aechmea fasciata; assembly: GCA_025177825.1. NCBI lineage: Eukaryota > Viridiplantae > Streptophyta > Magnoliopsida > Poales > Bromeliaceae > Aechmea > Aechmea fasciata. The sequence continues at coordinate 13,362,534 of CM045931.1, read as the reverse complement.
CGGGAATCACGAAAGAACGCAAAGGGGTCGAAATCGCGAACGACGGAATGCGAAGAGTCGCTATATTTTATGCGCCGAAATGCACGAATTCGAATATAGAGGGGCTTATACGTATAATACACATCGACAGGACTAGAACGTAAAAAGATGACGTGGTGGGCTAATGTGCAATTGTGCACACGTGTATATATAGTAGTGTTAGGGTTTTCATGGACCTAAACCCTAACCCTAGCCACCCCTTCACCTCCCTAGCCCTCACCCGCCTCCAGCATCACCCCGGGCTCCCCTCTCCGGCCGCCGCCACCGTGCCGAGCGCCGCCTCGCCGGCCCGCTCTGCGGCCGGCCGGGGTCATCCAACCCGAGTTGGGTAGTCTCGGCTAAAGCGCGGCCGCCTCTTCTGTCGGGTGCGGAGGACTCCCCACACCTCCGTGACCCCGTGCTCCCCGTCCGGCCGACCACCGCACACCGCCGGCCGCCGTGGGAACTCCTTGACCACCCAAGGGCATTGCGAGGAGGTGGCATCTCCTCCTCCGAGCAACGCCGCGGCCCAAGGAAGGAAGCCCCGGCCTCCCCGTGTTCCCCGCAGCCGAGAACCGCCGCCCGACGCCTCCCGACCGCCGGATTGCCGCCGGTGAACTTGTGAACCCGAGAGCTTCCTCGGATGAACTGTCGCCGCGCCACCGGCCGCCCTCCGCCCGCCGGCCGACGACTTCCCCGGACACCTTGGACCCGGCGCTTCCTTCCCCGGCCGGCGCGCGCGCCCCCTTGCCGCCGGCGACCAAGCCCTAGTCCCATGCGCCGGTAAGCCTTAGTTTTCTGGTACTGGTTGTTGTCTAGGGTTTTGGGCACGTTTTCCGAGGCTACTGTTGGTCTTTTTGACCAAGTGAGGTGAGCACGGTCTTCGCCTTTTCGTGCTGAACGCGATGCTCACCTCCGCTTAGGCATTTGATGCCTCGATTAGCGGGAAAAGTGTACCTTTCGCGGCGTGCGTCGTTCTGAACTTCGCGTCGCTCGTGCGAGTTCTACGGTGACCGAAAGTGCTCCAAAAGGCGAGCACGGTCTTCGACATGTCGAAGACTTACAGAGTGCGATTTCGGAATTTATGGTGCCGGTTTGCGTGCACGACCCATATTAGCCCTAAATCGCATGAAATAATGCGATTTCGTGTAACGTGAGGGACTTTTATGCAATTTAGAATTTCGTGGTCGCTGTAGACAGCGTAGGAATGTTGCGGGTAACCTCTGGACTGATCGTCCAAGGTCCTAAATATTTACGGAAAATCAGAAGTGATTTTCGGAGCGTTTTTCGGCCAAATTCGCCGACGGAAACGTGTTTACGGTTCGGATTTGTTCCGACAACTCTTAGTGATTATTTACGGTGTCGCTGAGCCTTGTTGGCTGCTCACCCGCGTTATTTCGAGGGTTTAGAAATGACGGGCGAGCGACGGTTGGTTCCGGTGTCGAAATAGACACTTTCGGGAACCCGTATTCGTACAATTAGCCGATGATAATTGTATTGTAGTGTTATCTTATGTTTGCTGCCAAAACATCCAAATAAGAGTGTTTTATGGCAGCGGGTAACTCGTGACACGAGTCGGTGCTTTTCGGGACGGTTCGTGGGTCCCGGCGGAGTCCCTGTGTGGTTTACGGGACTTCCGGTGAGTTACGGTATTTGGTTCGGAAAACCAATCTCCGTGGGATTAGTTGTGAGTTGTGCTATTAGTGTTTTGTGTTAGTGGGTTAGATACTAACCCGGTGGACCCTCTCTTAGGTCCAGTCGTTTTACTTCCGCAGACGACAGATCTGATCTTCTACAGTCGTACAGGTGGGTATCCGGTTTGACATCCGTACAGTGGTACACGCTTGGTGACACCTCTTCACCTTTACTTCGTTCTACTTTACTTTTCTTACATGCACCTTACTGCCATTTCTATTCTCGCCTCAGTTATATGCATACTTAGTATACTTGATAGGAGTAGAGTGGTTTGAGTTCTGACTCTTGGCGACCTACTTGGTCGATCCTTTACAGTTTCTCTGTGACCTATTCGGTCGGCTTGTTTACAGTTTCTCAGTGACCTATTCGGTCGGTTTGCTTCAGTTTCAGTAACCTGTTCGGTCGGCTTGTTTCAGTGCTTCTGTGACCTACGTGGTCGGCGAGTTTACTTGATGACCCAAAAAGGGGTCGATGTCCCTTTAGGGACGGGATTATCGACCGATTCTTTGACGTATGGTTTGAGCATAACGGCATCGATTGCCCGGGATTTGGCGCGATTCACGAACACGGGCGGTCGATCCCGTACCATGATGTGTTCTTTTCGGAAAGGTGGTTGGACGAGCCAACCCGTGAGCCCATAGGCGACCATTGGTTGATATGGGTAGAATGCGGGTTTTGTGATACGGGGGCATAGGCTTGAGGTCGAGGACCAACGAGCAACGATTCCAGTTGGGTATTTTACTTTATCGACTTTTCGATGCATACATACGGTAGCGATTTATTTTTATTACCTATATCTCTCTCACGCTTACTTAGCTACCGTATCTACTTAACGATCCTTCCTTCGCTTTACTCGTTTCTAGTGGATACCCATGGGAGGGGAGACATGTTTACATGTTCTCACCCTCGCCTTCTTCTTTTTCGTGACGTTAGAGGTCATAGTGGGACAGCAGGTGAGGAGCGAGTCTAGTACGCTTAGCTCCTACCAGTATCGGTTACTTCCTTACCCTTCTCGTTTCATTACTTAGAGTACATCATGGTTCAGTTCTAGCTTCAATTTAATGGTGGATTGAGATTTATAATGGTTTTTGAAAGTTTATGAAAGAACTCATGTTTTGTGAATTAAACTGTCTCCTACCCTTCGTGGTAGCATTTCAAAGGAAAAAGGATTTCTACCCCTCGTGGTACTGTTTTCAAAGAAAGGGTTTCCGTGTGAAAACAGTTTGTAAAAGGTTTTCAAAAGAGATTTTATAACTTAGAGTTTCAAAACCCGTTCCCGAGTAGGGAACATTTCAAAAGATAGATGTTGTTTATATACAAAGGTAAATGTGAATGAACCTGTGGTGAATGGTGTGAATATGTGTATGTTGATTGGAATTAATATCTGTACACTTTGTTGTGGTTGTATGATTGTAAAAGACTCCTTGTACTTGTGCGATGCCGTGCAAATACGGGAGACTACTGTCCGTGTGTACGGTGGTCTCTGTATTTGTGGCGAGTCTGTCATGTCCTTGGGGGTCAAGGTTTATAAAAAAAAAAAAATTCCGCTGTTTCTATACTCTAAAATGACCCGGGGCGTGACACTTAATCTTTTACTACCAAGTTGGGAACTTCATGTTATTTATAATGCTTTCTATTCATGTTTAGAATAGCGTATTTACTTGAGTAGTTTTCATGCCAAGTAGAGATATCATGCTTTAGTAGCTTACTCGTTATTTATTTCGCTTACACTTACTTGCTTAGTTTTGGGCCTAGTGGAGCATGCAACTGAAGTCAGTAATTGCCCACTGGGAACTATTATTTAATAGTTCTCACGCCCCCTGTTTCTTGTGTGTTTCAGAGCCTTCGGCACCGACGGAGGCACGGGATCGCGGCAAGGGATTCGCGTCTAGTTAGCCCGTAGCTAGCTTCTTTTGCCACTACTGTTTAGGTGGTTTTTCCTCTCTTTTGTGTTTTTGTGAGAGAGTGACTTTTGTATCCATTTATAGAGACCACCATGTATTATGTTAGCTTTTACTTTGGGATATTTGGTTGTACTCTTCTTATAGTTCTTAGTGGATTTGGTACTTTATTTCTGTTACTCTTATATGCTTCTTAGTTTAGAATTCTAGTTGTTACACTACTCTGATGCTTCTAGATTCTTCTTATTTTGTGGTTATTTATCGTTTTTGTTAGACGCCTTGTATGTTGTAGACATACGAGCCGGGCTCTGAGCACGCGCCGTGCGGCGCTTCATTGGGTCCGGAGGCGTGACACGATGCCACAGAATACCATTGGGTGTTTCTGGCGAATCTGTTGTGGTGTTTCCGGACGACAAGTTCGACGTGGTGCTTGGGATGGACTGGCTCTCCAGGCACCGCGCTACTATCGACTGCGAGCGAAGGATGGTGACTTTTACCTGGCCCGGCGAGGAAGTCTATATCTACCTAGCGTGTAAGAGCTCTTACTTTGCCATGTCTATCTCTTCTGCTAGGGCCAGGCGACATATGAATGAAGGGTGTGTGGCCTATCTGGCTTCGGTGGACGTCACCCGTCGAGTTGCGCCACCACTAGAGGAGATTCCAGTTGTTTGGGACTTCCCGGATATCTTTCCAGCCGAACTCCCGGGAATGCCCCCGGACCGGGAGATTGATTTCTTCATCAAGCTTGTCCCGGGCACTGCACCGATCTCGAAGGCCCCCTATCGCATGGCCTTCACGGAGCTGAAAGAGCTGAAGGCCCAGCTTGAGGACCTCCTGGAGAAAGGGTTCATTCAGCCTAGTGTCTCACCTTGGGGTGCCCCTGTCCTCTTCGTCAAAAAGAAGGACGGTAGTCTGCGCCTTTGCATTGACTACAGGGAGCTCAACAAGATTACGGTGAAGAACAAGTATCCACTGCCCCGGTTTGACGATCTTTTCGACCAGCTTCAGGGGTCGTCGGTATTCTCAAAGATCGATCTTCAGTCCGGGTATCATCAGCTTAAGATCCGGGCGGAGGATGTGCCGAAGACCGCGTTCCGAACTCGTTACGGCCACTACGAGTTCACGGTGATGCCGTTCGGGCCCGACAGCTTTCATGGATATGATGAATAGGGTCTTTCGACCGTATTTGTATCAGTTTGTCGTGGTCTTCATTGACGACATCCTGATTTATTCGCGGAGCGATGCGGAGCACGAGGATCATCTCCGCCGTGTTTTGCAGTTATTTCGAGAGCACAAGCTATATGCTAAGCTCAAGAAGTGCGAGTTCTGGCTCCGCGAGGTGTCTTTCTTGGGGCATATCGTGACTCCATCAGGCATTACGGTGGATCCGAAGAAGATATCCTCGGTAGTTGACTGGCCTAAGCCGACTTCAGTGACCGAAGTCAGGAGTTTTCTGGGTTTGGCGGGTTATTATCGGCGATTTGTCGAGGGATTCTCCAAGATCGCCGTACCGCTAAACAAGCTTACCAGAAAAGGTGAACGGTTTCAATGGACCGCGGTGCAGAGCTTTGAGTGAAGGATCGACTGACCCGCGCACCTGTCTTGACTTTGCCACGGCCTGGTGAGGACTTCGTCGTCTATTGTGACGCCTCACGGGTCGGTTTGGGGTGCGTGCTGATGCAGCAGGATCGGGTCATCGCTTATGCCTCGCGTCAACTGAAGCCGTATGAGAAGAATTATCCGACGCACGATCTGGAACTCGGCGCAGTGGTATTTGCCCTCAAACTATGGAGGCATTATCTCTATGGGGCACACTGTGAGGTGTTCACCGATCATCAGAGCCTGAAGTACCTCTTCACCCAGAAGGAGCTGAACCCTAGGCAGAGACGTTGGCTCGAGCTCTTGAAGGATTATGACATTACGATTCAGTATCATCCGGGAAAGGCGAACACAGTGGCAGAGGCCTTGAGCCGGAAACAGCCTTCCGCTGAGTTGTCCTTCATGATCATGAGCCAGGACCGTCGATAGAGGAGTTCCGCCGTCTCGAGATCGAGACTGTCTCCACCGGCTACACCCAATTGATGTCCCCGGTGGTACACCTACCTTGACGGAGCGGATTATGCTTGGGCGGCGAGTGACTGTGCTACAGAAAGTGCGGGCGGATCTCGAGCAGGGCAAGGACGGGGACTTCTCTATTCACACTGATGGATCTTTGCGCTTCAAAGGCAGGTGGTGCGTACCTAGTGACTCGGAGCTGAGGAGCGATATCCTATCCGAGGCGCACCGATCCCCTTACACAGTTCATCCAGGCGGAACCAAGATGTATCGTGATCCGCGTAACTTCGGTGGCCTGGAATGAAGCAGGATGTGGCTCAGTATGTGGCCCGGTGCTTGACTTGTCAGCAGGTGAAAGCCGAGCACCAGCGACCAGCAGGAAAGCTGCAACCACTTCCTATTCCCATGTGGAAGTGGGAGCAGATCACCAAGGATTTCGTCACCGGATTACCTCGATCACAGCGAGGCCATGATGCCATCTGGGTCATAGTGGATCGACTGACGAAATCGGCGCATTTCCTGCCGATGCATACGACTTGGTCCCGCGATCGACTGGCGCAGTTGTATATCGATGAGATCGTCCGACTTCATGGCGTGCCAGTGTAGATCGTATCTGATCGGGACACCCGCTTCGTTTCCCACTTCTGGAGGAACTTGCAGCAGGCTATGGGGACGAAGCTGAACTTCAGTACGGCCTTCCTTCCACAGAGCGACGGACAGTCGGAGCGAGTCATACAGACTCTCGAGGACATGCTCCGCGCATGTGTTCTGGATTATGGCGACGGATGGTTTCGCTATCTTCCATTGGTGGAGTTCGCCTATAACAACAGCTACCAGGCGAGCATCGGGATGGCGCCGTATGAGGCTTTATATGGGCGTCGATGTCGGTCCCCTAGCCTATCTGCTGGGACGACGTCGGTGAACGCCGATTAGTCGGGCCAGACTTGCTGGAGGATGCGGAGTCAAGGATTCGCATTGCGAGAGATCGACTTCAGACTGCACAGAGTCGACAGAGGAGCTACGCGGACCAGCGGAGGCGTGACCTAGAGTTTCAGGTCGGTGAGCACGTGCTGCTCAAGGTGTCGCCATCCAGGGGGATCAAGCGGTTCGGTTTGCGGAACAAGCTTAGTCCGCGGTTTGTGGGACCGTTTGAGATCCTGGAGCGGGTTGGTCCGGTGGCGTACAGGTTGGCTCTACCTCCGAGTCTCGCCCGGGTGCACAACGTATTCCACGTGTCCATGCTTCGAAAGTATATTCCTGATCCATCCCACGTCATCAGCACGATGGCTGTCCAGTTGCGAGAGGATCTGAGCTATGATGAGGCTCCGTTGCGGATTTTGGCATGTGAGGAGAAGTAGTTACGGAACAGGAGCATTTCGTACGTAAAGGTTCAGTAGGAGAACCACGAGGAGCGCGAGGCGACTTGGGAGCTTGAGTCCTCTATGAGGGAGCATGTTCCACATTTGTTTGTGGGGGATTCTTGACTTAGTTTCGGTGACGAAACTTTTTGTAAGGAGGGAATGATGTAATAAACCGACTTTTTACCTAAATGAAATTTGACTTTCGTTTCTGAATGTTATTGTGCGTAAATGTATTATAAGAGCACAAGTCAAATTTCAAAGTAAACCGAGCTAAAACGAAAAAGTTACGTGACCCTAAGTTTGACTTAAAGTGAATAGTAACTCCGGATTTTCTGGAAATCGCTGAGTAAAGATGTGTCCAGATGCGTACAGGACTCCGAATATAGGACTTCAATAGCTCGTTTCGAACGGCTCGACTATTCTGGAACCAATGCCACTGACGGAATTCGATTCTGAATCACGGTTGTCGAGGAAAAGGGGTTTGAACAGTTTTACTTAAAGACTTAAGAAAATTGGAGGTTTATGGAGAAAATGAGGAGAATGGATACTTCGCGAATCCGAGACCAAATCAAACGAAATAAAAGGCTAGATTCGATGTCCTCGACGCGCTGAACGCGCTGGCGTGATCCGATCGTGAATCCGACGGACGGATCTCCGGGAATCGCGAAAAGAACGCGAAGAGGCAAAAATCGTATAACGGTGGAATGCGAAAAGTCACTATATTTTATGCGCCAAAATGCGAAGGCTTGAACGTGGAGGGTCCTATGAGGATGATTCACATGCTGGCAGGGACTAAAGTATGAATAGTGGGCTTTGGAGGGCAAAAATGCAAAAAATGCATTTGTGTATAAACTTGGTTTTAGGGTTTTCAAGGACCTAACCCTAAACCTAGCCAACCCTTCACCTTCCAGCCGCCCTAGCCACCTCCTGCCCCTCCTCTGCCATCCCGAGCGCGCGCCGCCCACCTCCGGCGAGCTCCTCCGGCTGCCGGAGAACCTCCCCGAGCCCTCAGCCACCTCCTCCACTTCTCCCCTCGGCCACCTAGCCACCAACTTGGCCGAGAAAGTGCGGGGTTGGTCTTTGAGCCAAGCATCATCATCCCCGGGCCGAAACCAACCACCGGCGCCCATCGCCGACCGCCGCCGCCGTCGGAGTCGCCGCCGGAGCTGAGAAAGCCGTCTGCCGCCATTGTTGCTCCACCGCACCGAGCTCGGGAAGAGGCGCATCCGGCGTTTTCTTCGGCCGAGGAGGCTTGAATCCTCCTTCCCGCCACGAGCCACCTCCGCGCGCGCCTCCCCGGCTTCCCCGTACACCGCCGGCCACCGCCGAGCAACCCGCCCGCCGCTCGGATTTGGTGCACCGAGGGTGGTGGCCCTTGGTTTCCAAGCGCCTCCGTCGCCCGAGGAGGGAGCACGGCGATCCCCTAGTCCTCCTGGCGCCGACCCGTGGCCGCCCGACCGCTCCGGCCGCCGCCGCGCCCGGGAAGCCACCAAACCCGAGAGCAAGGTGGGTTTGGATCTCCTCCGTCGCGCTCCGGCCACCCTTCGCGCCGGCAACCGTGTGCCGTGGACCTCCCCGACCGGCCGCACCCTCACCGGCCGGACCACCCGCCGCCGGCCGCCGCTCCCACTCCTGTGGCCGCCTAGGGTTGGTGCGCACCGAGGGAGAGCCTCCTCGGCTTCCGGTCACCCCCGCCGCTTCCCGAGGGGAGCATCGACTTCCTATCGCCCTCCGGTGCAGCCGACCATCGCCGTCCGGCGTCCGGCCGCCGCCGTGCCGCCGGCGCCATCCAACCCGAGAGGAAGAAGAAGAGGATCGCCGCCGCCGCGTCCGGCCGCTGCCCGCCGCCGGCTACCTCCCTCCTCGGACCTCCCGGACCCGAGGCTCCCTTCCCCGGCCGGCGCGCGCGCCTCCTTGCCGCCGGCGACCGAACCCTAGCTCCCTCAGCCTCGGTATTGTTTTATGACTTCCAGCACCTAAGTCTAGGGTTCGGATCACCTATTTGGTGATCCGGTGGGTCAAATGAACCTCGGGAGGTGAGCACGGTCAAGGATTTTCCGTGCTGAACGCGATGCTCACCTCCGTTCTGAGTTTCGATGCTCCGTTTAGCGGGACGATCGCACTTTACGCGCTGTGCGCGCTGTTTACTGAATTTAATGTCGCTTGTGCGCGCACTACGATGTCCGATTGTGCTCCGAAAGGCGAGCACGGTCTTCAGCATGTCGAAGACTTACAGCGAGTGCGATTTCAGAATTTGCGATGCATCGGTTTGCGTGCACGGCCCATAATAACCCTATTTGTACATGAAATAATGCGATTTAGGATTCTTTAGGGACTTTTATGCAATTGTAGCCTCCTGGGCTATCTTGGGCAGTGTGTACATGCTGCGGGTAACCTCTGGACTGACTGTCCAAGGTCCCGAGCTTTTCGGAAAATAGTAAGTGTAATTCCGGTGCGTTCGTCGGCAAAATTCGACGACGGAACGCGACTTTGGTTCGGATTTCTTCCGACGCTTTCCAGAGATTATTTTCTTTGTCGCTAAGCCTTGTTGGCTGGTCACCTGTGTCGTGTCGAAGGTCCGGAGACGACGGGTGAGCGACGGTGGGTTCCGGTGTCAAAGTAGACGCTTTCGGGAACCCGGATCGAAACGGACGTACTGTAGTAGTCGTTTCGAGGCAGTTTCGTCGTGGGATTTGTGAATTACGGTTCTAGTTTTAGTGGGTTAGTTTCTAACCCGGTGAACCCTCGTAGGTTCAATCGTTCCTTCCAGCAGTCGGCAGACCACTTCTTTCGATACTCAGGTGGGTATCCGGGTTGTCGTCGGTACAGTGGTACACGCTTGGTGACACACCTTCACTTTACTCTACTCTACTTTACTTTTCTTACTTGCACCTTAATGTCGTTTCTATTCTCTACTCAGTTATATGCATACCTAGTAGACTTGATAGGAGTAGAGTGGTTTGAGTTTACAGCTCTTCAGCTGTTAGTTATATGCCCTATAAGCCAATCTCTGTCATAACTTAAAGGGATAATATCAGTGTACTTTTCTTTTATGATTAAATCTGGCATTCTTCATCCATATTATTGCCAAATGCATATTTATGAATCGTCCATAGAATTAATAGTAGAAGAATTAACTTTCTAAGAAGTTGGAAATTTGAGACATGTATTCTTCTGTAATTAATTCTTAAATGCTCATGATCATAGGATTATCACGAGGGCGATGGTAAATCCGGATAGATCAGTGTATGCTGTACTTCCCTTATGGGATGACGAGTCTCAAGTTATTAGTGTGGTGACACTAGAGTAAGAATACAGGTGAATGTTGGAGAACAATTTCACTGAGCGTGACCAACTATAAACAATCACATGGATGTCTACTCACTCGTCAGTGAATTGTTCCATACTGTAGTAGTGTGAGTGATCCTTTGACCTGAGGCACCACGGTTATCTTGCGTGTGGGTTATTGTAGTTTGACTGTGTAAATACTTATACCCTAATCATGGGTTAAGTCAACACATGTTGGCTGCAGTGGGTCATACGTGGAGGTAGGTGTGTGTCAAGATGAAATCTATCACCCTCGGTACAGAGGTAATTGTCCTATGCTATCTGTTTTACAAGTCCTTGGCCAAGGCAGTATGATTTTATGGAAAGGAGTTTCCATATTAAGTGTTAGTCAGATAAGGCATATGATTGAGTAATGTGGTTTGACGAGTTATCCATAACCTCGACTCAATCGGGATAAGTGATAGAAGGATTTTACCACACGGTAACTACACTTAGAGGTTCTGTCTATTGCCCTATAAGCCAATCTCTGTCATAACTTAAAGGGATAATATTAGTATACTTTTCTTTTATGATTAAATCTGGCATTCTTCATTCATATTATTGCCAAATGCATATTTATGAATCGTCCATAGAATTAATAGTAGAAGAATTAACTTTCTAAGATGTTAGAAATTTGAGACATATATTCTTCTGTAATTAATTCTTAAATGCTCCTGATCATAGGATTATCACGAGGGAGATGGTAAATCCGGATAGATCAGTGTATGCTGTACTTCCCTTATGGGATGACGAGTCTCAAGTTATTAGTGTGGTGACACTAGAGTAAGCATACAGGTGAATGTTGGAGAACAATTTCACTGAGCGTGACCAACTATAAACAATCACATGGATGTCTACTCACTCGTCAGTGAATTGTTCCATACTGTAGTAGTGTGAGTGATCCTTTGACCTGAGGCACCACGGTTATCTTGCGTGTGGGTTATTGTAGTTTGACTGTGTAAATACTTATACCCTAATCATGGGTTAAGTCAACACATGTTGGCTGCAGTGGGTCATACGTGGAGGTAGGTGTGTGTCAAGATGGAATCTATCACCCTCGGTAGAGAGGTAATTGTCCTATGCTATCTGTTTTACAAGTCCTTGGCCAAGGCAGTATGATTTTATGGAAAGGAGCTAGCACAATTTTGAAGATTAATTTTTCTCCACATTAACACGAGATCACGAAAGGAGTTTCGAGATTACACTGTGATTGTGTGAAGCACAGATCCCGGAGCAGCCTTGTGTGGATACACATAGAGGCCGAACATTTGTGCGGCTCAAAGGACCAGAAGTTCAGATCCACATCAACCGTGAAATAATTTCGGTAATTTGCACAGGTTGAAATTCGAACCCTTCTTCTAATTAAATTAGAATAATAATTTTGTGTGTCACACGAGATGATCTTGGTACATATATATACTAATATCATAAAAGTTATGATATTACAGTACATATGATTGGATCATTTTTATAAATAGAATTTATTTCCGCTGCATTAAATGCACATGCAGATGCATATATTTCCTTACATCAGCGACCTACTTGGCCGATCCTTTACAGTTTCAGTGACCTATTCGGTCGGCTTGTTTCAGCGCTTCTGTGACCTACGTGGTCGGCGAGTTTACCTATTGACCCAAAGGGGTCGATGTCCCTTTAGGGACGGGATTGTCAGCTAGTTGCTGACGTCTGGCTTTTGAGCATAACAGCATTGATCGCCCAGGACTCGAGCGCATATCACGAACACAAAGGCCCGATCCACCGCCAGTTGTTCTTTTCCGGAAAAGTGGTTGGACGCCAACCCGTGAGCCCATGTAGGATTGGGTTGAATGCAGGCTTAGAGACATGGGGCATTGCCTGAGGTCTGCGGACCAATATTGGCGGTTATGGATTGGGTATTTACTTTCTCAGCTTTTCGATGCATACATACAGTAGCAGTTTGTTTATATTACATATATCTCTCTCCTGCTTACTTTGGCTACTATATCTACTTACCAGTCCTTCCTTTGCTTTACTCCTTTGCTAGTGGATACCTACTGGGAGGGGAGACATGTTTACATGTTCTCACCCCCCGCCTTCTTTTCCAGGTGACATAGCGGGTCCTAGCGGGACAGCAGGTGAGGAGCGAGTCTAGTACGCGTGTAGCTCCTACCCGTATCGGTTACTTCTTTACCTTTCTCGTTTTATTACTTAGAGTACATTATGGTTCAGTTCTAGTTCACTTTAGTTTACTTTCAGTGGTGGATTGAGACATATGATGGTTTTTGGAAATGGGTTTAAAGGACTTATGTTTTGTGAATTAAACTGTCTCCTACCCTTCGAGGTAGCATTTCAAAGAAAAGGGTTAAAGAAAAGATTTTCTACCCCTCGTGGTAGTGTTTTCAAAGGAAAAGGGTTTCCGTGTGGGAAACGGTTTTAAAAGGTTTATAAATAAGCTAAGTTGTGAATGTGGTGAATGGTTGTATGATGAGGTATATTTAGTGTACTTGATATTCATACTGTTGTGGTTGTATTCCTGGTTGTCTAAGTGTACTCTGTACTTGTGCGACGCCGTGCAAATACAGGGGAGACTCTGTCCGTGTGTACAGTGGCCTCCCTGTATTTGTGGCGGATCTGGCACACCTCTGGGGGTCAGACTTTCAAAAAGAAAAAATTTCCGCTGTGTTTATGTACCAAAGGGACCCCGGGGCGTGACAGCTTTGGAGCATACTTGGAGGGAGATCTTTGCTTCTGGAAGGTTTAGATCCTTGGGAGTGAGCTTCTAAGAGGTAAACATCACATCCTTTCCCTTAGAATAGGATTTTGATGCTCTTTGCTAGATGAAACCCTAGATTTTGAGATTAGGGTTTCATTTTGGGGATTTTCGATCTAAGGCTTTTGGAACCTAATTGATGGGTTTAGAACCTTTGTTTAGGTTGCCTTGGAAGGGATCCATCCTCCATTTGAGGATTCGAGAGAGATTTCTTCATTTAGGTGAGTTTTTCCTGCTCTCTAGTATTGATCTTCGCATATTGAGCAAACGGCTCATCGTTTGAGGTTGTAATTTTTATGGCATACTTTTTAGGGTGCTAGGAGTTTGGAAATAGGCTTCGTTGGCGATTGGAGCATCGGGTGGATTCGGTGGGTTTGGCCTCACCTTAATTAATGAGAAAATCTCATTAATACTTTTATGGCTTGGATAAATACAAAATCATGCATTTTCATGTTAGATACATTATTTATGAATTTTAAAGTACTTAAAAGGTATGCTTTATGTATAGCACATTTTTGACCTCTATGTAGTAGAGTATTGCCTATGTTGGGACATGCATGAGAGTAGCACTCTTATTTGACGTGAGAACTTGTTGTATCTAACAAAGTGACATTGTACATGTATCATGGGACTTAGTACTATGTAGAACATAGGAGAAAGGCCGATGTCATAAAGGGGCATTGAGCTTGGCAGTTGTATGGAAAACTAAACTAATGACATTAGTGGCATTAGGCTTAGAGTGTGTATGGAACTTGAGAACCTAATGTCATAAAGCGGCATTAGTGTTGGAAATTGGACTTGGGCCATGAGATGAACTTTGAACTTGACCTTAGGGTTGCTAGTGACGTTGCCCTGTGAGAGACATGAGGTGGATACTTGAGATTGGACTTTGCTTGCTTGCCATTTGTGCTCATTCGCACATGCTTGTGAGGGTCGCTCCCTACAAGCCGGCACTCCGGAGTTGGCCTTTGCGATTCGTTCGCGCGTGCGGTATTGAGGAACCTACGGGACCGTTTGGGACAGACTCATTCCTTGCGGGGAATGTTGGGGCTACCACGGTACTTAGGTGGCACAAGCTGGATTACACTCGTGTAGATCCTAAAAGAGATTGGACAATAACATTCAACGAGAAATGACTTCACTACTAGATAGGACATAGTAGTTGGATACTTGGACATGCTTAGAGCATACTTTGGGACATATAGTATACTTGATAGGCCATTATATGCATCATAGTATACTTGAGATCAAGGTAGAACATGTTATTATATGTTGGTATATTGGGTTGGGATAGCTTATGCTTTTATCTCGCGTTCATATGACATGGTAGTTTAGCATTTCATTATGCTTTTATTTCAGCAGAATTTATTACAGTTATTTACTTATCGCAGTTTTATACTATCTCTTTTGGGCCTAGTGGCGCATGAACTGAGGTCAGTAATTGCCTACTGGGAACTATAAATTATAGTTCTTACGCCCTCTGTTTTCTGATGTTTTTCAGTGCCTTCTGCATCGGGGGAGGCCCGAGACCGCGGCAAGAGCATTGCCTCGGGATAGCGACTTTGGGCGAGGACACGGTTGATAGGTGGTCTACCTCTCGATGTTTTTATTTTTGGGAGAGGTTTTGTGAGAGTCACCTATGTGTAGAGAGACCACCATATTTTGTAGACATTGAGACGGTTGATGTATTTACCTTACACTTCCCTTTTATTGTTAGTTTACTTTCTTTCCTACTTGTGTTAGAATTAGCTGTATGTGCTCTGATATCTCTAGTGCAGACTTTATGTTGGTTTTATTTCCGCTGTTTTTAGTAGATGCCTTGTATGTGTGGACATACGGCGGTCTGGGCACGCTACTGGGAAGGCATCTGCCGGTCCCAGGGCATGACAGTAACATTAATCGACCTCCTCTCTTTGATGGCACCAATTATGCTTATTGGAAAGTCCGCATGAGGACGTTTCTAATTGCCATCGACGAAAGGGTTTGGCAAGCGGTGGAATTTGGTTGGAAACACCCCACCGAAGTAGTCGATAATGTCACCGTTCCTAAACCGAGAACTAAGTGGACTAAAGATGAAAACGAACATTCTTCTTTTAACGGGAAGGGTATTAATGCTTTATTTAATGCCTTAAATCAAACTGAATTTTCTTAGGTTTCGGCGTGTGAGACCGCCAAGAAAATTTGGGATACTCTTAAAATCACCCATGAGGGAACGAGCCTTGTTAAAGTTCAAAAGCTACAAATGTTGACTAGTCGTTTTGATTCAATTCATATGGAAGAAAACGAAAATTTTACCGATTATTACACACAACTACAAGACATAGTCAACACTTGTGCAAATTTGGGTGAAAAGATATCCGAACCCAAGATAATTCGCAAGATTTTAAGGACACTTCCCGAACGCTTTCGTCCTAAAGTCGCGGCTATTGAAACGGTGAAACATCCGGATGAAATGAAAGTAGATGAATTAGTAGGAGCTCTTCAAACTTATGAGATGACTTTTCCCTCTAATTCTTTTTTTTCCAAGTTGTCTTCTAAGTCCACAGGGATGGCACTCAAATCAATGAAAGGAGGCAACGCGGACTCTTCTGTGAGTTACGGGGAAGCCCCAAGGATCTATCTAGATTGTATCAAACAACACCTAGAGGGGGGTGAATAGGTGTAAAGGCCAAAAACCACAATTCTCGACGCTTTAAAAAGTAAATGCGGAAAATAAAAAGCACACCGAGATTTACGTGGGAAAACTCCAACTCGGAGTAAAAAACCCACGGGACCAACACGCGAATAACAATCCACTAAGAGAAAAGATTACAAGGTGATTACCGACTCCACAGACTTAACCTCTCTTAACCTCCTATGAATCTCCGCGCACGCCTTCGGGTTGTCCACGCCCTCACGTCCGAGTCCACGAACGCCCCCACTTCGAATCCACGAAGCTTCTATCACGCCGAATCCACGACGCCACTCGAATCCACGAGCCCACGATCCGAATCCACGAATCGCCTTCAATCGCGTCGAATCCACGACGCCTCACGCCGAATCCACGACGCCGTTCATGAGAAGCATCATGAGTATGGTGATCCTTCGCTTAGGAGTATCGTAGAAAACCGAAGAAGAAAACTCCAAGCGAAGCGTAGATCAAATCGACATATAGATAAGGAATACGATATCTCGATTTGACCTAAAAGAGGCTATGAAGTAGAAAATAGGTTTTAGATCAATTCCTAGCCTCTAGGGTTTCTCAAACATGTATATTCATGAAGCACACAAAGTTAGAGAACCCTAGTATCTTATTTATAGACTTTAGAATCAATTAGATTCGGATTAGAGAAAAATCAGATTTTTACCTTCTTGTACCGGTACAAAAACAGGGCCATTACCGGTAATGCCATGACGGAAGATTTTTTCGAAGGGCCATTACACGGTGAATGGATTGATGGTCTTAGGTATAGCAACCATGCTTGTACCGGTACAGGTTCAGGCTGTTACCGGTAATGGGTATGATGGCTGTACCCGTACAAGTTCAGGCTGTTACCGGTAATGGGTATGATTCTGTACCCGTACACTTTTCAGGCTGTTACCGGTAATGGGTATGATTCTGTACCCGTACAGGTTCAGGTACAGGTCAGGTACACTTTGTAAATTTTCTAATTTCCGAAAATTACAAAGTTCCAATATAATTTCTAATCCGTTAAACATTAATTTATGATTCTAATGCCTATAACTAAGTATGAATCACCATATTTATGAATTAAAAACTTACTTGGACGTCGTGATTCAACTTGTCTCTTTTCTTCGAAGTCTAGGATTCTTCAACCATCTTCGATCCGCTCCGATCCTTCAAGACTCCGACACAATTCACGAAACTTGCCAATACAAAATCTTTAACAATCTCCCCCTTTGGCAATTTCGTGACAAAACACAAAAATTAACTAAAATTACATCATAAAAGAAAAACGAAGTTCAATGTCATCACCAAAACATCAAACTTCTCGCATGTAGTCCAAATACAATTTGAAACACAAAAATACATCAAAACTCCTAAAACAAACTCTATGACTTAGACGCAACTAGAAGTCTTGAAGTCTTGATTTCCTGCAAAACAAATTTTTAACAAATTTTCAAAGTTAATTTTATACCTCTTCTCTCCCTTTGTTCTTTTCTCCAATTCCTTTTCATAAATATTATATCTCCTTCGCCCTCAATCTCTTCACGTCTCCCTTCGTATGTCTCCCCCTTCGTGTATGCATCAAATACCAAATATCCTCTCCTTTTGTACTTGTTCTTCATTCTCCCCCTTTTTGTCAAAAATTGCCAAAAGAAAACACAAATAGAGAGAAAAACTAACTAAACAGAGTAAGTATTTCATAGTTTCATACCTAGATGCATAAAGAAAACATAGCCCTAGGAGTGAAAAGATAAAACATATATAATGAAGCTCAAAAAGGTAAAATCACTCCGTGTCCTCCTCTTCAAAAATTTTGCCTTGTTTTCTCAAAAATTCTTCAAAATTAGATTAATTTCATAAAAATTAAAAGTTGTACTCCAAAAATCATTATGATGAAGATAAAATATTAAGTGATTTCAAAAGACATCAAAACATTAAAATTTGATATTAAAAATAATCTAATATTTTAAAATCATCAAGATGCAAATTGATGAAAAATAATTTTTAGAAATTTAGCAAAATTGATACCAATTTGTCGCAACCCGTTCAAAATAGAGATTTTGCTAATAAACACCGGGGGTGGCTCTTTGAGCATCTTTTTCAAACTATCACCTTATATCGCCGAAAATTTCTAACATATTTATTTTTTTCAACCTTTTAGGTTAATCTCAAATTTCTCATGTGGTAGCTTCACACACTTGCCGGTCGATCGGGGTGGTAGCTCTTTCCTACATGTGGTGGTAGTTTTCACACTCCTTTTGGATGTAACTCTTTCCACATCTTTTATACTTAGGAGTTTCTCCTTTTTTTTGTTTTAAATAATCAAACCCCCCCTAAATTAGACAATCTCACAATTGAAAAAGATTTTGACGAATCTTAGTCAATTAGCAAATATCCATCAATTATATTCAACATTCATTACCAAGATGAATTAATTACTAAGAGATTTAAAATTAATTTTAAAATTTTGATGAATGTATGTATTAAGAAATCACATATTAAGTTATCGTCAAAATAATAAAAAATGGAGTACAATCGATAATTAGTATGAATTTAATCTAATTTGAATTAGCTTTAAATACCGATTAAGGCTCTTTGAAAAACCTTTAATTTCTCCAATTTGATCATCTCCTTTCTCAAAAATTTTCAATCAAAATTTTCTCTCAATTACCTTTCCTCAAAAACAATTTTCAATCACATAACATTCGAGCACCAAAAATCGTTCTAATCATGTAATGCAATGAATAAAAATATGCAATAAGCACCAATCAAAGCATTATAAAAATAAAAATAAACTAAGACGAGGAGCAAGGAAAGATATCACCTTTTCGGATCCAAGCTTGTCGGATTGTTGGTTGTCTTGGCTTGTCGACGATTTTTGTGGTTCGTTTAAACGTTTGATCCACCATAGGTCCTTTCGAAGCAAGTTTCTTCGATTGATGTTGTTGTTGAGGCTTAGAAACCCAAACCGCTTGTGGCTTCGACTTAGAAATCCGGTTCGGTTGTGGGTTCGATCGATATTGACGTTGAGGCTTAGATGTCCGATTCGCTTGTGGCTTTGATTTCCGGTTCACATATGAGTCACGGTTTACTTGATGCACTCGACTCAATTGATTTTTCTTTTGATTCCGTGGGGGATGTCGAGTTTTAGATGATACCAATTGTCGTTTCGAAGTTGCCGATTGAGACTTAAAATTTTTGTCCGGGCAACTCTTTTTGATGTGTCCTTTGATGCCACATCTATGACACACCTTCTCCTTCAAACTTGTTGAGACTTTCGATGTCATCTTTTGACCCTTTTCAACATATGTCCGTTCGTATCCAAGACCTAACTTGCTCGTTTGACCCAATCCGAGCATGTTATCCAATTTCTTCGATCCCGAAGAAAACTTTTGAATATCGGACTTGAGTTGATGGACTTGCTCGGTCAATGCTTTGTTGGATTTGTATGTTTCCTCAAATTGATGCTCCAAAAATCCAACTTTATCCGTAGTAGATTTGATAATTAAATCCGATTCTTCTAGCTTCTTTTGGAGGACCGAATTATTATTCAAGATTGATTCCCGTTCCTCCTCAAGAGTATTATTTGTGGTCTTCAAATTCTTGTTCTCTTCTTCAAGATCGAATAAACGACGCCTCAACTTTTTATTGAGTTTCGCCATCTTCCGCGACTCAACAAGAAGTTGATTGTATGCTTCCGCTAATTCCTCGTCGTTTGATTCCTCATCGCCTAATCCGAGTCCACGTCTTCTTCCTTTGATGTTTTCAACGCAATCGTACTTTTAGAGAAAGATTTGGAAGAAGATTGGTTAGTAGGAAAAGTCATCTTATAAGTTTGTAACACACCTACTAACTCTTCGGCCATTAGATAGCAATATATCTAGATCCCGCTCTGATACCAATTGTGAGTTACGGGGAAGCCCCAAGGATCTATCTAGATTGTATCAAACAACACCTCGAGGGGGGTGAATAGGTGTAAAGGCCAAAAACCACAATTCTCGATGCTTTAAAAAGTAAATGCGGAAAATAAAAAGCACACCGAGATTTACGTGGGAAAACTCCAACTCGGAGTAAAAAACCCACGGGACCAACACGCGAATAACAATCCACTAAGAGAAAAGATTACAAGGTGATTACCGACTCCACGGACTTAACCTCTCTTAACCTCCTATGAATCTCCGCGCACGCCTTCGGGTTGTCCACGCCCTCACGTCCGAGTCCACGAACGCCCCCACTTCGAATCCACGAAGCTTCTATCACGCCGAATCCACGACGCCACTCGAATCCACGAGCCCACGATCCGAATCCACGAATCGCCTTCAATCGCGTCGAATCCACGACGCCTCACGCCGAATCCACGACGCCGTTCATGAGAAGCATCATGAGTATGGTGATCCTTCGCTTAGGAGTATCGTAGAAAACCGAAGAAGAAAACTCCAAGCGAAGCGTAGATCAAATCGACATATAGATAAGGAATACGATATCTTGATTTGACCTAAAAGAGGCTATGAAGTAGAAAATAGGTTTTAGATCAATTCCTAGCCTCTAGGGTTTCTCAAACATGTATATTCATGAAGCACACAAAGTTAGAGAACCCTACTATCTTATTTATAGACTTTAGAATCAATTAGATTCGGATTAGAGAAAAATCAGATTTTTACCTTCTTGTACCGGTACAAAAACAGGGCCATTACCGGTAATGCAATGACGGAAGATTTTTCTGAGAACGGCCATTACCGATACTGGATTGATGGTCTGGTATAGCAACCATGCTTGTACCCCAGATAGGTTCAAGTCACACGGTAATGGGTATGATGGTCGTACCCATACAAGTTCAGTCATTGTTACGAATGGGTATGATTCTGTACCCGTACACTTTTCAGGCTGTTACCGGTAATGGGTATGATTCTGTACCCGTACAAGTTCAGGTACAGGTCAGGTACACTTTGTAAATTTTCTAATTTCCGAAAATTACAAAGTTCCAATATAATTTCTAATCCGTTAAACATTAATTTATGATTCTAATGCCTATAACTAAGTATGAATCACCATATTTATGAATTAAAAACTTACCTGGACATCGTGATTCAACTTGTCTCTTTTCTTCGAAGTCTAGGATTCTTCAACCATCTTCGATCCGCTCCGATCCTTCAAGACTCCGACACAATTCACGAAACTTGCCAATACAAAATCTTTAACATCTTCTACCTCCGAGACGGACTCGGACACAACTTTGGAGGACTTCGAAAAGCAACTTGCACTTCTAACGAGGAAGTTCCGACGAAATTTTAAAAGAAGATTTCCTCCAAAGTCATCGTCTTCCAAATCGAATAGACCTAAAGGGAGTACTTCCTCTTCTTCTTCTAAATTTAAAAATTCTTAAAAGATTTCTAAAGAATCTTCTAAAGATAAGAAAAGTGGAGAAAGACAAATCCAATGCTACAAGTGTCGGGGATTTGGACATATAGCATCGGATTGTCCGAATAAAAATTCGAATAAGAAGAAGGCTTTGCAAGCCATCACTTGGGATGACTCTTCCGCCGAGAAGTCAACCTCAAGCGATAAGGAAATAAATGCCACGGCACTTATGGCACATGATTCCATTTTTATGTGTTTGTCTTCTATTAACTCTATCTCTATGTCTTCTTTACATGAACAATCTTCGCCAGAGAACTCGACGGATGAAGAATCGGATGGAGATGATATGGCCGTCGCATACCACCAATTGGTCATTGAGTCGAAGAAGATGGCTAAGCACAACAAGAAGCTTCGACGAAGAATCATCGATCTAAAAGGAGAAAACGTAAAATTGATCACATCGACAAGAAGCTTGGAGCAAGAGAAGGACGGATTGTCGAGGGCCTACAATTCCTTAGTAGAGAAGGTTGCTATGCTTGAGAACGAAAGAGAGACGTGCGAAGAAAATTCAAAGTACCTCAATAAGCAACTTTCGGAGGCAAAGGATGCGAACTTGGAGTTCACGAAGACGATTATTCAACTCAAATCCGACTTGAACAAGTTCTCCTCCGGATCTACTAAACTCGACAAGATACTAGGAATTGGTCAAACTGACAAGTTTGGACTTGGATATGAACGGACATACATTGACCAGGTCACTAAGCAAGCGGGCGCAACATCGCCTAAACCTACTCTTAAGGTTCAAGGTAACTTCATTCCTTCTTCAAAAACTTTGGCTAATAAAACTTGTCATTTGTGTGGAGTTCTAGGTCATGTGAAGAAACATTGCAAACAAAGGAAGAACCCCACAAAGCCATTGAACCAACGGACGTTATCGAAGTCGAATCCGAAATCAAAGACCAAACGAACATGGAGACCGAAATTGGATGATCCAAAAAGCAAGAGGACTCAACTCGTCGATAAGCTTCACAAGACGCATTCAAGTCGGCCATCGCAACCCAAAACACGTAAGGTTTGGGTGCGCAAAGGTGTGTGAGTTACGGGGAAGCCCCAAGGATCTATCTAGATTGTATCAAACAACACCTAGAGGGGGGTGAATAGGTGTATCGGCCAAAAACCACAATTCTCGATGCTTTAAAAAGGTAAATGCGGAAATTAAAAAACACACCGAGATTTACGTGGGAAAACTCCAACTCGGAGTAAAAAAACCCACGGGACCAACACGCGAATAAACAATCAATAAGAGAAAAGATTACAAGGTGATACCGAACTCCACGGACTCGACCTCTCTAACTCTCCTATGGATCTCCGCGCAATCCTCCTTCGGGTTGTCCACGCCCTCACGTCCGAGTCCACGAACGCACGCACTTCGAATCCACGAAGCCTCGAACACGCCGAATCCACGACGCCCACTCGAATCCACGAGCACACTCCGTCCGGAGCAAGAACAATACGATCGATGGTGATTTATTGCTTAGATTCTCATTAAAGATCTATGGGAATAATCTCTAAGCAATTCTCAAATTGATTCTAGAAAACCATTAAGAATTAGGGCACCGAGAATCAATTTGGGAGAAGCTTGATGTAGAAGATGAGAAAACGGCTACCTACAAGCTTCTAGGGTTTTCAATAAAGTTTATAATGTAAGCATGTTGAATTATGATCCCCCCATGGTCTTTATATAGTATTAGAAGACTTAGAGATAGATTAGGATTGTAACAACCAAATCTGGAAATATTTCCCGCAGCCAAGGTCCGGACTCAGCCCCCCTCAACCGGTCCTGCCTTTCGTCATTGAAAAATATTTTTCACAGGGTCCGGTCCTAAGCCATGAGATCCGGTCCTGGCTTGCGCAACATCAAATATAGAGCTTCGGAATCCGGATCCCACCTCTTAGATCCGGTCCACCTTAATTCATCCTGAAACTGCAAGGTACGGGATCTGGATCTCAATCCAGATCCGGATCACACTTAAAATTGCGCAGAGGACAGGCTTACGGGATCCCGATCTCACCTCTCAGATCCCGATCTCACCTCTCAGATCCCGATCTCACCTTTTAGATCCGGATGTCACCTTTGAGATCCGGATCTTGACCAAATTTTTCCAGCTTTGATTTTTGTCAAATAGAATTCAATCCAAGTCCTCTAACTACTATATCTTAGTCTAAAATCACCATAAATGTTCTTAGAATCATACCTGAGGTGCCGAGCTTCACCGCTGAGTCTTGCAATGTCTGTTTGCATCTTCTTTGTTCAAATGTGCTCCTGACGCCTTCAAGACTCCGACTCAATTCACGAAACTTGCCAACACAAAATCCTTAACAAGGTGAAATCTTTCCTTGCTTTGTTGTTCATACTTCGCTTCATGCTTACGATAATACTTCATGGTACCTTGATAGTGGGTGTTCCTGACACATGACCGGAGACAAAATTTGGTTTACCTCTTTTCATGAAATCTCCGGTGGTTGTGTTGTGTTTGGAGATGGTCGATCCTCAAAAATCATCGGAAAGGGAACAATCACTATTTCGGATGGCCCCATGTTGAATGATGTTTTCTATGTTGAGGGGCTTAAATCTAATCTCGTAAGCATAAGTCAATTATGTCATGATTGAACTCTGTGAAATTTTCTTCAAAAGATTGTTTGGTTACTCTAGATGATAACTCTCTTTTCTCAAAAGGTGTTAGATCCCAAAACAATTGCTACATAGTTTCTAGTGCCCGAACCGAAACATGTAACCTAGTGTCATTAGAAACCGAGACTTTATGGCATGGACGATTAGGTCACATAAATTTTAAGGATCTATCAAAGATCACCAAAAAGGAGATAGTGGTAGGTGTACCTAGAATTGACTTCAAATAGAATATTGTGTGTGGGGGTTGTCAGTTGGGAAAGCAAACTAGATCCGCACATAAGAACTTGAACCATTTAGGGACATCTCGACCATTAGAGTTACTTCACATGGACTTAATGGGACCATCTAGAATTCAAAGTTTGGGTGGCAAACGTTATATTCTATTGTTTGTTGATGATTTTACTCGTTATGCTTGGAGTGCATTTTTACGTGAAAAAGTCGATACTTTTGAATTATTTTCTGAAATTTGCCTCCGTCTTATGAATGAGTGTAATGATAAAATTGTACGAATAAGAAGTGATCAAGGAGGAGAATTTATAAATTTTAAATTTGTTGATTTTTGTGTTTCTAATGGAATCAAACATGAATTCTCCGCTCCTTACACACCACAACAAAATGGAGTAGTTGAACGTAAAATTCGGGTGGTACAAGAGATGGCACGTGTTATGATTCATAGTAAAAATATTGCTTTACATTTTTGGGGTGAAGCGGTTAACACGGCGGTCTATGTTATCAACCGAATCTATGTACGACCGGGTACATTAAACACTCCATATGAGTTGTGGATGGGTAGAAAACCGAACATCAAATATTTTCGTATCTTCGGGAGTAGATGTTTTATCCTTCGGGATCGTGAAAATCTTGGAAAATTTGACTCGAAGCGACGAAGGAATTTTTCTCGGTTATTCTACCTCAAGTAGAGCATATAGAGCGTACAATTTACGAACAAAGACGGTAGTAGAATCAATTAATATTAAAGTAGATGAGGCTTCTTCACATTCTTCTTATGTGATTGATACTTCCGATGCTTTGCTTAATGATGATGATAATGATTCTCCGTTTGTTTTTCCTTCGCTTAATGATGCTACTACTTCTGAAACTCCTGCATCTCTTAATGTTGTTGCATCACATGAATCATCTGAACCATCTACTAACATCTCTGAACTAACACCCGTAAAAGATCACCCTTTGTCTAACATTATTGGAGACCCTCTTACTGGTGTAAAAACAAGGAGACAGATTCAATGTGAGTTTGCTTGTTATGTCTCTTTGATTGAGCCGAAAAACGTGGATGAAGCTCTTCAAGATGAATATTGGATTAATGCAATGCAAGAAGAGCTCGGTCAATTCATTAGAAATGATGTGTGGGAACTTGTACCACGGCCTACGAATCAACATATCATCGGTACCAAATGGATTTTCAAGAATAAGAAAAACGAGGATGGTACCATTGTACGGAACAAGGCGAGATTAGTTGCTCAGGGGTATTCTCAGGTTGAAGGCATTGATTTTGATGAGACGTTCGCCCCGGTTGCACGTTTAGAGTCTATTAGAATCTTGTTTGCGATTACATCATTATTTTAAGATAACACTTTTTCAAATGGACGTAAAAAGTGCATTTTTAAATGGATTTTTAAAAGAAGAAGTCTATGTTGAACAACCGAAAGGTTTTGTAGACTCTAAATTTTTAAACCATATTTTTCATCTCGAAAAGGCACTTTACGGTTTAAAACAGGCACCGCGAGCTTGGTATGAACGACTTACGAAATATCTTTTGGAAAAGGGATATAACCGAGGGGGAGCGGATCGGACTTTATTTGTTAAGCACTCTAAGAATGATTTTATTGTGGCACAAATTTATGTAGATGACATAGTTTTTGGAGCAACTAAAGATGAGGATGCCACGGAGTTCGCTAAGTTGATGACGGAGGAGTTTGAAATGTCTATGATGGGTGAACTCACTTACTTCCTTGGGCTTCAAGTAAAACAAATAAAGGATGGAATTCATTTATGCCACACCAAGTACGCAAAGGAATTAGTGAAAAAGTTTGGATTGGACAATGCAAAGCACTTCGATACTCCAATGGGAACAACCAATAAAGGACTTGGAACGAATATTGAAGGAAACAGTGTTGATGAAAAGTTGTATCGGAGTATGATTGGGAGCTTACTGTATTTAACAGCGAGTAGACCGGATATAGCATTTAGTGTTGGAATATGTGCTCGCTATCAAGCTAATCCAAAGGAGATTCATTTGAAATCAGTAAAAAGAGTGATTAGATATGTCAAGGGAACGAAGGATTATGGAATTTGGTATCTGATGGGGACCTCACTTGATATTATTGGCTACTCGGATGCAGATTGGGCTGGATCTGCGGATGACAAAAAAAGCACAAGTGGAGCGTGCTTTTATCTAGGTCACTATCTAGTTGCTTGGCACAGCAAGAAGCAAAATTGCATAGCACTCTCTATAGCTGAGGCCGAGTACATTTCTGCTGGTAGTTGTGCCACTCAATTTCTATGGATGATATCACGCCCCGAGCCCGCCAATTCGGTCGGATTCGGCGCGCCGGCAGACCGCCGAACGGACAGAGTTTCCCCTGTACGTCCAAGGCGTCGCAATCGATACAATTACAAGAAGGTTCCAACTAGGAACAGTATTCAACATACAACGATTGTATAAGGAAGCTATGTATCAAACAACATAAACACATCCTATGTTATTACATTCATTCGCATACATTTTACATCACAGTTTACTTTACATTAGACTTCCAAATACAATCAACTTACTATTACATCATTCTACACGTTAGTTACATTTTGCTCACTACCCTCTAGTCCCCGCTATTAAAACGGCCTCAGGGTACTGCTACCTCTGGTCTTCTGGTAGGGCGCTATCTACAGATCTACGCCCTTGCCTCGCGCTGCTGCTGCGCCGCTCACGTGTATACCTGTTGTCACGCCCCGCTACCCGCCTATTTGGTCGGGTTCGGGCCACGTCAACAGACGCCGAACGGACAGGGCCTCCCCTGCCCGCCCAAGGCTCTAACAACAAGTACAATTTAACAAATCAAAGAGAATTTGCAATTATACAAGGCTTACACGAAGGTAAGCAACAACACAGCGGAAGAGTAAGCACTAAGCTAGAATATAAACCATACATGAACTTGATTACATTTGAACCAAATACAAGTAAACTAGTCTATTACATTCCTTTAGCATTCAATACATCATTTCTTTTTACATTGTCATCTCCCAAAATTTACTTGAATGTTTACAACTTGACATCGATAGTTCAACAAAATAAAGTTGATACAAGTATAACAAAAAGGAAATGACTAGATGCAAGACTCCGGTGGCCACTAGCTATGGCGCTAACCCCTTGCCCCGGTCCTCCGCCGCCCCGCTCGTGCTAGGACCTGTGGGGTTAGTGGTGTGAGAACTACAACGAAGTTCCCAGTGGGCTCGGCAACCGACCCCGCCGACTTACCCACTAGGTCTATCCAGGCATAAGTATTTCAACGGAAATGAAATAGTAACCAAACTATATAAATACTAATACTATGCCTACAAGAAAGAGTCAGGTAGATAGGTAGATAACTGAATTTAAATATGTTTGCATGCATGCTCTTTACCATACTTTACTTTACTTTACTTGACTCATTACCCAATCTTGCCGGTTAACATAGTTAACCCCAACAAACTCAAGACCCAAAATCCCTCACTGAACGGGGAGGCTCTAAGCCTACAAGACCCGAGGGACCGTCCGTCGGGGCCACGATCCCCTAGGTGACTGTTCCGGAACTCACCGCTTGAGGAGGAGCGACCTCCTCAAGCCAAGACTTGTCAATAGTAACGATCTAATCCTCACATTGAGGATTCATAGCCACTAGTTACCATGCCATTGTCAATGATAGGTTTTCTACCTAATCATGTATATCATTCTTGCCATAATGCCACTAAGTTAAACTATGTTTAACTAAGGTTATCTCAATGCCAATCTTGTCTCTATGTTCAATATCACCTTTGTTGACTAAGATCAAGTCCTTTGTCACATTCATACAAGTAGGGTCCCTATTCACATGCCTCTATGGTTCCATCTCATTTGCTAAGTTCCATAACATATATAACGAAGTAATTGAAGTTCAACCATTGCATAAATAACCTCTACCCTACCATGCATGAATTTCTATACATATAATATGCTCAACAAAGGAAAATAGACATAGAAGGGAATTCGATGATTCCGGTATGCACCCCCCACCTTAAAATAATTTTGTGAGGATGCCCAAGAAGTTTCGCGACCTACCGGGGCCTAGGTAAAAACCTGCAGTTTAAAAGTGAACCTAATCAGGCCATTTTACATAGTAGCCCCAATATCGGATTTTCGTTTAATTAAACGGAGTTGTCCCACGCGTCGGGAATACCCCCAATTAGGTTTCTACAAGGTCAATTTGACCCAAGAACCCCTATGTTCAAAAGCCCCAAATTTGGGTGCTCCAACAATGCCCTATGTCAAACCTAGGGTTTTGATCTCATTCACAAGCAAAATATAGCTTTAGATCAACCTAGAAGCTCCCTAAAACCATCCTTGACCCATTAGAACCATCCATTTGGGGTTTACAACAAACCCTAGCCAACCACCATTAGAGCTCATGAAGCTCTCATGAGTTTTCATGGAGTTCGTGGCCAAACAAGCCCTCTAACACTAGCAACAAGCTAGAAACTCCAAAACTTAGGAGAAAACCTAAACCCTAGAGTTAAACTTGTAGAACTCTTACCTCTAGTGCAATGCTCTTCCAACTACTCCTTGTAGGAGAGCTTCAAGACCTCCAAGAAGCCTTCCTAAAGCTCCAAAGTCCTCTCCTCCAACTTCTTTTCCTTCTTCTTCCCAACTCTAGGGTTTTTCTAGAGAGAGAAAGGGAACAAAAGAAAGAAATGAGAGAGGGGTGAGTGTGCTGTGAGAGAGGGGTGTGGGAAGGCTTATTGTGTTGTAACAATAGCCAAAAAGCCCTCAACTTCTTTTTATTTCGCAGCTTCACAACCGTCATTGCGACCATCCCATACCTAGACGGGGGAGATCTCAGACTGCATGGGGTGCTACAAGGCGTAAACCCGAGAGCAACCTCCTCGGTTTCGCAAAGATCTATACCGATGGGGCGAATTGCACTGCATGGGCCAAAGAAACTACCAACCCCGAGAGCTCTCTCCTCTCGGGTGTGATGGCTATACCGGTACAGACACCCGGGCTGTACCGGTATGGGCCATAAAATTCTCAAACCCGAGAGCTCTTCCCTCTCGGTCAAAGTTGCTATACCCAAGACAAAGAACTTTGCTCGTACCTACGTAATGCCTGACTTTGTTTTTCGCGCTGTTTCGACTCTACTCCGCGCCGAACAACGCCAAAACCCTTTTAACTCGTTTAGATTATCTTCTAACCTTTCCAAGAAGTTTGGAATGGCAATTGGAACACGTCCAACTATTTCATTTTCGTACTTTAGTCAATTTGGCTAAAGTCCGATCTTATCGTCGAATTTTCGATATGCTACACCTGTACCCCCAAAACCACAACACGGGGGTGAGAACTATTGTCCATAGTTCTCGTGGGTACGGTCACCCAAGAGAACAGCTCGACCAATAGGTCCAAGGAGGCACTGCAAATATGTTAGTCCAAAAACATATATAGGTATATAACTTGCAACTAACATAAAAACATGCTTCACAAATGCAACATGCAAATTATTACTTTAGCTCTTAGCTTTTCTTTACCTTTTCGCTATTCTGTACTTTAGCTATTTCATTCTTACTTAGCTATTCATAACTCATACCAATTGTAACACTAAGGTTTCTACTTACCTTAGCTCATGTCATTAACTTCCAAGGTTTCTATAACCCTAGGTTTCCATCTCAAGTCCAACTTGCTTCTAAGGTGTCTATTACCTTAGGTTCACCATACATATCACTAGCTCTCAAGGTTCTTTCTACCTGATTCCAGCTAGCCACCCGACTCGGCCACGAGTCAATCAATAGCGGATAATCCGCACTTTGCCTGGCTCGAGGTGAAGGACCCTGTCACATACACCTCAGCCTGCAAGCCAAGAACCACATCGCCCAACGGTCCGCCCGAAGATCCGTGCACCGTGGTCAGGGATCCGCCAGTGAGAGAGGAACATGCCGCATACACCCATAGCCAAGATTCCCTGATAGGGAGAGGAACATGCCGCATACACCCTAGCGCTCTCTTTGTTCTTGCTCAATCATAATCCTCGAAGTTCTTCCGGTGGGAGAGGAACATGCCGCATACACCCGCGGAACCAGAACTATCGAGCTCACAATTACTGGGATTCCGGAATCCACTTTCCAAGTCAAGGGTCCATAACCCTATGTTATTGACCTATGTAGGTCCAATGCATTATCCACCCTAGGTCCAACCGACTCTAGGTCCTTTGCTCTTTACCTCCTAGGTCCATTGACACTAGGGCTCATTTCCTGTCACATAACCTAGGTTGACTTAACTCTAGGTTCAATGTCATTTCTAGCCCGACCTATGTTTACTCACACTAGGTCCACTGCCATCGTTGTTCAACCTATGTCCTTGACACTAGGTTCACTGTTCTTTCCCTAGATCCACACGACTCTAGGTTGCCATAACCTATGTTCATTACACTAGGTTAAACTGCCACACTCCTAGGTCCATTGACTCTAGGTTTACTATAACCTATGTTCTTTACACTAGGTTGGATGCCACTCGATCTATATGTGTATTTAGTCCATGACTCACATTCTTTACTTGGCTCTCTTATGTCTATCAATCCACTCATATGCAGGTTTCTATTATGCTAAGCATGCATTCTTTTACTCTTCTAGCATTATACTTTATGCTACTATCATACATCTCATTCATTTACATGCATCTACTTAGCATTTTATTATATATCACTAGCATTCATTTCTTCTTATGCGTTATTGAACGTGCATCAACATGAGTTAGGTACTCTTAGACATACAGGCGACCTAGTCGCTTCGGTAAACACACCCACCTGTTTTGCTCTCCGATTGCTCGTCGTCACTCGCAATCGGCCGCCCGCGGCACCCGTGACCCGGTTCGGCCCGAACTCTTGCGCGACCCACCGAACGGCCACCGAATCTCGATCTGAGACTTCCCCGCGTTAACACATGACGTCGCGATGTCCCAGTTCCATTTTCATGAATTTAGGGCCATTATCTTGCGTGCTGCGGACATCTGGTAAGAATATATTAACATATTAATATCTTTGCAACCGTCGTTTGATCACCGAACCGAGCAAAGCGTTCGTTAGGCCCCCAATTAGGTTTACATGGGGTCAAATGAGATCAAACTCATCTATTTACAAAAATCCCATTTTTGGAGCCCTAGGTTTGCATCTATGCAATCCCGCTGTTTTAATCGCTAGAACAAGCAAAAGAGAGCTTGCTTAACCCCTAGGAACTCATCTAAGAGCACTAGGACCATCCATAGGGTGCTTAGGGCAAACCCTAGAAATCCACCATTAGTGCTCCTTGAAGAACACATGATTTTCATGAGTTTCCAAGCCTCTACAAGGTTCTAAAGCTCACTAGGAGCTCAAAACTCTAAATCTAGGGTTTAGAGACCCACTACTAGAAGATCTACCATGAGAGAGAGAGAGGAAGAACTCAAGCTTACCTCTCGAGAGCTTGCCCGCTTGAGGGAGAAGGAGGAGATGGTCATCATCATCATCACCATCATCTTCTTCTCCATCTCCTTCTTCCTCTTCTTCTTCTTCTTCTTCTTCTTCTTCTTCTTCTTCTTTCTCTCCTTCTTCTTGCGGTCGAACACAGAGGGAGAGAGAGAGGGAGCGATCAGAGTGAGGGAGAGAGAGAGAGAGAGAAGAGGTTTTATCCCTCTCTTTACAACTAACCCCATGCACAATTGCTATAAGGCCCCCCAACTTTACTTCTTGCAAATGTACCTCAAATCGGGCATTTTCGGCTCGTGGACCTGCCTCCCTAACCCAGGACCGGTCCTGCAGAGCCTTGCTCCACTCGCGCACTGGGACCGGTCTCCCCTTAAGAGACCGGTCCTGCAGAGCTCGCTCTCGCGGGACAGCCTTCCGGACCGGTCTCCTTTTCAGGGACCGGTCCCCCCAGGGACCATCAGCCTAGTCCAAGGACTTAGCCAAATTTTCAGCTTTTTCCGTTTCTTCTCCGTTCCAACTCACTTTTGGCTCGTTTGACCTCCGATTCTTTTCAAATCGAACCGAGCCTCTCCACACATGATTTAAATCATGTCCACATCATTATCTCATCCGCGCAAGCGCCGGATTTGGCTCACGGCCCAAAGTAGCCTTTCGGGCTTCGTTCTCGCACGTAGTGCACCGAAAACACCCGAAAGCTTCCAGACTTCACCGGAACCACTCTTATGGTCTTCTAAGCCAACATACCTCGTAACTTCAAGACTTTAGAAGTTCGATATGTCACAGATGAGGAGTCTACTGAGTGACTACCGGATTTCTACCTCCTCACTTACTATTCTTTGTGATAACACTAGTGCCATAAATATTTCTAAAATCCCTATTCTACACTCTCGAACTAAACATGTTGAACTAAGATATCATTTTTTAAGAGAATTTGTCGAATCAAACATTACCGATGATCAATTTCTGATATTTTAACTAAGCATTTAGATCAAAAACGTTTCTTACTTTTGAGAAAGGCTATCGGTATGAATCCTTCTATCTAGATACATTCTATTGGCCATTATTTACATACTGTCAATTATGCATCATTCGATCTTTTGCATGAATGTTTCTACATAATCTTACTTGTGACATGAATTCTTAATTGGACCTTATGACTTGATCTCAATTTATGCATGATTTATTTTAACATTGTTCTATTCACTTCAATTCTTCTATGTCATTCTATTTGAACCTCTACATCTTCTAGAAATTATTTTTATATACTTGTTAAATTAGTACCTCTTTCTTGAACTATCAAAGGTGTATTGAGTTTGTTTGATTGTTTGCATTATGAGAAAAATGATTTCACTATTTTCTGAAATCTCAATACTATTCTCCCATTGAGGGTTTCACTATTTGAGGGGGAGTAACCTTGGAATAAATAAAGAAAAATGATGAAACATAAAAGATGTGGAAAGAATTACATCCCTCAGGGAGTGTGAAAACTGCCACCACAAGGAGGAAAGAGCTGCTATACCGGTCGTCCAGTAAGTGTGTGCAGCTACCACATGTTTATATCAAAGAGTTTATTGGAAAATAGAATAAAACTCAAGCTATATTGAATATACTTCTTGAAAGGTGATATAAGGTGGATGTTGAAGAGATATTCCGAAAGATGCTCAAAGAGCCACTCCTAGGCTTCAATATGTGCATAACTCAATTGGTTAATATTCTTGTACTATTTCAGTCTATGTGATTTTATTGGTCTTAATTTATTCAAATTTGACGATTAAATTTGGTGCAACTACTGTTGTAATATACCGAAACCACGAAGGGTGACTGTCGAACTTTAGTCAAAATGATCAAAGTTCGATGATGAAAGGCTTTGTAAAGGCCGAGGGCCTCTACAATGCAAAAAGTGCATTGTAGGTGACCTTCGAGAGCTAAACGGAAAGGAGATCGAAGAAATCTGCAATTCTGCAGAATTCTGCTTGCTGAGACCGGACAATGTGGTTGAGACCGGTCTCAGTACACGCAGGGGATTTTGAGGGTCGAAAATTTGGCTAAGTCCTGGAAACCCTGCGTACGGGATCCGGACAATGGTTGGAGACCGGTTGCCACGCGCGGTTGAACCCGGGTGAAGACACTGTGAGACCGGACAACAAGGTTGAGACCGGTCTCAGAACCCGAAATTTGCCCAGTTCAGCCGATTTAATTAGATGGAAGTTTAGGGGCTTAATTGCATTTCTGCAGTATATGTGTTAAGTGTGAGGGGGTATGAGCTTGTTTGCTCATTTCTTCAAGCCCAAGCAACCTTGTGAAGTGCTCTCTCTCTCTCTAGGATCTTCTCTCTCTCAAAGAAGAAGGAGAAGAAGGAAAAGAAAGGAGAAAGGAAGTAGAGGAAGTGAAGTAGCTCCCTCTCCTTCACCTCTAGAGCAAGAAAGGAGGAAAGCTGAGGTAAGCTTTTCCCTCTTTTGTAATTAAACCCTAAGTAGGGATTAGAACGGTTTGAGAATGGTTTTTATGGACTCTCTTGATGCTAGGGAGTTCTCTAGAGTGTTTCGTCGAGATCGAAACCAAGGTTTTGATGGTTTTGCCGAGCTAGGGCACCAAATTGGGGTTCTTGCTCGTGAGGGCTTTCTAAGTGAATTGACCCTACAGAAATGTAATTGGGGACGTTACTGACTCGCTCGAGCGAACGGTTCGTTTAAACGAAAAGTCTATAGAAAGTTATGTGCAAAAAGCCTAATTCGGCTTGTTTTTGCCGCAGATCAAGAAATTGGCGGTCGAGGATCGCAGTAACTGAACTAGAGCATCCTACTGAACTCACAAGGTGGGGGGTGCTTCCACTAACTCTGAAATTCCTCTTATGTCTATATGTCAATTCTTGAGCATATATGTGATAGTGCTATTGTGCATGATAGGGTAAAGGAATATGAATTGCATGTGTAAAGTACCTAGTGGTTAACCATATATATATGCATGTGTTAAGAACAAAGAACCTAGTGGTTAACCCTATGTATGCACGAGATGAGACAAAGAACCTAGTGGTTAAAGAATGTGAACAAAAATGACATATAGATCGAGTGGCATGTGAAAGTTGTTAATGAACACTAGAGTTAGTGTAACGACATGATCAAGAATGTTAAAGAATAAAGAACCTAATGGTTAAAGAACCTAGGGGCTAAAGAATAAGAATGCTAGAGAATAAAGAATGCTAAAGAACAAAGAGCACTAGAGATAGTGTTAAAACCTGGTCATGATCTCGTAGAACAAGAATGTAAAGAATAAGAACAAACGACAAAAGCCTTAAAGTTAAGGGTCATTGTGCAAAGTCTTCCTTAAAGTTAAGGAACGGATTTGGATTCAATCCTTGGAGCAAGGATTTGATCATACTCGCCTATAAGTCCTTGCTCGGGGTGGGTAGCTCCCCCTCGAGCGGTGCGCACCGGAGTAGGACACCACTGGGACGAGCGTCTCAGAGGACGGTCCCGTCGGGTCGTAGTAGTCTCCCGATACTGGGATTTGAGTTGGTGAGTTCTTGAGCGGCTACGAGCTAGCCATGAGAGATTGGGTATCGAGATTGGGTAACGAGATCAGTAGATTGCATTCGTCATACTTATTATATGAACATAAGCATGTTAAATGTGGTTCAGGCATATTAGTGGTTTGCATGTAGCTTGGTTACTATCTGCTATTTCTTTCAAATTATGCCTGAAATAGACCTAGTGGGAACGTCGGTGTGATTGGGGGCCGAGCCCACTGGGAACTTCGTTGTAGTTCTCACCCCACTATTTCTACAGGGCCGAGCTCCAGCGAGCCAGCTGGCGATCGTGGTAAGGGTCTCGCGCCTTAGCTAGCGACTGCCACAGCAGACTGTGTTTTTTTGTAGCTACTTACCACTCATGTGTATGTCTTTTGGAAAGTTGAACATGGACAAGTGTATTTTATTTATGGAAGTTAAATGCCAATGAATGTAAAGAGAAGAAATGATGTTATGGGAAAGAATGAACACGTAAATGTAAATGATGTTTTGAACGTTGAATGAAGATGTGGAATTATGTGTAGTTTAGTATTTTCTTTCACTTGGCTGTTGCTTACCTTCGTGTAAGCCTATGTTTATGCTTTCGCCTGTGCTTTTCATATCTTATTGAACTGTACTTGTGTTGAGCCTTGGGCGGGCAGGGGAAACTCTGTCCGTTCGGCGTCTGTTGGACGGGCCCGGGCCGGCCAAAGGGATCGGTCCCGGGGCGTGACAACTGTTTAGATCTCGATAAATGTGCTTAATTTCATAATATATTTTCTTAATTTTTAGTTGATGTAGGTTCAACATTTTTTTCACAAGAGGCACTAAAATGAAAGCTGAGGGGGTTATTTGCATTTGTAGCATTATGAGAGAGTATAGAATGGTGCTAATTCATTTCCCTCTCTCCTTCACACCATTCTAACCCTAAAACACAAGCTCTCTCTCTCTAAACTCTCTTCCTCTCTCTCTAGAAGGTGAAGAAGAGAAGGGCTTGGTGGAGAAGCAAGCTAGGAGAAGGATTCTTGGCATCATCTCCTTCCTCTCCACCATTAGAGCTCCCTATTGAGGTAAGCTCTTGAGAGCTTTCATGGTAGAATCTCTTAGAAGGATTTGTATCTTCTAGAAATAATTTTAGAGGAACCTTAGCATCTCTGAGAAGTGATTTGCACGGTCGATTCGGGCTCTAATGCGGGATTTTGCTCGGGGCAAAATCTAGGGCTCAAATTGGGGTTTTTCTAAATAGTTGATCTTGATCTAGTTTAACCTCATATCTAACATATTGTTAGGTACACGAACGCGTGGGAAGCGACGGTTCGTCGATCCGACGAACGGTTTAAGTGATCCGAGCCAAACAAGGGCTTGCAGCTTCGAAATTGGCCCGAGGAGTCAAAGTAGAGGTTTGAGGCAACGAAAGCGGCGTTGTTGCTTCGGGGAACATCCCAAAAGGTGGGGGGTGCCATTCCGAAGCCGTCGGGCTACCTTTTATGTCTAAGTACATTGTTGGTCATTATGCATATGAATATATATCTGTATATATATATATATATATATATATATATATATATATATATATATATATATATATATATATGTAGTTTTCATGCATGTTAGGGTTGGTATGGTTAGATGACTTTCCTTACATGCTTCCTTATCGTGAGGAACTATAGGCATCGCATTAGGACATAGGGAGTCTGCTTGCATGCTTTCTTATCGTGCGGCACCATAGGCTTGCATTTGGACATAGGAACATATGAATGAATATTATGACATAGAACCCTAGAGGTGACTTAATCTTGCATGATTGCCAACTAGAGAGAAATGTGAACCAAGTAAAGAACTTGATGATTGACATTATGACATAGTATATAGAACACTAGTCACATGAGAACCAAGTAGACAACTTGATGAATGACATTGTATGGTAACTTAGTGTAATGAACACTAGAGATATATGAATGTCACGCCCCGAGCCCAGCGGAAGCCCACCGGCACGTGCACAGACCCGCCGTGTACACCAAACAAACACAATGCACACAAGGCGTCTACTAAAAGTATGGAAGGAAAGAGAGTAATCCTAACAGGCTATCAGAGCGAGTAATATAAAAACCACTAGTTCTAACATAAAAGATCCACAAAGCGATACAAAAGTAGATGACTAAATCCAGAATCTGATACAAATCTCTAAACAGATACATAATACATCTTTTCCAAAAGAACAAAAAGAAAAGATGACGACGGGTCCACTATAGTAACTCCGTAGGGCTCTAGCTAGCCGCAAAACCCTTGCCTCGATCCCTAGCCACTCCCGATGCGGATGGCTCTGAAAATTAACAACAAAGAGGCGTGAGAACTATAAAAAATAGTTCCCAGTGGGCAATTACTGATCTCAGTGAAATGCTCCACAAGGCTAAAATAAGCATACCAAAAGAAAGTAAGAAGCGATAAATAAGAAACGAGTATGCAAATGAAATTAATCGTATTCAAGCTTCTACTACGAATTTAACTATCATAATCATGATATTCTACTTTTAATGGCACAAACATATGTCCAAATCATTTCACATGCATAATTAAAATAAGCTAACATTTACTTACATGCACAACCATAAAGTTCATATTACTACATAAAGTAAATTATGTATTCCGTTGTTCTCTACCAAGCATATATACTAGTCCAAAAGAATAAGTGTTCTCTATCAAGCATACATGCTAGTCCAAACGAATAAGTGTTCTCTATCAAGCATACATTTTATACTTTTTATGATTCTATACCAATGCACCCATATTAGTCCAAAAGATATAAGTTCATTACCACAGTATTGTCAATTACAATTGATCCAGAGTTTACAACTACCATATGTATGGATATCTACAATGTATGCATAAACCATGACTGTATACTAAGTCAAGAGAAGTCTCAAAAACCCAATCCATAAGGAATGTACCCAAGGTAACATCCCGGCTCGTGCCATGCCTAGGTGGCCACGTAGTGGTCAAACGACTTTCCCCGAAAAGGAGACCCAAGAACACGGCAATCCACTTTCGGCACCCCATCCCGCACGGCGATCTAACGTCGCAAGGCTAACTCCGGAGTGCCGGCTTGTAGGGAGCGACCCTCACAAGCATGTGCGAATGAGCACAAGGGCAAGCAAGCATAATTATAGCATAGGGTCCCTATTTCGGATACTCGGTCGTCAAGTCTAAAACTTGGAATCTCACTCATCGACTCAACAGTCGGAAAATAGCTCAACATATCACAACTTGTTTACATCTACTAGGTGGTATGTCTCTACCAAAATACATGATGTATAAACTTGTACAACTCAAATGACACTATCCTACTTGGGATAAATCATTACATTAAACAAGATTTCCAAGGACATGAAATTCCGTTATTTATCGAATTGATATTTACTATTACCACAAGCAAGAGAGCTATGAATTAATCACAAGAATCATAATACTAGAAAGCACATGTCCTTCCTACTATAGAGTGTACAAATATCACAATGCAAATAGTTTAAATCACTTATATTACATACCAACAGCTCACATAAAAATGCCTCGAAGGCTTAACGTTTCACTTCATCATGTCCAAAACATGGAATCGTCTATCGATCCCTAGATCGAAGGTAGGCTCACCATAGCCAAAACTAGTCATATACTAGAATAGTTGCACCAAATTAACCTCATACTAATTTTATCATGCTTTATATACATTTTCACAATTATCTTATCTACAACCAATACAAGGCAAATCGTGCTTAGTCTCACGCATGTAGAATTTTCAATCTTATAGATATACTATCCACTTTAAGGCCAACACCTTTTATTTACCAACTCACAAAGCCAAGTACTCTTATCTACTCAAACATAACGTAAGAACACTAAGTTCTATTTACTTGCCTCTAACAAGTGTCATATGTAAACATGTGTGATACTATAAAAGCAATCCAAACACTAAATACCCTCAAGGATTTAACTCACCAATCATACTCTAGTATGCTTCTTATGGTGGCAAAAACAAATAGTCTCAACTATAGTCAACTATGCCCCAAAACAACAAGTATGCCTCTACTACATAGAGCATAGAATTTTCACTATACATAACATAGTCATTTTATGTTCTCATAAATTCAAGCATGTCTTAAAGAGCATAAGTTAACATATAAACATGTCTTAAAACCCAAGGGAAGACAAAGGAAGAGTTCACCCATTTCGGTGAGATCAAACCCACCGGATACGCTTCGAATCCTTTTCGTTTCGTCGAACGAAGTTGCCCCCCAAGCTTTTAGTACCCTAAGATAATTTTCAAGAGGGATACGAGCTTCGAATAAACATCAAACCAAATTCACCAAAAATCACATAGGAAATAGGTGAAAATTACCTTTGATCAAGAGGATCTTGTCCAAAGTTTAAATCGACTCAATGGGTCCTCAAATCCAACCTAAAGGAGAGTTCTACACCCATCAATTAGGTTCTAAAAGTCCCAAATTGAAAACCCCCTGTTAAGGATTTTATAAGTTGGCGGATTTCGTGAAGTTATTGGAGTCTTGAAGAGATCAAGAGTATCAAGATGAAGTTCGATGATCCAGAACTCGTCAGAGAAGCTCGGCACCTCAGGTATGGTTTAATGGTGATTTACTATAAGAGTATAGTAGTTAGAAGACTTTGAAAAGATTTAATCTGATAATTTTTACAAAAATTGAGTTTAAGTGTCAATGTCCGGACATTCACCATTGTCCGGATCCCGTGGGCTTCACTTTGCATATCTTTCATTGATGTCCGGACAGCTTGCCTATGTCCGGTCTCAGTAAGCTGAGTTTTTCATGTTACGCAAAGTAAGACCGGACTTTCACAGGCATTGTCCGGACATAGCCCAGTGTGAAAATTTTGTCGGAAGGAAGGTCCGGACATTCATTTCAAGGACCGGACATTGGACACGAAATATTTCCAAATTAGGCTGATTTCAATCCTAATCTATCTCTAAGTCTTCTAACACTATAAATAGATCATGGGGGGTTCATTATTTGATATGCTCAGAATTATTAGACTATAGATCCTCTTAAAACCCTAGAAACTCGTTTTAGAGCTTTATGATTCAATTCTTAAAGCGAGTTTTTGTTTAGTTGATCGTTGAGTTGATTCTAGGTTTTCTCTTTGAATACACCTTCATGAATCAACTTGATGATTGACTAAAAGGGTTCCCCCATAGTCTATGGTACGTTAATCGTTAAGATCACCACAAGTTTTCTTCTTCAACTCCAGATGGAGGGTGGCGTGGGGATCGCGTGAGAAACCGAGGACTCGGTGGACGCTTTGAGGATTCGGGGCGTTGACGCGGCAAAGAGTTGCGGCGTGGTCGGTTGGAGGAGTTCAATCGATCGAGGACCGGCGAAGGAGATCCACGTCAAAGATTCGGTAAAATTGGGTAGGGTCGTGGGTGAATCACCTTGTATTGAATTTGCTTCTTAGTGGATAGTTCGTGTGATCGGTCCCGTTGGTTTTTCTCTCCGGTTTGGAGTTTTCCCACGTAAAATCTTGTTGTGTTCGATTTTATTTTCCGCATTTACTTTAAAATCGCATCGAGAATTTTATTTGGCCATTGTACACCTATTCAACCCCCTCTAGGTGTGGTTTACCTTTTAGATCCTAGGGTTCCATAACCTACAATTGGTATCAGAGCGGGTATAGGTTGTATATAATGGCCAAGGGTGTTTCCTTGCATGAACGTTCCGAGTCGGAATGCTCCTCGGAGGAAGAATCGGATGTAGATGAGATGGCGGCCGCATACCACCAATTGGTCGTCGAATCGAAGAAGATGGCAAAGCACAACAAGAGATTGAGAAAAAAACTACTCGACTTAGAAGGAGAGAACTCAAAGTTGAGCACATCTACGAAAACCTTGGAGCAAGAGAAGGATGGATTGTCGAGGGCCTACAATTCCCTAGTTGAGAAGGTAGCATTGCTTGAAAAGGAAAAAGAGACGTATGAAGAAAACTTTAAGTTTCTCAACGAGCAAGTGTGAGGAAGCTAACTTGGAGTTCACGAAGCAAGTTATTCAACTCAAAACGGATATGAACAAGTTCTCCTCCGGATCTACTAAACTCGACAAGATGCTAGGAATTGGTCAAACCAACAAGTTTGGTCTTGGATATGAACGGACACATGTTGACCAAGTTTCTAAGCAAGCGAGCATAACTTCGACAAAATCAATGCCTAAGGTTCAAGGTACTTTCGTTCCTTCTAAGAAATTGTTTTCTACTAACAAAGTTTGTCATCTTTGTGGAGTACTAGGACATGTGAAGAGAGCTTGCACACAAAA
Organism: Aechmea fasciata; assembly: GCA_025177825.1. NCBI lineage: Eukaryota > Viridiplantae > Streptophyta > Magnoliopsida > Poales > Bromeliaceae > Aechmea > Aechmea fasciata. Next base: position 13,321,177 of record CM045931.1, on the reverse strand, counting down.
GAAGAAGTCCACAACTCCCTTGAACCAAAGGACGTTATCAAAGCCGATATGGGATAATTCAAAAATGATGGCTAAACAACATGGAACCCAAAGAAACATGGTCCGAACTTGAAGGGAAAACAAATTTGGAAGCCAAAGAAGTATGATCCCAAGTCAATGACTAAACAAGTTTGGAAACTAAAAGAGGATGATCCAAAGCGCAAAGGAATTCAAATCGTCGACAAGTTTTACAAGACGCAATCAAATCGGCCAACGCAATCCAAAACTCGTAAGGTTTGGGTGCGCAAAGGTGAAATCTACCCTTGTCTTGTTATTCATACATCCCTACATGCTTACGATAATACATCTTGGTACCTTGATAGTGGTTGTTCCCGACACATGACCGGAGACAAACATTGGTTCACTTCTTTTATGGGAAAGGGAACAATCACTATCTCGGATGGCCCCACGTTGAATAATGTCTTTTATGTTGAGGGGCTTAAATCAAATCTCGTTAGCATTAGCCAATTATGTGATGATGGTTACGATGTGAAATTCTCTTCCAACGAATGTTTGGTAACTTTAGATGATGACTCTCTTTTTCTAAGAGGTGTTAGATCACAAAACAATTGCTATATAGTTCCTAGCATCAAATTCGAGACTTGTAACCTAGCGACTTTAGAAACCGAAACACTTTGGCATGAACGACTAGGTCACATAAACCTTAAGGAGCTATCTAAGATCACCAAGAAAGAGATAGTGATAGGTGTTCCTCAAATTGATTTTAAGGAAAACGTTGTTTGTGGGGGTTGTCAATTGGGAAAGCAAATTAGATCCGCACATAAGAATTTGAATCATTTAGGTACCTCTCGACCTCTAGAGTTACTTCATATGGATCTAATGGGACCTTCTAGAATACAAAGCTTGGGTGGCAAACGCTATATCTTGTTAATGATTGATGATTTTTCTCGTTATGTTTGGAGTGCATTTTTACGTGAAAAAGCTGATACTTTTGATTTATTTTCTGAAATTTGCCTCCGTCTTATGAATGAGCGTAATGATAAAATTGTGCGTATAAGAAGTGATCGAGGAGGAGAATTCATAAATTCTAAATTTGTAGATTTTTGTGTTTCGAATGGTATCAAACATGAATTCTCCGCTCCTTACACACCACAACAAAATGGAGTTGTAGAACGCAAGAATCGTGTGGTACAAGAGATGGCACGTGTTATGCTTCATAGCAAAAAGGTTGCTCTACATTTTTGGGCTGAAGCAGTTAACACGGCCGTCTATGTTATCAACCGAATTTATGTAAGACCGGGTACTTTGAATACTCCATATGAGTTGTGGGTAGGTAGAAAACCAAACATCAAATATTTTAGTATCTTTGGGAGTAGATGTTTTATCCTTCGGGATCGTAAAAATCTTGGAAAATTTGACTCCCGAAGTGACGAAGGGATTTTTCTTGGTTATTCTACCTCGAGTAGAGCTTATAGAGCGTACAATTTAAAAACTAAGACGGTGGTAGAATCAATCAATGTAAAAGTAGATGAGGCTTCTTTACCTACTTCTTCTGTGATTGACACTTCAAATGCTCATCTTAATGATGATGATAATGACTCACCTTTTATATTGCCTTTGAATGATGAGAATACTACTTCCGATATGTCTACTTCATCTAATGTAAATGCATCAAATGACTCATCCGAACCACAAATTGACACCTCTTTCTCTCCAACTACATCTTTTGAAAGTACCCCTATGAGAGTCACAAAGGATCACCCATTGACTAATGTACTTGGAGATCCCCAAGTTGGAGTGAGAACAAGGAGTCAACTGCAATGTGAATTCTCATGCTATGTTTCTTTGATTGAACCTAAAAGTGTGGACGAAGCTCTTCAAGATGAATATTGGATTAACGCAATGCAAGAAGAGCTAGCACAATTTGTTAGAAATAATGTGTGGGAACTCGTGCCACGACCAGCGCAACAACACATCATCGGTACCAAATGGATTTTTAAGAATAAGAAAAGTGAGGATGGTACCATAGTTCGAAACAAGGCAAGGTTGGTTGCACAAGGCTACTCTCAAGTGGAAGGTGTTGATTTCGATGAAACATTCGCCCCGGTTGCACGACTTGAGTCGATTCGAATTCTTCTTGCTATCGCGTGTCATTTTAAAATGACTCTTTTTCAAATGGACGTAAAGAGTGCATTCTTAAATGGTCTTTTAAAAGAAGAGGTCTATGTTGAACAACCAAAAGGATTTGTAGACTCTAAATTTTCGAATCATGTGTTTTATCTTAAAAAGGCTCTTTATGGTCTAAAACAAGCACCACGCGCATGGTATGAACGACTCACTAAATATCTTTTGGAAAAGGGATACAACCGAGGGGGAGCGGATAGAACCTTGTTTGTCAAGCACACAGAGAATGATTTTATAGTTGCCCAAATTTATGTGGATGATATTGTCTTTGGAGGTACGAAGGATAAGGATGCCACGGAATTTGCCAAGTTGATGACCAGTGAGTTTGAAATGTCTATGATGGGTGAACTCAACTATTTCCTCGGTCTTCAAATTAAACAATCTAAGGAGGGAATTCATTTATCCCAAACTAAATATGCAAAGGAGTTAGTTAAGAAAGTTGGGTTGGATGGTGCAAAACATTTTGACACTCCGATGGGAACAAGTAACAAAGGACTTGGACTAAACATTGAAGGGAATAGTGTGGATGAAAAGCTATATCGAAGTATGATTGGAAGTTTATTGTACTTGACAGCGAGTCGACCGGATATTGCTTTCAGTGTTGGGATGTGTGCTCGCTATCAAGCTAATCCTAAAGAAATACACTTAAAGGCGGTAAAGAGAGTGATTAGATATGTGAAAGGAACAACGAACTTTGGAATTTGGTACCCGATGGGAACCACACTCGATCTTATTGGTTACTCAGATGCCGATTGGGCTGGATCTGTGGATGACAGGAAGAGCACCAGTGGAGGATGTTTCTATTTAGGACATTGTTTGGTGTCATGGCATAGTAAGAAACAGAATTGCGTTGCCTTATCTACAGCTGAGGCCGAGTGCATCTCTGCTGGTAGTTGTGCCACTCAGTTGTTGTGGATGAGAAGTTTACTTAGTGACTATCGGATTCCTTCCTCCGGTCTTACAATTATGTGCGACAATACTAGCCATAAATATTTCTAAAAACCCTATTCTACACTCACGAACGAAACACATTGAACTAATATATCATTTCTTAAGAGAATTGGTTGAATCAAACATTCTTAAACTTGAATATATCTCTACCGATGATCAATTAGCAGATATTTTGACTAAGCCTTTAGATCAAAAACGTTTTCTACATTTAAGAAAGGCTATCGGTATGAATCTCTCAATCTAAAGATGTTCTATGGGCCGCTATGTACCGTCAATTATGCATCATTTGATTTATGTTCTTGAATGATCTATTTTAACATTCTTCAATTCACTACAATTCTTCTATGTTATTCTATCTTGAATCTCAACATCTTATAGGAATTGATGTTATATACTTGTTAAAATAATACATCATTCTTGAACTCTCTTTAAAGAGTATTGAGATTATTCGATTGTTTGCATTATTAGAAAAAATAATGTCATTATTTTCTGAAATCACAATACTATTCTCTCATTGAGGGTTGCACTATTTGAGGGGGAGTAGTTTTAAAGTTAAAAGATGTGGAAAGAGTTACATCCCTTTTTGGGAGTGTGAAAACTACCATCAATTCAAGATGTGGAAAGAGTTACATTCTTTCGAAAAAGTGTGAAAACTACCACCACATGTTGGAAAGAGCTACCACCCCGGTCGTCCGGTAAGTGTGTGAAGCTACCACATGAAGATAAGTTCACATCTCTAAAAGATTGATCATAGTTACATTTTTTTTTGGGTGTTTTGGTGGATACTCTTTTATTGAAAGATATAAGGTGGAAGTTATGATAAAGATGCCCAAAGAGCCACTCCTTAATTTAGATGTGTGCATAACTCAATTGGATAATATTCTTGTATTTATTTCATTTAGTGTGATAATCTTTGATCTTAATTAATGCATACTTGTCAAGTAAAATCGGTATAATTAACGGTTAGATCTTGATTGATGTGCTTATTTAATGATATATATTGTTAATTTCTGGTTGATGTACGATTCAACATGTATGACATCTTTGAATTCTATTGACTAGAAGTTTGTTAATGTATTTCATGTCAAACTTCCGTTGGAGACAAATTTCTCCGAAAATTTTCATTTCTGTGAAATTGCCTTCAGAGACCGGCCTTCACCGCCATGTCCGAATCGCATACACGCAAACTGCACAGGACATTGTGGCATTCGGACATTGGAAGCTATGTCCGGTCTTAGCTAAAATTTCAAAATTATCGGTATTTTGCAATACCTATATGCATGGTTGTCAGTATTAAACTTGATGTTCATGGCCCTAGAAAGTTCTAGAGATCGTTTTCCAATCATATGTGCCAGTCGTTTTCCAAGTTTTCTTAATTATTGATATGTTTATGTTCAATGTGTATAGACTTATATGTGAACAGCGGATTTTAACCTTCACATCATGTATTCATGAATTTTTGGTACTTGTTGTTTTTATGGCCGGAGGAGGTCAAGATGGGTTGTGGAAACTCAGAGATGCTCCCACCTGATACTGACTCAGATTAGATATGATCGAGACCCTCCTTTTGTCGTTTTGGCGCTTTCGGACAAAAAGGGGGAGATGTGTGACTTGATATGATATGGAGAGATGACTGAGAGATGACTTGATAGGGGGAGATGGAGATGAATGTTGGATGAAGATGACTTGATAATGATGAGGATGGTTGTATCTATGACTAGGATTCTGATTTAGGATTGTGACTATATGATTTTTGTTTTTGATGCTTAATGACAATCTTGAATCTTGAATGTGTGTGGTGAGTGTTTTCTTTGCAGGAACATTCAAGACTTCAAGACTCCAATGTCTAAGTCATAGAGTTTGTAATAGGATTTCCACTTACTTGTAATTTTTTACTTTTTGTTGGATCGGTCATGCAAGGGGTTATCGTTTGGTGATTGCGATAATTCTTGTCTTTATGTTTTTGAGGTATGTACGGGCTTGTAATATATTTTGTCACGAAATCGCCAAAGGGGGAGATTGTTAAGGATTTTATAAGTTGGCGGATTTCGTGAAGTTATTGGAGTCTTGAAGAGATCAAGAGTATCAAGATGAAGTTCGATGATCCAGGACTCGTCAGAGAAGCTCGGCACCTCAGGTATGGTTTAATGGTGATTTACTATAAGAGTATAGTAGTTAGAAGACTTTGAAAAGATTTAATCTGATAATTTTTACAAAAATTGAGTTTAAGTGTCAATGTCCGGACATTCACCATTGTCCGGATCCCGTGGGCTTCACTTTGCATATCCTTTCATTGATGTCCGGACAGCTTGCCTATGTCCGGTCTCAATAAGCTGAGTTTTTCATGTTACGCAAAGTAAGACCGGACATTCACAGGCATTGTCCGGACATAGCCCAGTGCGAAAATTTTGTCGGAAGGAAGGTCCGGACATTCATTTCAAGGACCGGACATTGGACACGAAATATTTCCAAATTAGGCTGATTTCAATCCTAATCTATCTCTAAGTCTTCTAACACTATAAATAGACCATGGGGGGTTCATTATTTGATATGCTCAGAATTATTAGACTATAGATCCTCTTAAAACCCTAGAAACTCGTTTTAGAGCTTTATGATTCAATTCTTAAAGCGAGTTTTTGTTTAGTTGATCGTTGAGTTGATTCTAGGTTTTCTCTTTGAATACACCTTCATGAATCAACTTGATGATTGACTAAAAGGGTTCCCCCATAGTCTATGGTACGTTAATTGTTAAGATCACCACAAGTTTTCTTCTTCAACTCCGGATGGAGGGTGCCGCGGGGATCGCGTGAGAAACCGAGGACTCGGTGGACGCTTTGAGGATTCGGGGCGTTGACGCGGCAAAGAGTTGCGGCGTGGTCGGTTGGAGGAGTTCAATCGATCGAGGACCGCAAAGGAGATCCACGTCAAAGATTCGGTAAAATTGGGTAGGGTCGTGGGTGAATCACCTTGTATTCAATTTGCTTCTTAGTGGATAGTTCGTGTGATCGGTCCCGTGGGTTTTTCTCTCCGGTTTGGAGTTTTCCCACGTAAAATCTTGGTGTGTTTGATTTTATTTTCCGCATTTACTTTAAAATCGCATCGAGAATTTTATTTGGCCATTGTATACATATTCACCCCCCTCTAGGTGTGGTTTACCTTTTAGATCCTAGGGTTCCATAACCTACAATTGGTATCAGAGCGGGTATAGGTTGTATATAATGGCCAAGGGTGTTTCCTTGCATGAACGTTCCGAGTCGGAATGCTCCTCGGAGGAAGAGTCGGATGTAGATGAGATGGCGGCCGCATACCACCAATTGGTCGTCGAATCGAAGAAGATGGCAAAGCACAACAAGAGATTGAGAAAAAAAACTACTCGACTTAGAAGGAGAGAACTCAAAGTTGATCACATCTATGAAAACCTTGGAGCAAGAGAAGGATGGATTGTCGAGGGCCTACAATTCCCTAGTTGAGAAGGTAGCATTGCTTGAAAAGGAAAAAGAGACGTATGAAGAAAACTTTAAGTTTCTCAACGAGCAATTGTCGGAGGCAAAGGAAGCTAAGCAAGTTATTCAACTCAAAACGGATATGAACAAGTTCTCCTCCGGATCTACTAAACTCGACAAGATGCTAGGAATTGGTCAAACCAACAAGTTTGGTCTTGGATATGAACGGACACATGTTGACCAAGTTTCTAAGCAAGCGGGCGTAACTTCGACAAAATCGACTCCTAAGGTTCAAGGTACTTTCGTTCCTTCTAAGAAATTGTTTTCTACTAACAAAGTTTGTCATCTTTGTGGAGTACTAGGACATGTGAAGAGAGCTTGCACACAAAAGAAGAACTCCACAACTCCCTTGAACCAGAGGACGTTATCAAAGCCGATATGAGATAATTCAAAAATGATGGCTAAACAATCATGGAACCCAAAGAAACATGGTCCGAACTTGAAGGGAAAACAAATTTGGAAGCCAAAGAAGTATGATCCCAAGTCAATGACTAAACAAGTTTGGAAACTAAAAGAGGATGATCCAAAGCGCAAAGGAATTCAGATCTCACATCCAACACTCGAACCTTGCTATTTGCGAAAGTTAAGTACGTCACAATGAACCAAGTAAAGAACTTGATGATTGACATTATGACATAGTGTAGAGAACACTAGTGACATGTGATCCAAGTAAATAACTTGATAACAAATGACATAGAGACATAGTGTTACAGAACACTTATGCATGAGATCCCCTGTGTTGGATGCCCTCCAAGGTGGAGGATGAGATCATACTCACACAGTCTGTTCAGCGCTCGTGGTGGTCGCTCCACACGAGTAGTGCGAGTCTCCGGAGGTCTTGGCACGTGAGTCGATTGGGATAGCCTATGTGGGGTCCCAAGGGATAGCCTATGTGGGGTCCCGCAGACAACCCCCCCTCGGGTTGGTGGTGTGAGTCGTGGGCGCGCCTACGGGCTAGCCAATGATTGGGTAATAAACTCAAAGGAGTTATGTAATTGGGTACAAAAGTATATATTGAGCATAATAGAATTGCAAACATACTTGATAGAGTTATATTAGCATGTTAGTGGTTACATGGCTAGAACACTTACTCTTATCTTGTTATTACAGGCATAGTAGTTATTGCACTGCTTTATTGTGACGCACTGGACTTTGCAAATTGCAAGGTTCGAGTGTTAGATGTGAGATCTGAGCTTTTCCAGATTTTCTGGAGGGTCGTTGACTGTGTTCCGACCTATGGCACGAGTACCGAGGTTAGTGGATGATTTCCAAGCACTAAAGTCCAAAAAGCTAGATTTTAGGTTGCTCTCGGGTTGGAATTTTCTGCCTTTGTACCGGTACAAAATGGTTTTTATACCGGTACAAAATGATGGCTATACCGGTACAAGACGAGATTTATACCGGTATAGATGAGCAGCTGGGCAAACCCGAGGCTCGGGTTTGCTGTTTCGCAGGGTTTATACCGGTACAAGCTGGATTTGTACCGGTACAAACTGGCAGATTTCGAAAACCCGAAATTGCATGGGCTAGTTAGCATTTTGTTGCTTCTATATGTTTCCCCCCTGCCCCTAGGGCTTCTTTTGAACCCTTCCACAGCAGCAAGCAAGGTAGGGAGTTCCTCTCTCTTTTCCCTTGAGCTCATTTGGATTTTTGGGTGGTTTTCTAGAGATTTAATCTCTCTTTTCTTCTCCTTTTGCCTCCTAGTGCCATTGTCCCCTTGGTAGAGGCTTGAGGCTTGGACTTGGAGCTCATTTGGAGGAAGATCGTCACTTCTAGAGGATTGTGGACCTTGTGTTAGTGCTCCTAGGAGGTAAGCAACATCTCTTTTCCCCTAGATTTGGGCTTTTGTGGTCTCTTTGTGATGAAACCCTAGATTTTGGGAATTAGGGTTTTATTTGGGGCTTTTGTATTTGGAGCTTTTAGATTCCTTTTGATTGGTTTAGAACCTTTGTTTAGGTTGCCTTGGGAGGGATCTAGCTTCCTTTTGGAATTTCTAAGAGGATTATTGCACATTTAGGTGAGTATTTCTTGACTTTGACCTAGAAGCTTAAAGTTTGAACTCAAGACTTATCTCTTGAGGTTGTAACTCCTAGGATCTACTTTGTAGGGTACTAGGAGTAGGAATCAAAGCTTCGTTAGCGGTTCAGAGTGACGCTTGGAGCGACGGTGGGTTTGGCCTCACCTAGCACAATGAGAAATTCTCATTGGTGCTTATTTGCTTATGGTTATATGGAAATTAGTACATTTTCATGCTATTTGATTTATTTGTGAATTTTAGAATGCTTAAGATACATATGTTATGTGTAATGCAATTTTACTCTATATAGTAGAGACGTATGCATGTGAGAGCTGAAGCCTTGTAGCATTCTATTTGGAAACTTGAAACTATGTGTTTAAGAGGAATTTGACATGTGTTTGAGAATATAGAACTATACATGACATAGGAGAAAAGCCCTTGTCATTAAGCGGCATTGGCTTGGCATCAAAAGTGTAGAATAGTGAGCTAATGTCATCAAGCGGCATTAGGCTCGTGAATGAACTTGACATAGAGAATCTAGTGTCATGAGAACAATTGAACTAGACCTTAGGGATACTAGTTACTATTTCCATGTGAGACATGAGGTTTGGACTTGAGACTTGACTATACTTGTTGCTATTTGTGCTCTTTCGCACATGCTTGTGAGGGTCGCTCCCTACAAGCCGGCACTCCGGAGTTGGCCTTTGCGATTCGTTCGCGTGTGCGGTGTTGAGAAACCTACGGGACCGTTGGGATAGACACATTCCTTGCGAGGGATGTCGGGCTACCACGGTACTTAGGTGGCACAAGTTGGGTTACTATGGGTAAATCCTAGAGAAAGAGAATTGACTTAGACATTCAACGTTACTATTGACAATCACTACTAGACAGGACTTAGTAGATGGATTATGTGGATTATGCTCGAATATATAGTATACTTGATAATGCTTTAATTACATTTTAGTATACTTGTTGGTTAAAGTAAAGCATATCATGCTTATATATTGGAACTTGGTTATAGCAGCATTTCCTTAAGCTTTATTTACAAGTTTATTTATATCGCTTACTTGCTCCTTTCTTGGGCCTAGTGGTGCAATTGGTGCAGGTCAGTAATTGCCCATTGGGAACTATAAATTATAGTTCTCACGCCCTCTGTTTCTGTTTACTTTCAGTGCCTTCTGCATCGGGGGAGGCTCGGGACCGTGACAAGAGTATTGCCTCGGGCTAGCGACTGTTGGAGAGGACGCGTGCATAGGTGGTCTACCATTTCTCTTTTAATTTTGTGAGAGATGGAGAGTTGTACCTTGTATAGAGACCACCACCTTGTGTATTTTGAGGAGGATACTATTAGCCTTGTTTTATTTATGCTTATAGTTATACTTGATATAGTTTCTTTATTTCTCTCTACTTGTTCTTTAGCATTAGTTGTTGTGGCTCTGATATTCTAGTTATAGCCTTTTGTTGTTTTAATTCCGGTGTTTTTATTTGGACGCCTGGTATGTGTTGGCATATGGCGGGTCTGGGCACGCTTTGGGGAAGGTCCTGCCGACCCCGGGGCGTGACAGATTAATTTGGTATCAGAGACTAGGGTGACGTCTTAGAGGACCTAGCAAACCTTAGGCTGGTCGGACTATAGGAAATAGGCTCGTGAGAGACGAGGTCTACTTGACTTGTGAGCAAAAGTACTTGATTGGGTTTTATTATAACTCTAAAAAGTTGGAGTTTAATCGAGGTGTATAGCTTCTAGCTTCGCGGAGGGTTACGTTGGCGGCCGACAACGTAACATCGGGAGTTAGTTGTGAAGCACACTTCTTTACTTTCTTATGATTTGGGTTCTTGAGTGGGGTTGCGATAGCGTGGGTTTTACTAACTTGCGCTTTTCTGTTGTTGCGGTGTGGATGCCTATTACTCGCTCCCAATCCGTCGGGGCCGATAACATGGCACGCATTGAGGAGGTCGAGGCCTCAGCTACTTCCGAGTCCAGCGAGGTCCGCGAGTTGAGGGACCAGGTGGCGGTCCTCACGGACCTTGTGGCTCAGCAGACGGCGGCGGCCCAACAGCAGGCCGAGGCGGCGCGCCGACAGGACGAGAGGATGAAGCGACTGGAGGACCTTCTTCTGCAGCGGCGCCGGGGGAGGCTAGAGACACCGTACCACCGCCTCCACCGAGGTGGTAGCACCGAGGGCGCCGACTCCGCGCCGGATCCTTACATTTTGTGCCGTACGCAGCACGGAGAAGAGTGGCGACGGCACCGCCGGTCGGATGCCCCGGGAGGAAACGGTATTCCCGACGTTGGTTGAGGGGCTAGAGCGAGACCGACTGATGAGCCGCCTCAACGAGTTCAGGTGGTGCAATCCACGAGTATTCGACGGCGAGAACGTGGATCACTGGATAGTGGAGAAATGGCTGATGCACATGGAGAAGTCGTTTCGAGACACTTTTGTCGAGGAGAGAGACCGAGTTTGGCTCGCCACACTCCATTTGGACGGCGAGGCCTATCGAAGTGGCGGGACATCCAGGAGAACCCGAGCACCGATCTAGCGGCGATGACTTGGACGAGGTTCAAGGGACTTCTACTTGAGCACCATTTTCCCGATAGTGTTCGACGCCAGATGGAGACTGATTTGCGCAGTTTGCATCACGGGGAGCGGACAGTGGCTGAGTATGAGCGAGAGTTTACTGCACTTCTACATCTGTACCTTTCGTCGTGCGGGACGACGAGGATAAGGCCAGGATCTTCGAGAGTGGACTGAGACCTTCTATCTATAGGCTTGTGCAGTCCGCTAACCTGCGCACATACCGTGAGGTGGTAAATCGCGCTCTTATTGTGGAGCGGGGTGCGATAGTGATGAAGGAGCGGCAAGAAGGCTTGGATCGGGGCATGGGCAAAAGGCCCTCAGGCGAGGGTGCGAGTCAGACGCACTCAAGGAAGCCGCCGAAGTACCCCAGGAGCCAATCTCGAGGACGAGGTGCCCCACAGCAGCGCCGAGGACCGGATCGACGGCAGACACCGCGCTGTGTGATTTGCAGCGGCCCCCACCACCCCCGACAGTGCCCGCAGGGTCGGGGCCGGTGCTACTCTTGTGGCCAGGAGGGCCACTTCCAGTCAGATTGCCCGAGGGGATCTGCGCCGACACCGTCGTCAGCTTCAGCACCAGCTTCACCAGGTTCCAGCCCGGGGACACCTACTGCATCCTACCAGGCTGGGAGGTCTTCTGCGCAGAGGCCGAGCGAGGGGTCACGACAGGGCCCGAGTGGGCGATTGTATGCCGCCCAGACCGAGGCGCGCAAGAATGAGGATGTCGTTGCGGGTATCATTTTGATTTCCGACATTCGAGTACGTGCTTTATTTGATACCGGTGCATCTTGCTCTTTTATTGATCGGCTGTTTGCCGAGTTGCATGACATCCCTAGGACACCTTTGTCACATTCGGGACGAGTGGTTATACCGGGACATTCTATAGATGTTCGAGAGTGTTGTATTAGTTGCCCAGTTCAGATTGGGGATTGGATCATGCCCGTGGACCTATTTGTGGTGCACAAACTCGGGGAGTTTGATATAGTTTTGGGCATGGATTGGTTGACCCGGTACATTGCTACGATCGATTGTGTGAGTCGTACTGTGACTTTTAGAGAGCCTAGTCACGAGGAGATTGTGTTTCAGGGTTGCCAGAGTTCGCTGTTTGCGATGACTATTAGCTCCTCCCGAGCTAGGCAGTTGATTAGCAGCGGGTGCATAGCCTATTTGGCTAGTATTGCACTCCGAGATGTTGAGGACTCTCCTAGGATTGAGGATATTCCTGTAGTGAGGGAGTTCCAGGATGTGTTTCCAGCTGAGCTACCAGGAATGCCACCTGATAGGGAGATTGAGTTTGTAGTAGATCTCGTCCCTGGGACTACTCCAATCTCAAAGGCACCCTATAGGATGGCACCAGCAGAGTTGAAAGAGCTGAAGGCACAGTTGCAGGACCTTCTGGATAAAGGTTATGTGAGACCAAGCGTGTCACCTTGGGGAGCGCCGGTTCTTTTTGTGAAGAAGAAGGACGGATCACTTCGTTTGTGTATGGACTATCGTGAACTCAATAAAGTCACGATTAAGAATAAGTATCCGTTGCCGAGGATCGATGATCTGTTTGATCAGCTTCAGGGATCGAGCGTGTATTCCAAGATCGACTTACAGTCGGGATATCATCAGTTGAAGATCAAGCCTGAGGATGTATCAAAGATGGCTTTCAGGACACGGTATGGACACTATGAGTTCACCATTATGCCGTTTGGGCTTACTAATGCTCCGGCAGCTTTTATGGATTTGATGAACCGTGTCTTCAGGCCATACTTGGATAGATTCGTCGTGGTGTTCATCGACGATATTTTGGTTTATTCCCGGAGTGATGCGGATCACGAGGAACATTTGAGGCTTGTACTTCAAATGCTTCGGGAAAAGAAACTCTTCTCCAAGTTGAAGAAATGTGAGTTTTGGCTTAGGGAGGTGGCATTTTTGGGCCATGTGATTTCAGGATCAGGTATAGCCGTGGATCCCAAAAAAATTGAAGCCGTCAAGGATTGGCCAAGACCGACGAGTGTCACAGTGATACGGAGTTTTATTAGTTTGTCCGGCTACTACCGGAGGTTTGTTGAGGGTTTTGCTAAGTTATCTACTCCCCTCACGAGACTCACGCATAAAGGCACCAAGTTTATTTGGAATGATGCGTGTGAGAAAAGCTTTCAAGAGTTGAAGTCGTTTGACTACCGCACCAATCCTAACCTTGCCGCCATTTGGAGCGGGTATGTTATTTATAGTGATGCTTCCTTTAATGGATTGGGTTGCGTTTTGATGCAGGATGGAAAAGTGATCGCGTATGCTTCTCGCCAGTTGAAGGAGTATGAAAGGAATTATCCTACTCATGATTTGGAGTTGGCGGCCGTAGTGTTCGCATTGAAACTATGGCGCCACTATCTTTATGGCGAGCGGTGTGAAGTGTATACGGATCACAAAAGTTTAAAGTATCTGTTTTCTCAGAAGGAATTGAACTTGAGGCAACGCAGATGGTTGGAGCTCCTCAAGGATTATGATCTGACGATACTCTACCACCCAGGCAAGGCTAACGTGGTGGCTGATGCACTAAGTAGGAAGTCGACGGAAAACTTAGTGATGATGATAGTTACTCAACTGCCGTTGATCGAGCAGATGAAGCGGTTGGAGTTGGAGGTGGTGGCTCCTGACACACCTATGATATTGATGACTCTAGTGGTGCAACCAACTTTATTGGAAAGAATAAAGAAAAAGCAAGCTCTTGATGTGGAGTTGCGAAAGGTTCGAGCGAAAATGGTTGATGGTTGCACCGGGGATTTTATAGTTGACGGTGGTGACTTGATGCGGTTCCGTGGGCGGGTTTGTGTACCGGCGGAATCGACGCTTAAAGAGGAGATTCTCCTAGAGGCACACCGTGCGCCGTATGCTATACATCCGGGGGGCACCAAGATGTATAAAGACTTGAAGTTGCTTTATTGGTGGCCCGGGATGAAAAAGGATGTTGGCGAGTTTGTAGCTCGTTGTCTAACTTGCCAACAAGTGAAAGCTGAGCATAGAGTTCCCGCGGGAAAATTGCAGAGCCTACCGATTCCAGTGTGGAAGTGGGAGAAGATCACCATGGACTTTGTGATGGGTTTGCCTCGCTCACAGGCCGGGCAAGATGCTATATGGGTGATCGTAGATAGGTTGACGAAATCAGCACATTTCATACCTATCCATACTACTTGGACTGGAGAGAGACTCGCACAGGTTTATTTGGATGAGATTGTGCGACTACACGGAGTACCTACATCGATTGTATCGGACAGGGACACACGTTTTGTGTCACACTTTTGGAGGAGTCTGCAGGACGCCTTAGGTACTCGACTGGACTTCAGCACTGCTTTCCACCCTCAGAGTGACGGGCAGTCAGAGCGTACTATACAGACACTCGAGGATATGCTTCGAGCCTGCGTGATCGACTTCCAGGGAGGATGGTCGCAGCATCTACCGATGAGTTTGCTTATAACAACAGTTATCAAGCAAGCATCAAGATGGCGCCATTTGAGGCACTCTATGGACGGAAATGTAGATCGCCGCTTCATTGGAGTGAAGTTGGCGAGAGCTTGGCTTTAGGCCCAGATGTGCTCCAGAAAGCAGAGGACAAGGTTCGCATTGCTAGGGAGCGGTTGTGACCCCCCGAGTAGGCAGAGGAGCTACGCCACCAGGCGTCGACGAGACTTGGAGTTTCAGATTGGAGACCATGTCTTTTTGAAAGTCTCGCCGACCCGAGGAGTCAAGAGATTTGGGATTCGGGGTAAGTTGAGCCCCCGATTCATTGGACCGTAGGAGATTCTAGAGCGTGTGGGCCCGGTAGCGTATAGACTTGCTCTACCGCCGAACCTATCAGGTGTGCACAACGTATTCCACGTATCGGTCCTCCGGAAGTATATACATGATCCAGCTCATGTTTTGGATGCTACACCATTGGAGCTGAGAGAGGATTTGAGCTTCGAGGAGCAACCAGTGAGGATTTTGCCTCGCGAGGTGAAGAAGTTGAGGAACCGGGAGCTTTCTTACATGAAAGTCCTTTGGAGCAACCACGAGAAGCGGGAGGCCACGTGGGAGCTTGAGAGTGCGCTTCAAGAGCGCTATCCCCATCTCTTTCAGATGGAGTCATGAGGTATGACTTTAATTTCGAGTTTCGCGGACGAAACTCCTTTTTAGGAGGGGTGAATGTGACGCACTGAACTTTTGCAAATAGCAAGGTTCGAGTGTTGGATGTGAGATCTAAGATTTTCCAGACTTTCTGGAGGGTCGTTGACTGTGTTCCGACCTATGGCACTAAAGTCCAAAAAGTTGGATTTTAGGTTGCTCTCGATTAGCTCTCTGAGTCTATAGGGTTATGAAAGTTATAATTCGTACTCAGACAAAGAGTTGCATATACCCCATATGTGGATTCGTGCACCCGCATGTGGATGGTCGATGGACACCAACCCGAGCCTCGGTTTGGTCAATGCACAGGTCTGCATCGCATTTTCTACGTATCCGGCTTGTACTGCATGTTCGCGAGCAAAATCCGAATCTGCAAGGGCTTTTGGGCATTTTGTTGCTTCTATTAGTAACCCCCCCACGCCCCTTAGGGTTTCTTTGTGTTGTGGAGCAGAGAGAGAGAGGTAGGGAAGCCCTCTAACTTTTTCCCTTCCCTCCTTTTGATTTAGATGGATTTTCATGAGATTAATCCCTCTTTTTCTCTCTTTTTGTCTCTTGGTGCATCTTCCCCCCCATGGTTGAAGCTTGGAGCTTGATGTTGGTGTTTGGTTGAGGGTAGAACTTCAAGCCTTGAGGATTTTGGAGCTAGAAGAAAGCTTCCAAGAGGTAAGCATCATACTTCCTTCCTCTAATTTTGGATTAGATGCTTTCTTTTTAGATGAAACCCTAGAAGTTGATATTAGGGTTTACTTTCGGGCTTTTCGATTTGGTGCATCTAGAGTCTAATTGATGGGTTTGGAACCTTCCTTTAGGTTGGTTTGAGGAGACTCTAGCTTACTTTTGGGATCTCTAGAGGGATTACTACCTTAGAGGTGAGTTTTACCCTTTCTATGTGGATTTTGAGTTGGGTGATTTCTAAGGCTTTTTGAATCTAATTATTTGGTTTAGAATCATTGCTTAGGTTGCCTTAGAAGGGATCTAGCTTCCATTCGAAGCTTCGAGAGGGATTTCACTCATAGGTGAGTTTTCCCTGTTCTCCGATTCTGTTACTCGCAGTTTGAGTCGTGGGCTCGTCGGTTGACTTTGAAACTTCTTGTGCAACCTTTCTAGGGTACAAGGAGTCTGAAAAGCGTCGGGGTTGGCGACCCGAAGCGTGCGAGGATTATCGGTGGGTTTGACCTCATAAAATAATGAAAAATCTCATTGTGGCCTTTCGAATGTTGTAAAATGGAAAATCATGCATTTCTGTGTTAGATATATCTTCGTTAAATTTTAGAATGCTTAACTTATATGCCTTATGTAGAATGAAATTTTCGACTCTATGTAATAGAGAGGTACTTGTGGACTTAGGCATAGTGTGGCATTCTTCGAGTGGTTCGAGAACGTGTTGAACATAGGAGAAATTGACATGTAAGTGATGAACTTGAACATAGAACTAGGTATAACCTAGGAGAAATGCTAATGTCATAAAGCGGCATTAAGCTTGGCATTAATGAACTTAGTGAGTTACTGACCTTAGTGGCATTAGACTCGTTGTGGATTATTGACGTAGAAAATACTAGTGTCATGAGAGATATTGTACTAGACCTTAGGGTTGCTAGTGACATTGCCATGTGAGAGACATGAGGTTGGACATTTGGGACTGGGATTGTGCTTGTTGCCATTTGTGCTCTTCGCACTTGCTTGTGAGGGTCGCTCCCTACAAGCCCTTACTCCGGAGTTGGCCTTCGCAATTCGTTTGCGCGTGCGGTGTTGAGAAGCTTACGGGACCGTTTGGGACAGACTCATTCCTTGCGGGGGATGTTGGGGCTACCACGGTACTTAGGCGGCACAAGCTGGATTACACTTGTGTAGATCCTAGAAAGAGAACTGAACAGTGACATGTAATAGAAAATTGATATCACTACTTGATAGGACTTGGTAGTTGGATACTTGGTTATGTTGGGCACATATAGTATACTTGAGAGATTTTCTAATGACATTTCCATTATAGTATACTTGAGAGCATAATAGAATGTACTTGTTTAAAGTTGACATATCGGTTTGACAAAGCATGTAACATGTTTATTTGGGTTATTCACTTAGCATCTCAGTTAAGCTTTATTTACAGTTATTTACTTCAGTACTTGTATTATTACTTCTTTTGGGCCTAGTGGAGCAACCTGTGCAGGTCAGTAATTGCCCACTTGGAACTATATTTTTATAGTTCTCACGCCCTCTGTTTTCTGACGTGTTTCAGCGCCATCAGCGGGGGAGGCCAGGGATCGTGGCAAGAGTGTCGCTTCGGACTAGCGACGAGGAGTCTCGCTAGGTGGTTCATCTCTCCTTTTGTTTTAGTTGGAGAGGATGAGCGTGTGTACCTTTTTGGTAGAGGCTACCCTTTTGTACCCAGATTTACACTACTGGTTTACTTTGTTGTATTTACTTTATACTTGAAGCAGTTTTAGTACTCTCTTTCTTTCCTACCTGTTTATTGATCCTACTTGTTGATAGGGATAGCTGCATGTGGCTCTGATATTCTTAGTTGTAGCCTTATATTTGTTTTAATTCCGCTGTTTTTATTTAAACGCCTTGTATGTGTTGGCATATGGCGGGTCTGGGCACGTCTTGGGAAGGTTCTGCCGACCCCGGGGCGTGACATCTAATCACTATATATTAATTTAAATCACAAAAAATAATCTTTAGATCATACCTGGGGTGCCGAGCTTCTCCATCGAGCCTTGAGTCTTCAAATTGCATCTTCATGCTCCTGACTCCTTCAAGACTCTAATAACCTCACGAAATCCGCCAACTTATAAAATCCTTAACAATCTCCTCCTTTGGCGATTTCGTGACAAAACAATCTATAAGCCTGTACGAACTTCAAAAACAAAAAGATGAGAATTATCGCAATCACTAAACGATAATCTCCTGAATGACCGATCTAAGAAAAACAAAAAATTACAAGTTCAAACTCAACCTATTACAAACTCTATGACTTTGACATTGGAGTCTTGAAGTCTTGAACGTCCCTGCAAAAAACATCTCAATACACATTCAAGATTCAAGAAATTCATTAAACATCAAAAGCAAAAATTATAGTTACAATTCTAAGTCAGAGTCCTAGTCATAGTTACAATCAACCTAAGTAAGCATAAAAAAAACATCAAGTTCAGAAAATCATCAAGTTCAAACATCATCATCATCTAGAAAGTCATATCCAGTCATCTCCCAGTCATCTCCCACTTTTTGTCAAAAAGCGCCAAAACAACAAAAGAGGGGCTAAATCACCACTACTCTGAATCACTGCCAGGTGGAGGCATCTCTGAGCTTCCACATTCCATCTTCTCACAGAGTAGGCGAAGAAAACGAGAGATGCGTCCATATTTCTTGTTTAGCTTTGGCGACATCTGCCTGAATCTCTGCCTGAACTGCCGCAAGCCGTTTGAGTTCACCCGACTAACGCTGTTGCTCACGATATACAGAGGAAATAGAAGCGTCATCATCTGAGCCTCCAGTAGGTGGAGAAGCAGGAGCAGGAGCTGGAGCATGAAGTGGAGAATGTGGGCGAAGCTGAGCACGGGACTTTACCATCGTAGTATCACTGATAGGTCCCAAAGAACGCTCATATGAGGAACAAATGACATTCACCTTATGAAGCCACGAATCCTCATAATCAACGAGGAAATGGAAGTCGATCTTTCTTACTTGAAGTCTTTATTTCTCTCCCCATTCGCTTCCATATGAGAAATGGAACATTCAAATTGATATTCTGTTGAACCAACTCGGGATGAGCAAGTAAGTACATGTACAATACTCGATCCCATCTAATAACTTTCGTGTTTGCCAAGGGCATCACATTGTAACAAATCACGAAGTTGATAAACCGATATTCGAGCTTCAAGTCCTTTGACAATATCGCTATACCGTTGTTCTCGGCGTCTTCAACACATAAAAAAGTGAGAACTCGTTTCCAGTCACTAACTGAATCAAAGCCAGCGGTCAGATAATGAATGCCGTTGGTCCGAGCTTCCATCTCGAGTACTGAAGCAATGGTGGCAGGAGTAATCGACAACTCAACTCCCTTAACCGAGGTAGTGAAAACATAGGGACCACCATCTGTCTCAATAAGATTTCCAGCTCTCATATAGAATTCTCTGATGAGCTCGAGACCATATCCTGTCTGCTCGGGAAAGTCACAAATCTCGTGAAGGTCTCCATTCTCAAACAATGGTTGGAAACCAGGAACTTTCTCGAACAAATTTGCGACGCCGACTGCTCGTTCGCCAATGCAAAGCTTCGAGGAGTACATAGAGCGACGTTGAGGATCAACTGGAACCTCTGGTACATGGGGAGGTGATGCATCGGCAGGCTCGCGAATCTCAATACCAATACCTCCCGTCCTCCTATGTCCCCGAACATAAGTAACACGTTCTCCCGTCTCTCTAGTTTCTTGAACCTTTTCTTTACCTTTCCCTTTTGCGTTCTCTTTCTCCTTTCCCTTTCCTTTAGTGTGCTCCTTGTTCTTTGAACGTATCTCCGTTGTAATCGCTTCCTAATCTTCTTCCTGTGACTCCGGTGCCGAATCCTCATCGGGATCATACTCGCTACCAACATCCTCGGCTGGTTGTTGTTGTGCCGAGGAGCGTCGTCGCTTCGCTCCCGGACCACCTCTTGCCATGAGAAAAACCAACACTAGGAGCCACGAATACATGATGAAAAAATGGAGAAGCCGCTGTTCACATAAAGAGAATGACATACATTGAGCGTAAAAACATCATTAATTAAGAATAATTGGTCAAAAATTTGAAAATTAATCTAGAGCATCCTAGGAACTCACATAGGCTATCCCAATTGACTCACGTGCCAAGACCTCCGGAGACTCGCACTACTCGTGTAGAGCGACCACCACGAGCGCTGAACAGACTGTGTGAGTATAATCTCATCCTCCACATTGGAGGGCATCCAACACAGCGGATCTTATGCATAAGTGTTCTGTAACACTATGTCTCTATTGTAGGTTATGGAACCCTAGGATCTAAAAGGTAATTAACACCTAGAGGGGGGTGAATAGGTGCACAATGGCTAATTAAAAATCTCGATGCGATTTTAAAGTAAATGCGGAAAATAAAATCAACACACCAAGATTTTAACGTGGGAAAACTCCAAAAGGAGTGAAAAACCAATGAGACCGATCATGCATAAATCCACTAAGAAACAAATCAAGTACAAGGCGATTCACCGACGACCCTACCGGATTTTACCGAATCTTCGACGTGGATCTCCTTTGCCGGTCCTCGATCGATTGAACTCCTCCAACCGACCACGCCGCAACTCCTTGCCGCGTCAACGCCCCGAATCCTCAAAGCGTCCACCGAGTCCTCGGGTTCTCACGCGATCCCCGCGCCACCCTCCGTCCGGAGTTGTAGAAGAAAAACTTATGGTGATCTTAACAATTAACGCACAATAGACTATGGGGGAACCCTTTTAGTCAATCCTCAAGTTGATTCATGAAGGAGTATTCAAAGAGAAAAACCTAGAATCAACTCGACGATCAACAAAACAAAACTCGCTTTAAGAATCGAATCATAAAGCTCTAAAACGAGTTTCTAGGGTTTTAAGAGGATCTATTTTCTAATAATTCTGAGCATATCAAATAATGAACCCCCTATGATCTATTTATAGTGTTAGAAGACATAGAGATAGATTAGGATTGAAATCAGCCTAATTTGGAAATATTTCGTGTCCAATGTCCTGCCTTACAATGAATGTCCCATTCCCTCCTTCCGTCAATATTTTCGCAATGGGCTATGTCCGGACAATGCCTGTGAATGTCCGGTCTTACTTTGCGTAACATGAAAAACTCAGCTTACTGAGACGGGACATAGGCAGGATGTCCGGACATTAATAAAAGATATGCAAAGTAAAGCCCACGGGATCCGGACAATGGCAGGATGTCCGTACATACATTGTTAACCCGCAGCAAACATGCTTACGGGATCCGGACAATGAGGAATGTCCGGACATTGACCACTTAAATTCAATTTTTCATAAATTTATCAGATTAAAGCTTTTTAAAGTCTTCTAACTACTATACTCTTATAGTAAATCACCATAAATGTTCATTAAAACATACCTGAGGTGTCGAGCTTCTCTGACGAGTCTTGGATCATCCAACTTCATCTTGATACTCTTGATCTCTTCAAGACTCCAACTAGTTCACGAAATCTGCCAACCTATAAAATCCTTAACAATCTCCCCCTTTGGCGATTTCGTGACAAAACATAATACAAGCCCGTACATACCCCAAAACATAAAAGACGAGAATCACCGCAATCACCAAACGATAACTCTCTGCATGACCGATCCAATAAGAAATCAAAATTACAAGTTTAAACTCAAACTCATCCTATACAAACTCTATGACTTAGGTGGAGTCTTGAAGTCTTGAACGTTCCTGCAAAGAAAACTCAAACACACATTCAAGCCTCAAGAATTTCATTAAGCACCAAAAGAAAGTAAAAGTCATAGATACAAGCATAAAAATAAGGATCAAAGTCGCAATCAAAAAACATCATCATAATCGAACTTTTATCTCCATCTCCCCCTATCATCATTAATCATTTCCCAGTCATCTCCCCGTATCCATTCAATCTTCATCTCTCCCCCTTTTTGTCCGAAGGCGCCAAAATGATAGAAGGATTGGCTAGATACACAAACCATGCTGAGTCAGTGTCTTGAGAAAACATATCCATATCCCATCTTGATGACCTCCGGCCATAAAAACAACAAGTACCAAAAATTCATGAATACATGATGTGGAGGATAAAATCCGCTGTTCACATATAAGTCTATACACATTGAACATGAACATATCAATAATTAAGAAAACTTGAAAAACGATCTCTAGAACTTCCTAGGACCATGAACATCAAGTTTAATACTGACAATCATGCATATAAGTGACGCAAAATACAGTTAATCTCAAAATGAGACAAACAGCAGAAATTTTTAGCCAAGACCGGACATAGTATGCCAAGACCGGATGTCACACTGGCCTGCGCAGTTTGCGCGTGTGCGATCCCGACATCGATGTGAAGACCGGCCTCCAAAGGAAATTTCGCTAGGAGATGAAATTTTTTTCGGAAAAAGAAATTTGTTCCCAACAAAATTTTGACATACTTTATATGAAATATATTAACAAACTTCTAGTCAATAGAATTCAAAAATGTCATAAATGTTGAACCGTACATTAACCAAAATTAAATGGAATATATCGTTAAATTAAGCACATCAATTAAGATCTAATCATCAATTGCACCGATTTCAATTCTCAAGTTTGCATAGATTAAGATCAAGAAAATCACATTAAATGAAATAAGCACAAGAATATTGTCTAATTGAGTTATGCACACATCGAAATCAAGGAGTGACTCTATGAGCATCTTTATAAGAAGTTCCACCTTATGTCATTCGAGAATAGAACATCCACCGAACACCTTTAATTAAAACTTGATTTGATCCTTCTCTTAGAGACGTACACTTATATCCATGTATTCGCACACACTTACCGGACGTCCGGGGTGGTAGCTCTTTCCTACATGTGGTGGTAGTTTTCACATTCCCTTGAAGGGATGTAACTCTTTCCACATCTTTTATTGGTGGTAGTTTTCACACTCCCAAAGGGATGTAACTCTTTCCACATCTTTCGATTTTAAAATTACTCCCCCTCAAATAGTGCAACCCTCAATGAGATAATAGTATTGTGATTTCATAAAATAGTGAAATTATTTTACAAATAATGCAAACAATCAAATAATCTCAATACACTTTAGAAAGTTCAAGAAAGATGTACTAATTTAGCAAGTATATAGAAGCAATTTCAAGAAGATGTTAAGGTTCAAATAGAATGACATAGAAGAATTGAAATGAATTGAACAATGTTAAACCAATTCATGCACAAATTGAGATCAAGTAAAAACTTCCATGCAAAAGAATGAATGATGCATAATTGACAGTATATCAATTTTGGCCCATAGAATGTATCTAGATAGAAGGATTCATACCGATAGCCTTTCGTAAATGTAGAAAACCTTTCTGATCTAAAGGCTTAGTTAAAAAAAAATCATCAAATTGATCATCGGTAGGAATTTATTCAAGTTGAAGAATGTTTGCCCAATTTTCTTAAGAAGTGATATCTATGTTCAATGTGTTTACTTCAAGAATGTAGAACATGGTTTTAGAAATATTTATAGCACTAGTGTTCTTGTAAAGGATAGTGCGGGAGGAGGTAAGTAGCCGATCGTCGCTTAGTAAGAAAGATTTCACCTTTGCGCACCCAAACCTTACGAATTTTGGGATGCGTTGGTTGGCTTGTAAGCGTCTTGTGAAGCTTGTCGACGATTTGAATTCCCTTGCGCTTTGTTTCATCCACTTTTAGTTTCTTTGGGTTCCATGATTGTTTAGCCATCCTTTTTGGATTATCCCCTATCGGCTTTGATAATGTCCTTTGGTTCAAGAGAGTTGTGGAGTTCTTCTTTTGTGTGCAAACTCTCTTCACATGTCCTAGTACTCCACAAAGATGACAAACTTTGTTAGTAGAAAACAATTTCTTAGAAGGAACGAAAGTACCTTGAACCTTAGGAGTCAATTTTGTTGAAGTTACGCCCGCTTCCTTAGAAACTTGGTCAACATGTGTCCGTTCATATCCAAGAACAAACTTGTTGGTTTGACCAATTCCTAACATCTTGTCGAGTTTAGTAGATCCGGAGGAGAACTTGTTCATATCCGTTTTGAGTTGAATAACTTGCTTCGTGAACTCCAAGTTAGCTTCCTTTGCCTCCGACAATTGCTCGTTGAGAAACTTAAAGTTTTCTTCATACGTCTCTTTTTCCTTTTCAAGCAATGCTACCTTCTCTACTAGGGAATTGTAGGCCCTCGACAATCCATCCTTCTCTTGCTCCCAGGTTTTCGTAGATGTGATCAAATTTGAATTCTCTCCTTCTAAGTCGAGTAGCTTTCTTCTCAATCTCTTGTTGTGCTTTGCCATCTTCTTCGACTCGACGACCAATTGGTGGTATGCGGTCGCCATCTCATCTACATCCGACTCCTCTTCTGAGGTATGCTCCGACTCGGATTGTACATGCAAAGAACCGCGCATAGCCACTGTCTACAACCTATACCCACTCTGATACCAATTGTAGGTTATGGAACCCTAGGATCTAAAAGATAATTAACACCTAGAGGGGGGTGAATAGGTGCACAATGGCTAATTAAAAATCTCGATGCGATTTTAAAGTAAATGCGGAAAATAAAATCAACACACCAAGATTTTAACGTCGGAAAACTCCAAAAGGAGTGAAAAACCCACGGGACCGATCACGCAAAAATCCACTAAGAAACAAATCAAGTACAAGGTGATTCACCCACGACCCTACCGAATTTTACCGAATCTTCGACGTGGATCTCCTTTGCCGGTCCTCGATCGATTGAACTCCTCCAACCGACCACGCCGCAACTCCTTGCCGCGTCAACGCCCCGAATCCTCAAAGCGTCCACCGAGTCCTCGGTTTCTCACGCGATCCCCGCGCCACCCTCCGTCCGGAGTTGTAGAAGAAAAACTTATGGTGATCTTAACAATTAACGCACCATAGACTATGGGGGAACCCTTTTAGTCAATCCTCAAGTTGATTCATTAAGGAGTATTCAAAGAGAAAAACCTAGAATCAACTCGACAATCAACAAAACAAAACTCGCTTTAAGAATCGAATCATAAAGCTCTAAAACGAGTTTCTAGGGTTTTAAGAGGATCTATATTCTAATAATTCTGAGCATATCAAATAATGAACCCTCCATGATCTATTTATAGTGTTAGAAGACTTAGAGATAGATTAGGATTGAAATCAGCCTAATTTGGAAATATTTCGTGTCCAATGTCCGGTCTTACAATGAATGTCCGGTCCTCCCTTCCGTCAATATTTTCGCAATGGGCTATGTCCGGACAATGCCTGTGAATGTCCGGTCTTACTTTGCGTAACTTGAAAAACTCAGCTCACTGAGACCGGACATAGGCAGTATGTCCGGACATTAATAAAAGATATGCAAAGTAAAGCCCACGGGATCCGGACAATGGCAGGATGTCCGTACATACATTGTTAACCCGCAGCAAACATGCTTACGGGATCCGGACAATGAGGAATGTTCGGACATTGACCACTTAAATTCAATTTTTCATAAATTTATCAAATTAAACTTTTTAAAGTCTTCTAACTACTATACTCTTATAGTAAATCACCATAAATGTTCATTAAAACATACCTGAGGTGTCGAGCTTCTCTGACGAGTCTTGGATCATCCAACTTCATCTTGATACTCTTGATCTCTTCAAGACTCCAACTAGTTCACGAAATCTGCCAACCTATAAAATCCTTAACAATCTCCCCCTTTGGCGATTTCGTGACAAAACATAATACAAGCCCGTACATACCCCAAAACATAAAAGACGAGAATCACCGCAATCACCAAACGATAACTCTCTGCATGACCGATCCAATAAGAAATCAAAATTACAAGTTTAAACTCAAACTCATCCTATACAAACTCTATGACTTAGACAGTGGAGTCTTGAAGTCTTGAACGTTCCTGCAAAGAAAACTCAAACACACATTCAAGCCTCAAGAATTTCATTACGCACCAAAAGAAAGTAAAAGTCATAGATACAAGCATAAAAATAAGCATCAAAGTCGCAATAAAAAAACATCATCATAATCGAACTTTTATCTCCATCTCCCCCTATCATCATTAATCATTTCCCAGTCATCTCCCCGTATCCATTCAATCTTCATCTCTCCCTTTTTGTCCGAAGGCGCCAAAATGATAGAAGGATTGGCTAGATACACAAACCATGCTGAGTCAGTGTCTTGAGAAAACATATCCATATCCCATCTTGATGACCTCCGGCCATAAAAACAACAAGTACCAAAAATTCATGAATACATGATGTGGAGGATAAAATCCGCTGTTCACATATAAGTCTATACACATTGAATATGAACATATCAATAATTAAGAAAACTTGAAAAACGATCTCTAGAACTTCCTAGGACCATGAACATCAAGTTTAATACTGACAATCATGCATATAAGTGACGCAAAATACAGTTAATCTCAAAATGAGACAAACAGCAGAAATTTTTAGCCAAGACCGGACATAGTATGCCAAGACCGGATGTCACACTGGCCTGCGCAGTTTGCGCGTGTGCGATCCCGACATCGATGTGAAGACCGGTCTCCAAAGGAAATTTCGCCAGGAGATGAAATTTTTTTCGAAAAAAGAAATTTGTTCCCAACAGAATTTTGACATACTTTATATGAAATATATTAACAAACTTCTAGTCAATAGAATTCAAAAATGTCATAAGTGTTGAACCGTACATTAACCAAAATTAAATGGAATATATCGTTAAATTAAGCACATCAATTAAGATCTAATCCTCAATTGCACCGATTTCAATTCTCAAGTTTGCATAGATTAAGATCATGAAAATCACATTAAATGAAATAAGCACAAGAATATTGTCTAATTGAGTTATGCACACATCGAAATCAAGGAGTGACTCTATGAGCATCTTTATAAGAAGTTCCACCTTATGTCATTTGAGAATAGAACATCCACCGAACACCTTTAATTAAAACTTGATTTTGATCTTTCTCTTAGAGATGTACACCTATATCCATGTAGTAGATGCACACACTTACCGGACGTCCGGGGTGGTAGCTCTTTCCTACATGTGGTGGTAGTTTTCACATTCCTTTGAAGAGATGTAACTCTTTCCACATCTTTTATTGGTGGTAGTTTTCCCACTCCCAAAGGGATGTAACTCTTTCCCCATCTTTCGATTTTAAAATTACTCCCCCTCAAATAGTGCAACCCTCAATGAGATAATAGTATTGTGATTTCATAAAATAGTGAAATTATTTTACAAATAATGCAAACAATCAAATAATCTCAATACACTTTAGAAAGTTCAAGAAAGATGTACTAATTTAGCAAGTATATAGAAGCAATTTCAAGAAGATGTTAAGGTTCAAATAGAATGACATAGAAGAATTGAAATGAATTGAACAATGTTAAGACAATTCATGCACAAATTGAGATCAAGTAAAAACTTCCATGCAAAAGAATGAATGATGCATAATTGACAGTATATCAATTTTGGCCCATAGAATGTATCTAGATAGAATGATTCATACCGATAGCCTTTCGTAAATGTAGAAAACCTTTCTGATCTAAAGGCTTAGTTAAAAAAAAATCATCAAATTGATCATCGGTAGGAATTTATTCAAGTTTAAGAATGTTTGACCAATTTTCTTAAGAAGTGATATCTATGTTCAATGTGTTTACTTCAAGAGTGTAGAACAGGGTTTTAGAAATATTTATAGCACTAGTGTTCTCGTAAAGGATAGTGCGGGAGGAGGTAAGTAGCCGATCGTCGCTTAGTAAGGAAAGATTTCACCTTTGCGCACCCAAACCTTACGAATTTTGGGATGCGTTGGTTGGCTTGTAAGCGTCTTGTGAAGCTTGTCGACGATTTGAATTCCCTTGCGCTTTGGATCATCCACTTTTAGTTTCTTTGGGTTCCATGATTGTTTAGCCATCCTTTTTGGATTATCCCCTATCGGCTTTGATAATGTTCTTTGGTTCAAGAGAGTTGTGGAGTTCTCCTTTTGTGTGCAAACTCTCTTCACATGTCCTAGTACTCCACAAAGATGACAAACTTTGTTAGTAGAAAATAATTTCTTAGAAGGAACGAAAGTACCTTGAACCTTAGGAGTCAATTTTGTCGAAGTTACGCCCGCTTGCTTAGAAACTTGGTCAATATGTGTCCGTTCATATCCAAGACCAAACTTGTTGGTTTGACCAATTCCTAACATCTTGTCGAGTTTAGTAGATCCGGAGGAGAACTTGTTCATATCCGTTTTGAGTTGAATAACTTGCTTCGTGAACTCCAAGTTAGCTTCCTTTGCCTCCGACAATTGCTCGTTGAGAAACTTAAAGTTTTCTTCATACGTCTCTTTTTCCTTTTCAAGCAATGCTACCTTCTCTACTAAGGAATTGTAGGCCCTCGACAATCCGTCCTTCTCTTGCTCCAAGGTTTTCGTAGACGTGATCAATTCCGAGTTTTCTCCTTGTAAGTCGAATAACTTTCTTCTCAATCTCTTGTTGTGCTTTGCCATCTTCTTTGAT
This sequence comes from Aechmea fasciata, assembly GCA_025177825.1. NCBI lineage: Eukaryota > Viridiplantae > Streptophyta > Magnoliopsida > Poales > Bromeliaceae > Aechmea > Aechmea fasciata. The sequence continues at coordinate 13,292,573 of CM045931.1, read as the reverse complement.
TCGACGACCAATTGGTGGTATGCGGTCGCCATCTCATCTACATCCGACTCCTCTTCTGAGGAATGCTCCGACTCGGATTGTACATGCAAAGAACCGCCCTTAGCCATTGTCTACAACCTATACCCGCTCTGATACCAATTGTAGGTTATGGAACCCTAGGATCTAAAAGGTAATTAACACCTAGAGGGGGGTGAATAGGTGCACAATGGCTAATTAAAAATCTCGATGCAATTTTAAAGTAAATGCGGAAAATAAAATCAACACACCAAGATTTTAACGTGGGAAAACTCCAAAAGGAGTGAAAAACCCACGGGACCGATCACGCAAAAATCCACTAAGAAACAAATCAAGTACAAGGCGATTCACCCACGACCCTACCGAATTTTTCCGAATCTTCGACGTGGATCTCCTTTGCCGGTCCTCGATCGATTGAACTCCTCCAACCGACCACGCCGCAACTCTTTGCCGCGTCAACGCCCCGAATCCTCAAAGCGTCCACCGAGTCCTTGGTTTCTCACGCGATCCCCGCGCCACCCTCCGTTCGGAGTTGTAAAAGAAAAACTTATGGTGATCTTAACAATTAACGCACCATAGACTATGGGGGAACCCTTTTAGTCAATCCTCAAGTTGATTCATGAAGGAGTATTCAAAGAGAAAAACCTAGAATCAACTCGACAATCAACAAAACAAAACTCGCTTTAAGAATCGAATCATAAAGCTCTAAAACGAGTTTCTAGGGTTTTAAGAGGATCTATATTCTAATAATTCTGAGCATATCAAATAATGAACCCTCCATGATCTATTTATAGTGTTAGAAGACTTAGAGATAGATTAGGATTGAAATCAGCCTAATTTGGAAATATTTCGTGTCCAATGTCCGGTCTTACAATGAATGTCCGGTCCTCCCTTCCGTCAATATTTTCGCAATGGGCTATGTCCGGACAATGCCTGTGAATGTCCGGTCTTACTTTGCGTAACATGAAAAACTCAGCTTACTGAGACCGGACATAGGCAGGATGTCCGGACATTAATAAAAGATATGCAAAGTAAAGCCCGCGGGATCCGAACAATGGCAAGATGTGCGGACATACATTGTTAACCCGCAGCAAACATGCTTACGGGATCCGGACAATGAGGAATGTCCGGACATTGACCACTTAAATTCAATTTTTCGTAAATTTATCAGATTAAAGCTTTTAAAAGTCTTCTAACTACTATACTCTTATAGTAAATCACCATAAATGTTCATTAAAACATACCTGAGGTGTCGAGCTTCTCTGACGAGTCTTGGATCATCAAACTTCATCTTGATACTCTTGATCTCTTCAAGACTCCCACTAGTTCACGAAATCTGCCAACCTATAAAATCCTTAACAATCTCCCCCTTTGGCGATTTCGTGACAAAACATAATACAAGCCCGTACATACCCCAAAACATAAAAGACGAGAATCACCGCAATCACCAAACGATAACTCTCTGCATGACCGATCCAATAAGAAATCAAAATTACAAGTTTAAACTCAAACTCATCCTATACAAACTCTATGACTTAGACAGTGGAGTCTTGAAGTCTTGAACGTTCCTGCAAAGAAAACTCAAACACACATTCAAGCCTCAAGAATTTCATTAAGCACCAAAAGAAAGTAAAAGTCATAGATACAAGCATAAAAATAAGGATCAAAGTCGCAATCAAAAAACATCATCATAATCCAACTTTTATCTCCATCTCCCCCTATCATCATTAATCATTTCCCAGTCATCTCCCCGTATCCATTCAATCTTCATCTCTCCCCCTTTTTGTCCGAAGGCGCCAAAATGATAGAAGGATTGGCTAGATACACAAACCATGCTGAGTCAGTGTCTTGAGAAAACATATCCATATCCCATCTTGATGACCTCCGGCCATAAAAACAACAAGTACCAAAAATTCATGAATACATGATGTGGAGGATAAAATCCGCTGTTCACATATAAGTCTATACGCATTGAACATGAACATATCAATAATTAAGAAAACTTGAAAAACGATCTCTAGAACTTCCTAGGACCATGAACATCAAGTTTAATACTGACAATCATGCATATAAGTGACGCAAAATACAGTTAATCTCAAAATGAGACAAACAGCAGAAATTTTTAGCCAAGACCGGACATAGTATGCCAAGGCCAGGATGTCACAGCTGTGCGGTTTGCGCGTGTGCGATCCGACATCGATGTGAAGACCGGTCTCCAAAGGAAATTTCGCTAGGAGATGAAATTTTTTTCGGAAAAAGAAATTTGTTCCCAACAGAATTTTGACATACTTTATATGAAATATATTAACAAACTTCTAGTCAATAGAATTCAAAATTGTCATAAATGTTGAACCGTACATTAACCAAAATTAAATGGAATATATCGTTAAATTAAGCACATCAATTAAGATCTAATCATCAATTGCACCGATTTGAATTCTCAAGTTTGCATAGATTAAGATCAAGAAAATCACATTAAATGAAATAAGCACAAGAATATTGTCTAATTGAGTTATGCACACATTGAAATCAAGGAGTGACTCTATGAGCATCTTTATAAGAAGTTCCACCTTATGTCATTCGAGAATAGAACATCCACCGAACACCTTTAATTAAAACTTGATTTTGATCTTTCTCTTAGAGATGTACACTTATATCCATGTAGTAGCTGCACACACTTACCGAACGTCCGGGGTGGTAGCTCTTTCCTACATGTGGTGGTAGTTTTCACATTCCCTTGAAGAGATGTAACTCTTTCCACATCTTTTATTGGTGGTAGTTTTCACACTCCCAAAGGGATGTAACTCTTTCCACATCTATCGATTTTAAAATTACTCCCCCTCAAATAGTGCAACCCTCAATGAGATAATAGTATTGTGATTTCATAAAATAGTGAAATTATTTTACAAATAATGCAAACAATCAAATAATCTCAATACACTTTAGAAAGTTCAAGAAAGATGTACTAATTTAGCATGTATATAGAAGCAATTTCAAGAAGATGTTAAGGTTCAAATAGAATGACATAGAAGAATTGAAATGAATTGAACAATGTTAAAACAATTCATGCACAAATTGAGATCAAGTAAAAACTTCCATGCAAAAGAATGAATGATGCATAATTGACAGTATATCAATTTTGGCCCATAGAATGTATCTAGATAGAAGGATTCATACCGATAGCCTTTCGTAAATGTAGAAAACCTTTTTGATCTAAAGGCTTAGTTAAAAAAAAATCATAAAATTGATCATCGGTAGGAATTTATTCAAGTTGAAGAATGTTTGACCAATTTTCTTAAGAAGTGATATCTATGTTCAATGTGTTTACTTCAAGAATGTAGAACAGGGTTTTAGAAATATTTATAGCACTAGTGTTCTCGTAAAGGATAGTGCGGGAGGAGGTAAGTAGCCGATCGTCGCTTAGTAAGAAAGATTTCACCTTTGCGCACCCAAACCTTACGAATTTTGGGATGCGTTGGTTGGCTTGTAAGCGTCTTGTGAAGCTTGTCGACGATTTGAATTCCCTTGCGCTTTGGATCATTCTCTTTTAGTTTCTTTGGGTTCCATGATTGTTTAGCCATCCTTTTTGGATTATCCCCTATCGGCTTTGATAATGTCCTTTGGTTCAAGAGAGTTGTGGAGTTCTTCTTTTGTTTGCAAACTCTCTTCACATGTCCTAGTACTCCACAAAGATGACAAACTTTGTTAGTAGAAAACAATTTCTTAGAAGGAACAAAAGTAGCTTGAACCTTAGGAGTCAATTTTGTCGAAGTTACGCCCGCTTGCTTAGAAACTTGGTCAACATGTGTCCGTTCATATCCAAGACCAAACTTGTTGGTTTGACCAATTCTTAACATCTTGTCGAGTTTAGTAGATCCGGAGGAGAACTTGTTCATATCCGTTTTGAGTTGTATAACTTGCTTCGTGAACTCCAAGTTAGCTTCCTTTGCCTCCGACAATTGCTCGTTGAGAAACTTAAAGTTTTCTTCATACGTCTCTTTTTCCTTTTCAAGCAATGCTACCTTCTCTACTAGGGAATTGTAGGCCCTCGACAATCCATCCTTCTCTTGCTCCAAGGTTTTCGTAGATGTGATCAACTTTGAATTCTCTCCTTCTAAGTTGAGTAGCTTTCTTCTCAATCTCTTGTTGTGCTTTGCCATCTTCTTCGACTCGACGACCAATTGGTGGTATGCGGTCGCCATCTCATCTACATCCGACTCCTCTTCTGAGGAATGCTCCGACTCGGATTGTACATGCAAAGAACCGCCCTTAGCCATTGTCTACAACCTATACCCGCTCTGAGTCGAGTAGCTTTCTGTAACACTATGTCTCTATGTCATTTGTTATCAAGTTATTTACTTGGATCACATGTCACTAGTGTTCTCTACACTATGTCATAATGTCAATCATCAAGTTCTTTACTTGGTTCATATATCTCTAGTGTTCTTTACACTAAGTTACCATACAATGTCATTCATCAAGTTGTCTACTTGGTTCTCATGTCACTAGTGTTCTATACACTATGTCATAATGTCAATCATCAAGTTCTTTACTTGGTTCACATTTGTCTCTAGTTGGCAATCATGCAAGATTAAGTCATCTCTAGGGTTCTATGTCATAATATTCATTCCTATGCTTCCTATGTCCAAATGCAAGCCTATGGTGCCGCACGATAAGGAAGCATGCAAGCAGACTCCCTATGTCCTAATGCGACGCCCATAGTTCCGCACGATAAGGAAGCATGTAAGGAAAGTCATCTAACCATACCAAACCTAACATGCATGAAAACTACATATATATATATATATATATATATATATATATATATATATATATATATATATATATATATATATATATATACATAATGACCAACAATATACTTAGACATAAAAGGTAGCCCGACGGCTTCGGAATGGCACCCCCCACCTTTTGGGATGTTCCCCGAAGCAACAACGCCGCTTTCGTTGCCTCAAACCTCTACTTTGATTCCTCGGGCCAATTTCGAAGCTGCAAGCCCTTGTTTGGCTCGGATCACTTAAACCGTTCGTCGGATCGACGAACCGTCGCTTCCCACGCGTTCGTGTACCTAACAATATGTTAGATATGAGGTTAAACTAGATCAAGATCAACGATTTAGAAAAGCCCCATTTTGAGCCCTAGATTTTGCCCCAGAGCAAAATCCCGCATTAGAACGAATCGAGTGCAAATCACTTCTCAGAGATGCTAGGGTTCCTCTAAAATTGTTTCTAGAAGATACAAATCCTTCTAAGAGATTCTACCATGAAAGCTCTCAAGAGCTTACCTCAATAGGGAGCTCTAATAGTGGAGAGGAAGGAGATGATGCCAAGAATCCTTCTCCTAGCTTGCTTCTCCACCAAGCCCTTCTCTTCTTCACCTTCTAGAGAGAGAGGAAGAGAGTTTAGAGAGAGAGAGCATGTGTTTTAGGGTTAGAATGGTGTGAAGGAGAGAGGGAAATGAATTAGCACCATTCTATACTCTCTCATAATGCTACAAATGCAAATAACCCCCTCAGCTTTCATTTTAGTGCACTGCCCCCGCGGGGCCAAATTTTCAGCTTTTTCACCTTCGGGGTCCGTTTTCGTCCGTTTTCGCTCGTTTGACCTCCGATTCGTTTCAAATCGAACCGAGACTTTCCAAACATGTTTTTGGGCACGTTTTCATCATCTTTTCATCCACGCTAATGCCGGATTTAGCTCATGACCCAATATAGCTTTTCGGGTCCCGTTCTCGTGCCTACGTGCGCCGAAATGCCCGAATGCTCCCGAACTTCATCGAACCTCATCGGGACCATTCAAATGGCCTTCCAACCAAACGTACACCGTAACTTCACGATTTTAGAAGTCCGGTACCTTACATCCTCCCCTCCTTAAAAGAGTTTCGTCCTCGAAACTAACTCATTTTAACTCAATCCACTCTCCAACTCGATTTATCGAGCGATCGCGGACCCCAATGCACTTTTCCATCTCGGAATGGCCTTTTACTCATCGAAATTGTCCAAAGGCCCACTACGAAGGATGCGAGAGCAGATTCACTCACACTAGTCAAGCAAAACACTGAAAGTGAATCACCACTTCCGCGAGTCTCGGTGGTAGCGTAAGTCGATACTCGACGACTCTACATGCCCAACACCACTCGCAAATAGGCACTCCAAGGCCGATCCGCTTCCTTTGAGACCGGAACTACCCACTATCCTCGTGGTGTGGATCTAGCAAGAATGCGTCAGCTAGTCGGACGACCCACCACCGCTACACAGTGCACACGGGTAGACCTTCTCAAATCACTCAAGCGTCCACAAAGTGGCGCTTCACCACTCTAGCTATCCAAGAGTCTGATACAACTCTTCCTTGCATTCCCCCCTCCATTCAGGGAACACACTCCGATTCAATCACCGGCATTGCCTAGAAGCAATATCATGGTGATTCGACCAATCACGAGTGCTACTATCACAATCGGATCTTTACTCTACTACGAGATGGCGCACTTCGGCACATCTCAAATCTCAATTCCCTTGAGTGCACTACCCTCAAGCTTCAACTCACCTGAGAGCATCAACTCTAACTCCCTCACGTGGCTTTCATTTTCCAAGTGTCTCTTAGAGACCACTCTATTTTCTCCTTCAGTTGCCACGACCAACACTCAATTGTGAGGCTCTCACAACGAGCCCACACGAACGCTCCGTTCATAATCCAAGCCAAACTCATTAATAGAGTTACCGGCCGCACCGATCCTCGGTTTCCATAGGTGAGCCAAAGGCCACCAATTCTACGTAGGTCTACCGCCTAAACCCGTTTCAACTACGCCTAGCGTCTCTCGCTCACCGGCGTAGACCCAATCATCATTTCCTGGCGAAATTCTCATTTAGGAATTCGCACACACTCCAACCAGGAGTAAACAAGACCTCTAACCATTATTGATCCTCGGGTTGGGTCAGTACACACTTGGTGTATCCTCGATCTCACGATCCAACACGTGGCATTCCACGTTCCCGGGTCTAAGCTCGGACTACCGTCCCAACCAAAACTCTGCCCTACCCGTAGGTACCGGGCCGCTGTCACTCACAGTTGACTGCCCCTGCCCAATAGGCCCAGGCTCCACAGTCCACAAATGGTCCAGGCACGGGTCGTCCCCAAGCACTACCCGCCAACGTCGCCTTGTACGACATGCTCTACGGAGCTACACACACTATCGGCTCCTAAGCACCTAGTGCGAGCCACCAGCCCTACGAGTGATCCATGGCCCGCTTCACACACTTAGCAACGCTAAAGTGCTACTGCCAACTCACTCTCCCGGCTGAATCGAAACCGCACTCCACGAGTACCTGTACTCGGGCGTTCTAAGCCAAATCTTGGCTCTGGGCAAGATTGCCCCCGCGCAACATCTACCAAGCACCTTTTCTGACCCCACACTGAGGTAACACTAGGCCTACAGGCCAAACTCGGCGCTAACCAACTATTTTCGCGATGGTGGTTCCAACTATGTCAAGCATTAGGCCACTTTGCCTATGCACGCTGACTACACGAACACTACCCACCTACCTCAATTCAAGGTATCGCTAGGCCTCACATGCCCGTACTCGACAACTAACCGATTACACTCTCAACAGTGGTACTACTTCCACTGTTCGGTTCATCGAAACTACATCTGAAACACTCGGATGGCTCGGTTATCCTCAAGTATCATGACTCAACTCTCGCAATCCATTACTCATTGCCTTGAGAGTCGCCGCACTACTTCGTCTCTAGCACGAGTCTCATCTCTCGTCCAAGAGTCACTACTAGCCATTTGCTAGTGCCACTTGGCTCTCTACCTGCTCCAGCAGGTGCCACGCTTTCTCAATGCAAGCATGCCCGGGTGTCTCCACTTACCCGTCACTGGGTCCCTACTATAATGATGTATCAATAGTAGCAACAGACCATTTAATGAATGCATGCAATGCATCGACTTAACACTATGCAAAAGCATACGCTTGCCCTAGCGAAACCATACCTGCTAGGTCCTCACCAGCAGCCACAGGTTCTTCAACCTGGGTCACATATCCATAGCCACCTGGCGCTCACCGTGAACCCTCCGGTTACTTGACCATCACACCTCGCTCTCCCGACCGTGCCAAAGGCTGCACGTCCATAAATTGTCCCGGAGAGGGGAAGGTCGTCGCCAACGCCAAGGTCTGGTCATCCCAAACCATTCTAGAGTCTAAATAGCAAAACTCTAGATGCATGCCATCAGCAAGCTCAAGAGCTCGACTCTAAAAGCTTCTCTCCACTCGAGGAAGAAGATGAAGGCTTTAGTCCTCCAAGCTTCTCCTTCCACTTCCTCCTAGCTTCCTTCTCCAACTTTCACCTTAGAGAGGGAGAGAGAGAGAGAGCTTTTCTCTTACTTAGGGTAGAAGATATGAGGGAGTGAAAGTGAGCCATCAGCTCATATAGGCCCATTTATGCCTATTTGCATAAACGCCCCTCAACTTCTCAGCCACTGCACAGTCCAATCTTGGGCATTTTCGTGCAAAGGGACCGGTCTCTCCATGCAGGGACCGGTCCCAGAGAGTACTTTACTTACAGAAAAGGGCTCTGCCCCCCTTTGCTAAGTTACAGGAACCGGTCTTCACTGAGAGAGACCAGTCCACGAGAGCACACTCTCGCAGGACTTCTTCTCGCACAATTTGCAAGGCTACGGGAACCGGTTTCTTATCTTGGGGACCGGTCCCCAAGAGCAAAATCTGCACCTTGCAGAATTTTCCCAACTCGCTCTCGGAGGCCTTCTCCAATGCACTTTTGGGTTTCCGGATGCCTTCGGCCTCTTCAAAGCATTCCAAACTCGACTTTGACCAATTTGGATCATAGTCCAGTTCCACGACCCGCAGTTTCGAGTCCTCACAACGAGGTTCCACTTCATCACATGCTCAACCTTGGAAATGTCCGGTCGAAGTCTCCGCACAACAAATCGGCCACATCCTCGTCATCCCGCAACACATTCGGGATGCAACTCCCGATACGAAAAATTCCCATTCGTATTCCCTCAAGGTGTTGTCTCCTTGCCGCAGCTTTCAGAACCTCTCTTGAAGCTTTCTTTCCACACTATCGGGGAATTGGGTAGAGAACATCAATTCCCGAAACTCATCCCAAGTCACAAAAGGGATACGAGGCGATCAAATCCGCTTGACGCCTATCCACCATACTCGCGCCGTTTGCTTCAAACAACGTACGGCTAGACGTACCTTGTCCCGCTACAACGCGCATAGACCCTCAAATAGAGTCTCCATGGAGTCAATCCAACACTCTACGATACACGGATTCGTATCCTCTTGGCGCATGACAGACTTTTGCTGTCGTTGCACTAAATCGGCTCGTTTCCTCGCCACTCCCACAAGAATGGCCAACTGCTCGCGAAGTTCCAAGTCTCCGCTCGCACGTCGAAACACTCAAGGGCATCACTTGTCCCATCCCGCGCCGATCTAAACAAGGATCGCCGACGCGGTAACATCGTCTCTCGAACCGCGACAACACGATCAATCTCGACCCTCTAGGTCAAGCACGCAACAACTAACATCGACTCAACTCAAATCAGGCGAAAGTCACGCAAGAGCGTCTATTCTCGTCTCTCGGTTTCATGTTGTTGTACGCCCAACATGAACACACTTGGTTGAGAATAAACCACATCTTGAGTCTACCTCTAACATCCATTTTAGAGGTTTCAATATTTAACCCAATCGATTCAACTTCCGCCACCCGGCTATGGTTCACGTCTCGCTCACGCACCTATTAGCCTTAAGGTTAACCGTCCTAGGGTCTCCTAGGTCAATCCTAGACTCTCCCTTTACTTGCTCTTAGCTTGCTCTGATACCATTTTTACCCTGTCACGCCCCGGGACCGCTACCAATTCGGTTCGGTTCGGTTCGGGAACGCCGATCAGGCGCCGAACGGACAGCACCTCCCCTGTCCGCCCAAGGCTCAAGAACCAAGTTATGTACAAAGAATTGCCCAGGAAATTTAAATTCTATATCATACATGATAAGACGATGCACCTAAAGGTGCGAGTAGCAACAAGAGCAAGATACAAGTATAACATACAAGTATAAAAAGAGAGAAGAGTCTATCTATTACAACCTTTCACCATTTGTTACATCCAAATTACATTCTTTCAACTCTTGAATACAATAAGTTTACAATTGTTGTAACTTCAAAATGATTAAGTACATTGTTTTCCTCAAATGTATAACTATACCCAAAATGATACCGAGGGAGGCTCTAATGCAAAATAGGCGGCTTCTATCAACTAGGGCGCGATGCCCTTGCCACGATCCTCACCGGCCGGCCGCGAGCTAGAACCTGTAATAGAGTGGGGTGAGAACTAACTTCCTTAGTTCCCAGTGGGCTCGACCACCAGGACCCCACCGATCTACCTACTAGGTCTAAGCATGCATAAGCAGATAGATAGATAGATATTTATCTTAAAGCTGTAAACGCTGTAAATAAAGCATAAATAAATGTCACGCCCCGGGGTCGGCAGGACCTTCCCCAAAGCGTGCCCAGACCCGCCATATGCCAACACATACCAGGCGTCCAAATAAAAACAGCGGAATTAAAACAACAAAAGGCTATAACTAGAATATCAGAGCCACAACAACTAATGCTAAAGAACAAGTAGAGAGAAATAAAGAAACTATATCAAGTATAACTAGAAGCATAAATAAAACAAGGCTAATAGTATCATCCTCAAAATACACAAGGTGGTGGTCTCTATACAAGGTACAACTCTCCATTTCTCACAAAATAAAAAGAGAAATGGTAGACCACCTATGCACGCGTCCTTTCCAACAGTCGCTAGCCCGAGGCAATACTCTTGCCACGGTCCCGAGCCTCCCCCGATGCAGAAGGCACGAAAGTAAACGAAACGAGAGGCGTGAGAACTATAATTTATAGTTCCCAGTGGGCAATTACTGACCTGCACCAATTGCACCACTAGGCCCAAGAAAAGAGCAAGTAAGCGATATAAATAAACTTGTAAATAAAGCTTAAGGAAATGCTGCTATAACCAAGTTCCAATATATAAGCATGATATGTTTTACTTTAACCAACAAGTACACTAAAATGTAATTAAAGCATTATCAAGTATACTATATATTCGAGCATAATCCACATAATCCATCTACTAAGTCCTGTCTAGTAGTGATTGTCAATAGTAATGTTGAATGTCTAAGTCAATTCTCTTTCTCTAGGATTTACCATAGTAACCCAACTTGTGCCACCTAAGTACCGTGATAGCCCGACATCCCTCGCAAGCAATGTGTCTGTCCCAACGGTCCCGTAGGTTTCTCAACACCGCACGCGCGAACGAATTGCGAAGGCCAACTCCGGAGTGCCGGCTTGTAGGGAGCGACCCTCACAAGCATGTGCGAAAGAGCACAAATGGCAACAAGTATAGTCAAGTCTCAAGTCCAAACCTCATGTCTCACATGGAAATAGTAACTAGTATCCCTAAGGTCTAGTTCAATTGTTCTCATGACACTAGATTCTCTATGTCAAGTTCATTCACGAGCCTAATGCCGCTTGATGACATTAGCTCACTATTCTACACTTTTGATGCCAAGCCAATGCCGCTTAATGACAAGGGCTTTTCTCCTATGTCATGTATAGTTCTATGTTCTCAAACACATGTCAAATTCCTCTTAAACACATAGTTTCAAGTTTCCAAATAGAATGCTACAAGTCTTCAGCTCTCACATGCATACGTCTCTACTATATAGAGTAAAATTGCATTACACATAACATATGTATCTTAAGCATTCTAAAATTCACAAATAAATCAAATAGCATGAAAATGTACTAATTTCCATATAACCATAAGCAAATAAGCACCAATGAGAATTTCTCATTGTGCTAGGTGAGACAAACCCACCGCCGCTCCAAGCGTCGCTCCGAACCGCTAACGAAGCTTCGATTCCTACTCCTAGTACCCTACAAAGTAGATCCTAGGAGTTACAACCTCAAGAGATAAGTCTTGAGTTCAAACTTTAAGCTTCTAGGTCAAAGTCAAGAAATACTCACCTAAATGTGCAATAATTCTCTTAGAAATTCCAAAAGGAAGCTAGATCCCTCCCAAGGCAACCTAAACAAAGGTTCTAAACCAATCAAAAGGAATCTAAAAGCCCCAAATACAAAAGCCCCAAATAAAACCCTAATTCCCAAAATCTAGGGTTTCATCACAAAGAGACCACAAAAGCCCAAATCTAGGGGAAAAGAGATGTTGCTTACCTCCTAGGAGCACTAACACAAGGTCCACAATCCTCTAGAAGTGACGATCTTCCTCCAAATGAGCTCCAAGTCCAAGCCCCAAGCCTCTACCAAGGTGACAATGGCACTAGGAGGCAAAAGGAGAAGAAAAGAGAGATTAAATCTCTAGAAAACCACCCAAAAATCCAAATGAGCTCAAGGGAAAAGAGAGAGGAACTCCCTACCTTGCTTGCTGCTGTGGAAGGGTTCAAAAGAAGCCCTAGGGGCAGGGGTGAAACATATAGAAGCAACAAAATGCTAACTAGCCCCTCCAGTTTCGGGTTATCGAAATCTGCCAGTATGTACCGGTACAAATCTAGCTTGTACCGGTATAAACCCTACGAAACAGCAAACCCGAGCCTCGGGTTTGCCCAGCTGCTCATCTATACCGGTATAAATCTCGTCTTGTACCGGTATAGCCATCATTTTGTACCGATATAAACACCATTTTGTACCGGTACAAAGGCATAAAATTCCAACCTGAGAGCAACCTAAAATCCAGCTTTTTGGACTTTAGTGCTTGGAAATCATCCACTAACCTCGGTACTCGTGCCATGGGTCGGAACACAGTCAACGACCCTCCAGAAAATCTGGAAAAGCTCAGATCTCACATCTAACACTCGAACCTTGTAATTTGCAAAGTCCAGTGCGTCACATTCACCCCTCTTAAAAAGAGGTTTCGTCCGCGAAACTCGAAATTAAAGTCATACCTCATGACTCCATCTGAACGAGATGGGGATAGCGCTCTCGAAGCGCACTCTCTAGCTCCCACGTGGCCTCCCGCTCCTCGTGGTTGCTCCACAGGACCTTCACATAAGAAACCTCCCGGTTCCTCGACTTCTTCACCTCGCGAGCCAAAATCTTCACGGGTTGCTCCTCGAAGCTCAAATCGTCCCTCAGCTCCAATGGTGTAGCATCCAAAACATGAGCTGGATCATGTATATACTTCCGAAGGACCGATACATGGAACACGTTGTGTACACCCGATAGGTTCGGCGGTAGAGCAAGTCTATACGCTACCGGGCCCACACGCTCAAGAATCTCATACGGTCCAATGAATCGGGGACTCAACTTACCCCGAATCCCAAATCTCCTGACTCCTCTGGTCGGCGAGACTTTTAAGAAGACATGATCACCAATCTGGAACTCCAAGTCTCGTCGACGCCTGTCGGCGTAGCTCCTCTGTCTACTCTGGGCTGTCAACCACCGCTCCCTAGCAATGGGAACCTTGTCTTCTGCTTCCTGGAGTACATCTGGGCTTAAAGCCAAACTCTCACCAACTTCACTCCAATGAAGTGGCGATCTACACTTCCGTCCATAAAGTGCCTCAAATGGCGCAATCTTGATGCTTGCTTGATAACTGTTGTGTAAGCAAACTCTGCCATCGGTAGATGCTGCGACCATCCCCCCTGGAAGTCGATCACGCAGGCTCGAAGCATATCCTCGAGTGTCTGTATAGTACGCTCGGCGCAGTTACTACGAGGGTGGAAACGATCTTGAAGTCCGATCGAGTACACAAGGCGTCCTGCATACTCCTCCAAACGTGCGACACAAAATGTGTGTCCCTGTCCGATACAATCGAGGTAGGTACTCCGTGAAGTCGCACAATCTCATCCAAGTAAACCTGTGCGAGTCTCTCTCCGGTCCAAGTGGTATGGATAGGTATGAAATGTGCCGATTTCGTCCACCTATCCACGATCACCCATATAGCGTCATGCCCGGCCTGGGAGCGAGGCAATCCCATCACAAAGTCCATGGTGATCTTCTCCCACTTCCACACTGGAATCGGTAGGCTCTGTAATTTCCCCGCGGGAACTCGGTGCTCAGCCTTCACTTGTTGGCAAGTTAAACATCTAGCCACAAACTCGCCAACGTCCTTTTTCATCCCGGGCCACCAATAGCGTAACTTCAAATCCTTATACATTTTGGTGCCTCCCGGATGTATAGCATAAGGTGCACGGTGTGCCTCCAGAAGTATCTCATCTTTAAGTGTCGGTTCTACACAAATCCGCCCACGGAATCTCATCAAGTTACCACCGTCAACACTAAAATCACCGGTGCAACCATCAACCATTTTCGCTCGAACCCTTTGCAACTCCACATCAAGAGCTTGCTTTTCCTTTATCCTTTCCAATAAAGTGGGTTGCACCACCAAAGTCATCAACCTCATAGGTGTGTCAGGAGTCACCACCTCCAACTCCAACCGCTTCATCTGCTCGATCAACGGCGGTTGAGTAACTATCATCATCGCTAAGTTTTCCATCGATTTCCTACTTAGCGCATCTGCCACCACGTTAGCCTTGCATGGGTGCTAAAGTATCGTCAAATCATAATCCTTGAGGAGTTCCAACCATCTGCGCTGCCTCAAGTTCAATTCCTTCTGGGTGAACAGGTACTTTAAACTCTTGTGATCCGTATACACTTCACACCACTCGCCATAAAGATAGTGGCGCCATAGCTTCAGTGCGAACACTACAGCTGCGAACTCCAAATCGTGAGTAGGATAATTCCTTTCATATTCCTTCAGCTGGCGTGAAGCATACGCGATCACCTTTCCATCCTGCATCAACACGCAACCCAATCCATTAAAGGAAGCATCACTATAAATCACATACCCTGCTCCAGCAACTGGCAAGGTTAGGATTGGTGCGGTAGTCAATCGCCGCTTCAACTCTTGAACGCTTCTCTCCCACGCATCATTCCAAATGAACTTGGTTCCTTTATGCGTGAGCCTCGTGAGGAGTAGATAACTTAGCAAATCCCTCAACAAACCTCCTGTGTGCTTAGGCCAAACCGATAAAACTCCGAATCTCGGTCACACTCGTCGGTCTTGGCCAATTCTTGACGGCTTCAATTTTCTTCGGATCCACGGCTATACCTGATCCTGAAATCACATGACCCAAAAACGCCACCTCCCTAAGCCAAAACTCACATTTCTTCAACTTGGCAAAGAGTTTCTTTTCCCGAAGCATTTGAAGTACAAGCCTCAAATGTTCCTCGTGATCAGCATCACTCCGGGAATAAACCAAAATGTCGTCTATGAACACTACGATAAATCTATCCAAGTATGGCTTGAAGACACGGTTCATCAAATCCATAAAGGCTGCCGGGGCATTAGTAAGCCCAAACGGCATAACGGTGAACTCATAATGTCCATACCGTGTCCTGAAAGCCGTCTTCGATACATCCTCAGGCTTGATCTTCAACTGATGATATCCCGACTGTAAGTCGATCTTGGAATACACGCTCGATCCCTGAAGCTGATCAAACAGATCATCTATCCTCGGCAACGGATACTTATTCTTAATCGTGACTTTATTGAGTTCACGATAATCCATACACAAGCGAAGTGATCCGTCCTTCTTCTTCACAAAAAGAACCAGCGCTCCCCAAGGTGACACGCTCGGTCTCACATAACCTTTGTCCAAAAGGTCCTGCAACTGTGCCTTCAGCTCCTTCAACTCTGCTGGTGCCATCCTATAGGGTGCCTTTGAGATTGGAGTAGTCCCAGGGGCGAGATCTACCACAAACTCAATCTCCCTATCAGGCGGCATACCTGGTAGCTCAGCTGGAAACACATCCTGGAACTCCCTCACCACTGGGATATCCTCAATCCTAGAGGAGTCCTCAACTTCCCGTAGTGCAATACTAGCCAAATAGGCTATGCACCCGCTACTAATCAACTGCCTAGCTCGAGAGGAGCTAATAGTCATCGCAAAAAGCGAACTCTCGCATCCCCGAAATACAACTACCACATGACTCGGCTCTCTAAAAGTCACCGTCCGGTTCACGCAATCAATCGTAGCAAAGTACTGGGTCAACCAATCCATGCCCAAAACTATATCAAACTCCCCGAGTGGGTGCACCACAAATAGGTCCACGGGCATGATCCAATCCCCAACCTGAACCGGACAACTAGCACAACACTCACGAACATCTATAGAATGTCCCGGTATAACAACTCGTCCCAACTGTGACAAAGGTGTCGTAGGAATGCCATGCAACTCGGCAAACAGCCGATCAATAAAAGAACAGGATGCACCGGTATCAAATAATGCACGAACTGGAATGCTGGAAATCAAAATGATACCTGCAACGACATCCTCATTCTTGGTGCCTCGATGCGGGCGGCATACAAACGCCCACTCGGGCCCCGACGTGACCCCTCGCCCGCTGCGCGAGAAGATCTCCCGCACGATAAGACGCCTGCAGTGTCCCGGCCGGGACACAGTGAAGCAGTCTTGAAGGCGACGACGGTGTCGGCGCGGATCCTCTCGGGCAATCGACTAGAAGTGGCCCTTCTAGGCACAAGAGAAACACCGCCCCGACCCGGCGGGCATCGGGGGTGATGGGGGCCACTACAGATCACGCAACGCTGTGCTGGACGTCGATCTGATCCTCGGCGCTACGGTGGAGTACCTCGTCCTCGTGACTGGCTCCTGGGGTACTTCGGCGGCTTCCTTGAGTGTGTCTAACTCGCACCCTCGCCTGCGGGCCTTTTACCCTTGCCCCGATCCAAGCCTTCTTGCCGTTCCTTCATGACTATCGCGCCCCGCTCCACAATGAGAGCGCGATTTACCACCTCACGGTAGGTGTGCAGGTTAGCGGACTGCACAAGCCTATAGATAGAAGGCCTCAGTCCACTCTCAAAGATCCTGGCCTTGTCCTCGTCGTCCCGCACGACGAACGGTATACAGTGGAGTAGTCTAGTAAACTCCCTCTCGTACTCCGCGACTGTCCGCTCCCCCTGACGCAATCTGCGCAAGTCTGTCTCCATCTGTCGCCGAACAATATCGGGGAAATAGTGCTCGAGTAGCGATCCTTGAACCTCGCCCAAGTCATCGCTGCCAAGTCGGTACTCGGGTTCTCCTGGATATCTCGCCACCACTGATAGGCCTCGCCGTCCAGATGGTGAGTGGCGAGCCAAACTCTATCCCTCTCCTCAACAAAAGTGTCGCGAAACAGCTTCTCCATATGCATAAGCCATTTCTCGACTATCCAATGATCCACGTTCTCGCCGTCGAACACACGTGGATTACACCTCGTGAACTCGTTGAGGCGGCTCATCAGTCGGTCTCGCTCTAGCCTCTCAACCATCGTCGGGAACACCGCTCCTCCTGGAGGTATCTGAACTGGCAGTGCCGTCGCCACCCTCTCCTGTCGTGCCACCGACGGCGCAGAATGTGAAGATCCGGCCGCTGGAGTTGGCGCCCTCGGTACTACCACCTCGGCTGGTGCTGGTGGTACTGGAGCCTGGGCCTCCCTGGTAGCCGCCTGTTGCAGAAGGAGGTCCTCTAGACGCTTTATCCGCTCGTCATGTCGGCGCGCCGCCTCGGCCTGCTGCTGGGCCGCCGCCATCTAATGAGCCACAAGGTCCGTGAGGACTGCCACCTGATCCCTCAACTCGCGGACCTCGCTGGCCTCAGAAGTAGCTGAGGTCTCGACCTCCTCAATGCGTGCCATGTTATCGGCCCGACGGATTGGGAGCGAGTAATAGGCATCAACTCGGCAACACGTAAAAGCGCAAGTTAGTAAAACCCACGCTATCGCAACCCCACTCAAGAACCCCAATCATGCGAAAGTAAAGAAGTATGCTTCACAACTAACTCCCGATGTTACGTTGTCAACCGCCAACGTAACACTCCGCGAAGCTAGAAGCTATACACCTCGATTAAACTCTAACTTTTTAGAGTTATAATAAAACCCAATCAGGTACTTTCGCTCACAAGTCAAATAGACCTCGTCCCTCACGAGCCTATTTCCTATAGTCCAACCAGCCTAAGGTTTGCTAGGTCCTCTAAGACGTTACCCTAGGCTCTGATACCAAATTAATCTGTCATGCCCCGGGGTCGGCAGAACCCTCCCCAAGACGTGCCCAGACCCGCCATATGCCAACTCATACAAGGCGTCTAAATAAAAACAGCGAAATTAAAACAAATATAAGGCTACAACTAAGAATATCAGAGCCACATGCAGCTATCCCTATCAACAAGTAGGATCAATAAACAGGTAGGAAAGAAAGAGAGTACTAAAACTGCTTCAAGTATAAAGTAAATACAACAAAGTAAACCAGTAGTGTAAATCTGGGTACAAAAGGGTAGCCTCTACCAAAAAAGGTACACACGCTCATCCTCTCCAACTAAAACAAAAGGAGAAATGAACCACCTAGCGAGACTCCTCGTCGCTAGTCCGAAGCGACACTCTTGCCACGATCCCTGGCCTCCCCCGCTGATGGCGCTGAAACACGTCAGAAAACAGAGGGCGTGAGAACTATAAAAATATAGTTCCAAGTGGGCAATTACTGACCTGCACAGGTTGCTCCACTAGGCCCAAAAGAAGTAATAATACAAGTACTGAAGTAAATAATTGTAAATAAAGCATAACTGAGATGCTAAGTGAATAACCCAAATAAACATGTTACATGCTTTGTCAAACCGATATGACAACTTTAAACAAGTACATTCTATTATGCTCTCAAGTATACTATAATGGAAATGTCATTAGAAAATCTCTCAAGTATACTATATATGCCCAACATAACCAAGTATCCAACTACCAAGTCCTATCAAGTAGTGATATCAATTTTCTATTACATGTCACTGTACAGTTCTCTTTCTAGGATCTACACAAGTGTAATCCAGCTTGTGCCGCCTAAGTACCGTGGTAGCCCCAACATCCCCCGCAAGGAATGAGTCTGTCCCAAACGGTCCCGTAGGCTTCTCAACACCGCACGCGCGAACGAATCGCGAAGGCCAACTCCGGAGTGCCGGCTTGTAGGGAGCGATCCTCACAAGCAAGTGCAAAGAGCACAAATGGCAACAAGCACAGTCCCAGTCCCAAGTGTCCAACCTCATCTCTCTCACATGGCAATGTCACTAGCAACCCTAAGGTCTAGTACAATATCTCTCATGACACTAGTATTTTCTATGTCAATAATCCACAACGAGTCTAATGCCACTAAGGTCATTAACTCTGTAGTTTATGGAACCCTAGGATCTAAAAGGTAAACTACACCTAGAGGGGGGTGAATAGGTGTACAATGGCCAAATAAAATTCTCGATGCGATTTTAAAGTAAATGCGAAAAATAAAATCAAACACACCAAGATTTTACGTGGGAAAACTCCAAACCGGAGAGAAAAACCCACGGGACCGATCACATGAACTATCCACTAAGAAGCAAATTGAATACAAGGTGATTCACCCACGACCCTACCCAATTTTACCGAATTTTTGACGTGGATCTCCTTCACCGGTCCTCGATCGATTGAACTCCTCCAACCGACCACGCCACAACTCTTTGCCGCGTCAACGCCCCGAATCCTCAAAGCGTCCACCGAGTCCTCGGTTTCTCACGCGATCCCCGCGCCACCCTCCGTCTGGAGTTGAAGAAGAAAACTTGCGGTGATCTTAACGATTAACGTACCATAGACTATGGGGGAACCCTTTTAGTCAATCATCAAGTTGATTCATGAAGGTGTATTCAAAGAGAAAACCTAGAATCAACTCAACGATCAACTAAACAAAAACTCGCTTTAAGAATTGAATCATAAAGCTCTAAAACGAGTTTCTAGGATTTTAAGAGGATCTATAGTCTAATAATTCTGAGCATATCAAATAATGAACCCCCCCATGGTCTATTTAAAGTGTTAGAAGACTTAGAGATAGATTAGGATTGAAATCAGCCTAATTTGGAAATATTTCGTGTCCAATGTCCGGTCCTTGAAATGAATGTCCGGACCTTCCTTCCGACAAAATTTTCGCACTGGGCTATGTCCGGACAATGCCTGTGAATGTCCGGTCTTACTTTGCGTAACATGAAAAACTCAGCTTACTGAGACCGGACATAGGCAGGCTGTCCGGACATCAATGAAAGATATGCAAAGTGAAGCCCACGGGATCCGGACAATGGTGAATGTCCGGACATTGACACTTAAACTCAATTTTTGTAAAAATTATCAGATTAAATCTTTTCAAAGTCTTCTAACTACTATACTCTTATAGTAAATCACCATTAAATCATACCTGAGATGCCGAGCTTCTCTGACGAGTCCTGGATCATCGAACTTCATCTTGATACTCTTGATCTCCTCAAGACTCCAATAACTTCACGAAATCCGCCAACTTATAAAATCCTTAACAAACTCACTAAGTTCATTGATGCCAAGCTTATGCCGCTTTATGACATTAGCTTTTCTCCTAGGTTATACCTAGTTCTATGTTCAAGTTCATCACTTACATGTCAATTTCTCCTATGTTCAACACGTTCTAGAACCACTCGAAGAATGCCACACTATGCCTAAGTCCACAAGTACCTCTCTATTACATAGAGTCAAAAATTTCATTCTACATAAGGCATATAAGTTAAGCATTCTAAAATTCAACGAAGATATATCTTACACGGAAATGCATGATTTTCCATTTTACAACATTCGAAAGGCCACAATGAGATTTTTCATTATTTTATGAGGTCAAACCCACCGATGATCCTCGCACGCTCCGGGTCGCCAACCCCAACGCTTTTCAGACTCCTTGTACCCTAGAAAGGTCGCACAAGAAGTTTCAAAGTCAACCGACGAGCCCACGACTCAAACTGCGAGTAACAGAATCGGAGAACAGGAAAAACTCACCTATGAGTGAAATCCCTCTCGAAGCTTCGAATGGAAGCTAGATCCCTTATAAGGCAACCTAAGCAAAGATTCTAAACCAAATAATTAGGTTCAAAAAGCCTTAGAAATCACCCAACTCAAAATCCACATAGAAAGGGTAAAACTCACCTCTAAGGTAGTAATCCCTCTAGAGATCCCAAAAGCAAGCTAGAGTCTCCTCAAACCAACCTAAAGGAAGGTTCCAAACCCATCAATTAGACTCTAGATGCACCAAATCGAAAAGCCCCAAAGTAAACCCTAATATCAACTTCTAGGGTTTCATCTAAAAAGAAAGCATCGAATCCAAAATTAGAGGAAGGAAGTATGATGCTTACCTCTTGGAAGCTTTCTGTCACGCCCCGGGGTCGGCAGGACCTTCCCCAAGGCGTGCCCAGACCCGCCATATGTCAACACATACAAGGTGTCTAACTAAAAACAGCGGTATTTAAAACAATATAAGGCTACAACTATGAATATCAGAGCCACAACTAAACAAGAACCAAACCACAAGTAAAAGAAAGTAAAGCGTCTAAATCACTAACAAAGAAATAGAGAGTAGTACACAGTTAACATCATAACCTCTCAACTACACAAAAGTGGTGGTCTCTATACAAGGTAAAAACACTCCTTCTCTCCAAAATAAAACAAGAGAAAAAGAAAACCACCTATCCAAAACCCTCTCACAAGCCGCTATCCCGAGGCAACTCCTTTGCCGCGGTCCCGAGCCTCCCCCGATGCAGAAGGCACTGAAACGAGTCAGAAACAGAGGGCGTGAGAACTATAAACATATAGTTCCTAGTAGGCAATTACTGACCTGCACAAAATTGCTCCACTAGGCCCAAAAGGGAGTAATATAAGTACTGAAATAAATAACTGTAAATAAAGCGTAACAGAAAAGCTGAATAATTAACCCAAGGTAATTATATTACATGCTTTAATCTACCCGATAGCCAACTTTAAACAAGTATAATCGAATAAGTTCACAAGTATACTATAATAGAAATGAAGACCTATCAAGTATACTACTATGTCCAATACTATATCACAACATATATATCCAACTACTAATCTAAGTTAAGTAGTGATTATCCTTTATTATAGAAAGACAATGTTCAATCTCAATTTGGGATCTACACAAGTGCAATCCCGCTTGCGCCCCCTAAGTGTCGTGGTAGCCCCAACATCCCCGTAGGAATGAGTCTAACCAATTCGGCCCCATAGGTTTCTCAATACCGCACGTGCGAATACATCGCAAAGGCTAACTCCGGAGTGCCGGCTTGTAGGGAGCGACCCTCACAAGCATGTGCGAAGAGCACAAATGGCAACAAGCAAGTCCAAGTCCCAAGTCCCACACATGGCAAATGTCGCTAGCAACCCTAAGGTCTAGTACAACAAGTTCTTGCGACACTAGAATTTCTATGTCAAGTTCATTCACGAGCCTAATGCCGCTTGATGACATTAGCTCACTATTCTACACTTTTGATGCCAAGCCAATGCCGCTTAATGACAAGGGCTTTTCTCCTATGTCATGTATAGTTCTATGTTCTCAAACACATGTCAAAGTCCTCTTAAACACATAGTTTCAAGTTTCCAAATAGAATGCTACAAGGCTTCAGCTCTCACATGCGTTCGTCTCTACTATATAGAGTAAAATTGCATTACACATAACATATGTATCTTAACCATTCTAAAATTCACAAATAAATCAAATAGCATGAAAATGTACTAATTCCCATTTAACCATAAGCAAATAAGCACCAATGAGAATTTCTCATTGTGCTAGGTGAGGCCAAACCCACCGTCGCTCCAAGCGTCGCTCTGAACCGCTAACGAAGCTTCGATTCCTACTCCTAGTACCCTACAAAGGAGATCCTAGGAGTTACAACCTCAAGAGATAAGTCTTGAGTTCAAACTTTGAGTTTCTATGTAGAGAGTAAGGAGAAATTCACCTTAGAGTAAAAATCCTTCTCCAATCCTCAAATGGAGGTGAGATCTCTTCCAAGGCAACCTAAACAAAGGTTCTAAACCAATTAATTGGACTCTAAAAGCCCTAGGTTGCAAATCCCCAAAATAAACCCTAATCTACAAAACTAGGGTTTCAACAAGTAGAAAGCTTCAAAATCCCAAACTAGAGGAAATAAAGGTGATGCCTACCTTCAAGGAGCTCCAAATCAAAGTCCACAATCCTCTAGAAGTGAAGGTCTTCCTCCAATAGAGCTCCAAGATCAAGCTCCAAGCCTCAACCAAGAAGATGCTAGCACTAGCAAGCAAAAGAGGGAAAAAGAGAGGGTTAATCTCTTTAGAAATCCATCCAAAAACCAAGTAATGGAAGAAAAATGGTTGGAGGGCTCCCCTACCTCTCTCCCTCAGGTCCTCAGCACAAAAAAAGCCCTAGGGGGCGTGGGTGCTACTAATAGAAGCAACAAATTGCTAAAAAGCCCCCTGCAGTTTCGGATTTTCGAAAGCGCTATGCCGTACAAGCCAAGTACTGCAGTATAGACCTGTGCGACCAAACCCGAGGCTCGGGTTTGCTGCCTCTAGCCGTCCCATACCGGTACGGATCCCCCCTCTGCGGTATAGCAACCAAGGAGGTGCGACAACAACTTTTCCTGTACCGGTACAGACTCCCCAGATAGCAAACCGAGAGCAACCTAAAATCCAACTTTTTGGACTTTAGTGCTTGGGATTCATCCACTAACCTCGGTACACGTGCCATGGGTCGGAACACAGTCAACGACCCTCCAGAAAATTTGAAAAAGCTCAGATCTCACATCTAACACTCGAACCTGGCAATTTGCAAAGTCCAGTGCGTCACACTTTCTTCTAGCTTTTTGGACCGGTACAGACTCCCCAGGCTTTAATCCGAGAGCAACCTAAAATTCAACTTTTTGGACTTTAGTGCTTGGGATTCATCCGCTAGCCTCGGTACACGTGCCATAGGTCGGAACACAGTCAACGACCCTCCAGAAAGTCTGGAAAAGCTCAGATCTCACATCTAACACTCGAACCTTGCTATTTGCAAAAGTTCAGTGCGTCACATTAGAAGACTTGGATTATACTTAAAATTGATAAATTTTCAAATCTAAAAATACTATGGATGAAGACCGGTCTTGAGGATGAAGACCGGTCCCAGTAAGCTTGATATTGCGCAGTCTTTAATCAAGACCAGACTTGATGGATCAAGATCGGTCTCAGTACCTTGACAATTCTGCTTGCGTAATTCAAGACCGGTCTTGATGGCTCGAGACCGGTCTCCATAGGCTGAGATTATATTGACGGAAGGGTGGACCGGTTGAGGAGTCTGAGACCGGTCCTACCAAGACCGGTCTCCCCAATGAAGATCGGTCTCGGCTTGCGTGAATTTTTCCAAAATTAGCCGTTTTCAATCCTACTTTAATTCCAAGTCTTCTAACTCTATAAATAGACCATGGGGGGTTCATTAATCAATATGCTCAGAATATTCTTATATTTTAGACTCTCTTAAAATCCTAGAAACTCCTTTTATACTTTATGATTATATTCTAAAATCGAGTTTCATCTTGTTGATCGTCAAGTTGATTATAGGTTTTTTATTTGATTGTTCTTCATGACTCAACTTGATGATTGACTAATAGGGTTTCCCCCATAGTCTATGGTTCTTAAAAGTTAAGATCACCATAAATCATCTTCTACTACTCCGGACGAAGTGTTGCGCGGGATCACGTGTTTTTGCTGAGGATTCGGTGGACGCATCGAGGAGTTGAGACGCATCAAGGAGTTGAGGCGTTGACGCGACAAGGAGTTGCGGCGTGGTCGGTTGAAGGATTTTAAGCAATCGAGGACCAGCTAAGGAGATCCACGTTGGAGATTCGATAAAGTTGGGTAGGGTAATCGGTATATCACCTTGTACTCAATTTGTTTCTTAGTGAATTTTTCGTGTGATTGGTCCCGTGGGTTTTTCACTCCGATTTGGAGTTTTCCCGCGTAAAAATCTCGGTGTCTGATTTTTAATTTTCGCATTTACGCATTCGAGATTTTTAATTTGCCATTGTACACCTATTCACCCCCCACTAGGTGTTGATTACCTTTTAAATCCTCGGGATCCATATCTTACAGGGGACCGGTCCCTGGTGGGGAAGACTGGTCCCCGTACGGGTAGAAACTGAGCAGAGCCTCTGCCCGCAGGGATTACTCTCAAGGACTGGTCCCTTTAGGGACAGATCGATCCCCGAGCACGAAAACTGCCCAGTCTGGGCAGTGTGAGAGGGACAAAGTTGAGGGGCTTGGATGCAATTGTTGCATTAGTGAGGGGTACAGAGGGGCTATCACTCTCTCACCCTCTCATTCTGTCACGCCCCGGGACCCAGCGGAAGCCCGCCCGGCGCGTGCCCAGACCCGCCGTATGTCTACAACATACAAGGCGTCTAACAAAAACGATAAATAACCACTAAAATAAGAAGAATCTAGAAGCATCAGAGCAGTATAACAACTAGATTTCTATACAAGGAAGCATAAAGAAATGACTAAAAAAAAAATAAAGTACCAATCTCTAATATAAACTATAAAGAGAGTACAACGAAAAGAAATCCAAACACCACTATAACTAAGTACATGGTAGTCTCTACATAGGGATACAAAATTCTCTCAATCTCACCAAAGTACAAAAAGAGAGAAAAACCCCTACAAGGTGGAAAGCTGCGATAACTAGCTAGCGGTTCCCTTTCCACGATCCCTTGCCTCCGCCGGTGCCGAAGGCTCTGAAACACATTAGAAAAAGAGGGCGTGAGAACTATTAATTAATAGTTCCCAGCGGGCAATTACTGACTTCAGTTGCATGCTCCACTAGGCCCAAAACTAAGCAAGTAAGTATAAACGATGATATAAGCAATAATAAGCGACATGTAATTAACATGTAAACTACTAAACACCATATCTCTACTTAGCATGAATTTGCATAAGTAAGCTATTCTAAGCATGAATAGAAAGCGTTATAATTAACATGAAGTTCCCAACTTGATAGTAAAAGACTAAGTTTACTATTCTAATCAAGATCTATAATGTCCACATGTGATAGTAAAGTGTTAAAGTTTACTATTCTAGTCAAAGTCCACAGTTTTCTTTAAACCACATTAAGTTCAAGTACAATAAGATCAACCCGAAGGCGATATGGCCGATGCCCACCCGAAGGCTGCCTAGCCCAAATGCCGAGCCTAATGGCCCCGTAGTAGTCAACATTCCCACCCTAGGAATGAGACTGTCCCACCGCAATCCACTTCGGCGCCCAATCCCGCACGGCGAATACATGAAACGCGTTGGCCAACTCCGGAGTGCCGGCTTGTAGGGAGCGACCCTCACAAGCATGTGCGAATGAGCACAATGGCATATAGTCACAAGTCCCAAATCGTCATGTCTCTAACATGGAATGTACAAGTGTCCAAAAGGCCTATCTCTATGTCATCATGTCTCTAACATGGAAATAATAGATGTCCAAAGGCCTATGTCAAGTCTCTATGTTGCAGTTTCATAGTTTTCTAAGTTAAGTGCCGCTTGATGACACTTAAGCTTTTCTAAGTTCCAACACAAGTTTAATGTTCTCAATTACATTAATTAAGCTATATAAACATGAATGGCACACTCGCAGGTGCCCACAAATCCCACCCTCACATGCATGCTGTTTAACCCCGAAAGCTCTACTATATAGAGTGAAAATTTTATCATACATGAGGCATGCATTTTAAGTGGTTCAAAATTCATAATAAATCTATTTAGCATGAATATGCATTCAAAATAATTAAATCAAACCGAATAAGCACTTAGGAGCCATTTGCTCCTATGCTCATGAAGCCAAACCCACCAAGTGCGAAAAGCGTTGCTCCGAACCGCTAACGAAGCTTCGATAATCACTCCTAGAGTCCTAAAAAGCACACCCTAGGAGTTACAAGCTAAGAAGATAAACCTTGAGTTCACACTTTAAGGATTTCGACAAAAGGTTGGAGAAAACTCACCGAATGCGAAGGAAGTGCTCTTGATCTCCAAATGGGAGTTAGAATCCTTCTAATCCAACCTAAATCAAAGTTCTAAACCCATCAATTAGGTCCCAAAGGCCCTAAATCGAAAATCCCCAAATCCTAACCATAGAATCCAAAACTAGGGTTTCATCTCACAAAAACCAAAACTAGAGGGAAGAGATCATTCACATACCTCTAAGAAGCTCAAAACCAAGCTCAAATAGCCCTAGGCTTGAAGCTTGATCCACCACAAGGCTCCAACCACCAAGCTCTAAGCTCCAACAATGGTGGGATATGCTCTATCAAGCAAAAGAGAGCAAAAGAGAGGGTTAATCCTCTAAAAATCCAACCTAAACCCTAGAAAACACAAGGGAGTAGAGAGAGAGGCTCCTCCTACCTCTTGCTGCAATAGGGGTGCTCAAATGGAGCCCTAGGGGTGTGTGGTACACTAATAGAAGCAACAAAATGCTAAAACACCCCTGCAGTTTAAACTGCTCGAAATCTGCCAGGCTGTACCGGTACAAGCCATCCCATACCGGTACAGACCCTGCGAAACAGCCAAACCCGAGGCTCGGGTTGGCTGCCTCCAGCCATCCCATACCGGTACAGAATCCACCCTGTACCGGTATAGCAACAATGGCCGTCTGGGGTATAAGCAACCAAGGGTGTCTGGTACAAGCCCTCCAGAGTCAAACCCGAGAGCAACCTAAAATCCAATTTTTTGGACTTTAGTGCATAGAATTCATCCACTAACCTCGGTGCTCGTGCCATAGGTCGGAACACGGTCAACGACCCTCCAGAAAAATCTGGAAAAGCTCCAAACTCAAGTCAACTACTCGAACTCCACAATTTGCGCAAGTCCAGTATGTTACATTCACCCCTCCTAAAAAGGAGTTTCGTCCGCGAAACTCTAAAGCGAACTCATACCTCAAGATTCTATCTGAAAGAGATGGGGATAGCGCTCCTGCAGTGCGCTCTCAGGCTCCCACGTGGCCTCTCGCTCCTCGTGGTTGCTCCAAAGAACCTTCACGTACGGAATGTCCCGATTCCGCAATTTCTTCACCTCGCGAGCCAAGATCTTCACGGGTTGCTCCTCGAAGCTCAAATCCTCCCGCAGCTCTATGGGTACAGCCTCCAATACATGAGCCGGATCATGGATATATTTCCGAAGGACCGATACATGAAAGACGTTGTGCACGCCCGATAGGTTCGGCGGTAGAGCAAGTCGATACGCTACCGGACCTATACGTTCCAAGATCTCATATGGTCCAATGAATCGAGGACTTAACTTACCTCGAATTCCAAATCTCCGAATTCCCTTTGACGGCGAGACTTTCAAGAAGACATGATCTCCAATCTGAAACTCCAAGTCTCGTCGGCGTTTATCTACATAGCTCCTCTGCCTACTCTGGGCCGTCAGTAGTCGCTCACGAGCGATTCGAACTTTATCCTCTGCTTCCTGGAGTACTTCCGGGCCTAAAGCCAATCTTTCGCCAACTTCACTCCAATGAAGTGGTGATATGCACTTTCGTCCATATAATGCCTCGAACGGTGCCATCTTGATACTTGCTTGATAACTATTGTTATAAGCAAACTCCGCCATAGGTAGATGCTGCGACCATCCTCCCTGGAAGTCAATCACACATGCTCGAATCATGTCCTCTAGAGTCTGTATAGTGCGCTCCGACTGCCCGTCACTCTGGGGGTGGAAAGCAGTGCTGAAATCCAATCTAGTACCCAAGGCGTCCTGTAGACTCCTCCAGAAGTGTGACACAAAGCGAGTGTCCCTGTCAGATACGATCGATGTAGGTACTCCATGAAGTCGCACAATCTCATCAAGGTACACTTGTGCGAGCTTCTCTCCAGCCCAAGTAGTATGGATAGGTATAAAGTGAGCCGACTTAGGCAACCTATCCACGATCACCCAAATAGCATCATGCCCAGCTTGAGAGCGAGGCAATCCTGTCACGAAGTTCATGGTGATCTTCTCCCACTTCCACACGGGAATAGGCAAACTCTGAAGTTTTCCCGCTGGAACTCGATGCTCAGCTTTCACCTGTTGGCAAGTTAGACATCTACC
Source organism: Aechmea fasciata (assembly GCA_025177825.1). Classification (NCBI taxonomy): domain Eukaryota; kingdom Viridiplantae; phylum Streptophyta; class Magnoliopsida; order Poales; family Bromeliaceae; genus Aechmea; species Aechmea fasciata. Next base: position 13,263,552 of record CM045931.1, on the reverse strand, counting down.
AACAAACTCGCCAACATCCTTCTTCATCCCAGCCCACCAATAAAGTAACCTCAAGTCCTTGTACATTTTGGTGCCTCCGGATGAATAGCATAAGGTGCCCTGTGTGCCTCCCGAAGGATGCCCTCGCTAAGTCCCAAATCCCCCGGCACACAAACCCGTCCACCAAAGCGCACCACTCCCTGATCATCCGCTAGGAAGTCACCGGTGCAACCATCAACCATTTTGTCACGAATCCTTTGCAACTCTAAGTCAAGAGCTTGCTTCTCTTTAATTCTATCCATAAGTGTAGGTTGCACAACCATAGTCATCAGCCGCATAGGCGTATCGGGAGTCACTACCTCCAACTCCAACCGCTTCATTTGCTCGATCTGTTACGGATTTTATGTTGGTATATTTCGTGAAGTGAGTCCGGAGTCTTGAAGGTCTAAAGAAGAAGGGATAAATCGAAGAATCGAAGACTCTAAACATGAATCCACAATGCTCGGTAAGTTCAAATATTATGGATGATGATTTATAAATATTTAAAAGTGTTTGGAAGACTTAGGATGTTTTTAAATTGAATATATGGATAAAATTCAGGTTTTCAAATCCTAGTCTATCTCTATGTTTTCTAATTGATTTTAAACAGGTTTTCAAATCCTAGTCTATCTCTATATTTTCTAATTGATTTTAAACAAGTTTTCAAATCCTAGTCGATCTCTAATTTATTTCCAAAATTAGATTTTCACAATCCTAGTCTACTTCTAAGTCTTCTAAATCTATAAATAAGCGATGGGGGTTCCATTAATTCATATGCTTCATGAATATACATGTTTGAGAAACCCTAGAGGCTAGGAATTGATTTAAAACCTATTTTCTACTTCATAGCCTCTTTTAGGTCAAATCGAGATATCGTATTGAATATCTATATGTCGATTTGATCTACGATTCGCTTGGAGTTTTCTTCTTCGGTTTTCTACGATACTCCTAAGCGAAGGATCACCATATTCATGCTTCTCATGAACGGCGTCGTGGATTCGGCGCGTTGAAGGCGGTTCGTGGATTCGGATCGTTGCCTCGTGGATTCGAGTGGCGTCGTGGATTCGGCGTGATAGAAGCTTCGTGGATTCGAAGTGGTGGCGTTCGTGGACTCGAACATGAGGGCGTGGACAACCCGAAGGAGGATTGCGCGGAGATCCATAGGAGAGTTAGAGAGGTCGAGTCCGTAGAGTTCGGTATCACCTTGTAATCTTTTCTCTTATTGATTGTTTATTCGCGTGTTTGTCCCGTGGGTTTTTTACTCCGAGTTTGGAGTTTTCCCACGTAAATCTCGGTGTGTTTTTTATTTTTTGCATTTACTTTTTAAAGCATCGAGATTTGTGGTTTTTGGCCTTTACACCTATTCACCCCCCCTCTAGGTGTGGGATAAGGTGTTAGATACAATCTAGATAGATCCTTGGGGCTTCCCCGTAACTCACAATTGGTATCAGAGCGGGATCTAGATATATTGCTATCTAATGGCCGAAGAGTTAGTAGGTGTGTTGCAAACTTATGAGATGACTTTTCCTACTAACCAATCTTCTTCCAAGTCATTCTCGAAAAGTAGAGGGATTGCGTTGAAAACATCAAAGGAAGAAGACGTGGACTCGGATTCCGGCGATGAGGAATCAAACGACGAGGATTTAGCGGAAGCGTATCATCAACTCCTCGTCGAATCTAAAAAGATGGCGAAGCATAACAAAAGGCTTAGAAAGCGTCTACTCGACATTGTAGAGGAGAACAAAAATTTGAAAACAATGACGAAAGCTTTAGAAGAGGAAAAGGAAGCAATATTGAAAGATAATTCAATCCTCCAAAAGAAGCTAGAAGAAGCGGATTCAACGATCAAATCACATCAAGACAAGATTGGATTTTTGGAGCAACAATTTAAGGAAACCTACACATCCAATCAAGAGCTAACCAAGCAAGTTCGTCAACTTAAGTCCGACATACAACAATTTTCTTCCGGATCGAAGAAATTGGATCATATGCTCGGATTGGGTCAATCGAACAAGTTGGGTCTCGGATATGAAAGGACGTATGTTGAGAAGGATCAAAAGACGGCATCAAAAGTCTCAACAACTTTGAAGGACAAGGTGTGTCATCGATGTGGCATCAAAGGACACATCAAAAAGAGTTGCCCGAACAAAAATTTCAAGTCTCAATCGGCAACTTCGAAACGACAATTGGTATTAACTAACACTCGACATCCCCCTCGGAATCAAAAGAAAATTAATTTGAGTCGAGTGCCTCTTTCGGACCGGTTTTTTAAGGAGCAACGGCGAGTTCGACCGAACCCACAACCGAATTGGATCTCAAAACCGAACCATCAAGGGAATCGGATTTCTAATTCAAAGCCTCAACGACAACATCAACCGAAGCTTCAAACGAAACGACCAACGGTTGATCCAAAATCAAAGCAACTCAAACCTAACGTCGACAAGCAAAGCCAACGAAAGATCCGACAAGTTTGGATCCGGAAAGGTGATATCTTTCCTTACTTTTCGCCTTAGTTTGTTTTTATTGTTTATGTAATGTTTTGATTGGTGCATATTGCATATTTCTCTTTCATTACATTACATGATTAGACGAGGTTTGATCTTTAAAATTTGTTTTGAAAATCGTTTTTAAGGAAAGGTTTTTGGGGAGTTTTTAATTTGATTGAAAATTTTTGAGAAAGGATGTGATTGAAAATCATTAAATTAGAGAGATTAAAGGTTTTGAAAAGAGTCTTAATCGGTATCTAAAGTCAATTCAAATTGAATTAAATTCATATTAATTATCGGTTTCACTTCACTTTTTATTATCTTGACGATAATTTAATATATGATTTCTTCTTACATACTTTCATCAAAATTTTGAAATTAATTTTAATCTATTAGTAATTAATTCATCTTGGTAGTGAATGTTGAATATAATTGATGGATATTTGCTAATTGACTAAGATTCGTCAAAATTATTTTCTATTGTGAGATTGTCTAATTTAGGGGGAGTTTGAATGTTTAAAAAAAAAAGAGAGGAGAAACTCCTAAGTTTAAAAGATGTGGAAAGAGTTACATCCTAAAAAGGAGTGTGAAAACTACCACCACATGCAGGAAAGAGCTACCACCCCGGTCGTCCGGTATGTGTGTGAAGCTACCACATGGGTAATTATATGAAAAACCGAAAAGGTTGAAAAAATATATATGAATATTTTAGAATTTTCGGTGATATAAGGTGATAGTTTGAAAAAGATGCTCAAAGAGCCACCCCCGGTGCCTTATTAGTTAAATCTCTATTTTGAACGAATTGCGACAAATTGGTGTCAATTTTGCCAAATTTCTAAAAATTATTTTTCATCAATTTGCATCTTGATGACTTTAAAACATTAGATTATTTTTAATATCAAATTTTGATGTTTTGATGTCTTTTGAAATCACTTAATATTTTATCTTCATCATAATAATTTTTGGAGTACAACTTTTAATTTTTATGAAATTAATCTAATTTTGAAGGATTTTTGAGGAAACAAGGCAAAATTTTTTATGAGGAGGACACGGAGTGATTTTTTTTTTTTTTGAGCTTCATTATCTATATTTTATCTTTTCTCTCCTAGGACTATGTCTAGTTTGTTTATTTTTTGTATCTAGATTTTTAACTATGACATGACTACTTTCTTTTTGCTAGTTTATTTTTCTCTCTATTTGTGTTTCTTTTTGGCAATTTTTGACAAAAAAAGGGAGAAGAATTGGAAACTTGAATTGAATTTCAAAAGGAAGAGCTTTTCATGAACAAAGGGGGAGAGAATTTTATTTTCATATTTTTACTACTAACTTTGTTTGTGATCTTTATTCGTGGAAAAAGTAACTTAATTGCAGATCATTGAAGACTTCAAGACTCCTAGTTGCGTCTAAGTCATAGAGTTTGTTTAGGAGTTTTAAAAGTGTTATTTTGTATTTCTCTTTGGATCTTTCACGCGAGAAGTTCATTGTTTTGGTGATGGCAATGAATTTCATTTTTTTTGTGAGTTGAGCGTTGTGATGTAATTTTGGGTTTTGTCACGAAATTGCCAAAGGGGGAGATTGTTACAGATTTTATGTTGGCATATTTCGTGAAGTGAGTCCGGAGTCTTGAAGGTTTAAAGAAGAAGGGATAAATCGAAGAATCGAAGACTCTAAACATGAATCCACAATGCTCGGTAAGTTCATGTTAGTTACGGGGAAGCCCCAAGGATCTATCTAGATTGTATCAAACAACACCTAGAGGGGGGTGAATAGGTGTATCGGCCAAAAACCACAAATTCTCGATGCGATAAAAGTAAGTGCGGAAAATAAAAAGCACACCGAGATTTACGTGGGAAAACTCCAAACTCGGAGTAAAAAACCCACGGGACCAACACGCGAATAAACAATCAATAAGAGAAAAGATTACAAGGTGATACCGAACTCCACGGACTCGACCTCTCTAACTCTCCTATGGATCTCCGCGCAATCCTCCTTCGGGTTGTCCACTCCCTCACGTCCGAGTCCACGAACGCCACGTCCCGAATCCACGAAACGCCTCCACTTCGAATCCACGAAGCCTTGATCACGCCGAATCCACGACGCCCACTTGAATCCACGAGCGCACTCCGTCCAGAGCAAAAACAATACGATCGATGATGATTTATTGCTTAGATTCTCATTAAAGATCTATGGGAATAATCTCTAAGCAATTCTCAAATTGATTCTAGAAAAACATTAAGAATTAGGGCACCGAGAATCAATTTGGGAGAAGCTTGATGTAGAAGATGAGGAAAACGGCTACCTACAAGCTTCTAGGGTTTTTCATAAATAATCTAGGCTTAATCATCTTTTAGAAACACCCCTACATCTTATTTATAGGTTTAGAAGACTTCTAGATAGATTTGGATTAAAAAAAAATAAATCTTTAAAACAGATTTCGTATCGAGGGACCGGTCCTCCAGATCAGAGACCGGTCCTCCCTTGCGCAATAAAATATTAATCACCGAGGGACCGGTCTCACATGCCAGGGGACCGGTCTTATTCAGCGATATGTGAATTTCCAGCCTCTGGGACCGGTCCTCCCTTTGTGGAGACCGGTCCTCTGTGCAAAGGTGCGCAGAGGGTGCTTACTGGGACCGGTCCTCTCAATGTGGAGACCGGTCCTCTCAACCAGATATGCAGAGTGAAGAACCAAATTAGTTAAAACTCAATTTCAACAATCCTAATGTCTTCTAAACACTTGTTAAAGTATATAAATCATCATCATCAGTATTTGAACTTACCGAGCATTGTGGATTTACGTTTCGAGTCTGCGAGTCTTCGATCTTCGTCTCATCTTCTCTAAACCTTCAAGACTCCGAACTAACTTCACGAAATATGCCAACATAAAATCCGTAACAATCTCCCCCTTTGGCAATTTCGTGACAAAACCCAAAATTACATTAAAATACTCACAACGCTCAACTCACAAAAAAATGAAATTCATTGCCATCACCAAAACAATGAACTTCTCGCGTGAAAGATCCAAAGAAATACAAAATTATAATTTTGCAACTCCTAAACAAACTCTATGACTTAGACACAAGGAGTCTTGATGTTTTGATTTCAAAAACCTGCAAAAAGACAATTTTCTCCACGAACAAAGTTCATAAACAAGGTCAGTAGTAAAGAAAATATATGACAATAACAATCTCTCCCCCTTTGTTCATGAAAATCTAATATATGAAAATAACAATCTCTCCCCCTTTGTTCATGAAAATCTCTCCCCGCTTGAAATTCAATTCAAGTTTCCAATTCTTCTCCCCCTTTTTGTCAAAAATTGCCAAAAAGAAACACAAATAGAGAGAAAAACAAACTAGCAAATAGAAAGTAGTCACGTCACAGTTAAAAGTAGAGAAAAAAGATAAAACATAGATAATGAGACGGTAAAATCACTTCGTGTCCTCCTCATTAAAAAAATTTGCCTTGTTTTCTCAAAAATCCTTCAAAATTAGATTAATTTCATAAAATTAATGATTTCACTTCAAAAATTACTATGATGAAAATAAAATATTATTTGATTTCAAAAGACATCAATTCATCAAAATTTGATATTAAGAAAAATCTAATGATTTAAAGTCATCAAGATGGAAATTGATGAAAAATAATTTTTAGAAATTTGACAAATTGACACCAATTTGTCGCAACTCGTTCAAAATAGAGATTTAACTAATAAAGCAGGAGTGGCTCTTTGAGCATCTTTTTCAAACTATCACCTTATATCGCCGAAAATATTAAAATATTCATATATACATATTTTTTTCAACCTTTTCGGTTTTTCATATAATTTCTCATTTTGTAGCTTCATACACGTATCGGACGACCGGGGTTGTAGCTCTTTCCTACATGTGTTGGTAGTTTTCACACTCCTTTCTGATGTATCTCTTTCCACATCTTTTATACTTAGGAGTTTTTCCTTTTTTTTTTTTTAAAAAAATATTCAAACTCCCCTAAATTAGACAATCTCATAATTGAAAATAATTTTGACGAATCTTAGTCAATTAGCAAATATCCATCAATTATATTCAATCATTCACTACCAAGATGAATTAATTACTAAAAGATTAAAATTAATTTCAACATTTTGATGAATGTATGTAAGAAGAAATCACATATTAAATTATCGTCAAAATAATAACAAGTGAAGTAAAGCCGATAATTAATATGAATTTAGTCCAATTTGAATTGACTTTAAATACCGGTTAAGGCTTTTTGAAAAACCTTTAATCTCTCTACATTTATGATTTTCAATCATTGCCACTCTCAAAAATTATAAAAACTCCCCTTTACCTTTCCTCAAAGACGATTTTCAAACACAAGAAACTCAAGCATCAAAGATATTCACTAAGTACCAAAAATCGCCTAAGCATGTAATGCAATGAATAAAAGTAGGAAATATACACCTATCAAAGCATTACATAACCGAAAAACAAGCTAAGAAGAATAACAAGGAAAGATATCACCTTTCCGAATCCACACTTGTTGGATCTTTCGTTGTCTTTGCTTGTCGACGTTCGGTTTGATTTGCCTTGTATTGGGATCAACCGTTAGTCGTTTCGATGCTTGAACCTTCGGTTGATATTTTCGTTGAGGCTTAGAATTAGAACTCCCTTGATGGTTCGGTTTTAAGATTCGGTTTGCACGAGGTACTCGACTAACTTGATTTCCTATTTGATTCCGTGGGAGATACCGAATAGAAGAAGGTGCCGATTGAGATTTCGTTGTCTTGTTCGGGCAACTCTTTTTGATATGTCCCTTGACTCCGCATCGGTGACATACCTTTGCTTTTAAATTTGTTGAGACTTTCGATGTCGTCTTTTGATCATTCTCAACATATGTCCTTTCGTATCCGAGGCCCAACTTGTTCGTTTGACCTAACCCTAGCATGTTATCCAACTTTTTCGAACCCGAGGAAAATTGTTGAAGATCCGATTTGAGTTGATGAACTTGCTTGGTTAACACTTGATTGGATGTGTAGGTTTCCTTAAATTGTTGCTACAAAAATCCAATCTTATCCCTATAAGATTTCATTGTTAATTCCGCTTCTTCTAGCTTCTTTTGGAGGACCGAATTGATATTCAAAGTTGATTCCCGTTCCTCCTCAAGAGCTTCATTCATGATCCTCATATTGTTGTTATCTTCTTCAATCTCCAACAAACGACTTTCCAACTTCTTATTGAATTTAGCCATCTTTTTCGATTCGATAAGAAGTTGGTTGTATGCTTCGGCTATATCCTCGTCATTCGATTCCTCCTCACTTTCGCCATTCTCGCTCGAAGACCCATGCGAAGAGAGAGAAAGATTTGAGTTAGAAACAATAGATGATAAACAAGCAACATTATAAGACGGAGGAAAAGATGTAGAATTAGCGATTAAAGCCGTATGATCCTTTTCTTCATCACTTGATGATGATCCGTTTGAAGAAGAGTCATCCCAAGTTTTCGTTTTAGCTTGCAAAGCCTTCGGTTTATACGTCTTCTTCGAAGGACAATCCGTTGCGATATGGCCGTAGCCTCTACACTTGAAGCATTGGGTTTCCCCTTCGAATTCATCTTTTTCATTTGAAGACTTTACAAGTTTTTTATCTTTCAATTTAGAATTAGAAGAAGGTTTAGAAAAGGATTTTCGCTTCGAAGATGAAGCATCGTTCTTCTTTCGAAAATTCCGGCGAAACTTCTTCGTGAGGAGCGCCAATTGTTGTTCAAAATCCGCAAGCGTAATATTTTCGTCGGAATCCGTGTCGTCGTCTTCTTCCTTTGATGATTTGAGTGCCATCCCGTGCTTTTAGAAAAAGACTTGGAAGAAGATTGATTAGTAGGAAAAGTCATCTCATACGTTTGTAAAGCGCCTACTAATTCTTCGACTTTCATCTCATCCGGATGCTTAACCGTTTCAATCGCGGCAACCTTTGCCCGAAAACGTTCCGGAAGAGTTCGAAGAATTTTTCTAACAACTTTTGACTCCGGGATTTTCTCTCCCAAGTTAGCGCATGTATTTACTATGTCTTGTAGACGTGTATAGTACTCGGTAAAGGTCTCGTTTTCATCCATGAAAATCGAATCAAATTTGCTTGTAAGCATTTGTAATTTTTGGACCTTTACTAAGCTCGTTCCTTCATGCGTAACTTGTAGAGTATCCCAAATCTCTTTCGCGGTTTCACAAGCCGACACGCGAGTAAACTCCGTTTGCGACAAGGCATTAAATAAAGCGTTTATGCCCTTGCCGTTAAACGAAGATGCCTCGTTTTCATCTTTCGTCCACTTGTCTCGTGGTTTAGGCTTCTCAACATTATCGACCTTTTCGGTTGGAGGTTTCCATCCGAACTCAATTGATTTCCACACCCGCTCTTCGATTGCAATTAGAAAAGCTCTCATGCGAACTTTCCAATAGGCATAATTCGTGCCGTCGAAAAGCGGTGGTCGATTAATGTTACCACCTTCGGCCATTAGATAACAATATATCTAGATCCCGCTCTGATACCAATTGTTAGTTACGGGGAAGCCCCAAGGATCTATCTAGATTGTATCAAACAACACCTAGAGGGGGGTGAATAGGTGTATCGGCCAAAAACCACAAATTCTCGATGCGATAAAAGTAAATGCGGAAAATAAAAAGCACAGAGATTTACGTGGGAAAACTCCAAACTCGGAGTAAAAAACCCACGGGACCAACACGCGAATAAACAATCAATAAGAGAAAAGATTACAAGGTGATACCGAACTCCACGGACTCGACCTCTCTAACTCTCCTATGGATCTCCGCGCAATCCTCCTTCGGGTTGTCCACTCCCTCACGTCCGAGTCCACGAACGCCACGTCCCGAATCCACGAAACGCCTCCACTTCGAATCCACGAAGCCTTGATCACGCCGAATCCACGACGCCCACTTGAATCCACGAGCGCACTCCGTCCAGAGCAAAAACAATACGATCGATGATGATTTATTGCTTAGATTCTCATTAAAGATCTATGGGAATAATCTCTAAGCAATTCTCAAATTGATTCTAGAAAAACATTAAGAATTAGGGCACCGAGAATCAATTTGGGAGAAGCTTGATGTAGAAGATGAGGAAAACGGCTACCTACAAGCTTCTAGGGTTTTTCATAAATAATCTAGGCTTAATCATCTTTTAGAAACACCCCTACATCTTATTTATAGGTTTAGAAGACTTCTAGATAGATTTGGATTAGAAAAAAATAAATCTTTAAAACAGATTTCGTATCGAGGGACCGGTCCTCCAGATCAGAGACCGGTCCTCCCTTGCGCAATAAAATATTAATCACCGAGGGACCGGTCTCACATGCCCGGGGACCGGTATTATTCAGCGATATGTGAATTTCCAGCCTCGGGACCGGTCTTCCAGTTGTGGAGACCGGTCCTCTGTGCAAAGGTGCGCAGAGGGTGCTTACTGGGACCGGTCCTCTCAATGTGGAGACCGGTCCTCTCAACCAGATATGCAGAGTGAAGAACCAAATTAGTTAAAACTCAATTTCAACAATCCTAATGTCTTCTAAACACTTGTTAAAGTATATAAATCATCATCATCAGTATTTGAACTTACCGAGCATTGTGGATTTACGTTTCGAGTCTGCGAGTCTTCGATCTTCGTCTCATCTTCTCTAAACCTTCAAGACTCCGAACTAACTTCACGAAATATGCCAACATAAAATCCGTAACAGTTCAAATATTATGGATGATGATTTATAAATATTTAAAAGTGTTTGGAAGACTTAGGATGTTTTTAAATTGAATATATGGACAAAATTGAGTTTTTCAAATCCTAGTCTATCTCTATGTTTTCTAATTGATTTTAAACAGGTTTTCAAATCCTAATCTATCTCTATGTTTTCTAATTGATTTTAAACAAGTTTTCAAATCCTAGTCGATCTCTAATTTATTTCCAAAATTAGATTTTCACAATCCTAGTCTACTTCTAAGTCTTCTAAATCTATAAATAAGCGATGAGGGTTCCATTAATTCATATGCTTCATGAATATACATGTTTGAGAAACCCTAGAGGCTAGGAATTGATCTAAAACCTATTTTCTACTTCATAGCCTCTTTTAGGTCAAATCGAGATATCGTATTGAATATCTATATGTCGATTTGATCTACGATTCGTTTGGAGTTTTCTTCTTCGGTTTTCTACAATACTCCTAAGCGAAGGATCACCATATTCATGCTTCTCATGAACGGCGTCGTGGATTCGGCGCGTTGAAGGCGGTTCGTGGATTCGGATCGTTGCCTCGTGGATTCGAGTGGCGTCGTGGATTAGGCGTGATAGAAGCTTCGTGGATTCGAAGTGGTGGCGTTCGTGGACTCGAACGTGAGGGCGTGGACAACCCGAAGGAGGATTGCGCGGAGATCCATAGGAGAGTTAGAGAGGTCGAGTCCGTAGAGTTCGGTATCACCTTGTAATCTTTTCTCTTATTGATTGTTTATTCGCGTGTTTGTCCCGTGGGTTTTTTACTCCGAGTTTGGAGTTTTCCCACGTAAATCTCGGTGTGTTTTTTATTTTTCGCATTTACTTTTTAAAGCATCGAGATTTGTGGTTTTTGGCCTTTACACCTATTCACCCCCCCTCTAGGTGTGGGATAAGGTGTTAGATACAATCTAGATAGATCCTTGGGGCTTCCCCGTAACTTACACGATCAACTGCGGTTGAGTAACAACGTGCATCGCTAAGTTCTCGGTCGATTTTCGACTTAGCGCATCCGCCACCACGTTAGCCTTGCCCGGGTGGTAGAGAATAGTCAAATCATAATCCTTGAGCAGCTCCAACCATCTGCGCTGTCTCAAGTTCAACTCCTTCTGAGTGAAAAGGTACTTTAAGCTCTTGTGATCCGTATAGACCTCGCACCGCTCGCCATACAAATAGTGGCGCCATAGTTTCAATGCAAAGACTACGGCCGCCAACTCCAAGTCGTGTGTAGGATAGTTCTTCTCGTATTCCTTCAATTGGCGAGAATCATACGCGATCACTTTGTCACCCTGCATCAAGACACAGCCCAATCCGTTAAGAGATGCATCACTATAAACCACATACCCTGCTCCAGCAATAGGTAATGTAAGGATTGGAGCGGTCGTCAATCTCAGCTTCAACTCTTGAAAGCTCTTTTCACACGCATCATTCCAAATGAATTTAGCTCCTTTGTGCGTGAGCCTCGTGAGGGGGTAGATAACTTCGCAAAGCCCTCCACGAATCGGCGGTAGTAGCCGGCCAAACCAAGGAAGCTCCTGATCTCGGTGACGCTCGTCGGCCTTGGCCAATCCTGAATGGCTTCTATCTTCCTAGGATCCACCGCTATGCCCGATTCTCGAAATCACATGTCCCGGTAAAAGCCACTTCTCGACGCCAAAATTCACACTTCTTCGACTGAGCAAATAACTTTTTTTTCCGAAGCACTTGAAGTACCAATCTCAAGTGTTCCTCGTGTTCCACATCACTTCGGAATAAATCAAGATGTCGTCGATGAAGACCACGACGAACTGTCTAGATAAGGCTTGAAAACACGGTTCATTAGATCCATAAAAGCCGCCGGCATTAGTAAGCCCAAACTGCATAACAGTGAACTCATAATGTCCATACCGTGATCTAAAAGCCGTCTTCGCCACATCCCCAGGCGCAATCTTCAACTGATGGTATCCCGACTTCAAATCTATCTTGGAATACACGTTCGACCCTTGAAGTTGGTCAAAAAGATCATCAATCCTCGGCAACGGATATTTATTTTTGATCGTGACTTTATTAAGTTCACGATAGTCCACGCAAAGGCGAAGTGATCCGTTCTTCTTCTTCACAAAAAGAACCGTTGCTCCCCAAGGTGACACACTCGGTCGAATGAAGCCTTTGTCCAACATATCCTGTAACTGTGCCCTCAGCTCCTTTAACTCGCCGTGCCATCCTATAGGGTGCCTTCGAGGCGGCGTAGTCCCGGAGCGAGATCTACCACAAACTCGATCTCCCTATCAGGTGGCATGGCTGGTAGCTCCGCTGGAAACACGTCCAGAAACTCTCGTACCACCGGAATATCCTCGATCCTAGGGGTATCATCCTCATCCCTCAATGCGATACTAGCCAAATAGGCTACGCATCCACGGTTGATCAGTTGCCTAGCTCGAGACGAACTGATCGACATCGCAAAAAGCGAACTCTGGCATCCTCTAAACACCACCTCACTCTGACCCGGTTCTCTAAAAGTAACCGTTCGATTAACACAATCGATGGTGGCGTAGTATCTAGTCAACCAATCCATACCCAAAACCACGTCAAAATCCCCCAACTTGCGCACCACTCGCAAGTCCGCGGGCATGGTCCAATCTCCTACCCGAATAGGGCAACTGGGGCAATACTCTTGCACGTCCACAATATGGTCGGGTACAACAATACGTCCAGGGTGTAGTAAAGGAACAAACTGGATGTCATGCAACTCGGCAAACAGTCGATCTATAAATGAATGTGATGCACCGGTATCAAATAATGCACGTACTCTAATGCCATCAAGTAAAATGATACCTGCCACCACATCTCACTGCCGTCGTCGCTTTGTCACGCGCGGCGTACATGCGCCCACTCGGCGCCCGACGTGACCCTCGCTCGCGCTGATTCGCTGCCGCCGCCGCCTGCATCGTGTCGACGGTCTCCGGCCGGTAGAGCCGTGCCGATGCAGAAGACGGTGCGGTGACGAACCTCTCGGCACTCGAGACGGATGTGGCCCTCCTGGCCACACTGGAAGCACCTACCTGCCCGCTGTGGACACTGCGGCGGGTGGTGAGGACCACCGCAGATCACACACCGGGGAGGCCAGCGTCGGTCGGGTCCTCCTCTCTGAGTCGGTGCGCCTCGACTGCGCTGCTGGTGCCTAGGATGCTTCGGGGCCTCCTAGAGTGCGTCCGGCTCGCACCCTCGGCCGCGAGCCTCTTGCCCTTTCCTTTATCCAAGCCCTCGCGTCTCTCCTCGTACCATAGCCGCGCCGCTCTCCACGTGAGCGCGCGTTCACCACCCGTCTGCAAGTCCGAAGCTCCGATGATCGCACGAACCGAAGATCGACGGCCGCAGCCCACGCTCGAAGATGCGGGCCTTATCCTCGTCGTCCCGCACGACGAAGGGCACGCAATGCGTGCCGAGAAAACTCCCTCTCGTACTCGCTACGTATCGATCCCCCGAGTAAGGTCGCGCAGCTCGCTCCATCCGCCTCTGACACCGTCGGGAAGTAATGTGACAATAGAAGTTCCTTGAACTTCAACCAAGTAATAGCCGCCAAGTCCGGCCGGGGTTCTCCCGAATGTCCATCCACCACCGTAGGCCTCGCCGTCGAGGTGGCGGGTGGCGAGCCACACCCTATCCCGCTCCTCCATAAATGTGTCGCGGAATAACTTCTCCATGTGCATCAACCACTTTTCCACAATCCTGGTCGACGTTCTCTCCGTCGAAGATCCTCGCCGCACTTCCTAAACTCCTTGAGGCGACCCATGAGTCGATCCCTCTCGCTCCCCGAGCCATAATCGGAAATGCCGCCGCCACCGGTGATGCTCCAATCGGCGGGTGTCCAGTCCTCCTCCCGCGCCGATCGCCGGAGTCGCTCGGTGTGAGCGGCGGGGATCGCGCTCGCGTAAGTCAACCTCGCCGGTGCCGGCGCGGCGGGTCTGAGCCTCCCTCGCAACCGCCTGCTGCAGTAGAAGATCCTCCATGCGCTTCATGCGCGCTTCCTGTCGCTGGGCCGCGGTCGCCTGCTGCGTCACCAATGCTGTGAGGGCCGCCAACTGGCCACTCAACTCACGGACCTGATACCAATTGTTAGTTACGGGGAAGCCCCAAGGATCTATCTAGATTGTATCAAACAACACCTAGAGGGGGGTGAATAGGTGTATCGGCCAAAAACCACAATTCTCGATGCTTTAAAAAGGTAAATGCGGAAATTAAAAACACACCTAGATTTACGTGGAAAAACTCCAAACTCGGAGTAAAAAACCCACGGGACAAACACGCGAATAAACAATCAATAAGAGAAAAGATTACAAGGTGATACCGAACTCCGCGGACTCGACCTCTCTAACTCTCCTATGGATCTCCGCGCAATCCTCCTTCGGGTTGTCCACGCCCTCACGTTCGAGTCCACGAACGCCACCACTTCGAATCCACGAAGCTTCTATCACGCCGAATCCACGACGCCACTCGAATCCACGAGGCAACGATCCGAATCCACGAACCGCCTTCAACACGCCGAATCCACGACGCCGTTCATGAGAAGCATGAATATGGTGATCCTTCGCTTAGGAGTATCGTAGAAAACCGAAGAAGAAAACTCCAAGCGAATCGTAGATCAAATCGACATATAGATATTCAATACGATATCTCGATTTGACCTAAAAGAGGCTATGAAGTAGAAAATAGGTTTTAGATCAATTCCTAGCCTCTAGGGTTTCTCAAACATGTAAATTCATGAAGCATATGAATTAATGGAACCCCCATCGCTTATTTATAGATTTAGAAGACTTAGAAGTAGACTAGGATTGTGAAAATCTAATTTTGGAAATAAATTAGAGATAGACTAGGATTTGAAAACTTGCTTAAAATCAATTAGAAAATATAGAGATAGACTAGGATTTGAAAACCTGTTTAAAATCAATTAGAAAACATAGAGATAGATTAGGATTAGAAAAACTCAATTTTGTCCATATATTCAATTTAAAAACATCCTAAGTTTTCCAAACACTTTTAAATATTTATAAATCATCATCAATAATATTTGAACTTACCGAGCATTGTGGATTCATGTTTTGAGTCTTCGATTCTTCGATTTATCCCTTCTTCTTTAAACCTTCAAGACTCCGGACTCACTTCACGAAATATGTCAACATAAAATCCGTAACAATAACCACTAAAATAAGAAGAATGTAGAAGCATCAAAGCAGTATAACAACTAGATTTCTATACAAGGAAGCATAAAGAAATGACTAAAAAAAAAATAAAGTACCAATCTCTAATATAAACTATAAAGAGAGTACAACGAAAAGAAATCCAAACACCACTATAACTAAGTACATGGTAGTCTCTACATAGGGATACAAAACTCTCTCAATCTCACCAATGTACAAAAAGAGAGAAAAACCCCTACAAGATCGAAAGCTGCGATAACTAGCTAGCGGTTCCCTTTCCACGATCCCTTGCCTCCGCCGGTGCCGAAGGCTCTGAAACACATTAGAAAAAGAGGGCGTGAGAACTATTAATTAATAGTTCCCAGTGGGCAATTACTGACTTCAGTTGCATGCTCCACTAGGCCCAAAACTAAGCAAGTAAGTATAAACGATGATATAAGCAATAATAAGCGACATGTAATTAACATGTAAACTACTAAACACCATATCTCTACTTAGCATGAATTTGCATAAGTAAGCTATTCTAAGCATGAATAGAAAGCGTTATAATTAACATGAAGTTCCCAACTTGATAGTAAAAGACTAAGTTTACTATTCTAATCAAGATTTATAATGTCCACATGTGATAGTAAAGTGTTAAAGTTTACTATTCTAGTCAAAGTCCACAGTTTTCTTTAAACCACATTAAGTTCAAGTACAATAAGATCAACCCGAAGGCGATATGGCCGATGCCCACCCGAAGGTCGCCTAGCCCAAATGCCGAGCCTAATGACCCCGTAGTAGTCAACATTCCCACCCTAGGAATGAGACCGTCCCACGCAATCCACTTTGGCGCCCACCCCGCACGGCGAATACATGAAACGCGTTGGCCAACTCCGGAGTGCCGGCTTGTAGGGAGCGACCCTCACAAGCATGTGCGAATGAGCACAATGGCATATAGTCACAAGTCCCAAATCGTCATATCTCTAACATGGAATGTAGAAGTGTCCAAAAGGCCTATCTCTATGTCATCATGTCTCTAACATGGAAATAATAGATGTCCAAAGGCCTATGTCAAATCTCTATGTTGCAGTTTCATAGTTTTCTAAGTTAAGTGCCGCTTGATGACACTTAAGCTTTTCTAAGTTCCAACACAAGTTTAATGTTCTCAATTACATTAATTAAGCTATATAAACATGAATGGCACACTCCCAGGTGCCCACAAATCCCACCCTCACATGCATGCTGTTTAACCCCGAAAGCTCTACTATATAGAGTGAAAATTTTATCATACATGAGGCATGCATTTTAAGTGGTTCAAAATTCATAATAAATCTATTTAGCATGAATATGCATTCACAATAATTAAATCAAACCGAATAAGCACTTAGGAGCCATTTGCTCCTATGCTCATGAAGCCAAACCCACCAAGTGCGAAAAGCGTTGCTCCGAACCGCTAACGAAGCTTCGATAATCACTCCTAGAGTCCTAAAAAGCACACCCTAGGAGTTACAAGCTAAGAAGATAAACCTTGAGTTCACACTTTAAGAATTTCGACAAAAGGTTGGAGAAAACTCACCGAATGCGAAGGAAGTGCTCTTGATCTCCAAATGGGAGTTAGAGTCCTTCTAATCCAACCTAAATCAAAGTTCTAAACCCATCAATTAGGTCCCAAAGGCCCTAAATCGAAAATTCCCAAATCCTAACCCTAGAATCCAAAACTAGGGTTTCATCTCACAAAAACCCACAAAAACCAAAACTAGAGGGAAGAGATCATTCACATACCTCTAAGAAGCTCAAAACCATGCTCAAATAGCCCTAGGCTTGAAGCTTGATCCACCACAAGGCTCCAACCACCAAGCTCCAAGCTCCAACAATGGTGGGATATGCTCTATCAAGCAAAACAGAGCAAAAGAGAAGGTTAATCCTCTAAAAATCCAACCTAAACCCTAGAAAACACAAGGGAGTAGAGAGAGAGGCTCCTCCTACCTCTTGCTGTAATAGGGGGTGCTAAAATGGAGCCCTAGGGGTGTGTGGTATACTAATAGAAGCAACAAAATGCTAAAACACCCCTGCAGCTTTAAATCGTCGAATCCAGTCCGTACTGCACAAGCCATCCCATACCTAAGACAGACTCGCGAAACACCCAAACCCGAGGCTCGGGTTGGTCGCTCCACATCCCATACCGGTACAGAATCCACCCTGTACCGGTATAGCAACAATGGCTGTACCGGTATAGCAACCAAGGCTGTACCGGTACAAGCCCTCCAGAGTCAAACCCGAGAGCAACCTAAAATCCAATTTTTTGGACTTTAGTGCATAGAATTCATCCACTAACCCTGCTCGTGCCATAGGTCGAACACCTGGCCAACGACCCTCCAGAAAAATCTGGAAAAGCTCCAAACTCAAGTCAACTACTCGAACTCCGCAATTTGCGCAAGTCCAGTATGTTACACATTCTCACACCCAAAACTCATGTCTTCTCTCTCTCTCTCTCTCTCTCTCTCTCTCTCTCTCTAAGCTCTCTCTCTCTTCTTCTCTCTTGAAATAAAGAAGGAAAAGAATGAAGGGAAGGAGAAGAAGGTGGAGAAGAAGGAGAAGCAAGCTAGAGAAGGGCTTTGGTCATCTCCCTCTTCCTCTCCACACCATTGGAGCTAGCTTGGAGGTAAGCTATGAACCCCTCTCATGGTAGAGACCTAGGGTTTGGGGTTTTAGCTTTGAAAATGGTTTGATTAGTACTCTAGCATGCTTAATAGGTGTTTAAAGCATGATTCTAAAGTTTTGTTTGGAGTTGTTTGCTATAGGGCAAACCTAGGACTCCAAATTGGGGTTTTTAGATATCGATGAGATTATTGATCTCAATTGATGGCCTCTTAACCTAATTAATAGGTGTCTAAACGCGTTGGCGAAGTCGGAATCGCGATTCATCGAGCGAGTGAAAAGTTATCGGCAAAACAAGGCCGATTGAGATTCGTTTACGCCTTGGAGGCCGAGACGACGTCGTAGCAAATGCCGAGTAGCGTTCCTAGAACCTTGACATCGTCGAAAGGTGGGGGGTGTCATCCTGATGCAACCGGGTTCCTCTCTATGTCTTAGTATACCATGATTTTTTATCTCTTGCATGTTGTGTTGTAGGATTGCATTGTATTCCATTCCTTATGCTTTCTAATTGATATCATAGTGTGAGTTGAATGCTTGGTATAATGGATAGATGAGGATTGGGTCTTGACATTGAATCCTATAGTGCCGAGGAAAAGAGATGGACTCTATGGTTATCTAGCGACATAATGAATGGCATACGATTGATAAATGAACAGAATGAGTGGCATATAACTTAGTGTAAAGTGACACTAGTGGTTGTAAACTTAGGGATAGGTGGACTCCCTAATGATGACTCATTGAACAAGAACATAGCGTAGTTAAACACTTATACATTGACATTGGGATAAGTGGATTCCCGAGTGACTTCTAGCCCTAGTTGATAGGGTATCCTCGAGTTTAGAGGATTGGATCATGCTCACAATCTGTTTATACTTGTAGTGGTCGCGCCACACAAGTCGCCATGCACTCCGGAGTTTGGTAGGAGAGGGGCAGAGTTGATGTCCCGCAGACGGTCCCGGGTTTGAGAGCGAGGTGAGTCTCCTTACCATACAGGATAGCATGGTGAGTCGTGGGCGAACCCAAGGGATCACCAAAGATTGGGTAAACAAGAGAATAGCACTGTCATTGAACATTTGCTTATTAGACATTGTAGTGGACATAGTGGCATGTTAGTAAACCTTTTACTATATGATGCATGCATACATTATACATGATTTGGGCATAGTAGCATAGTTTTCTTACTATGTCATTTGCAGTTTTCTATCTATCTATCTATCTATCTATTTTTGCCCACTCGGATCTAGTGGGAGATCGGCGGAGTCGGCAGCCTAACTCACTGGGAACTATAGAAGATAGTTCTCACCCCACTTTGTTGCAGGACCTAGCACGAGTACGCCGGGCGAGGACCGTGGCAAGGGTATAGCGCCCGAGCAGTAGTATAGTAGCTTTCCTTTTGCATTAGCATCACCCTATGTATATGAGTGAATTATGTAGGTGAGGATTTGGAGAGCTATTGATGTATTTTGGTAATGACTTAGTAGACATGTATTCATTTTGGAAAAGATGTAAATGTAAATAAATGCGATGGATGTAATAGCTAGTAAATCTCTCTTTATTTCATTTGTAGATACATGTGATCCTTGCTCTTACTTTGTTGGCACTTGTGGTGCCCTTCGTTGATCGTGTATGTATGAAATTTTTTTTTTTACGGGCAATTTCTTATACTCGATCATGTTGTTGAGCCTTGGGTGGACAGGGGAGGTCTTGTCAGATTCGGCGTACGATTACATTCGTATTGCCCGGCAAGACCAAATTGGTAGTGGTCTTGGGGCGTGACAGGACCGATACCTTGGCTTAGGAAGCAAACTCGGCATAAAGAGTCAAATTGATTACCTTTCACTAACAACGAAAATTTACCAGGATTATAAGGAATTTGAGGACTAAGCTAGAATCTACTCCAAGAAAGCTGTAAGTGCTAAAAATAGAAAAAGAATTGAAAAGGCAATGGTCTTGTATGTTAAGGATTTTGTGTTGGCAAGTTTCGTGAATTGAGTCGGAGTCTTGAAGGATCGGAGTGGATCGAAGAACGGTGAAGAATCAAAGACTTCGAAGAAAGAGGAATTGGCTCACGATGAGAATCACGATGCCTAGGTAAGTTTTTAATTCGTGTTATGGTGATTCATACTTAGTTATAGGCATTAGAATCATAAATCATTGTTTATCGGATTAGAAATTATATTGAAACTTTGTAAATTTCGAGAATTGGAAAATTTACAAAGTATACTGTCTGTCAGGAACTGTCGGTACAACAAAAGTTCTTTGTCTAGGTATAACCACTTTTGTTGTACGGTTGCCAGGTTCAAATGTATCAATTCTCGAAATTTACAAAGTTTCAATATAATTTCTAATCCGATAAACAATGATTTATGATTCTAATGCCTATAACTAAGTATGAATCACCATAACACGAATTAAAAACTTACCTAGGCATCGTGATTCTCATCGTGAGCCAATTCGCTTTCTTCGAAGTCTTTGATTCTTCACCGTTCTTCGATCCGCTCCGATCCTTCAAGACTCCGACTCAATTCACGAAACTTGCCAACACAAAATCCTTAACAATCTCCCCCTTTGGCAATTTCGTGACAAAACACAAAAGCTCACTAAAATTACATCATAAAGAGAAACGAAGTTCAATGTCATCACCAAAACATTAAATTTCACGCGTGTAGTCCAAATACAATATGAAATCCAAAAATACATCAAAAACTCCTAAAACAAACTCTATGACTTAGACACAACTAGGAGTCTTGAAGTCTTGATTTCCTACAAAACAAATTTTCAACAAATTTTCAAAGTTAATTTTATACCTCTTCTCTCCCTTTGTTCTTTTCTCCAATTCCTTTTCAAAAATATTATTTCTCCTTCTCCCTCAATCGCATCACGTCTCCCCTTCGTATGTCTCCCCTTCGTGTATGCATCAAATACCAAATATCCTCTCCTTTTGTACTTGTTCTCCATTCTCCCCTTTTTGTCAAAAATTGCCAAAAGAAAACACAAATAGAGAGAAAAACTAACGTAGCAGAGAGTAAGTATTGCATAGTTTCATACCTAGATGCATAAAGAAAGCATAGCCCTAGGAGTGAAAAGATAAAACATATATAATGAAGCTCAAAACGGTAAAATCACTCCGTGTCCTCCTCTTCAAAAATTTTGCCTTATTTTCTCAAAAATCCTTCAAAATTAGATTAATTTCATAAAAATTAAAAGTTGTACTCCAAAAATTATTATGATGAAGATAAAATATTAAGTGATTTCAAAAGACATCAAAATATTAAAATTTGATATTAAAAATAATCTAATGTTTTAAAATCATCAAGATGCAAATTGATGAAAAATAATTTTTAGAAATTTAGCAAAATTGACACCAATTTGTCGCAACCCGTTCAAAATAGAGATTTTGCTAATAAACACCGGGGGTGGCTCTTTGAGCATCTTTTTCAAACTATCACCTTATATCGCCAAAAATTTCTAACATATTTATTTTTTTCAACCTTTTAGGTTAATCTCAAATTTCTCATGTGGTAGCTTCACACACTTGCTTAGGACGGCCAGGGTGGTAGCTCTTTCCTACATGTGGTGGTAGTTTTCACACTCCTTTTGGATGTAACTCTTTCCACATCTTTTTAAACATAGGAGTTTTTCCTTTTTTTTTTAATAATTCAAACTCCCCCTAAATTAGACAATCTCACAATTGAAAATAATTTTGACGAATTTTAGTCAATTAGCAAATATCCATCAATTATATTCAATATTCACAACCAAGATGAATTAATTACTAAGAGATTAAAATTAATTTCAAAATTTTGATGAATGTATGTAAGAAGAAATCACATATTAAATTATCGTCAAGATAATAAAAAGTGGAGTAAAACCGATAATTAATATGAATTTAATTCAATTTGAATTGACTTTAACTACCGATTAAAGCTCTTTGAAAAACCATCAATCTCTCCAATATAATGATATTCAATCATCTCCTTTCAAAAAAAAATTCAATCAAACTCCCAATCACCTTTCCAAAATGATTAAAAAACGAATGAATTCTAAGCACAAAAATCGTCTAATCATGTAATGCAATGAATAAAAATATGCACCAAGCACCAATCAAAGCATTACATAAAAGAAAACAAACTAAGACGAAGAGTATGGAAAGATATCACCTTTCCGAATCCAAACTTGTCGAATTGTCGGTTGTCTTGGCTTGTCGATGATTTGCCCAACTTGTTTTGACTTTTGGTCCACCGTAGATCGTTTCATTGCATGTTTCTTCGGTTGATGTTGTTGTTGAGGCTTAGATGTCCGATTCGCTTGTGGCTTTGATTTCCGGTTCACATATGAGTCACGGTTTGCTTGATGCACTCGACTCAATTGATTTTTCTTTTGATTCCGTGGGGGATGTCGAGTTTTAGATGATACCAATTGTCGTTTCGAAGTTGCCGATTGAGACTTAAAATTTTTGTCCGGGCAACTCTTTTTGATGTGTCCTTTGATGCCACATCTATGACACACCTTCTCCTTCAAACTTGTTGAGACTTTCGATGTCATCTTTTGACCCTTCTCAACATATGTCCGTTCGTATCCAAGACCTAACTTGCTCGTTTGACCCAATCCGAGCATGTTATCCAATTTCTTCGATCCCGAAGAAAACTTTTGAATATCGGACTTGAGTTGATGGACTTGCTCGGTCAATGCTTTGTTGGATTTGTATGTTTCCTCAAATTGATGCTCCAAAAATCCAACTTTATCCGTAGTAGATTTGATCATTAAATCCGATTCTTCTAGCTTCTTTTGGAGGACCGAATTATTATTCAAGATTGATTCCCGTTCCTCCTCAAGAGTATTATTTGTGGTCTTCAAATTCTTGTTCTCTTCTTCAAGATCGAATAAACGACGCCTCAACTTTTTATTGAGTTTCGCCATCTTCCGCGACTCAACAAGAAGTTGATTGTATGCTTCCGCTAATTCCTCGTCGTTTGATTCCTCATCGCCGGAATCCGAGTCCACATCTTCTTCCTTTGATGTTTTCAACGCAATCCCTGTACTTTTAGAGAAAGACTTGGAAGAAGATTGGTTAGTAGGAAAAGTCATCTTATAAGTTTGTAACACACCTACTAACTCTTCGGCCATTAGATAGCAATATATCTAGATCCCGCTCTGATACCAATTGTGAGTTACGGGGAAGCCCCAAGGATCTATCTAGATTGTATCTAATCACCTAGAGGTGAGTGAATAGGTGTAAAGGCCAAAAACCACAAATAATCGATGCTTTAAAAAGTAAATGCGGAAAATAAAAAGCACACCAAGATTTACGCGGGAAAACTCCAAACTCGGAGTAAAAAACCCACGGGACCAACACGCGAATAACAATCCACTAAGAGAAAAGATTACAAGGTGATTACCGACTCCACGGACTTAACCTCTCTTAACCTCCTATGAATCTCCGCGCACTCCACCGAGTTGTCCACGATCACGTCCGAATCCACGAACGCCACGTTCCGAATCCATGAAACGCCTCCGCTTCGAATCCACGAAGTCTTCAACACGCCGAATCCACGACGCCACTCGAATCCACGAGCCAACGATCCGAATCCACGAATCGCCTTCAAACGCGCCGAATCCACGACGCCTCACGCCGAATCCACGACGCCGTTCGTGAGAAGCATCATGAGTATGGTGATCCTTCGCTTAGGAGTATCGTAGAAAACCGAAGAAGAAAACTCCAAGCGAAACGTAGATCAAATCGACATATAGATATTCAATACGATATCTCGATTTGACCTAAAAGAGGCTATGATGTAGAAAATAGGTTTTAGATGAATTCCTAGCCTCTAGGGTTTCTCAAACAAGTATTTTCATGAAGCACACCAAGTTAGAGAACCCTACTATCTTATTTATAGACTTTAGAATCAATTAGATTCGGATTAGAGATTTTTCAGATTTTTACCCATCTGTACCGGTACAAACTTGAACTGGTTACCGGTTCCACAAGGACGGAAGATTATTTTTCGAAGGGCCATTAGGTAATGGAAAAAGTTCTTTGTCTTAGGTATAGCCACTTTTGTTGTACCGTACGAGTTAGAGTGCAGACGGTATACTTTGTAAATTTTCCAATTCTCGAAATTTACAAAGTTTCAATATAATTTCTAATCCGATAAACAATGATTTATGATTCTAATGCCTATAACTAAGTATGAATCACCATAACACGAATTAAAAACTTACCTAGGCATCGTGATTCTCATCGTGAGCCAATTCCGCTTTCTTCGAAGTCTTTGATTCTTCACCGTTCTTCGATCCGCTCCGATCCTTCAAGATTCCGACTCAATTCACGAAACTTGCCAACACAAAATCCTTAACATTGTAATCTTGGAAAGACTTTAATTACAGGCGAATTTCTACAATTTATAATAGTACGTTGTTCGCCTGCAGTTAATGGACGGTTTGTATCTTGGAGGCCATTTAGGCCACGTCCCTCGTATTGTAGGTGTTAGGCTGCCGAATTTTCTACTCTTTGACCCGGTCAAAGATCTTCCTCGGGAAGCGCGTCGGGATGCAAAACGGCTCTTGGTACTGACCCTCGAAGATTGCGCCCTTCGACTGATCAAGCGATTCGGCTGACGAGGGATCAAATCAGCCGGGTCTGAAAACCTTCACTATAAAACTGGTTCGGCTGGAAGAGCCGAATGTACGAACTGTGCAGGGATCAATGTCGGCAGAAGTGCCGAATGGAAGAAGTACACAATAACTGGTCGGCTGAAAGAGCCGAATGCCTTTATATAATAATAAAACAGAGTGCGTCCGAAGGGCATACAAACTCCGCAAATATAGTTTACAACAGAGTGATGCGCGTGGGGCAGACAGACTCTGCAAATATAGTCTACAACGGAGTGATGCCCGTTGGGCAGACAGACTCTAGGGTTCTACTTAGCGAACTACTCCTAGGAAAGCAGTAAATGCGGTAAAAAAAAAAGAAGATTACATTTAGACTACTCCTAGAAAAGCGATAAAATGCAGAGAAAATAAGGGTGGTATTCTCGTTTAGGATGGAGAAAGACCCCTATTGCAGGCTTCAAAGTTACTATTTATAATATCTTAAGCCCACATTGTTAGTTGGTTGAAAGTAGTGGGGGGGGGGGGGGGGGGGGGGTGTCACACTTCGGGCGCTTGAGGACCTTAAGAAGCGTCTTGCAGAATGGCAAGTATGTCAACACATACAAGGCGTCTACTAAAAACAGCGGAAATAAAAACATACAATAGGCTAAAACTATAGATATCAGAGCAACATACAGCTAGCCCTACCAACAAGTAGAGAGTAGGTAGACTAAAACATAAAGAGACTAACAACATAACCAAAAGAACATAAGGTTAATACAACACTGTCTCAAAAAGTGGTGGTCTCTCTAAATACAGGAACAACTCACAACCTCTCTAAACAACAGAAATAGAGAAGTAACCACCTATCGATCAACCTCGCCGAGTGCCGCTAACCCGAAGCAACACCCTTGCCGCGATCCCTAACCTCCCCAGATGCGGAAGGCACCGAAAAGGAAACGAGAGAACTATAATTTATAGTTCCCGGTGGGCAAGTCTTGACTGCACCATTGCACCACTAGGCCCAAAAGAAAAGAGAAGAGCGCGATATAAATAAGCTTGCAATTAAAGCGTAAAGAAATGCTACCATAACTATGTTTCAAAATTAGAAGTCATAGTTTCCCGTTCCAACATATAAAATGAGATGTTTTACTATAACCAACAAGTATACAAAAATGTAATTAAAGCATTATCAAGTATACTATAACTCAAGTGAAGTCCACATAATCCAACTACTAAGTCCTATCTAGTAGTGATTGTCATTTAGTAAAGTTGAATGTCCAAGTTCAATTCTCTTTCACTAGGATTTACCACGGTAATCCAACTTGTGCCACCTAAGTACCTTGGTAGCCCAAAATCCCTCGCAAGGAATGGGTCTGTCCCCAGGGTCCCGCAGTTTTCTCCACACCGCCCGCGCGAACGAATCGCGAAGGCCAACTCCGGAGTGCTGGCTTGTAGGGAGCGACCCTCACAAGCATGTGCGAAAGAGCACAAATGGCAACAAGTATAGTCAAGTCTCAAGTCCAAACCTCATGTCTCACATGGAAATATTAACTAGTATCCCTAAGATCTAGTTCAATTGTTCTCATGACACTAGATTCTCTATGTCAAATTCATTCACGAGCCTAATGCCGCTTGATGACATTAGCTCACTATTCTACACTTTTGATGTCAAGCCAATGCCGCTTAATGACAAGGGCTTTCCTCCTATGTCATGTATAGTTCTATGTTCTCAAACACATGTCAACTTCCTCTTAAACACATAGTTTCAAGTTTCCTAATAGAATGCTACAAGGCTTCAGCGCTCACATGCATACGTCTCTACTATATAGAGTAAAATTGCATTACACATAACATATGTATCTTAAGCATTCTAAAATTCACAAATAAATCAAATAGCATGAAAATGAACTAATTTCCATTTAACCATAAGCAAATAAGCACCAATGAGAATTTCTCATTGTGCTAGGTGAGGCCAAACCCACCGTCGCTCCAAGCGTCGCTCCGAATCGCTAACGAAGCTTCGATTCCTACTCCTAGTACCCTACAAAGTAGATCCTAGGAGTATTAACCTCAAGAGATAAGTCTTGAGTTCAAACTTTAAACATCTAGGTCAAAGTCAAGAAATACTCACCTAAATGTGCAACAATACTCTTAGAAAATCCAAAAGGAAGCTAGATCCCTCCCAAGGCAACCTAAACAAAGGTTCTAAACCATTCAAAAGGAATCTAAAAGCCCCAAATCAAAAAGCCCCAAATAAAACCCTAATTCCCAAAATCTAGGGTTTCAACTATAAAGAAACAACCAAACTCGAATATGAAGGAAATGGAGAAGTTGCTTACCTCTTAGAAGCTCTAATCAAGGCTCTAGAGTCACCAAAGTTGAAGATCTTCCTTCAACTAGCTCCCAAAATCAAGCTCCTAGCTTCAACCATGGTGTAGGGAGCACCACAAGACAAAAGAGAGCAAAAATGGTGATCAATCCTCAAGAAATCACCCAAAATCCAAAGGAATGCAAAGGGGATAGAGAGAGAAACTCTCTTACCTTTCTCTCCTTTGTTCTCAGCACAAGAGAGAAGCCCTAAGGGCTGGGGTGCTAAATTAGAAGCAACAAAATGCCAATAAGCCCCTGCAGTTTCGGATTTTGGAAAAGCGCGATCTGTCTGGTACAAATCCGGTTGTCGGTATAAACCTAACGACAAACGACAAACCGAGGAGCCTCGGGTTTGCCCGGCCCCATCTATCTGGTATAAATCTTGGCTTGTCTTTGGTATAGCCATCATTTTGTACCGGTATAGCAACAATTTTGTACCGGTACAAAGGCATAAAATTCCAACCCGAGAGCAACCTAAAATCCAGCTTTTTGGACTTTAGTGCTTGGAAATCATCCACTAACCTCGGTACTCGTGCCATAGGTCGGAACACAGTCAACGACCCTCCAGAAAATCTGGAAAAGCTCAGATCTCACATCCATCACTCGAACCTTGCCATTTGCAAAGTCCAGTGCGTCACAGGGGGGGAGGAAGTGGTTGTAACCATGACTGTGGAAGTTACACTAACTTCTCATGGAAGTTACGCCCACTTCTCATGGAAGTTAGACCCCACTTCTCAACCGTTCTCGCCTAAACGCTCTTGACCTTCAGGCGCCTTATTGCCGACTCCTGGTGTACCACATATCCTTATTTCTTTGGTTCATACGTGGTTTAGGTCGGCATGTCTCAATTTTGGCCTCAACAGTAGAATGCACTCTGGCCTGTTGCTTGCTGGCTATAAACCCTTCCTCCACATTCTCAACTGTTCTCGCCCGTATCTCGTTCTTCTTTGTGTGCTTCTTTCTCAACTCTTATTGCACCACGTGCGTGTCGTCCTTAGTTCGTCCAGATCAACCAACCACGTGAACCGACTCGTCTACCAGCTGACGCTATTTTCCTGCGATAATAAGTTACAATCACAGTGTAGTTACAATCGCAGTGCAATTATACTTACGTGCGACCAAACAACCCCTATGAAATTCAACTATTGTGCAGCACTAACAAATAGAGAATGAAGCGTCCAATGATTCTTTCTTAAAATGGAAACTTTAACTAGAATATTTTAGCGTGAAATTAAATTCATTTAAACAAATCATATAAGGGATTAACAATAACAATTGAATCGTCGTCTTTCATTATGTTATTATGTATATAATTGTTTGGACGACTTAATAATATATAAATTGACGGTATTTGAGTGATAAGACATTAATATTTTTCGAGTGGCTATATATAAACAATACTTGTACAAAAAAGTATCGCAGGCTAACGTAGGAAAAAAAGACGGAGAATTTTTTTCTTCTTTTTGCCGAATCCCCGAATCAGCAATCTCTACCGGATAGGAAAGAGTCTGTATACGCCAAATCAAAAATAGCTTGGGGAAAAGAAAAAGGGGCTACGGTTTCAAAATATTTTTGGTTGGAAGCGTAAATATAATGAGACAGTTCCAAAAAATTAAAAATCAATAAAAACTAGTTTTTAAATTATTAATAAAAAAAATAAAAATAAAAAAAAACAGTTAGTAAAATAATGATGAAGCATAATAATAATAATAATAATAATAATAATAATAATAATAATTATTATTATTATTATTATTTGAACGGTAAAAAGCACCAGCTCTGTCAGCATTTGAGAAACACGTGTCTCCAAGTGCCTGGTCCTTAATTAAGCGATCTCCGCCGGGTGCGGGAATTACGGAAATGTGGGAGGGCAAAAGAGTAAAAAAGGAGGAGAGGAGAGGATATCAGGAGAGGGGAGAGAAGCAAAAGGGATGGTGGGGCCCAGCCCGGCCATCATCAATGTGCGGAGTAAATGCGGGTGCCGAATTCGGGTGCATTTGCTGTGTGACACCGGCCTCGGCTCCACGCCATGTGACTACTACTATCACACACACCCACTCACACTCACACTCACACTCACTCTCTCTCTCTCTCACTACGGCAATCCACATCATCATATTATCATGGATTAATTGCATACAAATATTTGCAAATATAATAAATTATAAATATAGCTTTATAAAAATTAATTTTTAATTTTTATATATTATGTATGTAAAATTTTTAATAATTTTAAATATATACTCGTTAGAATTTATTAAAAAAATTCAGTTAATTATAGATTAAATACTTAATTCGATTAGTCAATTAGGTAAGTTAAAATTTTTACCCTTCTTATATTATAGATTCTTCTCTCAATCAAAATTCTAGTAATGAACACTCGTCTTTTTCTTTCTCTTCCTATTCCTATCTCTCTTTCATGCTAATTTCGAACTCATAATTAGCTTTTGGATGAACATATTTGTAAAATTGATATTTAACTTATCTCGTTGTTAAAATTTAAGCGAGTTCTCTAAAAGTAACAAATCATAAAAATATATTTAAAAATATTAAAATTTTTGCAGGAACAATATATGAAATTTAAATTTTATAAGAATATATATTTATAATTTATTATATTTATAGCGAGTTGTATGTAATTAATCCTATTATTATTATTATCTTGTGCACCGGGTGTATACCTTACCTTGTACACTCTTTTTTTATATATTTAATAATTATTATTATGTTAAAGTTAAATCAATACTTCAATTTAAACTTTTGGTAGTTAATGCAGGTTCATTTTATCATCTTATATGTGGTTTACATAAACTTTATTTTGTCCTTCTCTTATTTATTTTTTTTTCTTTATATATTCTGATTAACCCCTATTAAAATGGGTCTCCAAATATAAAAGTTTGCAATCTATAAAATGATAAAGTAAAATATAGAACGATACAATATAGAATTGTACTAACCTATAATTTACATAGGTATTTGGCAGTTTATATAATGTTTTTTTATTTACTATCATAACAAATGTAGAGTAAAAAAAAGACAAAATTACATAAGAGTAAACTAAAACAATTTAAAGCGCAGAATGTTAAGTATAATAACTCAAGGAAGACTAGCGAAGGCCCAAAAAGCCACGTGATTAATAAAATGAAGAAGGACAAGGATGAGAGAGGAATAAACGATCTCTTCCGAGAGAGAACAGAGAGAACAAAAAAATTAATAAACTTCAAAATTCTATTTTCGCAATAAGATTAATTTGAGTCCTATTTCTAATAAAAAAATTCGAATTCAGTACTCTAAATTAAATTCCAAGATTTTAACAATTTTTCTAATACAAATATATTCAATCCTAATTTAATGTTTTTCAAAATCATATTCCTAATTTTTATATAACTTTTCTTATAAAAAAATTCTAAAATTTTTTTAAAAAATCACTAAAAATATAAAAATCTAAAAAAAATTTCTAAAGATCTAAATAATTTCAAATTTTAAAAAATAAAAATTTTTAATCATAATTATTCTTTTGATTGCGTCCGGGCTAACTAAAGGTTAATCATAATGATTCCTTTGTCTAACCGTCCTTAGAGCAAGTGGCACAGGACTTGGTGGTTAGTATCCGAGACAAAAGTTCGAATCCTAGTTGATTCACATTTCTAGATAAGTTTATTTTTAAATGAAATAAATGAAGCGAATATCCTACTAGCTATCTCTCTTAAAAAAAAAAAAATAGATTAAATTAAATTTTGATTGGATGCATATGATCTATCATATCGAAAAGAAGTATGAGTAAAAAATTCTGTATTTGAGAAATCTATATGGTTTGCATTAAATAGCTCAAGATATTCTTCAAGCATAGAAAAAGGACCAGTTTTAATTGTAAAATTTTGGATTTTTTCTTATTTAAATCGTACGCGTATGTCATAAAATACATTCACGGAGTTTGATTTCAATTCAAAAAAGACGTGCCCTAAATTTTATTTTATTTACACATTATTCTAGCGTTCAGAAAATTTTTAAGTTTTTAGTAATAAAAAATGTCACGTCTCGGGGTCTCTTTATAGAGTAAAATACAGCGGAATTTTTATTTTTTAAAAACCTGACCCCCAAGGTATGCCAGATCCGCCACAAATATAGGGAGTCCATTGTTCACACGGACAGAGTCTCCCCTGTATTTGCACGTCGTCGCACAAGTATAGAGTATAGTCATACAACCAGGAAACAACCACAACGAATGAATATACAAAGAATCAACAATTATACATTCACCTACACCATTCACCACACAGGTTCATTCATATTGAGTTTAACATAAATCCACGAAAAAACCTTTTGAAAGCTGTTTCCTACATGGAAACCTTTTCTTTTCAAATCATGCTACCACGAGGGGTAAAAACCATTTTACTTTCCTGAAAATCCAAATTACTTTATTACATTTCAAAACCAATAGAAATATCTGATATCCGAAGGTAATAACAGAACTGAACCATATGAAAGTCTAAGTCATGCAAGAAAAAGTGTAAGGAATAACCGACAAGGGACAGAGCTATATCGCAAGCTAGACACGCTCCTCACCAGCTATCCCACTCGGACCTGCGACGTTACCTGAAAAAGAAGGCGGGGGGTGAGAACATGTAAACATGTCTCCCCTCTCGGTGGGTACCCCAAACTGACGTGGGCGAGGGGTACTCACTAGTCACGGAGATAAACAAATAGTAGAGATGATAGTAGTACAGTAGCTAAGATACACAAGTAAGGAGGTGTATAAGTATGAACCACTACAGCTACTGTATGTATGCGTCAATAGGACGACAAGCTCAAAAGTACCCAATCTGAACCAATGCTCTCTTGGTCAGCACCCTCTAGGGCTCACGGGTCGAACCTCTGCAACCACTTTTCCGGAAGAGAACACCCTCTTGCGGTGGATCAGACCGCTGGTGTTCGTGAAATGCGACGAGTATCGGGCGATCAATGTAGTATGCTCAAAGATCATCCATCGGCAACCAGCCGACAATCCTGCCCCCCAGTGCCCATCGACCGTATAGGTCATCCAGTACGCCACCCGACCAACCAGGTCCCGGGTAGAAGGTAGGAAACTCAACCAATCGAGTCACAAGTATAGGATATGCAAATCGACCAGCCAGGTCACAAGTATAGGATATGCAACTGACCAACCAGGTCCTAAGTATGGATATAAGCTGATAAAAGCTACTCTACTCCTACATGTAGTACTAACAAAGGAAACTATTGAGCAGAGTAAGAATAAAGGTAATATGGTGCAAGAGTATATAATAAACAAAGTAAGAGTAAGGGTGAAAAGAGCGTCACCAAGCGTGCACCACTGTACCGACGGCAACCTGTGATACCCACCTGTATATATATGTGGAAGTCGATATGCTGACTGCGAAGCACCCGAACCTACGAAAGGTCCCTCGGGTTAGAATCCAACCCCTCAACTTATGCATCACTAATCATAAGGTCCCGCTAACAATCCCACGGGACTCGGTTTCCCAAAACCGATCGCTAAAACATCCGGAAGTCCCGAAAACTGTACCGGAGCTCCGCCGAGACCGACCAGTTATCCCGGAACTTCCCAACTTACAATATAAGTCATCCGCTGCCACTAAATACCAATTTTAGTGTAACCAAACAGCGGCGATAATATCACACCTCGGAACGATCGATGTTGAGCAACCGTTCCGATCTGAGTTCCCGGAAGCGTCAGATTTGACACCGGAACTCACTGTCGCTCACCCGTCGTTTCCGGACCCTCAAAACGACGTGGGTGACCGACCAACAAGGCTCGGCGACATCGCCAATGCCCTACGTATCATCGGAAGAAATCGAATCGCAAATACGTTAAAGTCGGCGAATTTCGCCGCAAAAACGCTCCGAAAATCACTTTTGATTTTACGCAAATACCAGGGCCTTGGAAGATCAGTCCAGAGGTTACCCACAACATGTATACGCTGTCTACAGCGACCACAAAATTCACAATTGCATAAAAGCCCCTATTGATACATGAAATCACACTATTTCATGTGATTTCATGGCTTTTATGGACTGTGCACGCAAACCAGTGCTCAATAAATTGAACCATCGTACTCGCTGGAAGGTTTCGACATGCCGGAGACCGTGCTCACCTTTCGGAGCACTGTCGGCCTCTGTAGGACTCGCACGAGTGACATTAATTATGCAAAATAACGCGCACATCGCATAAGCCCTAATTAATCTACTAATCTGTACACCGTTAACCTAAACGGAGGTGAGCATCGTGTTCAGCACGAACCCATGATCACCGTGCTCACCTCTCGGGGTCAAAAAGACCAATCGGATCACCAGATAGGTGACCGGAACCCTAGAACAGTGTACTGGTATTGAAAATGCTGCTTACCAGACCTGGGAGGGTTAAGGTTTGTCGCCGCGGCCAGCGGCGGCCGTTCGGACGAGGACGGGTTCGGCGATCGGAGAGGTCGGGGCAAGCTGCGGCGACGGCCGGTGGCGCGGCGAGAGGAGATCAAAACCTTTAAGCGCTCTCGGGTTAGCGATCTCCGGCGCGCGCGTGGCGGAGGCCAAGGGAGTGCGTGATTGTGTCGATCTGCGGCGGCGACGCCGGAAGCCAAGATGGCTCGACCTCGGCGGCACAAATCTGGGGCCGCGAGGGAGCCGGCGGCGGCGGCGGCGTGCGGGGACGTCGAGGCGCGCGGAGGTTGTTCGAGGCCGGGGAAGGGCGGTGCGACCGCTTCTAAAGCGACGGCGGCGCCGCGCAAGATCCTGCACCGAGCTCGGATGCAGGCTTACGGTGGGTGGGCGCGCGAGCTCGGTGGTCGTCGGCGGCGCTCGGGGACGGCGGGAAGCGCGTCGGAGGAGGCTGGATGAGTACGGCGCGGTGTTCTGAGCAACCGGGCAAGCGAGCCACGACCTTTGGTCGGCTCGGCCGGATACGCGGATACGGCGAGCTTGCACCAACGCAACGCGGCGCGCTCGGGCGGCGGAACTGTGGATGCTTACGCCGATGATGATCTCGGCCGAAGCTTGCTAGATCCAAGGTGTAACAAGCCTGCCAAGGTTCACTGGCCAAAGAGAATAGAAAGTGGAGGGAGAGGAAGAAGAAAAAAGAGGTCGGGGAGGTTTTCCGACGGCCGGAGGAGCTTGCCGGCGCCCAGTGCACGTGCACGACTAGGCAGGGGGTGAAGGAGGCGGTTATCTTTGGGCGAGTGGGGTGTGAAAGGTCTTAGGGTTAGGGTTTCCTTGTGAAACCCTAAAGCATACATTATATACAAGATGTACAATTGTAGATTAGTCCTCCACAGCCCACTATTTACTATCCAGCCCCTGTCAGAGTATGTATCATGCGCGTATGTCCCTCAATATTCGAAATCTCGCGATTCGGCACATAAAATATCAGGCTTTTCGCGATTTTTCCGTTTTGTGATTTTGACCCCTCTGCGAACTCTTCCCGATTCCCGAAGATCCGTCCATTGGATTTTCGATCGGATCGCACCGACACGTTCGACATGGTAGGGCATCGAATCTAGCATTTCGTTTCGTCTGATTTGGTCTCCGATTTGCGACGAAACACCCCCTCTTTAATTCCTCCAAATTTCCATTTATTTATTTATATATGTAAAACTGATCAAATCCCCTTTTCTCGACAATCGTACATCAGAATCCAATTTCGTCAGTGCCATTGGATTCAGAATAGTCGAGACATTCAAAACGAGCTATTGGAGTCCTATGATCGGAGTTCAATACGCACCGGGACGCCTCTCTACTCCCTGGCTCACCGAAAAGCCGGAGTTACTATTCACTTTAAGTCAGAAGTCCGGGTCGCGTAACTTTTCTGTTTTAGCTCATTTTCACCTGAAATTTGACAAGTGCTTTAGTAATTAAATTACACACAAAAACATCATCAACCAAGGGTTTAATTCTTATTATGGAAAAATCTCAGTTATTACAAAAAATGATAAAATTAGGATCTATAGTTAATTCGCGAATTATTCGTGAATTATTCGCAAATAATTGAGAAAACAAATTAAACTGCCGAATTCGAATTTTTCCAAAAAAATTTGAAAAAAAGTGCGTTTTTTTTTTTGAAAAAAAAAAAACTTATTCGCAAATTATTTGCGATTCGCGAATTATTTGTCCATAAAAACGGCCTCGCGCTCGGGCCGCGCCGCCCGGCCGCGCTCGTGCTGCGCCTTAGCACGAGCTTGCCACCGCCCCGCACCCCAAGCCGGGCCCGCGCCACGGCTCGCACCCACACTGGCTCGTGCTCGCTCGCTTAGTGCCACAGCCGCGCTCGCGTCACCTTGCGGCTCGCCCAAAATAGAGAAAGGTGAAAATAAAAACTTTCCAAAATCTAAACCTCGCACAAATAAAAAGGAAAAAAAAAATCTTTTTGAAGCGTTCGCTGTCCTCCCCCCAAAAAAATCACTCATCAAAAACATTTAATCTCTTATTTACTTAATTTATTATTTATTTTGAGGTATAATATAGTTTGCTATTTTTTTTACTTAATTAGCTAAATTTTGTAGTTCTTTTTTCTTATATTTTTTTTACAGAGTACCGTTTGGTTCGGGTATAAGCAAGAACTAGCTATTACAGAGATAGGTACAAGTGTCGGGATAAGAAAAATAACGTTTGGATGAAAATTGGGTTGTTCCCGAGGATAAGAAAAATATTAGGTAGTTTTATATAAAAAATGGAGGTGTTGGTGGGGATAACCAAGAACTACTATTCTCGGGTAAAAAATTAGCGTTTGGATATAAAGGGGGGGATAAGAGACTATACCTATTCCTTTTTTCTAACCAAACGGTTAAGAAATATGAGTATTTATACTAATAGTGTAAATTTTGAGAGAAAAAAAACTTAATTTAATAGCCGAATTTTTTATCCCGAATTTTTAATTGGTGAATGTATAATATCCGTATAAATCACGTATCTGAATAATTGGCAAATCTATTTTTTAGCCATATTTTTCAATAAATTTAAAAATTAGAATACGAATTTTATCCGAATTGTACCCGTACTGAATTTTTGTCGAATCCGAATTAACTAACAATAGGATCTACTATAAACACTCCAATTGAAAAAGAATGTTAACTTATTTTCTATATATAAATGCACAATTAATTAGTATTGATCTTAGGCCTTGTTTTGATGTTCCTCAAAACATAACATAGTTAAACTATAGGATACCGGTAAAAGAATTATCCTACAAAGTGTTTGGGAGAAAAAAAGATAATAACGTAATTTTTAGAGTATAGTTAAACTATACTCCAAAATATATAGTAAAATTATAATCTATTCTTACCAATAAAAAAGAATTCACCGACCGTCCCTAGAGCAAGTGCTAAAGGACTTGGTGGTTGGTACCCGAGACCCGAGTTCGAATCCTAGTTGATTCACATTTCTAGCTAAGTTTATTTCTTAACGAAATAAACGAAGCGGATAGCGTGCTAACTATCTCTCATCAGAAAAAAAAAATAAAAAAGTCACGCCTCGGGGTCCCTTTGGTACATAAACACAGCGAAAATTTTTTTTTTTTTTTTTGAAAGCCTGACCCCCAGAGGTGTGCCAGATCCGCCACAAATACAGGGAGGCCACTGTACACACGGACAGAGTCTCCCCTATATTTGCACGGCGTCGCACAAGTACAGAGTGTTACAATACATCCAGGAATTCAACCACAACAGTATGAATAAGTACACTAAATATACAACATCATACAACCATTCACCACATTCACAACTTAGCTTATTTATAAACCTTTTTAAAACCGTTTCCCACACGAAAACCCTTTTCCTTTGAAAACACTACCGCGAGGGGTAGAAAACCTTTTCTTTGAACCCTATCCTTTGAAATGCTACCACGAAGGGTAGGAGACAGTTTAATTCACAAAACATAAGTTCTTTCATACACTTCCAAAAACCATCATAAGTCTCAATCCACCACTGAAAGTAAAACTAAAGTGAAACTAGAACTGAACCATAATGTACTCTAAGTAATAAAACGAGAAAGGTAAAGAAGTAACCGATACGGGTAGGAGCTACACGCGTACTAGACTCGCTCCTCACCTGCTGTCCAGCTAGGACCCGCTATGTCACCTGAAAAAGAAGGCGGGGGTGAGAACATGTAAACATGTCACCACTCCCAGTGGGTACCCACTAGTCACGGAGTAAAGCGAAAGAAAGACTGATAAGTAGATACAGTAGCTAAAGTGAGCAGGAGAGAGATATATGTAATATAAACAAACTGCTACTGTATGTATGCATCGAAAAGCTGAGAAAGTAAAATACCCAATCCATAACCGCCAATATTGGTCCGCAGACCTCAGGCAATGCCCTCTGTCTCTAAGCCTGCATTCTACCCAAGGTCGCCTATGGGCTCACGGGTTGGCACATCCAACCACTTTTCCGTAAAAGAACACCTTGGCACGGTGGATCAGACCGCCCGTGTTCGTGAACTGCGCTCGAGTCCAGGGCGATCGATGCTGTTATGCTCAAAAGTCAAACGTCAGCAATTAGCTGACAATCCCGTCCCTGAAGGGACATCGACCCCTTTGGGTCATCAGGTAAACTCGCCGACCACGTAGGTCACAGAAGCACTGAAACAAACCGACCGAATAGGTCAGCATCGAAGCAAACCGACCGAACAGTCACCGAGAATCGAAACAAGCGGCCGAATAGGTCAGAAAGCGTAAAGGATCGACCAAGTAGGTCGCTGAAGAGCTATAAACCCAAACCACTCTACTCCTATCAAGTATACTAAGCATGCATATAACTGAGTAGAGAATAGAAACGACAGTAAGGTGCAAGTAAGAAGAGTAAAGTAGAGTAAAGTAAAGGTGAAGAAGTGTCACCAAGCGTGTACCACCTGAAACTGACAAAGCGGGTACCCACCTGAGTATCGAAAGGAGTGGTCTGCCGACTGCTGGGAAGAAACAACTGAACCTACGAGGGTTCACCGGGTTAGAAACTAACCCACTAAAACTAGAACCATAATTTACAAATCCCACGACGTAACTGCCTCGAAACGACTGCTACAGAACGTCCGTTTCGATCCGGGTTCCCGAAAGCGTCGACTTTGACATCGAAACCCACCGTCGCTCACCCGTCGTTTTCAGACCTTTGAAACGACACGGGTGACCAGCCAACAAGGCGACAAAGGAAATAATCTCAGGAAAGCGTCGGAAGAAATCTGAACCAAAGTCGCGTTCCGTTGTCGAATTTCGCCGACGAACACTCCGGAATTACACTTATTGTTTTCCGAAAAGCTCGGGACCTTGGACAGTCAGTCCAGAGGTTACCCGCAGCACTTACACACTGCCCAAGATAGCCCAGGAGGCTATAATTACATAAAAGTCCCGAAGAATCCTAAATCGCACTATTTCATGTGATTATAGGGCTTTTACGACCGTGCACGCAAATCGGTGCATCGCAAATTCCGAAATTGCACTGTAAGTCTTGGACATCATGAAGATTCGGAGCACAATCGGGCATCGTAGTGCGCGCACAAGCGACACTAATTTCAGTAAACAGCGCGCACAGCGCGTAAAGTGCGATCGTCCCGCTAAACGGTGCATCAAAACTCAGAACGGAGGTGAGCATCGCGTTCAGCACGGAAAATCCGTGCTCACCTCCCGAGGTTCATTTGACCCACCGGATCACCAGATAGGTGATCCGAACCCTAGATCTAGGTGCTGGAAACCACAAATCCATACCTAGGCTTGAGGGAGCTAGGGCTCGGTCGCCGGCGGCAAGGACGGCGGCGCTCAGGTCGGAGGAGGAAGCCTCGGGTCCGGGAGGTCCGAGGAGGGTCTGGCCGGTGGCGGGAGGTGGCGGAGCGCGGCGGCGGCAATCCAAGCCTTCTTCTTCCTCACGGTTTAGATGGCGCCGGCGGCACGGCGCGGCCGGGGACGCCGGGATGGCGATGGTCCGGCACCGGAGGTCGAGGAAGCCAATGCTCCCTCGGGAGGCGCGAGGGTGACCGGAAGCGAGGAGGCTCTCCCTCGGTCTGCGCACCGGCCGAGCGGCCGCGGGGAGTTGGAGCGGCGGCCGAAGACCGGGGGACGGCGGGAAGTGCGCCGAGGTCGCCAGGAGTCGGAGGAGGACGGCGCGGCCGCGTGGGGGTGGCGGCGGCGCGCGGTGGCGAGGCGGCGGCGATCTAAGCCACCACAAAGCTCTCGGGTTAGGGGCTTCTCCGGCGATGTCGCGGCGGCGGAGGAGCTCGGGCGCGGGGATCCGGCCGAGGAGGTCGAGGAAGCCGATGCTCCCGCCCGGGAGCGACGGGGATGCCGGAAGCCGAGGGTGCAACCCTCGATCGCACCGAAACCGGCGGGGTTGCTCGCGGCCGGCGGTGTACGGGAAGCCGGGGAGGCGCGCGGAGGTGGCTCGTGGCGGGGAAGGAGGATTCAAGCCTCCTCGGTAGAAGAAAACACCGGATACGCTTCTTCCCGAGCTCGGCCGGGGTGGTCCGGCAATGGGCTGCGGGAAGTTTTCTTGGCTCCGGCGGCGACTCCGACAGCGGCGGCGGTCGGCGATGGGCGCCGGCGGTTGGTCTCGGCCCGGGGATGATGATGCTTGGCTCAGAGACAAACCCCGCACTCTCTCGGCCAAGTTGGTGGCTAGGTGGCCGAGGAGAGAAGTGGAGGAGGTGGGCGAGGGCTCGGGGAGGTTCTCCGGCGGCGGAGGAGCTCGCCGGAGGTGGGCGGCGGCGCGCGCATGGGGAGGCAGAGGAAGGGTCGGAGGCGGCTGTGGGCTTGGGGAGGTGAAGGGTTCAATTAGGGTTAGGGTTTAGTGAAATTAACCCTAGGACCAACTATATACACTTAGGGCTCTTTTGCACTTTAGCCCACCACAAGCCTCAATTTATATTTTAGCCCCTGCCAACATGTATTTTATGCGCATAGGACCCTCTATGTTCAAGCCTTCGCATTTCGGCGCATAAAATATAGCGACTTTTCGCATTCCACCGTTATGCGATTTTTTTCCTCTTCGCGTTCTTTTCACGATTCCGGAGATCCGTAAGTCGGATTCACGATCGGATCGCGTCGGCGCGTTCGGGCGTCGAGAACATCAAATCTAGCCTTTTACTTCGTGTGATTTGGTCTCGGATTCGCGAAGTATCCATTCTCCTCTTTATTCCTCCAATATCTCCAATTACAAAGTCTTTGAGTAAAACCGTTCAAACCCCTTTTCCTCGACAACCGTGATTCAGAATCCAATTCCGTCAGTGGCATTGGTTCCAGAATAGTCGAGCCGTTTGAAACGAGCTATTGAAGTCCTATATTCGAGTCCCGTACGCATCTGGACCCATCTCTACTCCGCGATTTTACGAAAATCCGAGTTACTATTCACTTTAAGTCAAACTTTCGGGTCGCGTAACTTTTTCGTTTTAGCTCGGTTTCGCATGAAATTTGACGTGTGCTCTTATAATACATTTACGCACAATAACATTTAGAAACGAAAGTCAAAATTCATTCAGGTAAAAAGTCGATTTATTACAAAAAATAAAAATAAAAATTCTGCCATTCTTGGGATTCCTTAATCCAAAGATGCATCAAGTTCTAATTTTCAATTTTCAACATAAATTTTAAATTTTAAATTTTATAATTAATTTATATTCAAATTTTAAATTTTAAAATTTGAGTTTTAAATTTTAAATGTCAAAAAATTTAAAATTTATAATTTCAAATTTTAAATGTCAAATTTTAAATTTTAAATTTTCTAATTTTATAAATTCAAATTTTAATTTTCAAACATCAAATTTTAAATTTTAATTTTAAAATTTAGAGAAATTCCGTAAAATTGCACAATACGCTTACAAACAATTTAAAAATCGAATCCGTGGAAATATTTAGAGTTACAAGATTCGCTATTTCATTTAGACCATAAGCACAATTTATAAATTTCGTAGAGATTTTTTGCTGTGCATCCAAACAGACCCTTACTATTATTATTAGGCTAAATTACAAAAAAAAACCCCTATAATAACCCGCTTTTTCACTTTCCCCCTAACATTTAAAAATCTACACTTTGCTCCCTTGTAAAATAAAAAATATGCACTTCACCCCCTACCGTTAGGATTCCGTTATAAAATATTTTTTTATGCCGAAAATACCACTCCACCATCTTTCTTGTTGCTTCCCTCCCTTCGGCTTGCCGCCTCGCTGCCGCCTCGCCGTCCTCCATTGTCTCGCCCTCGCCCACATCCTTTTCTCCTTCCTCCACTGCCTCGCCTTTGCCCTCCTTGTCTTGCCTACCGCTCCATCAACACTCACCTTGATTTCCTCCCTACTGTCGCCAAAATCGAGGGGCGGCGAGGGTGCATGAGGCAAAAGGGAGCAGGTGGAGAAAGAAATTGAGAGAAATCGCGGCCGATTGAGGTGAGAATCGCGGCCGATTGAAGAGGCGGCCGAAGAAGATGAGGAAGAAGACGAAAATGGCGAGGGGCAAAATGGTCATTTTACACACCGTAATCCCCCCTGTGAACATTTTTTATTTTACAGGGGGGCAAAGTGTAGGTTTTTAAATATGTGGGGGGGAAGTGAAAAAACGGGTTATTATAGGGAGATTTTTTGTAATTTAGCCTTATTATTATTACTATTATTTTTACTATATATATATATATATATATATATAAAGAGAGAGAGAGAGAGAGAGAGAGAGAGAGAGAGAGAGAGAGTTGAGCGAAAATACTATAGATAACAAATGGGCTCCGTTGCCACCCATTTGTTTTCGATGATAGAGCCTCCAAATCGACGATCGGAACCAGTAATCATGATCTATACTATTTGAAGTGTTTAGAAATCAAATTTCAAATCTTTTCGACATCATTTGCCTAATGATCAAAGGGTGTCAAATTTTATAATTTTAATGGTCGATATGAGACGTTTTCTCATTTAACTGCGTAAAGATATCCAAATCAATTGAATTTTTGCTAGAAAATTCTTTAAATATTTAAAATAAGATCTATACTCTTGATCTTGATTATAAGACTCCTATCATTATTTTAAAAAAAAATATTTATTTTCAGCCGTTCATTTTTTTGTCCACTCGATGGATAATAGAACGATATCGAAAATATATGAAATTTGATTTCTAAACACTTCAAGTGGTATAGATCATGTTCAACGGTACCGATCGTGTGACGCCCCGGGTCAGTTTTAGCATTTAAAACAGCGGAAAAATCACTAGAAATTTTTTTTTTGAAAACCTGACCCCCAAGGACATGCCAGACCCGCCACAAATACAGAGAGACCACTCTACACACGGATAGAGTCTCCCCTGTATTTGCACGGCGTCGCACAAGTACAAGGAGTGACATAAAACTATACAACCACAACTAGGTGTAAATGTAAAGATATTAACTTGCATTCATACACAATCACCCCATTCACCACAGGTTCATCCACAAGTATTTATTTATAATTCTTAAACTATCCTTTGAAATGTTTCCTACTTGGAAACTGGTTTTGAAATATTAATTTACAAAATCCACAAGAAAACCTTTTAAAAACAACTGTTTCCCACACGGAAACCTTTTTTTTTTAAAACGCTACCACGAGGGGTAGAAAACCCTTTTTTATATTAAATCCCAAAACCATTATGAAATCCCAATTCAAAAACCACATATTAACTTAATATCCCAAAGTATAAGCAGAAAACATGAACCATATATAAGTCTAAGTTATAACGCGAGTAAAGTAGACTAAATGTAAAGACTGAGATTTTTGACAGTGCAACTAAACTCTCTGTTGACGATGTTTATGTGTGTAATTAAATTACATAAGCACTGGTCAAGTTTCAGGAGAAAATGAGCTAAAACGGAGAAGATACGCGATTATGAAATTTGACTTAAGTGAATAGTAACTTCAATTTTTCGGTGAAGCCGCAGAGGAGAGTTGGCTTCGGACACGTATCGGACTCTGATCATAGCAGTCCAATAGCTCGTTTCGACCGGTTCAGCTATTCTGGAACCAATGGCACTGACGGATTTCTGATCCGATCCACGGTTTTCAAGAAAAAGGGATTTTATTGAAAAGAGGGTTTTCGCACTTTGCTATTCTAGCATTGTGAAACTCCTCGGACTCCGTGCATGTGACCTAGAGTTAGGTAATGGATGTTTGAAGCCCCTACTAGTGATAGTGAAGTCGAATTCAGGCACGAAACTCATGATTTATTGGTTTACACAATTATATATGTGTAGTAAATGGGTTAGTGGAGAGCAGATAGGTTAAAGTCGCAAATCGACGACCAAAGCAAACAAAATGGTAGTTTCGATGCCCTCGATGTACTGAACGCGATGGCGCAGTCTGTTTGCAAATCCGACGAGCGGATCGTCGGAAATTGCAAG
The DNA here is from genome assembly GCA_025177825.1 of Aechmea fasciata. NCBI lineage: Eukaryota > Viridiplantae > Streptophyta > Magnoliopsida > Poales > Bromeliaceae > Aechmea > Aechmea fasciata. Next base: position 13,220,179 of record CM045931.1, on the reverse strand, counting down.
ATGATCGC